>JBBBDQ010000536.1:5420000-6057500 GCA_037127315.1 Ascarosepion bandense | reverse complement strand
CTCCGTTATTTCCTTATAACCTTATTTCCGTAACCTTATTTCTAAGTCTGTGTACAATCGCATTAGATCTGTTGGCTCTCAACGTCCACGGCTGTACGGATAACCGAAGGATGATGTACCTCTTATAACAAGTTTGTGTATGGTTGGTTCCGTACAGCATGAATTGACTAAAATGATAGGCTGAAATACTTCAACCAGTTTCTGATCTATTTTTCAGGCATTTCGGACTCATTTAGGTTTACTGATTTTATTAGAAACTCTGAAAACAAACTTTTGGTGTCTATTGACATTGTTTATATACAAATGTTCCCCTTCAAGATACCTTACATACGCTCTCTATAGGGTCACCCTGTTCTAGCTATAATTCCAGAAGCTCTGTTTTTATGCATATAGCAACAGAGGGGTTGAGTTAGTTTCCATAATACCGTGTGTGCCCAAGTGGATGGAATTTTGGCGGACAGTCCTTTGGGTCTGGTATTAGGCAATATTTTGTTGGTTACCATGAGACCCTTTTATTTGGAAAATGTCTTTTATTTGGAAAATGCCTTTTATATGGAAAATGACTTATATTTGGAAAATGCCTTTTATTTGGAAAATGGCTTTTATTTGGAAAATGACTTATATATGGAAAATGACTTATATTTGGAAAATTCCTTTTATTTGGAAAATTCCTTTTATTTAGAAATTACCATAAACCGCAGATATTTTTTGCGTTACGTCGATGATACGTTTTCCATTTTTGATTTCATAGACAACACTACGACGTTTCATAGCCAATTCGATTCTCTTTATCCATCTTTGCAATTTACCTTTTTTTGGACGATCTTGTTGAACGTAAAGACAGTTTGTTTATTACATATGTTCATCCTAAACCTACGTTCAAAGGTCTGTACACGGATTGGAATTCATTTTTTCCTAAGTCTCTTAACATTAACTTTAGTCTACTTTAGTCCACCGCGCATTGATGATTTGTTCTTCTTGTTAACTTGACCAAGGCCTTCATGACATTTTAAGTGACAATGAATCACAAAATGTCATAAAACGCGTGATCGAGCGTAAGACTAGTCGCTTCAAAGAACCGGCTGTTTTAGGATCTAATCTTTATCCAATTTATTTGAAACTGCCGTGGCTAGGTAGAAAAGTTAAACGCTTGCATTACGTCAGGTATTTCAACTGTCCGGTTACATGTTGTTTTTAGGACCAGGTCGATGTTTCCCTATTTTGTTAAAGATAGTCTTTCCAACTTTCAAAATAGTTCTATAGTGTATAAGTTCAAATCTCAGTGTAACACTGAATACGTATGACGAACCGATCATAGACTAGTGACCCAAATTGATCAACGTGTTCCTGCTAGCATAAGAGTCAGTCAGTTAAGTGCCATACGTGATACACGCTTTGGGCGATCATGTCTCGAAAGACTTTCTGCGGTAGACTGGTTGTCAGCGAAGGCTATAGAACCCAATCTGTCCTATTATTTAACCCATAATTGAAGGGAAGAGAGGAATTAATACCTTTCTCAAGGGTATTTGTGCGTAAGTGAATGCAAGGAATTCAACTGGAATTCGAACTCGGCATCCAGATTTGTCGTTCCGAGCCAATATCCACTGTATCTCAACGCACATCCTAAATAAGTAAGCAACCTAAATCACCATTCAAGGACAACTCAGTCTGCGCATGACTCGATCACAGGCCAACACTTACTTGATAATCCGAACTGTGCAAAAGATTCTGTAAATAGATTTTTCACTGTTTTGCACAGAGCCCATTCCACACACCGTCGACATGTACGTAAAGCGTTATATGTCAACTTACACCAATTGGGCTTGTGCAAACAAAGAGAATTTCTTTCACACTCTTTGTTTATTTGGAGGATTGTAAAGGATTTTTTTTTATTCTCTTAGAACATGTATTATTCTATTCTTCGTGAATTGTTTTCGTAATAATTTGTTTTAATCGTGTTCCAAGTTTACCGACATCCTTTACTAATTTTCTGTGAAAAAGTTGTCTTCTTGTGTCGTCACAATTTTGCCAACAGATATTTTTGATAACGTACTGACACGAAAGGATTAATTAAGGAAAAAAAAATACAAAATTCCTTCGTGCTTTTTCAAACCGATATATATATATACCGGCCGGTGCGGAAGGTTGCAGGTTCTATTCCCAGCTGGGTCATACCAAAGACGTTAAGGCTCGAGGGTAAGTGGAGAAATCCAGGGATAGGAGTTGCTGTGCGCAACTTCTATCCCTGGATTTCCCCTGCTGCAAGGTAGCAATGAAAAAAAGTGTGCCTTCGGATCGCCCCTGGACCTAGCGGTCGACCAACTTATTATATATATATATATATATATATATATATATGTGTGTGTGTGTGTGTGTGTGTGTGTGTGTGTGTGTGTGTGTGTGTGTTATATATGTTATATATGTATGTCATATATATATATATTATATTTATATATATATATATATTTATATTTTTATATTGTGTATATATATATTATATTATATATTTTATATATATGTTATATTTATGTTATATATGTATGTCAAGCATGAAATTCAGTGTATGTCATTTCATCGAAGTGTAAACATCTTTGTTTTTCATAGCATTAAACATGCCGGATTTCGTTCCAAAGAAAGTGTATTTTCGTGAAAATTTACTGCACTACTTTATTCAAAATAAATCTTCAACTGAAGCACACAGAACTCTTGTTGAGATTTACGGCGACCATGCCGGCTCGGAAACAGCACGCAGAGACTGGTTTAGACGCTTCAAAAATAATGAATTTGATGTTGAAGATAAAGAACGGTTTGTCGCACCAAAAAAGTTGAAGACAAAGAATTGAAGACTCATGTCAGATGCAAGCTGAACTTGCAGAATCATTAAGGAGTTGATCATCCGGCAGATTCGAAACGTTTGAAAGCATTGGGAATGATTAAAAAACAAGGATATTAGGTACCTTACGAGTTCAAGCCGAGATACGTCAAATGCCGTCTTGTCACGTGTGAACAGATGCTTCATCGACACAAAATGAAGGTTTTTTTTGCATCGTATCATGACCGGCGATGAAAAGTGGATACACTACAATAACCGTAAGCTTAGAATGTCGTGGTGCAAGCTCGGCCATTCATCAACTTCCGACGTAGAATTCAAATTCTGCTAGAAAAAATAGGGAAATGTATTGGCTAGCGATGATCAATACATTCAGTGACATGTTTCTTACTAATTTTTGTAAATAAAACATTACTTTTCATAAAAAAATAGCAAAAATTTATTCAAGATCATTATATTATATATAAATATATACTATATAACATATATATTATACATATATAGATTATATATAAAGTATATATTTATATATATATATTATATATACATATTATATATATGTACTTTATGCATATATATGATATATATATATATTATATGTATATATTATATATATACATATATATAAGTATTATATGTATAGATGCATAATATATATATACACATATATTATAAATATATACATATTATATATACATATATATATATATCATTGCATATATATATAAGTATATATACATATATATGTATATATACATATATATATAGTGTTGAGTTGTGATAATGTTTAGAGCCCAAATTGTTGCTTTTCAGTAGTTTTTCTGATAAATGGTCTCAGGTCTCATGGCAAGCAAGTTTTTTTTATCGTAAAATGCTCGATATCAGGGTGGCAATAGGGCGTTGATAAGGCTCCAATGAGTGAAGACATCATAACAGTGTCCTCACGAAACTTCGAAGTCTGCATGAGGCTGCTCAATTAAAATTGCAAATGCTTTGCATTAAACATATATATATATATATATATATATATATATATATATATATGTAAAAATATACTCAGTTATGATCTGAGATTAAGAACAGAATGGTTAAATAAAATAAAATCAAGGGGGAAACTGTATTTTAAATCCCCTATATATATATATATATATATATATATATATAAGTTTATATTCGCTTTCCGGCCACAACGCCTGGTTTCGAACGTCACCATTATCGTTTATTCTAGAAGGTTATTTCATGATGCTATCGAGGAAGGCGATCCCAGCGTGTGGCAAAACTGTGTCACAGGTTTATTCAAGCCTCGTTAGTGAAATTGGGTAGACGGGAATACTTAATTAGTGTGTTCAGGCTGTTGATCACGCAAGATAATCTCTCTCTCTCTCTCTCTCTCTCTCTATCTCTCTCTCTAAGTTCTGTCGGTGTTGACTAGCGGCCTTTATTATATATTATTCCAAAATTCCAAATTGTATTTTTAAATTTCACTTTTTCAATCTCTAAAACTTTCAGACCGGCAGATGCAATTCCCACTGTTTAAGAAACAGAGCGTGTATAATAAGATTTCTTTTTAAATTTTTTTAGAAAGTATATGAAGATACCTAATGTGACAATGTGGGTACTGCCATGACCGTCACTATTACAGCGAAAGTCACGGTACTGCCACAGTCAGTTAAGTGCCATGCGTGATACACGCTTTGGACGATCATGTCTTGAAAGAGACATGACTGACTGGGCAGAAGATTATCCCACAGTAGGTTGCCATTGCTTTCTGCGGTAGACTGGTTGCCGACCAAGGCTATAGAACCCAATCTGTCCTATTATTTAACCCATAACTGGAGGGAAGAGACGGATTAATACCTTTCCCAAGGGTATTTGCGCGTAAGTGAATGCAAGGAATCTCAACTGGAATTCGAACTCGGTTCCCCGATTTCTCGTTCCGAGCCGATATCCACTGCGCCACAACGCACATGGCACATTTCCTAAAAACGAAAAACTTGCAGTAAATAATTTTAAGTTCTTTGGCGTTAAAATTTGGTATTACTTTCATTCGAAATGCATAAAGCTAATCCGTATAAAAAAATCCGTGTTTAATTTTTTTTTTTAATTATACATTTTTTAAATATTGGCATGTTCATTCATCCCCACTGAATGTCTATTATAGATGGAAAATGTAAACAACAAATTTTAAAAAATCTCTTTAAAATCCAATAATTATTCTAGAGATGTGTTTTAAGATTAATTAGTAAATTTATTGGATTTATTAACTGGATTTTGTAAAAATAAAAGCTTACTTTTTTACTAGATACCTCAACTAAATCTCTGAAAAAACAGTATAGTATGAAGAAAAAAGGCCCCAAACGAAAAACATGTGTATGTTATTAATTATTAAGAAGAAAGAACAAAATATTTTTAATTATTTAAAAAGAAAAATTTAATCCTTTCTAACACGTTCGAAATTTTGGTAAAAATCTTTTGATTTTCATTAGCGGGTAACCAACTCGTTCCGTGCATTTACAATGGATAATGTGATATTCTTCTTCTATGCAACCTGTTCTTTCAGGACGTAGGCGATCATGGCTTTCCATGTCTCCCTATGCCTGATGACTCTTAGCACGCTTTCTCCTGTTACACCACACAACCCTCGTTCTGTTATCAAATATGTTATCCGCTGCTTTCCTCTGTCTCTTTTTCCTTCTAGCCTGTTAGCATCAGGTTCTCTAAGTCCTCCTTCCATGCCCCAGGAATAGCTGTCTCTTCCTGATGCTCAGTATTAATTTCCTTTTCGTTTCCATCCTTTCCAAAATCTCAACATTGCTCACATGCTCAATCCATGATATCCGCAGCATCCTTCTGTAGAACCACATTCCAATTGCTTCACGTTTTTCCTTCATCTTTGATGTTATTGTCCAGCATTCACTGCCATATTGAAGAACTGACATCACATAGCAATCCAGTACTCTTTTTTTGTGTGTGTGTGTTTCTAGCGAAATTTTCCTGTCTCTTGTTTTTCCGGTGGAAAACACAGTAATTTAGAAATTCTTTCAAAAATCAAATAATTGTCAGATTTTAATGAAACTTTCAGGACTTATTCGCAAATAAATTAAATTATCTTAAAATTATTATTTTATGAAAATTTTAATTGGTTTTATTAATCAAACACTAGACTAATTGGGGAATGTAAATAAGCATTTATTTTTTCAAACATTTGGCATTTATTTCAGAAAATCTGCTCATAATATTAAATTAAAAATGCAATAAAACTTAATTAATTTGATAAGCTTATAATTGCTTTAATAAATAATATCTATTTAGGATATTATAGTCTAAAGAAAAAAATTTGATTAATAATGAAAGAATTATTTTCATTTTATTTTTAACTAGAACAATTTATCAAGTTTCAAAAATATTTTAAGAATACTTTTAAGATTTGTTGCTGTTATTAAGTGAAGACTATATTTACTAATCGAAAATTGAAAAGTTTAATACAAATCGTCATGCTTTCATATTTTTAAAATGATTTTTATTTTTTGTTATTCGTAGTTATTTATTTATTGTGTGTGTGTGTGTGTGTGTGTGTGTGTGTGTGTGTGTGTGTGTGTGTGTGTGTGTGTGTGTGTGTGTGTGTGTGTTAGTTAAAAATTCACGTTTCTTCCCCTTACAGGGGTAAAATTTGGACAATTTTGCCAATTCTGGTCGCCATACACTTATCTTACCTAACATCTGTCTGGCTGTCATCACATGCTAAATCATACGGGGAGAGGTCAGAAAGATCAACACTGTGTTTAAAAAATAGATTTATTCTAAATTTCATGCTACAAATAAGTAATACTCGCGTCAATCAGATTAATTTAACTTTAAATTTGCTAATTTTCAAAAAATAACGTGTTACAGGTGAATATCTTATTTTTGCAAGATTTTTAAAACCGAGAATTAACCTTTGCTTACAAATGTGTCGATCGCTCAAAAAATGGCCGAAAAATTTTTGAAAATTTTGAAAATTGAATAATTTTAGATTCCAATGAACATAATTTCTGTTTGAAATACACCAGAGTACTTTTCTTAATGGAATTAGTAAGTTTAATCATTTATCTTTCAATTAAAACTAAAATAAAAATTTCAAGAAAACTTTTTTATTTTTTAAAAAATTCAATTTAAAAGTTAGTTATCGAAAATGAGTGGAGGTACCTACTTTTTACTTTAAAACCTACTTGAAATAGTGCTTATTCACAGTAGTCCATGGGCTGTCATCAAGGTCATAATGAAACACCAATAGATTTTTACTGTCTTCACACTCTTAAAAAGCGCGAGAAAAAATTTTAAACATGAGTTGCAATAATCAGAAAATTGGTATTTATATTTAAAAAATAAATTATCTCTAATTTTATATAAGTAATAAGTTTAATGCATTCTTATTCTGTATGCTTTTATGAAACAGTAGAATTAATAACTTTCCTTTTCATACTCGAATAGAAGTAGATTCTACTTAGTAGAAAAAAGAAATTCAAAACTAAAGGATACTTTTGTCACAAAAGTTTTGCGTTTTAATTTATTGCTTTTTACTTTCTGTTTTTTGACGTTTGTTTAGTTTGTTTGTTTGTTTGTTTTTTTACCTGCTTGATTATAAAATATTTAATTGCAAGATATACAATTTTAAAAATTAAAATAAATAGTCTTTAGTTCTTACTCATTTCTAAATTTTAAAAAAAAGTAATTTCTATTGAAACGATTTAATAAACTTCTTACCAATGATAAAGAGATCACTTTCGTGTGAACCGACATAGCAGACCAAGGAAGATAACTCTATCCAGGTTTGTGGATTTTTATTTTTAACTAACGATTTTGCAGCAAGATGTCGGCCAATATAACTCAAGCACTAAAAATGCTCAAGAATTTGCCTCGAGTAAATCTTTCCAACCTCAGACCATTGCCCGGAAATGAATCGAAAAGAAAGGTAAATTGTTTATCCAGTAATATTTATATATAATTTATTTAAGCATTTTCTACTAAAATTTTGGCTCGATTGTGAATCTGAAATAGGAAGTTGTCTCGTTTTCTTCTAGTTTTTAAAATATTATATAATTTTATTTTTCTAATAGGAATTCTATTTGTTTAAATATGATAAGATTTTTAGGAACTAAATAAGTGGTTTATGTAAAAAAAAAAAAAAAACAATAAATGTCGTCTGCAGTTAAGTTTTTACGAGTAATTGTCGCATTTTTTCAACTTTTAACTCGACAGCGATCTTCTCATTAAATAAAAATAATAAAAACATATGAGCTATTAAAAAATTAACAGCTCAATCAATTGCAGGTACGGCATGAAAGAAAAATGCAAATTAATCAAATCTCTGTTTTTAATTTTCGTGGTATGAAGCCATAAAATTTGTATCATAAACAATTCATACTTAATTGAATTAAGTTAATTCTGTTGTCGTTTGGTAAAGAAAGTGAAAAAAATCTATACGAAAACAAATAATAATAAATCTTTCCTTTTTCATTGTCTATTCATGTTTTTGGGAAATTATTTTCCACTTTGGTTTCTTCGAAATACATTCTTTTAAATTTGCCCTTGACATAAGGTTTTACAATTATCTCCCTGGGGAAAAAAAAGTTGTCTTCCAAGATTCACTTCAAGAATGTTGACAAAACTTTTCTTTTATAATTTTTACAATACATATTGCTCTTTTATTTGTTTACTCTCATGGCCATTACAAAGCAAAAAAAAAAACAACTCTAAATACTTAAAATTTAAGGTATTCATCTGTTCATTAGAGTTTTAACTTCTTAGCTTCTTCTCTTTTCCTTTTTTTTAAAAAATATCATTTCAATCTCATGTACCAATCCAATTGCCAATGCTTTTTCCTTACAGTTTGCCTGTTTTAATTCCATTTGTTCATTTTTTTGTCATGTTCAATAATCTCATTATTTGTTTTGTTTTTTCTAATTAAATTTCAAATTATTACAATGGTAATAATGAAAACAGTATCTTAAAAAATAACCTTTTGTTGGTTAATTTCAAATGCTCATCCATAGACAATATAATAATGTGACAATAATTTATCTTTATGTAAAAAATATTTTGTCGGCCTAGCATAAATTGTCTATTATATTATTTTTTTAAGTCATGTACCTTTGATAGGTGTAATCATACTTGATAAAAATGCACTAAGAGTTTCTTTTAAAATTTTTCTTAAAAAAAAATATTTGAAATGTAAAAAATATAAACAAAAAAAAATCTCTATAGTTATCACCTTCTGCCATATGTTTCATATTTGTGGTCATATATGGTCAAAATTGTATTAAAATAACCAAAACATTTTTAGCCTTAAAGGCAACTATTATTGAAAAACCTTATATATGTACTTTGAATATATCACAATGCTATTTTAATTTGTATATTTTGATATCAATAGTACAATAAAGTGTTTGTTACATTAATAATTCATAAAGCTTTACATTAATATTTGATGAAAAAAAATTTTTTTGCTGTAGACTGTTTGTGAAAATATATATTTAATAACTATATTATTTCATTAAAGATGACTGACAAAGTACTGTGATTAATCTTTTTATTTAATTTTTCTTGTGTTCCTATAAGTATTTTTCTTTTCTAGACATAAAGTGTGTAAAAATTGTCCAAATGTTCTTCATATCCAAGCACTTTGGACTACTGAGCTCAATTAGGATCCAATTAAACACACAAAAACCTACCAAACTCCATCCGCAACATACTAGTAAAAAATGCAAGCATAATAGCCTCATCCACATTTGTTAAAAATGACTAAAAATAATGGAAACATTACTAATAAAAAAAGAAAAAGCAAATACTCAATGATATCAATTAGGAACACAGACACAGTAAGCTGACCATGTTTGTAAAATCAAACATTCCTATCACTCGGTCTACATTAATTCGAAAATCCATACATTCAGTTAAAAATCACCTCTGTAGTGGCTAAAAGAATAACTGAAAACACTCAGATCTGAAGAACACTTGGACAGTTCTTATAGAATTTATATCCAAAAAAGAAAAACACTTATATGAACACAAGAAGAAAAAAAATTACAAGCTTAATCGCAATACCTTTTTTTTGGGGGGGAGGGGTACCAATTAAATTATTATTAGCAGTAACTGACCCAAACAGAATTTTTCTAACTCAGAGTGTATTCTTCATTTTTCTTTTTTAATTGAAAAGACACTGAACTTTAGCCAAGATTCATTTGTAATACATTTAGAGTTATGTGGTGAAATTAATATAATTTAATATTTCTACAACCTAAACGTAACATTTCCACTCCTATTTATTTTATTAATTTATCTATTCAGATTTATGAAAAATATGTGACTAAAATACTTGCCATTTGTTCTCATTATATAAATCTATGTATTAAAAATTTAAGTAATATTTTTTACTTATGCATTTACAACCAGAAATTAAGTTGTTTCAATGAATCAGTTTTCATTATTTACACTGTTCAGAATTCCTTAAAGAAGGCCAGAGTGTACGGCCGGAATGTCATAAACATAGCAATAAAGATGAGGACAACATTTTCACCAATGTAAATAATGTAAATGCTATATCATCTCAGAAATATAGACAAGTACTGAGTCAGTTTTGTAATGTAAATAATGCTAGAATATTTTAAAACTTTTAAGCTGGTTTTCATTATTTTTCAGCTGTTTTCAGTAATTGTTTATATATTTGAAAGAGATTTCTAATATGCAAAGACAAAAGCTCTTTGAGCATTATATCTCTTTCAGTAGAAAATTATGTTTTTAATTTAAATTATAGGTTCTTAAATATTATTCTTACTGAAATTGCTGCTTTTTCTTCTCAAATGATTATATAATAAAATTAAACTTTAAAACTATATTTTTGGTAGATAATTATGAAAAGGCTATTATTTATAAAATAATTCACAATTTTATTTATCTATTTATTTTTAAATCATTTCACCCCAAGCAAGGCATTCCACTGCCACTATTGCTCAGGGGGTTACATAGGGGGAAGTGATTAGATATAGGAAATGTCAGGAGGGTGATAGACGGGTAAGGTTGTATATAGGAAGAGTGTTTGAGAAAATGGGTTCGAGTTAGTGTGTTAGGAGGTGTCTATTGACCTTACATTTAAACTCCTGGAGATTGTAGCTGTCAGGGAAGCAAGTATGTGGAAGGGAATTCCACAGGCAGGAAGTGCGAGAAAAGAAGCTGTTGGAGTAGAAATTGCAGTTACATTTTATCGGTTTCACTGTAAAAGGGTGGGACCTAGTTGCTAATCTAGTATCTCATGCAAATTCATACCTAAGGGGCACCAGTGATCTAAGTTCATCGGAGCAGAAACCGTGAAAGTATTTATAGAAGAGGCACAGGTGAGCCATATCACGCCAGTGAGAGAGTGACTGCAGCCGGCCTGCCAAGTCGATATCGATCACATTACAGATTCTCTGTTGTATTTTGTCAAGAACCCCGAAGAGAATAGCAAGAGTACCCAACCAGATATGGCAGCAGTATTCAATACACAGGCGGATGGTAGATTTATATATGTGCAAAATAGATTCAGATGGAAAAAACTTCCAGGCCCTGCACAGAGAACCTACTTTCATAGCAGCAGATTTAGCAATGGATTCAATATAGTCATTCCACTTGAGGTCTGCTGAGAGTGTGAGGCCAAGCAGGCGTAATGTTTTACTCTCTGGGAGGCAAGCCTGTTCCATGCTAATGGGAGGTAGGTGCGATTGTCTATAATGGTTAATAGGTAACAGCTTCGTTTTGTAAGAATTGAAATTTACGAGTCATTTCTTACCCCAGTCCACTACGGATTGGAGGTCCTTTTCAAGCTCGGCAGCGATGTTCACTTTGTCGCCCACACCAGATTTTTGAATTTGTTGTATTTGTTTTAAAAATAATTCACAGAATTTTAAAAAACATTTTTTTTTTTCCAAGCAACTGACAGCAAGAGGAAAATATGCTGGTGGGAAAAGTGGTAGAAGTGATAAAGGCCAGAGAAATACAGGCAATCTGCCAAGACTTGGATTTGAAGGCGGAAACACACCTTTTTACATGATGATTCCAAAAGAACCATTTTATAAAGGATGGCAGTAAGTTATGTCAATATCATTTTTTTTCTTTTTTTGAGTTTCATCTTTTCATGGTGCAACACTTATTTGTGATTTAAAATTCAATTATTAACTTCTGATTTTATTCAGATATCTTTTGTATTATTTAAATAAATTTATTATTACTGTTTTATATTTATAGTATAAAAATTTATATTTTTGTACCTCTGCAGAAGTGAGGGAGGTTATTCTTATTTATCATTCAAAAAAAAAAATAGTTGCCTGTCCAACTAATATTTCTATCTGAAATCATAAAACTGTAATTGGTTTTGATGTTTGCTTTGTATTTTCATACTTGCTTTCCATTTGTGTTTTCCAATTAAAAAACTGAAGAGCAGAATAAATGGTAGAAGTAGACTGCACTAAATAGTTTCTCTTAGTAACCACTTAGATTAATATCAAATGATAATGAACATAATTAGAGAAGACCATTTTCATAAAAGGATTTTTTTGAATGTGGCTTTACAAAGAAAACTTAAAAGTACAACTAAAAAAACTGCATCAAAGAAATATTACTCCCCCCATCTAATTTGTTCTTTTATAATTAGAACAAAATTAGCAATTTATATTTATCTGTTGTATTTCTCATTAAACTCACCTGCTTTTCTCACAAGTTTCTCATAGAAATACCATTTTTGTTTTTGTTATCAAACTGAATTGTTTTTTGTCTGTCTTCAATAAAAGTCTCATCAAATCTCTGTCAACATTTTAAGTTTATATTCTTTATTTTAATTTTAGATTATATATGGTAACTCACATTCAAATTATTGTATGTTTACTGTTTTTCATATTTTAAATGTGTTCAACTGACTACCAATATAACACCAGAGAAAAGATGAGACAAAATACAATTCCTTCCCTAAACAATTTCTATAATATTACCAAAGCATGAATTGTAAAGTTGGTAAATCTTCTATAAACATATAAATATATTGAACATAATAAGTATACATGTTGCTTGCAGCAGGATCAAAGTTAACAGGAACGTTATTTTTTTTTTTAAAGATGATCTCACCCATCAACTGATAAACGTTTAACTCATTTGCAAACTGTGTAATTTGTAAATTTTCAACATGACTTTCCAAATTTTCTATAAAGTGAAATTTATATGGTTTGCTTCTATAAAGAAAACAGTCATTTATTTATCTGGGCTTTGAAATGATTTCAATAACCATTATCTCACAATTGTCACCTGTACACTGAATGCATAAAGACCGGGAAGTTTTTCAAGCATCATTTCCATGAAATAAATGAAAAAGCAATAAAACCTAATTTGTCAACACTATTTACTGGCATCTACATGATCTTTCATTTGAAATTAATTATTAATGAGGACAGATGCATTAATACTTAAAGTTGCAGATTAGACTTGTGATACTTGACTTTAAAATTTTTTGCTTTTGCTAAAGTAAATGCTTGAAAATATAAAATTCTATTATAAAATGAAAAATAAACCTCAGTTTTTTTTTGTTTTTTGTTTTTTCATAGGTACTCTTTATTTCCAGTGTTGTTTGCTTTTTTTTTTTTAATTTATCACATCCTCAAATTTATTTTATAAAATATTTAGTACTATATTAATGACATTTCTTTCCTTCTATATTTAAAAAAAAAACTTTATTACTAGTCGTTCAATGAATTTTTAAATTTGACAATTACATAATAAATTCTTGCAGTATTTCTACTACTTTACTATTTTTACTCATGAGAATATAAACTAGCAATTTGATTTTAAAAAACAATTATTTTGTAATCATAATAGCAGCTTTTTATTTTATTTTTAGTCCATTTTTGTTTTCCTATATTTTCCACAAAAAAGTTTTCACATGAAAATGATTACAGAAATTTATAATTTATTTTGAGATTATCTCACAAATAAAAATATTTTGCATTTACTTTATGGTAAAAAAAACAAACTGTCCAAAGCAAATCTTGTCATTTTAGTTGACTGAGATTTTAGTTATATAAAGTTGATATAATTTTTTTAAAAATATTAATATAAAACTGCAAATTATCTTTATACTGTATCTCTTTGAAATATTTAATCAACAAAGGCTTTTATGGATGTTTCTTGTACTTTTAGAATGTGCGTTGTGGTGCATTGGATATCGGCTCGGAAAGACAAATCAGGGAGCCGAGTTCAAATTCCAGCTGAATTCATTGCATTCACTTACACGCAAATACCCTTGGGAAAGGTATTAATCCGGCTATTCCTTCCAGTTATGGGTTAAATAACAGGACAGATTGGTTGCCAACCAAGGCTATAGAACCCAGTCTACCGCAGAAAGCAATGGCAACCTACTGCGGGATAATCTTCTGCCCAGTTAGTCATGTCTCTTTCGAGAATGATCTCCCAATCGTGTATCACGTATGGCACTTAACTGACTGACTGACTGACTTGTACTTTTAAATAGTCTTATCTACAAATGTTGTTTCTAATTCAGTTTCAGTGTCTATTATAATTATTTAATAGAAACTGCATTAATTCTACATTTAAAACAATTATTTTGTGGTGGAAAGATAATGGTGAATAATATATACTTATTATATTGTCAAAGCTGATTACATTTTTTTTTTTTTTTCACTTACATGATTGCAATCTTTTTGAATAGCGCTAAGGGAGATAACTGTTTTTCATAAAATGGCATGGTATTGGAATTTAAATATGCTTCTTTTAACTTTAAATTTTCACTTAAAAAAATTAAATTTTATCTTTTGGAAGAAAACTTAACTATTATTAAAATTTACTATTTACTATTTTAATGTTAATTTTTAAGTTATGTTCAAAATTTTCAGAAGATAATTTTTTTTCTTGTTTAGTGCTCGCAAAAGTTATAAACCTATGGATATGCATTCCCTGCAGCGAATGATTGACCTTGGCCGTGTTGATGCCAAATCTCCCATTGATTTGGCTTCCATCACAAACACAAGACTTATTCGTGTAAACATTGAAAAGCAAGAACATGGATTGTGGCTAACAGAAGAAGTAAGTTTTAAAAATGAAATAAAAGTATGGTAGTATAAAAGTATTGGGTAGCTACAGTATCTTTTATTTGAGTCAATTTAAGGTGTTAATTTCTTTCTTTTTTAATATTCCTAAGATTTAAATAATTCTGGTTTGGTTTTTCATTTTTAGTTTATTTAAATTATTAGAGAAAATTGTTTTCAGAAAAATATTCCCACTATGTAAGTCCTCTGAAGTTCAAAAGACTTTAGATCCAGTAATTTTAAATGAGAAAAATTTCAATCTGAAACTGTCAGATTTAATGAAAATAAATAAATCTTTACTCCTCAAATCACTTCATCAAATTGGGACCGGTTAAAACCTTTTTAAATTTAAAAAAAGGTCTGCTCAAATTAGTTGAGGAAATTGATATTTATGAAGTTGTCTGAACTGTAGAGCCTACAGTTCAGACAACTTCATAAATATCAATTTCATAAATATCAATTTTTATTTTTTTCATAAATATCAATTTTTAAAACCAGTTATTTGGGTTAACTGAGAGCCATAAGGACAATGACCTGGTGCAGTGCATTTGGTTTGTCTTTGATTGAATGCATGCTATATAAATTGTCTGTTTAATTAACAACAAATTTATGTGTTCATTTGATATCAGCAGTTTATTTGTGTTCCACTTCAGAAAACAAACCTTGTATTCTGGAAGATATATTGATTGAACTTATTAAAACTGTAGCCATGTCAGTTGCGTTCAGCTTCAATAAAGTTATGTACAGCCAGATTGATGGGATTTCAATGGATACCCCTTTAGGTTCTGCAATGGCATTTTCATATGGTTTTACAAGTTGTTTGTTTGTACTAGAAACCCCAATATTATGGGGATGATACCTTTTGTGTATTTGTGAGTTGGAATTAGAGATTTTTTATAAAACCCCAATGGGTTGCATCCAGCTCTTGTGAAAAAGAGAATGATGGTGTTTTATCTACTTTTGAAATGTGTCAGCACAAAGACAATATTCTAAAAAGATAAAACACCCTCATTCTCCTTTCACAAAAGCTGGATACAACCCATTAGGGTTTTATGAAAAATCTAACTCGTTGGAATTTACTGAAAAATAAAACATTTTTACTGGGTTATATACTCGCTGGGACTTATTTTGTCCTAAACAATATAAGATTATTCTTAGTCTTAGAACAATGATTTAAGAAAATCTTATGCAACAGTGGTTATCTTTTGGGTGTTGATCAATCAAGCATTCATGTTAAGATTACCATGGATTGGAAAAATGGATACAAATTTTTTTAAACAAATTTGTTTGTAGCCAATCCACATACATGTTCTCTTCTCAGCCAATGTTTAAATAAATTCATAAAGATAGTTTACCTGTGTTTTCAAACAGTTCCATTATTTATCAATTTAAGTTTCAGTGCAAGTCTGAGAACATATGTAGGTAGGACTCAGCAGCTATTAGTTATTTCCCCAACATTTTTCAGAAAGGTCAACTTGAAAATTTGCATAAGTGTTTTGCTACATACAGGTCTGCAATCTGCTACCATCTTGGTAATGTTCATCAATCTACCATATATATATATATATATATATATAAGTGTAAGCGTGCATAGGGAACAGTCACACACAGACTCACAGATTGCCTTTTATATATATAGATTAATCGACAATGTAAGATGTATTCAATTCCTAAATTAGCATCTATGCAAATGACACCACCATTTACAAACGTCGCCGTAAAAAATCTGCTAATGCTAACAAAGTAAGCCTGGCTACTGCACTTCAGAAGATTCTCCAATCTGTGATTGAATGGGGTAGGAAATTTTTAACGCCTCTAAAACAAAACTGTTCTCCTTTTAACAACCATAGAGAAACATTCCTGCCTACCATTAGAATGGATGACGCCAGACTCCTAAAGAGCAATGCACTGTGCCTCCTTAGCCTCACTCTCTCAAATGATCTCAAATGGAATGACTAAATTGAATCTGTAGCTGCATCTAAAACTAGGAATGTTGGTTCACTGTGTTGGACCAGGAAGTTTGTCTCGTTAGAATCCATTTTGCACAATTATAAATCTACCTTTTGTCTGTACATTGAAAACTGTTGCCATATTTGGTCAGGTGCTCCTGCTATTCATCATGAGGTTTTCGACAAAATCCAAAGAAGGATCTTTAATATAATCGATCCTAACAGTCATTTTCTCACCGACGGGCTGTGGCTTCCATTTGTCTCTTCTACAAGTATTTTTATGGTAACTTCTCTGACAAGATTTTAACCGGAATTCGGAGTTGTTTTAGATGTCTAAAGATGTCAGAATTGTCGTTTAAATGTAGTGTCAAACATCGTGAGTGCGAATTTTTAGTGTGACCAACAACATACCAGGACACGTACACAATTCCGTGAAATCCTCGTCGAAAACACAAGCATACTTAAACAAAAAATAAAAATACTCAAAGCCATATACATAAAACAGTTGAAACCTAAACTGAACTAAATTAACTACGAAATCTCCACACACATTCTCAAGTGCCTATAATAGATATCCCAATGGCTTTAAATACTTAATACTTCTTGCCCCCACTCTTGTGTGGTCATGTGAAACGCCACAAGCTACTGCGCAATTTTTGCTTTCAGCATGCACGCACATGTTCGCCAATCTTCCATACAAATAAAATAGACGACTACTACTATCGTCCATCTGCGAACCGCTCATTGCAACCAACACAATTGTCATCTTTGATAATGGCTCATGTAAGCCGAAAGCTCAGAAAGGATTAAATAAAAACATGTATCAATATTGGGATTTTCTTTCCTCTTTCAACAATAATGCTATTAAGCCTCTCAGACAATATGAGAAAAATTTACATAAAATAAATCAACAAAACTTGTCTATATTATTTAATAAAACATGCATCAGTATTTATATTTGTGTGTGTGAGTGTCTTCGAGTTATACTAAAAATATTTCTCCTTGGGTTTTGAGACAAATATGAAGACATTTCTCCCTTGACAAAATTAAAAACATACATAACTTTTTTCAACAACCTACGAAATATCAAACCTTTTATTTCTGAAACAATTTTTTTAAAGATTTCTGTACTTTAAAATTCGCTTAATTTCTGGACACAAGAATGTTCAAATTTTCCTCCTACGAATTGCTGAAAACCTTTCAGATTGAAAATTTTTTCATACTTCTTTCTGTCTCCGTTTCTCACACACTCTCCCCCCCCTCTCTCTCTCTCTCTATATATATATATATGGAGGGGGCGTATATTCACGCAGATTAAACTTAATACGATCATTGCCAGTTTTAAAAGTCATGTTTTTATGAATGAAAAACTGTTGCGGTAAATCGTTTAAATATTAAAAAAGATCTGTCAGAAAAAATGTGTTTTTAATTTTAAATGTATTAGTCAGAATTATTTTTTCGTTCCGCTTCTAAACTATAAAATATCTCAAAACCAAGAGGAAAGATTTGCCTACCCTTTTCCTACCCTTAATCTTTTTTCAAAATGGTTGCCTTCCCAAAACCAATCTGTTGCCCCATAGATTACATAGAACTGTAATAGATTTCTATTTTTTGCAGTGAGAAAGTGCTGCATGCTTTCTTTGTGGGTTAGTGAATGTTACTGGGAAAGTTGTAGTTTATGAAAGCACCACAAATAGTAGTTAAGTGCAATCCTAGTGTTCCAAAGAGAAAGGAGAATCTATCATTAGACCATGAATAATCACTCTGGTGGCCTCATTATACCTGGAATTGCAAAACAACGTGAAATCCTTCAGGCAAGCCATCATAGTGAACCTGTAACTCAGTACAGCTCTTGGACTATTCGGCACCTTTTCACAGAATATTGACAGTTTCCATGCAAAAAAGTTTGCTTCTTGAGTAAAAGATGCAGAAGCTGCACAGGACACATTGGTGAATGGAAGAATATGCATTTGAAACAAAGAAATTGAAGTAGATAGACTAAACTATTGCCCGGTTCACACTCCACCCTCATCTATTGAACAGGTGAAGAGGCTCATCCCTTGTTCCTGTTTAGGATGTGGTTTCCGGCTTTCTCTTTTCCAATCTTTTCACTCTTACGTCTGCACATCAGTGGCATTACCGCCTTGCTCGGGGTGATATGATTAAAAAAAAACAGATAGGCTTTCTCTGTTGAGTAGATCACATTCTAACTTTCGAAAATTCTTGAGGCTGTTTTTATTGAGACAGCCATCTTTATGTAATCAAAAGGAATGGTTGTTGGGTCTCAGTGTGATCTGTTTATAACATATGTCATTGTATTATTGACGTGTGTATTTCTTATGCTTGTTTTTTTTCCTCTCCACTTTCTTTTAGTTTTTGTGCACATTATTTTTTAATTCCTCCAAGAAAAGACAACCAAGCCAACTGTTTCTAATATTTTTTTTTTTTTTTTCCTCCAATGTCTGTATTTATAGCATTGATTCAATTTAAAATCATGAAGGGAATATTAGTTAGATTATTGAACTGATAATGTTAAAACTTTTAATGGATCAGAACTATTTTTGCATATTTTAAACTAGCTATTTCACTTCAATTTGATAAAACGAACAAACATTTTTGAGCTTTAAATTTCTGTAACTCCTTAAAAGAAATTGCCAATTTCATAAGAGTTTGTAATCTTTGTTCTTCAGGGTTCCGATTCTTTTACTGCCTGCATCAACATTGAAGTCCAATGGGCAAGTGACGTTGTGATTGCTGCTATTGAACGAAATGGAGGGCGTATCACAACTCGGTACTACGATCCGTTGTCTTTGCAGGCTTTGTCAGACACATTACAATTTTTCAAATCTGGCAAACCAATTCCACGATGCCATCTTCCGACACAAGATGTCATTGAGTATTACACCAATCCTGAGAACCGAGGCTATTTGGCTGATCCAGATTTAATCCGAGAAGCTCGTTGGGAGCTCTCTCAAAAATATGGTTATACTATCTCAAAAATTGATGAGGAAACTGAGAAAATGATGACAATACAGAAAGATACTAGACAGGTTTTTTTTAATTTGGAACCTGGCTGGATTGTTAATTTGAAAGAGAAATGTATCTATAAACCTACAGACTCTGAATATGTGGAATATTATAAGTCTTAATAATAAAAAAAATGTAAACCCTTCAGTCACTCTAAATTTTGCTTATTATTTGATTTCAATCATCCTCTCCTTTTCATAACAAGATTTTTTTTTCTTTAACTATAAATAATGTTACATTATGAAATGATTAGTTAGGCTTCTTAGCATTGCATACAATGGATTATATGTTTGATAAATATACTATTCATCAGAAGAGAAGCCATTTTTTGCAAAATAATTGTCATGTAAAGCTTGACTGAATAAATTCAGACAGCAGCAAATGAATGAAACCTATATAAACTGGATCCAAAATTGTCTTTTGATTACATGTAGATTCAATACTGATTTGATCACTAGACCCTAGCTGATGGGTTTTCCCGAAGAGCTAGAAGCTTCAACATCTATGTTTTATGAAAGGGATATAATCTTTAAAAGCCAAGCTTAAATTTTGAGATTCTTTTCCTTCAGTTAAAAAAAAAAGTCTTAGAAATCTTTCATGCTCTTGAATTTGAAAGAACAAGCTAATTTAAGATTTGATTATTCAATATACCTTTGTTATATGTCTATATCTGATTTTGATAGGTTCTAAAATAATAGACAATTCAAAGTAATTAGTTTTTCTTTTTTGCTAAGAGACTAACTCAGTTTTATATGCAACATTACCTAGAAAGTTCTGTTAGAGATTAGATATTTTCATGAAGGTATGTGTTTATATAATTTTTTAGACACATACTGCTACAAAATATACCAGTTGTGTGCAAAAATAAAATATCTTAATCAGATTATGTAGGTCAAAGATGATTTTGGAGCCAAAGCCTCATTCTCGCTAACTTAAAGCACCCAAGCAATACATTATCATACTAGATATTGATTGTTTTTCATGGCAGTGTAGGAATGTTACATGAAAATGCATCCTTATCTATTTCTTTTTGTATTCATATTCCAGTCCATATTAATGAGTCTAGAAATGAAACATTTACATTTTTCAGACTGTTCAAATGAAAATCCCAAAACAGTGGTTAACAGGAATTTCATTTCAAAAGTTGAGCTGGCATTCTACAATATGAACTGGCTGGCATTTTTCACATTTTTCAAGCTTGTTCTAACAAAGAAACCCTATATATGACATTATTTTCCTGATACTGATTTCTTTTAGTTGATTTACACTTTTGCTGACAAAACCAACAGATTTTAGAGAGATAGCACTGCACTTCACCTTTTTAGGTGTTGTGGAAGCATATCCCATTTGTTTGTAATGTGGCATTAGTTGAGAGATCCCTTGAAAATTAACATTACAAATTAAGACTACCAACCCTTATTATTATTGGTAGTTTCTCCAAACTGTCACTAATTTCTTCTAGTGTTATGTCAACTTTATCAAGAGTTTTAAGAGTATTTTGTACTCTTAGCTCATTAAAAACACACACACACTTCTGCAAAGGGAGACCACAAGCTCATCAACTGACCAAGCATCAGAATGTTGTAGAGAAGGCCTCTCAGTTGATCTGAGAACTTTTCATCCCCCATCCTCATGTGGCAAGAGGCAGACAGAGCAATTGTTTTTCAAGTAACAATGAAGCAACACTTTTTTTTTTTATCTGAAACTTCATTACAAATAATACAGTATTAAATAGACATTTCACAGACTTCATGCTTCAATTTACAGCTGCATAGGTTACAGAATAAAATAACCTCTGACAGGTATGTCCTCCAGCACAAAGCAGTAAGTCTTCTCCACTGATGTCAATCAGCTGCATCATCTATTTCTTCCCATTTAAGGTTGCAATATCATGATTTTTTTTTTTTTACATTTAATTCAAAGCTAAAGGATTAAATTTACTACTTCTATTAATCAAAATACTCTGGTGTATTTCAAACAAATTATATTGATTGAAATTGTGTTTTGTTTTTTTCTAAAATAGCTGAATAGCACCCTTTCTTAGAATTGTGATGAAAGACAATTACGTATTAAAAATCTAAAAATAAAATATGCTTTTCTGAAACTTTGAGGAACATCAGCTGATTCAAAGTATAATTAACCTAATTTGAAAAAAAATATTTAAGTTTAAAATAACAGAAATGTATTTTTCAAACAAAATAGTAGCTGCATTTTTAACCAATATCACCCTGTTTTATGTAATTGGTGAGACAATGTCATAATGAGTGTTGTTCTACAGAGACTTTACCTATAAAACAGTTTAAGAAAATGATGTGAGTGCCTATATATTCTCAGGTCAACTAAAAAAATATAAAACATTAAAAAAAAAAATTTCTACTCATTTTTTCATGTGAAGTATGTTTATAAGACTCAACGTCTTATAACATACTTCACATGAAAAAATTTGAGTAGAAATTTTTTTTTTTTTTTTTAACCATTTTTTGCATTTGATATGTTTGTTGCATATGTTAACTTGAGAAAGTATTGGTTCTATTAGAAATTGTGAGATTGGGAAAAAACTGGGGCGCAGACTAATATTTTGGTAACATTTGATGGTGAAGATTTTCCTTATGAGTAAATTATTTTTTATTTTGATGAGTATGACATTTTTTAGATAAAAATTGTGGCTGAATTTATTTGTGCATATGACAAATGAATTTAAATTGTTATTTATGAGGTCTCTTGTGTGTTCATAGATATGTTGTTTTTTTTATTATTGTTTCTGCATGTTTCTCCCATGTACTGTGAAGGAACAGTTTTGACAACTTATTTTATATGTGCCTGCTTCTGTGTTATTATTATGGCTGTTTTTTTTTTTAAAAGATCTGATTATATCCATAATGGTTTTGGGAGTGGTTGTGACTATTTGAATGTTGTTTAGATAGGATGACTTGGTAGGTAGTATTATGTATGTTTTTGTTTAATTTATTATTGTGGATAATGTCATTTTTGTTAAGGTTGTGTATTTTATTTGCCTTACTTTTTGCATTGTGAATAAGGTGATATATGTTTCTTATATGAGCAAATATCGGGGCTACAAATTTTTTATTGAACTTAAATAGAAACCTGTAATTATACCAGATGTTGCAGTGGTTTGGGTCTACCCAACTGATCAAGTCGGTTTTTTTTTATAATTTTGACATATTCAGAAAAACTGATTCTGTCATTGATTTTGTGTAACAACTAGGAAGAGAAGAGTATAGTTGGTTTCAATTTCAAAGGTGATGTCTATTGTAGGTTGAACAATGTTAAGTTGGTTGACAAGAACTGTTAAATTATTATTTTATGGATATATTAATAGGGAGTCATATATGTATTTGAAATAGGAAGAGTTTGGTGGTTGAATGTTTTTTGAATAGATCACTTTCTAGAAACTGTAAAAATAGACAAGAGAAAACAATTCTGAGAGGAAGTCTCATCTTCTTCTATGTGCCCTGTCCCTTCAGGACGTAGGCGATCATGGCTTTCCACGTTTCCCTATCCCTGGTGGTTCTGAGCATGCCTTCTCCTGTTACGCCATGCAATCCTTGTTCCGTCATCCACCTGATTAGGTCCTTCAAATATGTTATCCATTGCTTTCCCCTGTCTCTTTTTGCCTCTATCTGGCCTGTTAGTATCAGATTCTCCAAGTCCTCTTTCCTCATTGCGTGTCCCAGGAACTTCAGCTGTCTCTTCCTGATACTCAGTATTAATTTCCCTTTTGTTTCCATCAATTCCAAGACCTCATCAATGTGCAGATGCTCGATCCATCATATTTGCAGCTTCCTTCTGTAGAACCACATTTCAGTTGCTTCAAGTTTTTCCTTCATCTTTGATGGTATTGTCCAGCATTCACTGCCATATTGAAGGTCGGACAGCGCATAGCAATCCAGTACTATCTTCTTTGTTTCTAGCGAAATTGTCCTGTTTCTTAATACCTTAATCAACTTCTGGAATGCTTCCTTCGCCATGCCAATTTGCCTTCGGATCTCTGTGTCACACTTTCCGTCTTCTGTTATAACGCTTCCCAGGTATTTAAACTTTTGTACCTGCTTGATTCTAGTATCCGCAACCCTTATTTGGCATTTGGGGCTGCCCTTTTTACTGATGACCATGTATTCGGTTTTCTTGCAGTTTATTTGTAGAACTTTCTTGTTACTTTCTTTAGCTACCTTCTGTAGGAGGTCTTGTAGTTTCCATTCTGTGTCTGCTATCAGCACTGTATCATCTGCGTACCTTAGGTTGTTTAAATTGTGGCCTCCAATTACGAATCCAGGCATAACTTCTAGGGTCCTCAAAATATTCTCGCTGTACAAGTTGAACAGATCCAGTGAAAAGACGCATCCTTGTCTTAAGCCTCTTTCTATCTTTGTATATCTACTCAATTCATTACTTGTCCATATGCAAGCAGTTTACTACCAGTAAAGATTCTTGATTACTCTCAAGTCTTTCCCAAATATGTCCAGGCTGCCAAGCATCTCCATCAATTCTTTGTGGCGTACTTTGTCAAAAACCTTCGCATAATCAATAAAGCACAGGTATAAGTCATTCTTCATTTGTATTGCCATTTCGGAGAGCATCCTAATCATAAATATGCCATTACTTGTTCCCGTGTCTTTAACGAAATCACACTGATCTTGTCCTATCTCTGGCCTGATTCTTCTTCTGGCTCTATTCATCAGTATTGGAACGATTAGTTTTGATATATGGCTCATTAAACTGATGGTTCTGTGGAGTTCGCACTCGTTTGCTCCTGGCTTCTTAAGTAGTGCTATGAAGATAGATTTGCTGAGATCATCTGGTATAACCCCACTATTATAAATTTCATTTATTATTTCAGTAATTTTTTCTATACCAAATTCTTCCAGGGCTATCAGCAGCTCTATGACTATGCCGTCTGGTCCCGCTGCTTTGTTTCTATTCAGTTTGGCTACTGCAGATTCCACTTCAGACTTTAATATTTCCGGTTCGTCCTCATCTTTGTGTATTATCGGTTGCTCTCTCTTGTCATGGAAAAGATCTTTTATATATTCTTCCCATCGTTGGAGCATTTCCTCTTTCTCCAAAATGATTGTTCCATCCTTAGATTTTATACATCCTGTTGTCGAGCAGGTTTTTTTGTCCTGTCAGTTCTTTTATTTCCTTATGCATGTCTGCTTTATTATTCATGCTCAATCTCTCTACTTCTGCACATTTGTCATTGAGCCATTTCTCTTTAGCCTGTCTACATTTTCTTCTTATTTCTTTGTGTAGTTCCCTGTACTCTGTTCCATGTCTTGATATCATTTTCTGCCTCCTTTGCATCATGTCCAGAATCTCTTCCCTCATCCACTCATTTTTTTTTCTGCGCCTATTTTCCTTTGGGGCAATGTTGTTTGCTGATGTCACTATTGCTTCCTTTAGTGAGTTCCATTTTGAGCATCCTTTCCTAGTTTGTTCTTTGTATTTGGTTTTCACGATGTTAGTGTATTCTTTCTGTAGTTTGAGGTCATTCACAAGTGCATTGTATATTAGTTTTGGTGCTGCATTAGGCTTCTTCAATCTCCAGAGTTTCACTTTTAATTTGCAGATGACTGGGACGTGGTCACTTCCACAGTCAGCACCTGGATAGGCTTTGCTTTGAACCACTGCATTCCTGAATCTGCTGTTAATGGTTATGTAGTCTATCTGGTTTTTTTGTGTCACCCCCTGGGCTTCTCCATGTCCATAGATGGGTGTTCTTGAAACCAGAAACCAAAAAAAACACAAAACAGACATACCAATGAAACTTATCAGGGATAGGCAGCATCTCATATAAACTAGCTGGCATACCTAGCAAAATCATAACTCCACTCCTCAGCACATAAAATCTCTATGCACAGATATCCCTATAGAAAAGGGGCAAAATTTACTAAAACACACTTAAAAGCATAATTACCTCTGCCTCTACATAAAATCAAAACTATGCCCTCTAATCACCGAGCAATGTTTCTTTACTTTCAGTAACCACTTGTAAACACAAAAACCTGGCTTACCAATGTGATCTCCTCTCAATGGTGTTCTTGCTTGTCTATTTTATAGTTTTTTTAGAAAGTGAGTTATTCAAAAACATTCTACCACCAATTTTTTTCCAAATTTCACCTTTCCTAATAGAAGCAATACTTTCCTAAGCCAACCTATACAACAAACAAAAAAAGAAAATCAAAAGGAAACAGTTAATTTCCATTATTTCAACGTTTTATAACACTATAGTTCCCCATGAAAAAAATTCTTGTATGACAAATGATGCATTTTTGTTTTTTCTTTTAAATGTTTAATATTTTTCAGTTGACTTATGATATTCATGAGCATTTTTTCCAGTAACCAACAACTTTTTGTTTATATGTATTTTATTTCATATAAATTTCCTTTTGTTTTTGCTTCAATTAAGTCCATCAGTGGGTGTTGGCTAAAACAAGATATCATTTTCCTCTTGTCTCTTTTTAATCATAATTTTTATGTAGTCAGAGAATATTTTCCATTTTTAAGATTACTATCATCTAGTTCTAGGAATATTGACTAAATTTACTATAGTCATTACTCATTTTCCGATAATGATGTGTATAGTTGATCATACTGTCAAACATGGACACGTTTCATAATATTCTATAAACATAAAAAAATGAATTTTAAATTATTTTAAAAAACTTGGTGCAAAAACATTTATTCAATTTTTTTTTTAATAAATATACTTTTCACTTAACAATACAATCTAACCAAATGGAAGTAATGTAGCATTTTAAGATTTATATATTAAAAAATTCAAATTTTTTTTTAAATTCTTGTAAAAATTCATTGTTCTCTGAATTTTTTTTAAGACAAAAGTGTCCTGAATAAATTTTATTCATAAAAGCAATTTAATGTCACAGTTTCATTGCTTATTTTTATTTTATGATTAAAAACAGATTTTTTGAAAATGAGTTTTATAAAAAAAAAAAAAAAAAAATTCAGATGAAAATTTAATTTCTGGAAATTTCATGAAATTAAGTGGGTAGCTGGGTGGTAAGGGCAACAGTTTTATCTCTAGTTTTGATATTTGGATGGCTGTGTAAAGTTAGTGTTAAAAAAAAAAAAAAAAAAAAAAAATCAAAGTAAAAAATTTGAACATATGTTTATCACCCTACAAATTAAAATAATTTCAACACTTGAACCTATGCAAGCAAACCAATACAAAAATGGTATTTGAAAACATTACAAATAGAAAATAGCAAAAAATACAATAGGGCAATCAAAGCTAAGCGGTAGTAGATTTGAACAGCCTCTACTAATTTTTGATTAGTATCCTTTCAACTTAATTTCAGTTGCTTTTCATTGCAAATATTCATCTTATAGACACAAGTAAAAAGTAGATTTACAAAATAAAAAAAGTTATGAATAATGTTTCAACTCAACTTTTATTTCAGAAAGCCTATCTTACCATAACGGTACTAAGGCTAAAGTAGGTATTTCCACTCACTTTCGATAACTTTTAAATTAAATTTTTTTAAAAATTAAATTTTATTGAAGCTATTTTGGTTTTAATTGAAAGCTAAATAATTAAATTTATTATTTCCACTAAGCAAAATAATCTGGTGTATTTCAAACAAAAATTACATTGATTGGAATCTAAAATTGAATTTTTTTTTTTTAATTTTTCAGCCATTTTTGTAAACAAAAGTTAATTCTTGGTTTTAAAAATCTTGCAAAAATAGAATATACATCTGTGACACATTATTGGAAAATTAGCAAATTTAATGTTAAATTAATTTGATTTACACAAATATTATTTATAGCATGAAATTTAGAATAAAACTATTCCTTAAACACAATGCTGAACTTTGTGACCTTTCCCCTGTATTTGACATGTGATGACAACTCAAGATAAATGTATGGCAACCAGAATTAATAAAATTGTCCAAATTTTTTTTTCCCTGTAATAGGAAGAAACCATCAAATACATGACATTTTAATGGACACACAGAAAATAAAAATAAAATAAAAAAATTCAAATACCCCCCCACCCGAATTAAAACTTATTTTAAAAAATGATAGCTCAATGATTTGTATTAAACTTTTCAATTTTTATAGTCTTCTCTTAATAACTTAACCTAACATCTGAAATATTTTAAAACTTTATAAATTGTTATAATAAAACACAAAAAAAAAAAAAAAAAAACATGAAAATTCTTTTAAAATTTAATTATTAATCAAAAAAAATTTCTTCAGACTATGTCCTTAGTTTATATTATTTATTAAAGCAGTTATAAGCTTATCTAATTATATATTATCATAGTTTTATTGCCTTTTTTATTTTACTATTGGGAGCAGATTTTGGAAAGAGGGGCAAATGGTTGAAACAAAAAAAATAATAATAGATGATTTACATTCCCCAATGAGTCTTGCATTTAAATAAAACCAATTTTGCCTATAAATTTAATTTCTTGACATTTCATGGGTTTACATAAATTGGGGTAACCAATGTTTTTAAAAAAAAAAAAAAAAATTTTTTACCAAGATTATTTTTAAAATAATGTTTTTCTTTTGTGAATAAGTCCTGAAAGTCATTAACTCGACAATTATTTGATTTTTGCAAGAATTTCAAAATTAATGTTTGTCACTGGAAAAAAAAAAAAAAAGTTATGTAATATTACATTTTCCATCAAACTCTCATAAGGATTTGTTTACTTGATAACAAAAATAAAAGCAAGATTTTTACCAAAATTTCCAACATGTTAAGAGGTAATTTTTTTAATCCTCTCTAATAAACATTTTGATGGAAAAAGTTCATTTTTATTAAGTTTGAGACCTTTTTTTCTTCATACTATGCTGTTTTTTAGCAATTTAAACAAATTCTTGATGAAATTGTTTACTAATGGCTATTAAATGACAAGTTGTAATGAAAAGCTACTGAAATTAAGATGAAAAAGATACTAAGTAAAAATTAATGACTGATATACATTTGAATAGAATTGAATTTGTGTTAACTTATTTGAGGAATCAAGAACATCATTGACCTTGTGAAAATATCTTAATGGACACATTTTATGCAAAGTTTGAAATCTTGTAGAGTGGCTGACACCCCTGCAGCACTCTCAATGAGGGAATGGCCCATGGCTTAAATGGTCTATTTAAGTAAAGAATGGTAGCATTTGAGGTGTTATACTTGAGTGTCATTTGAGTATTATTCGGACTGATTACTTGGCAACCATTGTGATCTAAACTCTTCTTCTCTGTTTTGCAAGTTCTGTCTTGTCTGTCATTGTAACTATTGTACTGTTCTGTGCATATCTGTTTAACACTGGATATGGTGCTGAATAATACTGCAGTGCATTTTCTCTGTATATCATATCCACCTCGGTGATACAGTAAATCTTATTTATACATATTTGATTATAGATTGAACAAAATAAGTTTGTTATACCAACTACATTAATTTTAGTGATTAAATTTAAAGAAAAATATCTGTTCCATTTGCTAGGTCATAAATATTTAAAAAAAAAAAAAAATTTATAGAAACCAACTTGTCTTTCCTTTTTTGAATCCTTTTTATTGATGTTCTAGTTTCACACCAAATTTATTTCAACCTCATTTTTTTAATCCAGCATTTTTTAAACTGAAGTATAATTGGCATTTAGAAAAGTTATTGTATAAAGGAGCTGTGTTGTAGTGTAGTGGATATCAGCTTGGAATGAGAAATCAGGTAGCCAAGTTCAAATTCCAGTCAAATTCATTGCATTCACTTATGCACAAATAACCTTGGGAAAGGTATTAATCCATCTTTTCTCCCTCCATAACAGGACAGATTGGTTTCTATAGCCTTGGCTGACAACCAGTCTACCGCAGAAAGTAATGGCAACCTACTATGAGAATCTTCTGCCCAGTCAGTCATGTCTCTTTTGGGACATGATTGCCCAAGCATGTATGGCACTTAACTGACTGATTGTACAAACAAGCACATGTATGCATACACACACAAAAATCAGATTTCAAAATTATTAATCTAGTTAATTTTTTCAGTTTTTCATCTTTTATAAATGAAAATTTTGAACAATTTTAAAAACATGCTCTCATTTTTCAAGAAAAACAAAATTAATCAAGCTTTATTTTATTCAATCTGAATAAAGGATTAAAAAAGTAACTGCAATACAGTTACTTTCATCAAAAATATACAGTGAATTAAAAAGTTAAATATGCAATGTTACTGAATTACATGACCTGTCTTGTTTAAAAGATTACTTTTGTGGTCCATAGGATTAGCTTGGGCTTCATAATTGCAGATTGTAACTCCATGACGTCTCATCTGAAAAACAATACATTAAATATTATTATAAAAAAATACTTACATTTTATGTATTTATTCAAACAAAAGCAGCAATCATATTTTCTTTTTTTCTTACCCAATTTTAAAAATGGAAAAAGCTTATCTGATAAAGAAAATTTCTACACTTTTATTTTAAAGCTGTTTTTAAATAAAACTTAATACACTTAACCAATCATAAGAAATTACTTAAATTGTTATTGTTGATATTACTGTGAAAAATATGAATTCTGTACTTGTAAATAAAGATTTCATCTGGTGACTAAACAATTCAGTTTTATTAACACTAAACATTTCCAATATGCAGTAGCACTTCACATTCATCAGAATTGTCAACCACAGTTTGCACCCCCATTGTTGGCCCCATTTAGAGAAATTTTCATGTTCAAAACTTAAAACAAAAATGGACATTATAGATCTTTAATAATTCTGAGGAAAGGTAAAAATTTAAATTCCCTCAATATCTGAGTCATAAATTCAAACTAATTTTTTTTTTTTAAATTTGTTTATTGTCATCTGAAATGCATCATTTTATGCTGCTTGATGACTACATTAATTGAACTTACAGTAAAAAATATTGTGAAGTAACTATTTGTTTTCATAAAATTAAATTTTTTCTTTCTTTCAACAAGAAAAATATTAAAATATGTCAATCACATTTTTAAAAATATGTAAAATTCTTAGTAAAATATCTTGGACATACTTCATATATACTATGTATGACCAAAAGGTACTACTATATATAATTGTGACACAAACTTTAAATTTGTAAGAGTAATTTTTTTTTTAAATTTAGAAGACTTTCTATGCATCCAATTATATTTTGTGGTCATTTAAACCTATTTCATCTTTCCCCAAAAGTTATTAAAAGATCTATGATGTTTTGAACATGAAAATTCCTCTGAATGGGGTCAACAATGGATTTTTTTCTTCAACACTTAATAAAGCCAAATTGTAAACAAAGATTTCTTCATCTGATGACTAGACAAGTACAGAATTCATATTTTTCACAATAATACGGATAGATAAATAATTATATATTCTAGATTTTAGGTTATTTGCTAGTACATTTTTCAAATGTTTCATCTACCAACTACCAAACAATGGAAATGTTTATTAAAGAAATCAGATCAAAGAATAAAAAAAGGTGGCTTTAATTCACAACCAATTTACATAGAGACTGCACTTCATCATCCTTGCTTCTATAGATAAACTAAATTCTTCTACAACAAATCACACACTTCAGGTTAATGTTTTCTTTACTTATCGATATCAAGTATAGAAACAAAAGAATTGTCTACATACAATTAAAAGTTTAGTATTCATTATATTTGAGTTTTACAACCAAGCATATGAAAATGTTGTTTTAACATTATAGTGATCATGACTTACATTCTATATCATAACTATTTTTCATTAAAGAAACAAACAAAACAAAAAAAAAAAAAACATCAAAAGAATTCAATAACAATATTCTGGTAACTTGCCAACAGTAAAGATTTTATAAACTGGACATCAAAGCTATGCCAGCTTTTAAAACATTAATTAAATGCAAATCTGGTTTAAATTAAAAATTAAAATATCACTAAAATAATTTTGCTAGTCAATTATTGATCATCAGTTCTAAATCAATAAATATTCTCAAAATGCAAATATTCTTTCAATTTTCATTATTCATCTAGAAAATATTGAATTGTTCATTTTCCCATCTGCTCAATGAAAAATAATTTTCTGTTTGGTCAATTTCTTGACAAAACAAATTTATCAGTTTTGTTGGCTGATATTTTTAGTGATATATCAACCTCTATGGGTTATTTAATGCTGAAATCTAAATATTTCAAAGACAATCAATTACAGATATATAGGTATTGTTAATTTTTATATAGGAGTTGAATATATGGATCAGACTCCAACAAGATGAATAGAATAAGTAAAGAACAAGTAGGAAAAATGTGTCTTTAATCCAGTGGTTTCTCAAACTATTTTAGGATTTAACATATATGCTACTGAAAGAAAACATTCTTGGCAAACAAATATTTATTCAAAAAATAGCAACTCAAAAAATGGCACAACCAATTTCTATTGAAACAAAAACATTTTTCAGAAATCAATTGTTCATTGCAAAAATGGCAACCTTAAACATCAAAAGTACATTCAATAGGATGGGTGCATTTGCTTGGCTTCAACCAGTTCTTCTAAATTTGGCTTTGTTTTGGTGAGTGCAGTTCTCATGTCATTTGTTGCTTCTAATCTGTTTCAGGATTTTTTGAGGGCAAGTAATTTGGAAAACACTGTAGGTGGTTGCAAATGGAATCAGCACCCTTAGAGCCATTATTGCAACATCGGGATAAGACTGTGCCATTTCAAACCAAAAGTCGCTACAGGACACTTCGCAGAAAATATGTTTTGCACCCCCATCATTAATCAAATCAATAAACTATTCTTGAATAAAATTGTCCTCTGAAGGCAGATCATTAATGGAGAGTACAAAAGGGTTGTGGATAAACTGACAATATTTTTCAAAATTTTGTAGGTCAGGAAAATAATGAGAAATTTTTTCACGAAGATACATGGCATTTCATCAACCCAAGGATATCGATGTTAAGCTCATTTTCATCAATATATGTATTTAAATGTGGAAATGGTGCAAAGTTCTAATTTGGAATGCTAGATTTCGAGCTTCATTTTAAAAGCAGTCAATTTATCATGACAATGGAGTACTGTGATCTTATTTCCTTGCAGTGCTAAATTGACGGAATTCATGAATTCAAATATATCCACCAAAAATGACAGGGATACAAGAAAACAGACATCTGAGAATTTTGCATGCATGTCTGGTTTGACATCCTTCAAAAATTGCTACATTTCTTCACGTAGTGTGAAAAAACTCTTCAAAACTTTCCCTTTGGAAAGTCATCTATTAGGATTGTCCATATACCGACTTTACCCAAACACAATGTTCTGATCCTCCAGCAATGATCTTAACCAATCAGTTCCATTGATTGTAAACCGACCAATCACGTTGCTTGTTACATGTTCCCACCGAACGAGCATAGAATATGCACGGGGACTGGACTGCCTATTTAAACAGGAACTCTGCTTTGATCGGCCGTTAGCTTCGGATTGCCTCACAAACCTTTGTCGCTCCACATAGCAACCAAAACCAACTCATTGCCAGCAACACAACAAGCCCACCAAACTAGATTCCCTCATCATCTTCAACTCAAACATTATGAACAACTGTACCTTGGTTTTTCAACAAACAATTCAAGTAATATTTCCTAAAGTTGATAACTTCTATCAACTACTTTAACAAATATTTACTTCATTGATCAAAGGTATGCAACTCTGCATTCACTCTTTATACACACACACACACACACACACACACACACACACATTCTGTCACAGTTTTCTAAATTGTCGTCATTTTAAAACGTTTAATTTTGTCTCGAGAACTGTTACATTTGTTACTGAACTTTTAATTGACTTTTCGTCAACCCAGAGACAACCCTTATCAACTTCATGCTTTTCGACCTTTTAAAACATTTTCACAAATCTGTATATTTTGTATATAAATTTATTTGAATTATTGTTTATTGAAATCTGTGTTTTTGCCATTATTTCACTTTTCCAATCTTTGCCAGTGTGTTTTTCTTTGTTCTATTGTTTGTGGAAATTGAACACAGACTTCATAACTGAAACCCTACTGATAATCCATTTATTTAAACACTAGGAGTATAGCCCAGCATTGCTTGGGTGTAATGAAAGCTTTAAAACTAATCCATGGTCCTGGAGCTCAGACTCAGCCTAAAGAATATTTGTGTGAAGTTTGGTGAGAATCAGATAAAAATTGTGGATTTGTATAAAGAACATACAGACAGATAAACAGACACAGACAGACAAACAGACACACACACAAACATCTTGCCTTTTATTTATATATATATATATATATATATATATATAAATATTATCGATTTTCAGCACTATTGTAAGAACTGCAACCTTGGAACTTCTGAATATCGTTTCTAATGTCTTTTTCTATGAGTGTATCAATTTTAATTAAAATCGGACCACACCTTCTATAACCCGATTTTTTTTTATTACCGATATTTATCGGGGGTACCTCGACATAAAACCTAGCTAAAAACACTCGCAGACGCTTATAGTACAACTGTGTAAATTTTCAAGAAAATCGGTTTAGCCATTTCGGAGATAATAGGTAACGGACACACACACAAAGTTCCATTTATAAATAAGTTTAGATTAGATATTCTACCGTTCCACAACACATCTAACTTGTGATTGCAACAAGAGTGTTTCAAAATTGGAATCACTTTATTTGCATAATAGTACAAAGTGTATCAATAATATGTGGGAATTTTTGCTTAGCCAAAGCTTGAAAACCAGAACGCCAACCAAGCATTGCTGGAGTGCCGTCAGTACACACTCCAATGACATGTTCCCATTTGATACCATGCGCCTCAAAAAATTTGTCTACTTTGTTGAATATTTCTTTTGCAGTTGTTCTGGTGCTGAGTTTCACAAAACAAAAATTCGTCTTCTAAGTGCTTGCCACATACATATCTTAGACGCAAAGTTGGGTTTCAACAAGCTGGATCGCAAAAAAATTGAAAGTCGAGTTATGAATCTTTGAGACCACCTGTGACAGTATGTTACATCTCTGCTATTTGCCTCCTAAAAGTGTCGTTTGACAAAGACACATGCTTTAAATTGTCGAGTTCAGAATTTCCGAGCACATTTTGCTGCAAGGTAATATTAACTGTTCTCCAATGTTGTGGTTTTTTTTGGCGACAGCTATTTTCCTTGAAACCTCATAGGAGGCTTTTAGAACAGCTTTAAGGTTAGCAAAAATATTCCTGTGTGATCAAGCCTGAATTTTTGCATAATGATATGTAATAAATTTCTAATAACTAAATATTGTGTGGTGGAACTGGAAATAATTCAAATTCCATTCAAAATTGCAAAACAAGACAACAACAAAAAAAAAAACCCTAAGTCGTACTACTACTACTACTACTACAGTGTAACCCAGAAGAGAGTCGTCGGGACCGGATAAATGTTCTCTTATATCTGGGTTTGGTCTATTTTACCACTGGCTCTAATTTGGGACTAGAGAAACTTTTGTCAAAAAAATTCGTAAAATGATTCCCTTTAGGTTAACTATTTTTTTAAAATTTGTCAAAATTGATTAGCTTTTAAAAATTTAGCAAAAATTCCATCATCGACAAGTAAATGTCTTCTTACCATAAAATAAAGTGGTGGCTATTATTAAGTCAGAACGGACATCCCAAATACAAAAAGTTTAAGGACTGTCCAGATATATTTTTTTTTAAAGCAGACGTTTGTTGTTGGTTTAATGATTTTTTCTTTGACACCTTTAATGGAAGCGAGAGTTTTACAAAATGTACACTTTCATTTTTATTTTATTAATAAAAAAAAAAAAAAAGTTTGCATTTAAATTTTATTTTGTTTTTAAAAATAAGTCATCGTGTAACTTAATTGTGTTTATTTTGATTTTAAATGTCAGGGTAGGAAAAACTTTGATACAGTTACATCACTGATGCAAATACCGTATGAGTACTATAGCCGGTTCTACGAAGTCTGGACCAAAAATCTTTTTCCATCTGAACTCCCTCTGCTACAGGCCTAATCTAATGATGCAGGTTATATTTTGGAATCACTGTTACACCTGTAATCAAAGCAATTCAAATATAATCACGCAATTCACCTCCAGTCAAAGCAACTCGAATAAAATCACGCAGGGTACCTCCACCCATTTTTTCTATATCTAAAAATTGAAATTGAAATTTTAAAAATAAGTTATCTTCAAGCTTTAAAATTAGCTTTAATTGAAAGCCAACGGATTAAACTTACTAATTTCAGTAAGCAAAATTACCCTGGTGTATTTTAAACCGAAATTATATTGATCGGAATCAAAAAATTTTAAAATATTTTTAAAAAGTTTAAAAATTTTAAAATTTCCGCCATTTTTTATAGATTGTAAACAGAAAGCCAATTCTCGGTTTTAAAAACAAAATCTTACAAAAATAAAATAGACTTTACTGACACATTATTTTCTTCAAATTACCAATTTAAACTTACTTTAGGTTGACTTGAAACAAGAATTACTTGCTTACTGTTTGGAAAATGTTTCAAAAAGCATTCCTCAATTACGGTATCCTTGTTCAGCTGTCAACACCTAATCAGGAGGCCATGATGAATGAGTTACAGCAGCTGGCCAAAATTATGAAAGACGAATTTGGTATAAAAAGGTTTATATACGGATTTTTTTTTTTTTCGTGTAAGGGACGACAACCCTTGAATCACGTGACCTTTTACGGCTACACGTACAAACAAAATATGGGAAATCAACATGCATAAAATTAACAGGTTTTAATTAATTTACAAAAAGGGAGCACCCCTTTTTAGAGTAACTGTTTAATTTTTTCGATTAACAAATATATTTGCCACATTAATTAAAAAAAATCTGAAAGACCTAGGAGGAGGAAATTTTAAAAGACTTATGAAACTTTTTAGAAATTAATTAATAAAAATTAAAATAAAATAATAAAAATAAAAACAATTCTTGTAAAAATTCATTGCTAACAGAAATTTTTTTTTCTATTTAGGCGATGATACAATTTTAATTTATGTTTATAAAAGCAATTAAAAGTTTATCCGAATAAAAAAAATGGCATAGTTTTATTGCATTTTTGTTTTCCTAATTCGGAGCAGCTTTTCTAAAGATTGGTAGGTTTTGAAGAAAAAAAAGACAGTTGATGACTCCTGAATTTAAAACTATATGTTGAGACCTAGTCACATTTTTCAACATTTCTGGAAATTAAATGATTTTACCAATATTTTCCAAAAATAATTATTTCAAAACCTATATTTCAGTCAATTATGAATAAGTCCTGAAATTTTCATCAAAATCAAACGATTATTTGATTTTTGCAAGAATTTCCAAATTAAGGTGTCTTTCACAGTCAAAAAATGCCTTTGCGTAATATTACGTTTTGACGTAATAAACTCTAGCGTCAATTTATCCCACTCACTGACGAGAGAAAAAAAAGATTTTCTACCACTAAATGAGCAAGCCTTTTAGAACCTGTTAGAACAATTTTAAAAATTGTAAAAATAATTAAAAAATACTTTATCCTCTTTATGATAGCATAAACATTTTGCCGAGAAAATTTTGTTTTTATTTAGTTTGAGGCCTTTTCCTTCAGACTATGCTGTTTTTTCCAGCAAAAAAGTGGAGATGTAGAATACGAATACTTTTTCATATAAGAGTATCTTTGCAATGGCTTTTCCCCTTATTACATAACTAATACATAAGCAAGGGCCAAAATAGAAGGTAACTCAAGAAATAAAAATAATACATACAAAAGGAAAAAAAAAGTAAACAAGGGAGAGTTGGAGATGAAAAGATAATCTTCCTTTCCAACAACAACGCCACCATTATGACTTGGTCAGTCAGTTAAGTGCCATACGTGATACACGCTTGGGCGGTCATGTCTCGAAAGTGACATGACTGACTAGGCAGAAGATTATCCCACATTAGGTTGCCATTGTTTTCTGTGGTAGACTGGTGGTTGCCAGCCAAGGCTATAAAACCCAATCTGTCCTGTTGATTAACCCATAACTGGACGGAAGGGATGGATTAATACCTTTCCCAAGGGTATTTGCACGTAGGTGAATGCAATGAATTCAACTGGAATTCAATCTCAACTCCCCGATTTCTTATTCCAAGCCAATATCCACTGCACCACAACGCACATATGACTTAATAACAATTTCAAATAGCCAATAATTTCAACTGAGTGGCCTCTTCGCAATCCCCTATGGGATTACGGACCCAAGTTTGAGGACTGCTGCTTTAATACATGTTTCAAATTAAATAATCTCTGAAGAAGCATGTTAAAGACAAATAGTCTTTAAAGAATCTCTGAATAATAACAGTTTTCCTACTTGTTTATATATATATATATATATATATATATATATATAAAGCTACAAGGATAATCTAGTTGCACTGAAGAGCTTGTCTGCAGATGATTATTTATAGCTCTCGCTAGTCAATAGAGCACTTTAGAGATGGATAGATTTCATGTTTATGGTAACTACTTATGGCTTTACACTACGTTTTTTGATTACTGAATTAAACACAGTTTGGTTCAGCTATCAAATGGAATACTTTCAGTCATCAGGGTTTGTTTACATCCTGTGAATAACCTGTTGGGAAATCTGCCTCTCTTTGCCATTACACAGATGGCTCAGTAGAAAGATGTTCGCCTAATGACAAATTAATCTGATTTCAATCCTGGCTTGAAACTTCAGATAATCTATCTGCAATGAAGAGCTGTGATACAGCGAAACAGACTTGTCAGCAGAGTGTGTGTGTGTGTGTGTGTGTGTGTGCGTGTGTTATATATATATATATATATATATAAAAAGCAGTCTGTGTGTGACTGTTCCCTATGCACGCCTACATTTTTTAAGCTACGCCATTCAAACTTTCTAGGGACACATCTACAGGGAAGCCAGGTCAGCACATATTTTTTGAGTTTAAGTTCAGCAATTTTCCCTTTCACACTTTTTAGTCAATGGTGCAGATTGTTTACATTTGCTCTGTAAAACATCTGAGATCTAGGATGGTTGCTAGATTACGTCACAGAAATCAAGTCACGTGTGTCAAACGCGACTAAAAAAAAAAGAAAATGAGCCTTTATATTTAATTTTTATTCCACCGTTTTAAAAATTCATTTGGTCAAAAAAAAAAAAAAAAAAAAAAAAAGTGAATATTTTTCCCCATAATTTTGAAACAAAAGAAATATTTAAAAAAAAACATTTCTGAACTGAGAGCATAATAGTTTTTATATTTCTACATTTTTAAATATTCTTCGAAAATTTCTGTACTGAGAGAGTGAAGGTTTTTATATTTTTAATTTCAGTAAAAAAAACAAAATAATTTTTATTTTAAATTCCTTTAGTCAAAAAATGTAAATATATTCCCCCATAATTTTGAAACAAAAACCAACGCAATATTGTTTACAAGGTAACACAAAACATCAAATCACGTTTATGCAAAACAAAAGAAAATAGATTTTTTAATAGAATTTTTTAACAATTTTAAAAAATTTTTTATATAATTAATTTTTATATAACCAAGTCCTACTACTAAAAATGTCCTGTGTTGCACGGGCAATGCGGGGCTATGATGCTAGTATATATATATATATATATATATATATATATATGTGTGTGTGTGTTTCCAGCATTTTTACTATAAAAATGTATTTTAATAGTCTTTTCTTTTTTTTTTTTGTTCACTATTTCGCCATATCTGGAACACTAACAGGTGCTACCACCCTGGGTCAGGATGCTTTGAAAGACTATTATAAGAAATAAATGTATAAAAACAAAGGCATGTCTGCTTATTCCACAACATCCTAACAATGTTTTCTTTATTTATTCTATTGTAAACCAAATACAATTCTCATAAGTTTAAAATACTTCACCATACATCACAACAGTGACAACATAACTTTACTATATTCAATGTGTTCACAAGTTAAAAGAAAAGAAAGAGGAATACTGATCATCAGATTCCTGCAAACCAAAATAGAATTAATAATTCTCATTTATCCTATCTGAAAATTTGAACCGCTAATGCAGAGAATGAAAATGTTTCACAGTATAAGCCAAGACTCACACGAAAATAACAATGTGAGTTGATCCAGAATAAACACAAAATGGAGATGGACTCACTGCAAGAGTCAGTAAGTAAATTGGTTTATGAACAAAGAAGTTTAAATGGTTAGCAAGCTGGTTTTTAAGATTATTATTCTTTAGTTCCATCCTCACTGGATGCACTTTGGCTCTATGATTAGTAAATAACTGGTTCATGAATAAGTCATATGGTAACATTTTATTCATTTGTAGAGAGATTAGGACAAAAATTATTTTACCATGATCACCTCAGTTGACAAATTTATGAGCATTTTTCTTGGCATGATTCACTAATACGTACCAATTACTGCTTCTGAGGATACTTTTTAATTTAGTTAGATATAATCTCTTTTTTTGTAAAGGCATTTGTGACATCAACAACACTTCATAAGAAACCTACATCTTCACGGTTTCAGCTTTTAGTATTGTGGGAAAATTTATAATTGGAACAACAATAATCAATGAAACAGATTTGTTTCAAACATGTAAATCATTTAAATTTGTAAGAACATTGCATAAATCAAAAGACATTAAATCAATTATTAATTTGAAAATTATAAAATCTTCATATGACTTGCAGATTAAATGCAAATCATTTATCTTATTCTATTTACAACTGGAAAAATAAGAGCATCTGATTTACCTCGGTGAATTCTCCTCGAAGCCCAATGTAGTGAATACGGGTATTTTCAGCACCAAAATTAGTTGAAAAAAATATTGTGAGATGCTCAACTTGATTAAAACGTGCAACTCTGCAAACAATAAAATTTAGATGCTTTAATAAGAATAAACATTGTAAAATGTAGCCAAGCAGTCATGTAGAAAAATGTTGTATGAAAAGTGTAATATTCAATGTTATAAAAGCACAAATGTTTCAAGAAGCCTCCAGATAGTAATCATCTGGAGACTGCACAGGAATAAGGATCCAGAGATTCATTTTGGGTCTAATTTTCAAAGAATATCAAAAGAAATGCAATCAATATTAATCTCTTATTGATTTTTACATCCTACAGATATTATCTCTATTTTTATCTTGAACATCAGTGTCACATCATACAGAGCAGCACTTCATTTTGTGCTAACAAAAGGCATGATGATAATATGAAACAATTATACTGTGATCAAGATCATTTTATCACTTTTTATAAACAGGTAAACAAAAGTTATTTCTTGCAGAACACTTTCCATTTGTAATGGCAATGTTATACTTCCCTACAAAAAACAAAATCACATTATTTCAAAAAAGAAAAGGTACAATTTGATAATGAATTTTGAACAGAACAAAAAAAAAATAATTATCTGAATGTGTCATTAGAAAGATTTAGACAATACATTTATATTAGACATATAAAAATGTGTGTGCTGACTTGAGAAAAAGGGAAAATATTAACTGTGAAAAGAATAAAAAGGTATTCCTCAATTCATACACACACAAACATATATATATATATATAATTTCCTATGTTACCATAAAATAAAATAGTTTTTTACAAATTAAAATCCTATATTATGTAGGATTAAACTAACATTCTCTGAATAACATTTGACAACATGACTGATCAGGAAAAACTGAAAAAAAAATAAATAAATAAATAAATAAAAAAAAAAATAGAGGAATGGTTAGTGATGCATTTAATTCTGTTTTTCTTTACAGTATTAGCAAAATGGAAGCAGACTATATACACCCAATAATCTGGTAGAATAAGGTAATAAATATATCTAAAACAAATCTCCATTTCAAATCAACAATCAAAACTAATTCCTTTCAAAGATTAAATGCTTTGACAGTTTAATCTATTCTGATATCTTAATGTAATTTTTCTTTCTACTTCTGAAAATACACATTTTAAATTATATTTCTATAATAAAATGAATACCTTGATTGGTTCTAGACATGTGGACACAATGTCAATAACTAGTTTCATATGAAACAAAAACTCACTTTAATTCATATAATAAAAGAACAATTTATATATTAAAATGAATGAATACAAGACTAAGCATCTTTACTGATAACAGAATACTAATTGCATTCTTTAAGAAACTGCTACTTATAAAAATGTCTTATAATCAACAGAATTTACTGAGAATGTAGTTACTTGTAGATAGAAGATTTAGAATTATTCAAGTTTAGAAAACATTCTTCATTCTTCTTCTATGTGCCTAGTCCTTTCAGGATGTAGGCGATCATGGCTTTCCACATCTTCCTATCCCTGGTGGCTCTTAGCACACTTTCACCTGTAACATCACGCAACCCCTGTTCTGTCATCCACCTGCTGTGGTCCTTCAAATGTCATCTGCTTTCCTGTCTCTTTTTCATCCTCTAATTGGCCTGTTAGTATCAGGTTCTCCAAGACCTCTTTTCTCATTGCATGTCCCAGAAACTTTAGCTGTCTCTTCCTGATGCTCAGTATTAATTTCCTTTTAGTTTCCATCCTTTTCAAAACCTCATCATTGCTCACGTGCTTGATCCATGATATCCGCAGCATCCTTCTGTAGAACCACATCTGTTACTTCAAGCTTTTCTTTCATCTTCGACGATAATGTCTAGTATTCACTGCCATATTGAAGAACTGACATCACATAGCAATCCAGTAATCTCTTTGTTTTTAACAAAATTTTCCTGTCTCTTAATACTCTACTCAGCTTCTGGAACGCATCCTTCGCCATGCCAATTTGCCTTTGGATCTCTGCATCACACTGTCTTCTGTTAGAACAGTTGCCAGGTATTTAAATTTTTGTACCTGCTTGATTTTAGTATCCCTCACCTATATTTGGCATTTTGAGCTGCTCTTTTTGCTGATGACCATACATTCGGTTTTCTTGCAGTTTATTTGTAGTCCTTTCTTGTCACTCTTCAGCTACCTTACTTTCCTGTGTCTGCTATCAGCACTGTAATATCTGCATACTGTATTTGTGGCCAGTTGTGGCCTCCAATGACAAATCCTGGCATAACATCTAGGGTCTTCAGAATAGTCTTGCTGTACAAGTTGAATAGATCCGATTAAAAGACACATCCTTGTCTTACGCCCCCTTCTATCGTTATATATATGCTGAATTTGTTACTTGTTCGTATGCAGGCAGTTTTCTGCCAGTAGAGATTCTTGATTACTCTCAAGTCTTTCCCAAATATGTCAAGGCTGCTGAGCATCTCCAATTCTTTGTGGCATATTTTGTCAAACGTCTTTGCATAATCGATAAAACATAGGTACAAGTCCTTTATTTGTATTGCTCTTTCAGAGAGCCTTCCAATCATAAATATGGCGTTCCTTGTTCCAGTGTCTTTGACAAACTTGCACTGTTCTTGTCCTATCTCTGGCCTGATTCTGCTTCTCACTCATCAGTAGGTCATATAATTCTATTGATTTAAGCATTCCAAATTCTTATTCAAGTTGCAAAGATGATTGACTTCCATGTATATCATTTTCTTTTATTTTGTTGGTTCTGGATTGAATCCATGGTGATAATGATTAAATAAGAAAATGATTAGGTGGAAAAACTGCCCAATACATAAAATTTCTATTTCTAAACTAATCTAAAAATGTGCTTTTTGAAGAATACTGTCACTGTATAGTAACTCCTAACAGTAGGCAGATTGAAATATTTTAATTTAAGAACAAGTTTATTTTGAAAATTCCTTTTGAGAGTGTATATCAAGTTTGCGCATAATATAGCCCGGAAATTTATTTCTGCTGCTCAAAAAGAAAGAAAGAAAAAAAAAAAAAAAAAATCACACACACTAATTATCTTTTCCCTGCTCATTGTTAAATTTAAGGTGATTTTTTTTTAATGCAACTGACAAATATAATTAAAAACTTTTATATTATTCACTTAAATGTAGAGAATTTTAAATATAATCTAAATAATAATTAGGAATTAACTAATTCCTAATTTATTTAAACTTCTTTTTTCAAAATTAGATAAATAAGCCGAGAAAGAAAATGTAATGGCTATATAGAATGGCTGGATGCAGCAAACAAGTTGGAGAGAAGCTGTGATGTAAAAGTCCAGTTTATCGTAAAAAATTTCTTTTTTTACAGTAAAAGAGTCAGATGTGATTATAATCAGCAATTCATAATATTTATATAAGTGGAAGGTGAAAAGGCGAGCACAGCAATAAAGATAATATTCTCATCTGCTAAAATTCAAATAATTCCATTTACCAGACTAGAATCAATTCAAAACAAATTCATCTTATTTTTACCTAGTTTTGAACCTCAATCTAAGCAAAATTACTTTTATTTTGCTGTCATGACAAAGCATTGCATAATTTAAAACTATCCTGAAAAATACAAGGTTTCTTATGTCACATGTGCTGCAAGGAAAGATTAACAATAATCAACCTTATACAACTGTCTTCTAATAGAATACAATCAAAGTAAAATGAACATTCATTCAAAATCCAGTTTTTTTCTTTTGTAACTCAATATGCATAAATTCTAGATATCTCATAGGGATGCAAATTAACACATATTTGGCCTAAATAGAAAGGAGAAGAAATCTTTATATTCAATTATTTGCATTATAAGGAACCTGTAATGCTCACACAATCTAATACTTTTAAATATTTAATTTTTATACGTTCCATATTCTGATTTTATTGATCATACATTTTTTTTAAGAAAAAAAAAAAAAAAAAAAAAAAAAAAAATCAAACATTTTTTAGCGAGTGTTTTTTTAGATATAAAAACCTGAGTAAAAATATTTTCAAAATAAAATTTTTCTGTTATTTAGATGCTGTTAAATTTGTTATTTCTAATTGTTTTTTTTACAACTGGTATATTTAATATTCACAAATATAAATTAATAAATTATGTCTGTTAGATTTTTATATTTTGTTTCAGTAGTAAAATGTAAAGAAGTAACTGTTAACTTGTGATTTTGTACTTTTAACTTACCATTAAAAGAATATTACAAAACTGATGCATTTCTGAATAAATGTGAAATAAAATTAGAATTTTGTTTTTTAAGTTATTAAGAATAAATCTATATTCTTATTCTTTACCTTTCTTCCACCCAACACAATTTATATGAGAACAAGTTCATATAAATAAAGGAATTTATTATTGTAAGTTTTGTTCATACTCTTTGCTCTGTTAATTTATAATCAGTAACATAAGTTTGAACTAATTTAAATAAAATTTAAGTGCTTTTTATATACTGCATTCATAAAAAATAAAACATTTTTAGCTTAAACCATTATCATAAAATAAAGGATATGATTATTCACCATTAATTTTAAACCTGTTTCTGAAAGTCTAACTAATATGAGAAAGAAAGTAACAACAATAAAAAAAAATTTAAAACTATTTTTTCTTTCTAAACAATAATCTACAGATATAAGAGTGAAGTCTTGTTTATTGCTTTCCAATACATGACCTGTAAGATCAATTAATCAAAAACTCTACAAAAATTTCTTATCTTCCAGTGGGTCAATTCTTTTTCATCAGGTTTCTCTTTAAACTTTGTTTTCTCAATCTTTTATTCAGTACCTTTTATTCCATTTTATTCTATCTAATGTATATTTTTATATACATTAGATCCAATTAAAAGCATTTCATGCAAGTTCTGAAAATAATGTCTATAAATTAAATATATCAACAAAATCAATTACTGATTATCAATATTTGGAGGAATTACCATTAGTTTAGATCTTAAACGGTACCTAATGAACATGTATACAAATAAGTTTAGAATTTGTAAAGTATAATTTTAAATAAACCCAGAATATGCATTTATAATTTTATATTTATAACATTCAAATCCTATAAAATTAAATTCTCATTAATAAACATTCAACACCTACACCAATTAGAGACAAATTCAAATTAGAACATATTTATATGTTGAGCAGAATAAAAATGTAACAGCTATTTCATAACTGCTTAAATGAAATAGTTTGAAAGGGACAAGAAATGTTAAGTAATAAATCCATGCCATGAACAATGATAGCATAAGAATAAAAGCCTTTAGAAGAATCTTTTCATTCAACAGTTTCATGCAATTTATATAAACAATTGTAAATAACCGTTTCTTTCTTTTGAACATTTTTCTTTTATTCATCATTGGAAAAAGAAGGCCTTTCAGCAGATAATTACATAAAAAAAAAACACTTTCTCACAAATCATTTATCTTTAAATCAAATCTTTAAATTGGAAATAGAAAATTTAAGTTCAAGGTCAACCAATATTTTTCCTTGACTTCTGACCCAGTTCATTAAGCACCTCATTCACTCCCTAACCACTTTAATCAAATATGTATTTCACAGCCATCATCTCAATCTGGAGATTCAAATCAAGTTTAGAGAGAATCAGATTCTCCTGACATTTTTTCTAAGGTTTCTACTTAAATTTTTCTATCTAAAACAGCAAAGTAAAGAAGGTCAAGTTAAGTTCAGTCAATGAAAACTGGATGTGGCCAATTTGGATTTGAACACACTGTCTTTGTCCATATCAATGCAAGGATTCATGTTCTTTGAATAGGCTTCAATTGACAGCACAGATACTGCAAGTGTAATTCATTTAAAAAAAAAAAAAAAAAAAAAAAAAAAAAAAATGCATTTCTATGGCAATGATTTTCTGAATAAATGCAAGGTTACAGCAATTAATCTCTGCCAAATCAAGATAGGTCATTAGAAAGGCGCACAGCAGCATTGCAACAAATATTTTTTAAAAATTATACCTGAAATTTAATTAGAAATTTCCAAAGAATTAATAATTTTCTAATGTAAACTTTACTTTTATATACTGCAAAAAGCCAAGTAGGCATTATAAAAGACAAATAAACAAGAGATAAAACAACTGGGATTACATTTCTAAACAAAAATATTTGTACATGGAAAAGCAATATTACATATGTATATATACCTTTCTAGAATTCAGTCATGAATGACCTTTTTCATTATCAAATTATCTTATTTTTTCTTTTTTAAATTTACAATAATTTATAAGAAACATTTTTTCTTTTAGATTTTTGTCAAGATTAGGAGATTGTTATTAAAATCAAACAATTTAAAAAAGATTACAGATTAATTTCAATGTTTAACAATCATTCAAATTAATCTTGAAAAAAAAAATAATAAAAATTTTATGGGCCTGATTCCTTTGAAGATAGATTAGATAAGTTATTGCTGTCACTTTAGTCTTAAAAATACATTGAAAATAATCTTAATTATAAATTAATTCAATACAAAATATAAATTAATTTGAAAACTAAAATATACTTGCAGGCTACAAAGATGTTTTTCAAAGTAATCTTATCCTTAATGCATAAAAATTGACAATGACTGTATTTCTAACCAGATAACAAAAATATTTCAGCTGAAGAATAAAAACAGTATTTTTGATAACAAAATTTCACTTGATTTCATTCAATTTCATATTTTAAATTTGCAAGTTTTTAGTACATCAATATACATACACTTTGAAGATTAAAAACAAAAAGTCTCATGATGCACACATAAGACTGCGAAAGCACTTTGAATTTGTTAAATAATCATTTTGTAGTGAGCAAGAAGTAAATGTGTATATGTGTGTGATGAAGGGTACATTTTATAAGTTGATTTTATGAGACAAGATAAGTTTGCATGTTAATCTATCAAGTCATCTAAGTCTGATATTCTGGTCATTACTTACATTTAAGTGAATAGCAATACTCATAATTAAATAATGAAAATCTTTAGAATTAATGAATACTAAGTCACAGCTAAACAAAGCTGTGTACATGCCTAAGAAAGGAGAATTTGGCATATTAATTTCTACTTCAGCTTTTAAGATTATAACTTATGTTTTGTTGAGAACAAATTGAACACATTTAAAGAGGTTGTAATAAAGAAAATTCAATGAGAAAATAAACTGCATATTCATAAGGGCATAGTAAATAATATCAATTTTTGTAGCTAAAAACATTTTTTTAAATGTTGGAAAAAAAAATGTCTACTCTGCATCTACAAGATGAAGTGCATAATATTTTTTTAGTTTCTTGATTGTTTTATAATATTTTTGATCAACATATTTTCAAATCATTTTGTACATTGATGTGAAAGTTACAAACATCTTAGAAAGCAATAAAACATTCAGTAAAGAAATATTCAGAATATAAATCAGTTTATTTTTCTCTGAGTGACAAGACTGGGGTGGGGGAATCCTTGCATTTTTCTAGTTGTTGAGCTGATATTTCAAGCAAGTCCTCTCAGGTTGTCCCCTTAGAAACAGTTGGTAAGTTAAACCTGACTGCTTAGCTCAACATTGATAAGAGAAAGAAAAACTACAAACTGAACACCAAGATTTTCAAAAGCAGATTACTATTAGCCATAGCCTGGAGCTAGCTGCAAGGAGGACAGGTCAGGAAGGGGATTGAACAAGGTAGGGAAGAGAAGCAGCCACAACTCAAACACTAAGCAGGTTGGCAGTATTGTTGGCAAAGGTAAAGATGGCAGAGAAACTAGAGCTCTGAGAATCTTTTCCATAGCCTGTGGCATTGCCTGAGGCCATATTTCCTTGGGCACCCACTATAACCCCATCCCACACTCCTCCTTTCCTCAATGCCAGTTCACCATTCCCATTTCACCATCCTCCCAGTAGCACCCAACTGGTGAAACTGGCTGAATGTACAGTTCTAACTCTCTAGCCTGATGGTCCATTTCTGGTGCTGAAAGTTCAGACCTACCCCAAACTTATCTCTTCCATCCCAGTACCTTTTCCTTTTTCCTTCCTTCTCTCTCTCACACACACACACACACACACACACACACACACACACACACACACGACTGAGTAGATACAAAAGGAAACTAGTACAAATGACACATGAATGGAGGGAGACCCAACCGCTAATAATGATGGTAATTGTTTTTAGAAGGCTGACTGACGCTGCCTGTCTCTCCACAGACTTTCTTAGCTGATTGCAGAAATTGATGAAACTTGCAACTGGACCATTTTTGTCACCCACCACAGTGAGGAGGGTGCAAGTGTCTTTTTATCAGGGGTAATCAAGATCTTTGTGTAACAAAGCATAGGGTGCATTCGACTGAGGTCATTTTAGAGAGAAGCCATGGCAATTACTGTTGAATAGCCATTGACCACTGCCCTGACTGGCCAATCACAAGCTCTAATTTTGAAAATGAGATGGCACAATGTGATGAGTGTTTACAACAGAATGAACAACAGATGATGAGTGGCCAACTATTTAGTTGCAAGAAAAGACAGTTTCTTCATATAAAGCAAAAATATTACATACATACATACTGTCCGCATACATAAAGTATAGATGCAATATATTTATATACATCTTCATTCAAATTAATGAGATTTAAAAAAAAAATAAAAAAAATAAGATTTTCAATAAAAAATATGGTGTGCAACAATCAGAATGTTATGTCATTTTTGCCAAAGTTTAAAGATTATTTAAAAGAAATAAATCAAATTCATAAAAACCATAAATACACACACATACATATATAATCTGACATTATTTCTTATTACTGCAAATGTTATTTTTATTCGGTACACATGTTTGTGTTGCTATACTAGGTTATTTTTAGTTTTTTATTTTCTTAAAAAGTGAAATTCTTAGCAACCAGCATAAATGGAGAAGTCCTACTAAAAAGAAAAAAAAAAGATAAAAATAAAAAATATTGTGCATCTGTCAACAATCGAACCTGCATTCTTTTTTTTGACTTAAGCTAAAGTGTGCCTCAGTTTGGCTACAGAGCCAGACTGACAGGACAAACCTAGGCTGATTGTAATTAATTTCACTGTTTCAGAAAAAAAACACAGAGATAGCAACTCAAAAACGTGTACCCACTAAAATAATGTTTCAATAATATTATATATAAAGTTTGTCCTGTCAGGCTAGCTCTGAGGCCAAACACATGTACCCAATAAAAATAACATTTGAAATAATAAAAAATAAAGTCAGATAAAAAATTATATATATCTCAGAATTCTTAGCCTTTAAATATAAACTTTACTGAGAAAACAAAATATATCATTTACATGAAATAAATGCAAAATATGAAAACTATTAAATGGATAGAAAATATAAATAGCAACAAAAGTATCACAAAACCCTCTTTTCTGTTCTTAATATTTTGCAAATATTCTAATAATACGTAGCTAAAATTAAATTTCTTCTAAATTATTTTCTTTACACACTTTTAAACATGCAAGCTTTGATACAAAAATTGTTATAACAAATAATCTACTGCAAATCTTATTGTAATAAGGAAAGTTATGTTAATTAGTATGCTAACCTCACAACTAATGTTACCAAAATAGGATTTTAGTATCAATGATGGCTTATTCAATCTAACTGTAATTATCATCCAAATCTTTGTCAAGAATTTAGATGCAATATATTTTGGGCATCCTTTAACTGTAAACAAAAAGATATTTTCTGCTTGTATATGAACACATTGAAACCATACATTAAAATTAAAGACTTTGAATCAAAGTTTTGCTATTTTAAAAATTGTATTTAAATGAATAATTTGAGTGTAATAGTACAATTTGATCTTAAGAATTCACATATAAAAGATTTTTAAGAAATAATAGTTAAAAAAGTTTTGGTATTTCAATAACAAGTGTACAGAGAAATTAAAAACAATTTCTTCATTACCACAAAAAGTTATGTTATCTGAATTAATGCAAAAATTAGATGTTAAGAGTTTTTGTTTTATTTTCCTAATAAAATTAACAAATCAGTATTCTTTCAGCAAAGAAGTTTTAACAAAACAATAAAATGAACAAATTTTATTTATAGTATAATTAAAAAAGATTTTTTATCATAATTTATATAAAAACTACAATTCTTCAGCTTTACGTTATAAAGTCACTATTATATAAAAATATTTTCTTAGTTTGCAGAGTAATGTCTTCCTCCAGAGTTTTATTGATTGAATTAATGATTAAAATCCTCATCTGGAATGAAACAAAATAATTTTGTATTAATTTCTATCATTTCATTTAGTATTATGTTAATTAATTTAAAAAAAAAAAAAAAAAAAAAAAAAGTTCATTTTTTTTTTCTCAAATTACATTTTTTTATATCAGTGAATATAACAAACCTATAAATATTTAACTGTTTGGAGACTACAAAATATTTAACCTACTTCATTTCAATTTTAAATACCGAATTGATATCAGCTAAAAATGAATCAGAAATTTTTACTTGTCCTCATCTTTCAAATTGTTTTCATGCAGCATTTTATTAATATATTAATGCTGAAATCATAGAACAAAGTTACTAAATATCCAGAGACGATATAATCTCATCTCTTGATCATCTATTTTATTAAATCTATTTTAACTGAAAATAAACACAAACTTAAGAGTCCAGTTATATCAGATGTCCTAATAATGATAGAAACAAATGTTTTCTATACTCTTCACAAACTATTAATGTTCTTTTTAGCACAGTGAAGAACTTTACTAGTCTTCTAAACAGTAATTTTCTAATAAAATCTTTTGAGTTCATAAAATTTATTAGAAAGGTCAAAGTTATATCACACTGTCAATATTTTGGATTATATAATTTTAACTATATCAATAGGTGGCACTATATTACTTGTCTAATTTACAAGATAAAATATTGATGCAACCTATTGATGTAGATAAAGTTACATAATCCAAAATATTTCAAGGTAAATAGTAATTTCTGCCAATAAAGTGCTTAATAGTAATCTAAAACAATAATTATTGTATCAGAATTAATTTAAATTCATAGTCCTTACTGGAGATCAACTCAGAGTTTTAAGATTTCTCATCATGATTAGGATAAGAATGATTGTATTAATTACAAAATGTTTATTTCATTAATTTAAATATTTGAAGCATGATTAGTAAAAAATCATGAAACTCCAACATGACCACAGAATTATTTTAAACTTAAATTACTTCTGGTACAATAATAAATATTTTAAAAGGTAACAAAAAGGTCAGAGATGGGAAGTATTTTCCTTTTAAAAATTAAAAAAGTTTATTTGGCAAAGAATTGTACTGACCAAAAAACTACAAAACCAAATTGGTATAGCAAAAAATTCAATATTTAAAATGAAAGTAACAATATAAAAGAAAGCTCATTATCACAATTAATAATTATAGAAATTAATGAGATCTGCTTAGTCCAGAAGAAAATATATATTTACAAGCAACTATTATAATAATAGTAATAATCATAATAATAGATGCTGTCTCAAAGAGATCATGATATAGAAGAACCTCTACTTATGAAAATAAGTATACAATGCAATCACAATAAGTTCTTACAGGATCACTTCATTAACAGATCTTCTACAGAGTTTGCAAATCAGTCAGCAACTGTTCTGTTTTTAAAAATGTCTTTTCATTCACTCCCTATAACAACTACAACTTCAGAAAGATGAATTCTTTACTGGCTTTATATGTGCACCAAGTGTGTTCCTGTGTTCGTGGTTGATTCAATGAAGATAGTTGTCAAAACAAAACCGAAAAGAACTCATATCCTCTTCCCCTCCCCCCAGCTCACCAACCAAACACTGCAAAAGTCTGCACACTGCTAATGAGCAAATTGCATCACTTCCTGCTTCAAGCCAAGCATTTTTATTTTTTATATTATTCACAAAGAGGAGGGGGATCTCCTCCTTATCATTTCTTTAGCCTTCCTTTACCCATCTCTTGCTCTCTATGGAGTAACCCAGAGCCAATACATAATTACTGCGTTCTTTTGTGGCAGGCCAAAATTAGTCTTAGAAGGAAGGGATGCAATACATTGAAAGTCTGTCATTAGAGAAACTAATGAGCACACAGCTTGGGTAGATTTTAAAGCAAAAGCAGAGTATGAAACCCAAGTTTATATATTCAGTAGAAATATACTGTATAAAGAAGCTCACACAATGATTGCAAATTTAACTTAGCTTGCAGTTTCACTCATACCAACCAACACCAAAAGAAACAGAATTTAAAATAGCAGTTAAGGAGTTTGACAGGTCTTTCAAATATATTCTACCTTTTCTGTCTTTTTCAGCAACAGACATCTCAGTAGTGATACATTAACCTTCCCTAGTGTCATACACTGTTCTGAATACTATAAAGAAACTTAATGTAGTTAAGAGCCACAAACTAGAATTGATTACAGAAATGAAATCTTAAATGATTTAATTCAGATTTATACTGAGATTCATCAAGAACCAGGAAAACAGAGATATGCTTACAAAGTACTATTCCACAAGATCCTTTGTAACCGAGTTGGTTTAAAGCATGTTGGATCTAACAACAGCTCCTCCTGTAAAGAGGAATGCAAATTCAAATCCTTCCAGGGGTCTTTTTTTTAATAGAATTTTTTGAATACTCAGCCTGGAAGACAAAAATTAATATTTAATAAATAGAGCATCCAAGCAAAAAATTAAAATAATTGAATATGCCTAATGATGAAAAAAGGCATTTATTTTATATAATAAAAAATTATTTTTAAACAATTTTCATCCATGCACTTAATTCTATAGTAAGTATTAATTCCATAGGTCAAACATTATACTTTGAAAATTTCTGATCAAGACTCAGCTAATAACCATGTGCCAAGTTATAGATTTACTGATCAAACCTCATCTAAATTCATATTGGAGCTTCATTTAGCATCTGCTTTGAATTTTAAATACCAACAATTTATTACAAATGCTGCAAATTTACAAATGAAAATTTATGAGCCACCTTATATTTCAGAATAAAAATCAATCTTAATTATTTTAAATTAATTTTCTTCTAAGCTATAGAAAGTATAAAAAAGGCATTCATTTTAAAATATTTAAACATGATTTTAGAGATCTATTCTTCAATAATCTCTATAAAAAAAGGAATCAAAACAATGATTGAATTAGTGTATATTTTATTCATTTAAAATTAAATGTGACAAAGAATCTGTGCTTGTGTTTAGAGATGAAAATATACAAATGATCAGTGAAAAATAATTGTATATATAAAAAAAATTAAATAAACTTTACTAACATTTTTTAAAATTTTATTTTAGATATTTAACAATTCAACTCATTACAAGAGAATTGTAAGTCCAACCAAATGTGAGATCTTTTTAGAATGGCTACATTATCTGGTCAACAATCTTTTATAAATATCTAAATTAAAAAGAGATTACAGGAAATTATGTCATTTATTCAAATAAGCCAAATAAAATAAAAAACCGGCAATGAAATTCTGAATAATGAAGAGCATTACATTGCCAAGAATCATTTTCAAAAATGAAACTTCTTCAAATGACTGCTATTGAAACACATTTTTAGTGGAAAAGATCAACAGAGTCATCTTTTTCACATTCCAATGTGTCTGCTCTCATCAAATGACAGTGTCTATATTATGTTACTTTTCATTCTGGACAAGAAGTGCAAAAGGTTCTTTAGAAATTCAGAAATTAACTGTATTATCAAACAGCACAGTCTGCAAAATCATTTTCAAAATGAAGACAATGTGCTTTACTTTCTATTTCAAAAATAGATAGAGAAAAAAAAAAAAAAAAAAAAAAAAAAAGAGAGCTAAAATAACATTCATCATCTCAGATCAGAAATTCAGAGTAAATACCAGAAAAGGTAAAAAATGTAATTTGATTAGACATAGGAATGCAGAAAGGTAGGATTGTTTATAGACCTGAGGATTGTGAGAGAGAGAGAGAGAGATAGAGAGAGAGAGAATTTGCTGAGGAAAAAAAGAAAGAAAACCACAAGTGGGCTTAATTGAGCTATACAGATTGCTAGGCCCCCAAAGCCAGCATTATAAGAAAATGATACCAATATTTGATGATGGCGAGACAAGTGAATTGTTTGTTTATTGTGTTTGGGTAAAAAGATTATATGGGAAAAAAAATTATCATCTTCATTTCTCTTAACATTTTAGTTTATCATTCACACAAATTAATGGTTGGGTACACATAAAGGTAAAAACATAGAGCCAAAGATCAACAATAGATGAAAAGTTAATTTCTTTAATAAATTTTATCACATATATTTAAAGAGATTTTATACATTTTTGTCATACAATTAAATACTTCAACCACACAAAATTAATTTACAAACATTTTAAGATAAACATCAATGCATGTGATATATCTTATCTAATTTTTATTAGGGTTCTCAATTGCGATGAACATCCTTTATTTTTCCTCTCAGTTGATATACTTTTCACTAAGTTATTAATATACTCAAATACTGAGATCCTCAGCTATGTATGTATAAAACATATTGCAGGCCTAATTCCCAACAGTCAAACAACTCAGTTATGGACAAACCTAGAACATTTCTGGATAAATGTACTTATGCAGTGTCTTCAGCACTTTGTAGACTATACCAGGTTATGAAATTTTTGTTATTTAGACAAAATGGGGAGTCATATATTATTAAGTTGATCTCTCTATGTATTTAGCACTTGTTAGTATCCAATGGCACATCTGGAAGTCAATCAAATGTTCCTAGAACCAGTTTTTTTTGTCTCCCCACAATCAATGAGGGATTGAGTTACTTTGCTGGAACAAACCATCACCTCCAGGAAAAATATAAAATAAAACAAATGTTCTACAACAAAGTCTTTATATATAACACCAATCAAAGCAAACTTCAGCTTCACTTGTGGTTCTTGCAAGTTTCAATAGGAATCTTCACACACAATTACAAAGCCACTGCATCAGCATGCACAATACCTACAAACTCAATCCATAGCCTTACACAATTTCTATACACAAACTTAGCTGAAACAGCAACTAATCTGATCAGACAACAGGACACCAATCTTCCATGATCAAATGCCAATGTTATAAGGCTCAAGTGATGCCATGATATTAATTATGCTGATCAACAATCATAATAGTGTACAACATTTTTTTTTTAAATCATATCACCCCAAGCAAGGCGGTAACGCCACTGATGTGCAGGGGGCTACATAAGAGTGAGAAGATTAGAAAAGAGAAAACCGGAAACCGTATCTAAACAGGAAACAAAGGATGAGCCTCTTCACCTGTTCAATAGATGTGGGTGGAGTGTGAACCGGGCAATAGGTTAGTCTATCTACTCCAATGAAGCATACATAGAAAATTAAATGATGGGGGGAGTGGTACCAGCATTGAATTAAGATATACTTTGATGATATATTCTCTTTGTTGGGCACTTACTATCCTTGGTAGTCACTTGCATTCCTGTTTTTACAGGACCTGTGAGAACCCAGTTTTCATGTGCTGATGATGTTTGTCCAGAATTTACCTATCCCTGGTATATCCTTACTGCTGTTACTTGACAAAAACCTAGAACAAATGTCACCTTGGAGGCAAAATGCCCCCCCCCCCATCTTTCTGGATCCTACACTCACTTCACAGTGAAACAATGTTAAATCCTCACCATGTCACATGGCAACCACCACTACATTATCACAAATTATATTACATCTGGCCAATTCCATTCCTGCAAGTGAGGAGAAGGTAAAATCTTCAAGTTTATTGCTGTCTCTAATCTCTTAAGATTTCAGTGTTTATATATATATATAACTAAAACATCATTTTCCTTAAAAAAACTGGAATGGCCTAATAATTATGGCTGCTAATGTGTGTGTGTATATATATATATATATATATATTAGTCATCCACATACAAGCCCGTTTCGCTGTATCACAACTCATCAATATATATATATATATATATATATATATATATATATATATATACACACACACACACACACAGAGAGACAGAGAGGCAAGGTTTGTTTTGAGACATTTTTAAACGACATATTTGTCAAATCTTGCAGAGAAAAGAATATGAAGGTTTTTAGCACACCCAAGAAGATTAAGTCACTATTTCTTTTTACATGGTGAACTCTATTGGGGGTCTTACATAGTTCACAAGATTGAACACTACATTTACATTTTTTACTAAAGCCACAGTGTGAAGTCATTATCTATGTATAACAGCCAAATGTACAGTCTCAAAGGTGAAGTTCTGACAACCATTGTATCAAAGCATTCCATGTAGAGGTTTGCCATTATAAGTAACAATAGTGACTTTATAATCATACCTTCTTTCTGTCAATATATTTCAAGACTCAACTGGAAATATGTTGTTTGATGCAAAATGTTAACACTTCTGTTAGGTTGTTTATTGGGATACCAGGTCATTTTGTAAATAATGGGTTAATTACAGTTTTCCTCAAATCACTGACATTTTTTCATCCATAGTGACGATGATGAACAGGTACATAATGTTGAATCTCACCATCTGGATGTAATTAATGAAAGTATTCAAGTTCTTTATATATTGGAAGAGAATTTGTCTATCAGAAGTTTAAAGAATCTATCCACATACTGTGATCAGATAACAATCAGTAGACCAAGTATCAACATAGCAGCTTATGTGAATCATTAAGAAGGAACAAGCAATGAAACTGGACATATTGCTTAAGCATGGTTAAAGTTCAACAAGAGGTCAGCACAAAAATCCTAAGACAATCCAAATAGAGAGAGAGGTCTGTGCTTTTCCAAAACAAGATTTTACAACATACCAGAACAAACAATTAGTTTAAACAAACCATAAAGAATAAGTATAGAAAATCTAGTAAACACAGTTTAAGTTCTAAAATATTTAAAAGTCTTAATGAAAAAGAAAATACACAACTTCAAAATTATAATAACATTGATGCATTTAATAGAAAGTAAAGAAATAGACACATGGATTTTTCAAGACAGAAAGAGAAATATATTTCTTAAAAATATTTATGGAAACTGATTAGTGCCTAAAAGAGAAGAATACAATTATAAACAGATCTATGACAAAAAAAATTTTTTTAAAACTGGGTCCATTTTACTGTACAGTTATTTGCAATATAAACTAAATATTTATGATAACAAATAATCATGGTAAGTACAAATTGCAACTTGTTAATCTATCTTGAAGAAATGCTTCAGACAAGTGCAGATAAGAATAATACTGAAAAAGTAATTTATCAATTGTTGTTTTTCCCCAAATTGACTAGATTTGAATAAAAGTTTCAGATTAGAATAAAAATTTTTTCCATTTATTGAGGTGAAAATGTTGAACAAAATTGACTAAAGTGTTGCTTCTTTATGTTGTTCAGTAATTTCCATCTTTCTTTCAGATTATAAGAATATTATTCATAATACAGTTTGAAACTTGCCTCTATGTTTGTTGCAACTAAAGAATACATTGGAAATGTTTTACTCTGAGTTTCACAAAGGTGTCAAAACAAGTGCAGCTACAAAATCCACTCAGCACACTTGTGGGGTTGATGTATTGAGGGAATAAGTTGCAGGAGATGGTTTTCCAGTTTCAAAACTGGGTCTTTTCATTTAGAGAACAAGCCAAGGTAGGGTCATCCATAAGAAGTCAAAGAGGATTTGGAAACTGCTGTCACAACAAATCCTTCAACTACAGCTAGGGAAGTCAGTAAGAAATTTAATGTTAATCATATGAAACTCTTAGATCAGTTGAAAGTTTTCAGTAGTTGGAAAAATGGGCCCTGCACCCACTGTCTACAAAGAATTGCCAGCATATCAATTGTTGCAAGTCATTACTTACATGATAACTTCAAGTGCTTTTTACTGGTCATAAGAAATGGATTCTTTACCATAATGTTAAGCACCATCGTCAGTGGATCAGTTGTGGAAACAGACCTGCTCAGCAACAAAGAGGAGTGTATGGTGGGATATTTAAGGAATCATTTTCTTATGAACTTTTGGACAATAAACAAACAATCAATGTTAATCTGTATTACCAACAACTGTTATTTGAAAGTAGTTTTGGACAGAAAATGTCCATTCTCAGTCAACAAAAAGAAAATAATCCTCCATCGCAATAATGCCTGTCCTCATGCTGCAGTTGTGAAAAGCTGATTCATCTTCCATATTCTCCCAAAACTTGCTTTCTCTGATTATCACTTGTTTAGGTTCATGGCCTAAGATTAACATCAAGTGAAAAGACTGAACACAAGTTGGTTTTGTATTTTAAATCAAAACCTAAAGAATTTTACAAACGTGGTATCTATAAACTTGTCAATAGATAGAATGAGGTTCTAGGAAGCAATGGTGGTTATATTGACAATTAAATATTTCTATAATTATTAGTATCTGCATTTGTAATATACATCAATCTCTTCCAAATCTGATACTTTGCATATATTGGGCAAATATGAATAAAATGAAATAGAACATTTAACAATATACAATATGTGTATAGAATGGAAGTTTGGAGAAAATTCTTAAAACTTCAATGTTTGTTGTGGGTTTTCTTTTCACTAAATGCAAATGAGAATTTCTATCTTCTAAAAACATTAAATTCAATTTTCATCCAGAAAAAGAGAAAACAAGTAAATATTTACTTTATCACCTGGTCATTCACAAAACTAACTTTTCATCTCTTTAATTTAGATGAATGTTGAAGTATAAACAGAATATTTTTTGTAAAGTACTTTGAATATTACACAAAAATATCTTTTACAAAAATTCTCTTGATTTGATCAACTTGCAAACTAAAAACAAAATAGGTTTGTATGATAAAATAGGACATTGGCAAATTATTTCATGTTGACAAATGATTGCATACAAGGTCACCATTTTTACTTATAGAAAATACCAATTTTCACCTTATCCAAAAAGGGACTAAATCAAATTTTACATTTCAGGACAATATGAAAATCAACAATGAATAATTTCTAAAAATGATCTCTTGTTCTATTAAAAACCATGTGAATCTTATGTTTCTTTAATGATGAAAACATTGGCAATCACTAAAATAATGAAAGATTTTATGTTTCCTCGAGATTTACATAAAAATTTACATCTTCAAATCTTGCCTCTTCAATATGAGATTTTTTCAGCTACTTTTGCCACAAAGAGAGACAAGTTCAAAACATGTTTCATACATTGCAATAGAAGGAGTGTGTGCATGTGCCAACGGCAGGCAACATAATCCTTGGTTGAGATGTCTGTTCATAATATTAAACATGCTCGCACAAAACTCATGCCTCCTACATCCACCCTTTTCCTGGCTCTTCAAAACTGACATGGCATATTGCACCTTGTCGATTGTCACATCCGCTTCCTCTTTTCTACAACAGTCAATAAGGCCCCAACAGATCTTCAAGCCCTGTTTAACTCAGCCGCCATAGGTGCCCCACTTTTACATCTGACTGGGCGGCTATACATGCAATTGGCTTCATAAAACCCAGCATTGTTTGCACAATCTTCTTCTGTCATTGATTCATGCCAATAATATCTGAGTCACTTATATATCCAAAGCAATTTCATTTAACAAACTATGTATGATAAAACTTATTATCAGAACATGGCTGATACCAACATTCCTCAATAAAAAAAAAAATTAAATTAAAAAAAAAAAAAAAAAAAAAAAAAAAAAAAAAAAATGGAACAACACAAATGAAAACCACAACAAATCAGAACAAGTGCATATGGGATTCAAAATTTATCCACAAACGAAAAAGTATATTAACTGTAGAATTTAAAAAGCAATCAAAAAAAAAAAAAAAAAAAAAAAAAAAAAAAAAAAAAAAACATCAGCACCAATTATTGTCATTTTTAATAGTAGCTTACTGATTGTTTTAGCTTTAAGTGAAGAATAAATGGGGAAAAATTTATGAAACATTTACAAAGCAATGTTTGCCTTCATGTGCATTACTCATAGTTAAGCTTGGAATCAAGTAAGTAAATATTAAAATTATTGTGTACATAAAAGACTAAGACAAAGAAATACATGAACATTCAAAATGAAAGTTGCTGTTTAACAAAAAACATGAATGAACCATTTTAAAACTCGTAAGTAATAATAATGGTATGATGACTTGTTTGCTGTATAATGTCAAAAGATGCATTGTAAAGAAGTTAGTCTAACAATTTGTTCTTCCTTTTTAAATTTCAATATAGAAACATTTTAAAAGAATAACTACAAATCTAATTCTTTTATTATATCTTATTTAACTTTATTAGTAAGGTTAATTAACACAGCTTGAAACAAAAGCAAATAATGAAATCTTTCAAATATCAAGTTCTGATTAACACAGAAGATCAAAAGCCTCAAGTAGACATGCAAACATAATTTATATTAAAGATTTCAGATTTAAAATTATTTTGTAACATTCAAATTAATAATGAAATCTTGAATAAGAAAAATTATTTTTTACAGAATGAAAAGAAACATTTCTAGTAAAAGTTTTAGTGAACAGAGACAAAGAACTTTTGTTGAATAATAGTATAGATTTTAACTGTTTAGATGCAAAAGGTAAGGTTCATATAAATTAGAAATAAGTAATATATTGTTGAGATAGCAAGAAAAATAATGGCAGTTAAGAGAAAATCTCCAATTATTATTTTCTTAAAATTAAGATCTATATCCAAATCTACTCAACAGTAGATTTAGATGACAAAAAAAAAAAAAAAAAAAAAAAAAAAAAACAACAATGTAAAATATCTAGAAATCCAAGAGAAAGGAAAAGCAATTAGCAAAAAAAAAAAAAAAAAAAAAAAGAGATATAAGAAATCCTTTATCCATTAAAATATGAAATGAATTGGACAAAGGCAAAAGGGACAGAATAATTTTTGTGAGAAAAATAAAACAAAATTTAAGTGTTTATCAAGCTGTTAATTTTGTTACAGTAAATGTGTTGGACAGTAGGACAAAATCTGTGTTCATACAAGATTTAGCAATTTAGAAAAATGCTACATGAAGAAAGTAAAACTTTTATATTTCTACATAAACCCAGTATAGAATTATGATTTAAATATGTTGTTTTGATAATTACTTATTAAAAAAAGAAGGTTCTAAAATTCAAATATCTAGAGAAATAAGGCTGTAAAAGTAAAGATTTAATTTCTTTCATACACTCAACATGAAATGTAAATAGACATTTTTACTTTAAAGATCCATGCAGAAATCAAGGCTGACTAATGCAAATTTATTCTCATTCATAAGTCTAATTTCAGTATACCCAGCCTAGCATAGACAATTATAACTTGCTTCATTGCAGAAACCAAGATTCAAAAAAATTCAAATTATTTAATAATAGACATAGAAATAGCTAAGATTCCAAGATCATATTGCTAAAAACTTGACAAAATAGTTGCTATCAAGACACATAAAACAAGAATAGTGTACCAATTAAAGATATTTACAGCAATTAGACAAACTATTAAACATATCCTCAGACCAAATCTTCACTAAATCTTTGTTGTACCCAAAAGTGATATCTAGAGGAAACTCCTAAAAACAAAGTTTGCCAAATAAAAAATAAAAAAAATAAAAACTGGCACAAATAGTTTGATGCTAATATATTGTATAAATAATGAATGTATAGAGGATATTTTGACTGATTACATGAATCTAATAAAGCATTCTGATTTGATTTTTAATTGTTTAAAATATTTTAAAATATTTTATTTTAGATGCTCTTTCTTAGAAAAATACATTAATCTTCACAATTTTCAATTTTATTTAATTTTAATTTCATATTAATACAATAATTTTTTTTTGTAGGAAATATTTCCATTTCTATATTCAAAAATGGTTTGGTGATAAAGTTTCAACTATAAAAATTGCTACAAACGAGAAAAAGCTCAAAGAAAAATCATATTTTTTATTTAAAATATTCATATACAATTTCGTTTTTTCAAAGAAAAAAACGATTCCAATTCTCAATGATTAAAATATAACTAAATAAAAAAGGCCATTACACATTTTAAGATTTCAGATGCATACAGCTGGAAAGTGACTACTATTCAGCTTACATAAGTGACAACTTAATATCTAATTCTACTAAAGATTCGGAAATAATTCAAAGAAAGTATAATTACTAAAGCTATAAATTAAAGACTAACTTTTTTATTGTTTAATCCAAATTATAAATATCTTGTTGCCATAAATTTTTAATTTGGTTATATATTAGAATGATAAGCTCATTACATAAGGAATCAAATAGTTGCAAATTAAGAGAAATTAAAACTCAAGAAAATAAGCATAAAGTGTGAAATAAAAACAGGAAGAAGACATGAGAAAATTAAATCTATTCTCTCTCTCTAGTACTTAAAAAAACAAAAAAACAAAAAAAAACATTTTCATTGTGTTCTTTATTACTAAATCTTTAAATTATTCATGAATTTCAATTAGTTTATTATACTTTTTCTTTATGGTAGAGATTCATTCTGAAATTTCTTAATGAATACTTTTAATATAATCTTAAGCACATTGGAAATATTTACAACTTTATTCTTAAGCATAAAAATATGATAAAAACTGCATTAAAATGCTTCCATCTGAAAATGAATACAAAGACAATATGTTCAGTAATTCCTAGAAAATTTTATAAACAGTCTTAACAAAAGATAGTTATCACTGAAAGAAAATCTGATTTTTACATGTTATCAAAAAAGTATTTTGGGCAATTGCAGCGTTCTAAATTTGTGTTCATACAACCGTAAATTCTACTCCAACAGCTTCTTTTCTCGCGCTTCCCGCCTGTGGAACTCCCTTCCACAAGTCTGCTTTCCCGACAGTTACAATCTCCAGGTGTTTAAATGTAGGGTCAATAGACACCTCCTATCACACTAACTCCCAACTATTCTCACAACACTCATCTACCCAACCCTCATTCTCGGTATCCTCACCCGCCTATCACCCACCCTCTGTTATTTCCTATATTTAATCAGCCTTTCTCCACTCTACGTAGCCCCCTGCACAGTAGTGGCAGTGAAACGCTTAAAAAAAAAAAAAAAAAAAAAAAAAAAAAAAAAAAAAAAAAAAAAAAAATAAAAAAAATAAAATAAGATTCATAAAGGTAAAATGTCATTTTGCTTCTTTGTATTATTCTTATTAGATGAAGTAATAGGTGTTTGGAGATACTTACTTTGTTGGGTACTCGAGCTGACCATTTGGATCTGGGTTAAGGTCAAATTCTTGATCTGGTTCAGTTGAAACATCATCAAATGTCATAGATGGACGATTTTTGTATCTGATAAAAGAATACAATTCTGAACTATATATATATGTATATAATTCACAATTTTAATTTCCTCTTAAACAAATAAAAAATAGCTAAAAAAATATTTCAAAAATTCCAAAATCAATTTCCCACACTTACAAAATATTGAAGAGGTTTTTAAGTATCAGATACTAAAGATTTTTAAAGAGATTTAAAATTATCCAAGTAATCTAAAAAGTCAAGCAAAGTGAGTTACAATGTTCATTAAAAATCTAAATATATCATTATACACACACACATTTGATTTATTATAACTGGAAATTAAAAAGTAAATATTTACAGGACATTTACTTACAATTTCATTTTTGAAGGATCCATTCCTTCTCCACCTCCAATTATAATAATGCCTTTTAACTTGACATGACCTGTAAAACTAAAATTTAAAAAGAGTATAACTATGCTATATTTATGATAAAATAAAAAGTGGGGTTTTGTTTAATATGAGAATGTTTCAGTTTATCAACAGAACAAACTGAAACAAGTAATATGGTTTACTTTCAGGTGAAACAAAATACAGAATAGGGAGAAAACATTATGAATACAAGTAAATCTGAAATCTTATTGATGATCTAATACAGATACCCATCATCCATTAACAAATGCAGAACACAGGAATGAGACTTTATCCTTCACAGGTATGAAGCAAGCATCACAAAAATTAATCCAATTATAATTGAAGAAATGCAAAATCAGTAAACAATTTGGCTTGATTAAAGATATGTGAAATGTAATAATAGCAATTTACAATTCAAAAAAGATGCAACTGGCATAAAATTATAAACTACTACAAAATATACCTGGCTATGAAATTGGTGTATGGAAGACAATACCTACAGTTATGGAGATCAGTGGTAAAAATTCAAAGATTCTTTAATAACTGGTTCAAGAGAATAGTCTGGATCTACTGACTAAATTTCTTCAGAAACAATGATCTGTAACAGAATCCACTAAATGTCCTTGGAAGATGATATTAGATAGAAGTGTAAGTGAATAAATGCGTAAGTGAAAGTCAATAATCACAAACATTGTCTGAAAGAGATAAACAGGCAAAATATGCCAGTCCTGGTGTCATATTAAGGTACATAGAAACTTGAGAGAATTATCTTTTTGCACTTTCACTATGTCCAGAAAAACAGAAAACGGCATGATATAGAACTGCCACAAATTTTCATTAAAGAAAAAAATGGAATGAACAATATTGAAAATTCCTCAAAAATAAGAAAAATTTAAATGAAAAAGCAACAACTTACAATACATCATTTCTTTTTTAATTCAGCTATTTACCAATGTTTGTTAATACGATGGCAATAACAAGGTACAGAGTTAGCAGTAGCTGTGTATTAAAATGTCATGTAACTCAACCAGCCTTTCTTAACTTAGCCAAAGTGGTCAAGAAAATAAGGAGCTAAGCTGGAAGACATAAAAAAAGAAAATAAATAAATAAATAAATATTACTAAAATTAAATATCAAACCACTAACAAACTGATATCACAGAGAAAAATAGCCAGCAACTACTGAGACTGGATGTTGATTAAACAATAAAATCATAAAACAAATTCTGTTCCCAGTGATGCAATCATTGCAAATCAATCTACTTTTGGTATTGTAAAGTGACAACAAAACTACCAAATAAAATCATTTAAAATGGACAAGCTTAATAAGAGTTTATAATTTTACAACAATTATCACCAATGCTGACAGAAGTAATTAAAAAAAAAAAAAAAAAAAAAAAAAAAAATTGTTTTTGCTTGATAGTTTACATTGTCAGCTTCAAAAAATTAAAATAAAATCATCAATAATAGTAATTATTTTTCTTTTTAAATACAGCATCTGATGCTCATTGTTTAGTTTCATACATTCCAAAAATAATACACACTAGAATATTTTTTCAGAATTATAATTACTAGAATAATTTTTTTATCTGAAATGTCAAATTGGTTTTATAGCACACTGATTCAAAATGATTTTTTTTTAAATATTTAGGATTTAGAAATATTAAAAACCAGTGGCACATTAGAGAAAAGTTAACAGCTGCTACCTTTGCTTAAAGCAAGACTAGAACACACCTAACCTCTTTAAATAATAAAAATTATTCCAACAATAATACCAAAAACTCCTTGTAGATAAATTTGATATTTTTTTTGGAAACAGGCTTACAAAAATTCAGATTAATTTTTTCTGTTGATTACAATTCTGAAAATATTTATATTATGCTAAACCTACAGCAAATTTATTTATAAATTTAATGATAAGCCTTTCAAATTAAGACTATGCTCATAGCACTATTTAAAGCCAAACCTTTTAAGGCCATAAATTTTTAATATAAATTTTGAGGAAGAAAAAAAATCATTAATTCACATGAATAGTGAACGTCTTGGAAATCATTTCAATTATAAAATATTAAATTGTTAAATGTTAGAAAAGTTTCATAAGTGTTGTAGTTAAAAAATGTATACAATAAAAACAAAATTCATTTTAAGTCAGCTAAGATGATTATGAATATTATTCTAAGGAAAGTATATAAAAGATGGACCAATTTGTCAGAATTTTAATCTGAAAATTCTGGGGTATAATGTTTGATATTTGCTACTAAATTAAGTACATTAACAAGAAGATTATGTTAAGTCTAAATATTTGTTGTGTAAAATATTTCTTTATTAGCCATCAGTGATTAACCTACATTATTTGTATATAATTAATATAAATTTCAATAACTATTTTTATAAGAAAAAGAATTTGCCATTACATTATTTTTCATAATATTGCATATTCACAAATAACTATAATCAGTTACCTTGTTCCACAAGAAAAATACAGGGAATGTATTTTTTAAATAAAGTTCTTGCACAGGCAAATTCACTTTAGATTAAACCTAATATGCAGCATTAAAAAGATAAATATGTAGAAGCTTGAAATTCCACATTTTATTCTCTGCAAAGCACAAGATTATTGTAAATGTTGGTTCAATATCAATTCTTTCCTCTCCATAAAAAGTTAACATTAAAATCAGGCATATATTATACATTGAAAAAAAAAAAAAAAAAAAAAAAAAAAAGTTAAACTTGTTGGTTTTGAAAGATGATCAGTTTTTAGATAAAAAAAAAAAAAAAAAAAAAAAAATCAAAAAGTTTCACATATTACTTTAGAATTTTTGTAATTAGTGGACAGTTCATGAAAGTGCTAATCAAATTGTTTCCTTGTTAGAAATTAAAAATCTTTTGAAAGAGATCCCCAGCCCATGAATAAAAACTTGCTTCTATTAAAAACAAAAAATATGCATAAAAAGTTGTTTTATCCAATCTAATATATTTCTAAAATTTGAAAAACATTAATTAAATAAATAACAAAAACATGATTCAAATATCTTAATAACTGATATATTTGTTGTACAAATATTTCTCATATAAGATTAACAGACTTTCAATTTTAGAAGTGAAATTGAGAATTAGATTGAAGATTCAGACAGAAAAGTATAAAATATCTATTAATAATTGGAATATACTTTAGTTATTACTACTTTTATTTGATATATACACCTTGTATACTACTTTCCTAATTAAATAAATACAGTAAGAAATGTACAAAGATATTTTAAAAGAATTTCAATTACATGCAAAATGACCAAAGCTTAAAAAGTGTTCTGTTTCTTGAATTCTAATTGTTATTGAGTAGTAGCAGGAGCAGTTAATAAATTATGTTAATGTTACCAATGTTAACATTTCATACAATTTTTTTTTTTTTAACTAGAAAGCCATCATAATGGAATTTTTAATAATGCAAAAAAGAATGAGCATAATCTAAAACAGGAAAGAGCATTGAAGAAGCCTTCCAGGCAGATACAAGAAATGTTGGTTTTCTTCTTTACACACTTGACATGACTCTTGGAATTCAAATGCCAGCACCAAGAGTCATGAACTGGTGCAGGCAGAGAATGCATTCTGATTATCTGATTATTCCTTTATCTTATACTCATTCCAATCCTTACATCTTCTGAATAAAGACTAATGATAATTAAGCAAAGAGGTGATACACAGATTTTAATTAGTTGTATTCAAAATAGCTTTATATATGCAAAAGTTTTCAAGAGGTTTCTTAAAAGATGACACTTGCCTACTGGACATCCTTCAATCTATTTACATCTAGAATTAAGGTGGAAAAAAAATTTTTTTCCAATAGATTTGTCATCAAACTTAGTTATAAGTCAGGATAATTTTACATTAATACAAAGATTCTTGAAAAATTTCACACTGAAGCAATTATCAGATTTTTTTCTACAAAGTAACATTTCAAACAATTCCAAAAATATAACATAATATTTGAAAACTATCTTTATAATTCAAGAAATGGGCCTTGTATGTCAATTCTCTTTTTGTGAGAATTATTTTTTTTTAATGTGTTCTCTTTCTCTCAAGTAATTATCAATATAATCATTACTAGGACAAATTTACTTTTTAACAAGTGGAAAGAAGGTAACTACACATGCAATCTTCACTTTCTACCAATGGAGCTTGGATTTATCATATAGAAATTATTTTGATTTTCTTATATTCATGAACCAACAATATCATTAGATGATGAAAAAAAAATTACTATTTGAAAATCTGTCAAAAATTTTTAAAGATAAAAAGCTCTTATGGCAAGTATTTCTCATTAAGAGAAATGCTTTTTCAATAAAAGATTGATTTCAGTTGACAAAGCAAGTATTATTACAAACAGATTTTTTCCTTAATTAGTTTTTTTTATCAAATTATTAATGAGTAACAATATTATTTGCTTCTTTTTTCCTGACTTAGTGATTTGTTTCATGCAAAGTCTCAATTATTAGTTTTCTCTCTAAATATTTTTCAGCATTATAAATAGTATCTAATTTACCTATTTACTAAAATGACAAATATTTTAAATACTAAAAAGTATGAGTTTTGTTTAACAGTATATCAACCTCTGTGGGTTATTTAATGCCAAGAAGGTGCTTTTTTTTTTTTTTTTTTTTTAATGCTCAATTATAGTGAGAAGGTTGATCTAGTCAGATTTTGATGAATTTTTTTTTTATTTAGAAAACTGAAGAGGTCTTCTAGTTTTGTATTCACAAATGTATTGCCGATTATATTTTTCCCTTCAAAAATGTATTATGGCAATAATTGTTTTTCCCTCAGAAATGTGTTAGGCAATAATTTTTTTCCTTCAAAAATGTACTGTTGGTAATATTCTTCCTCAAAAATGTATATTTTTCTATAAAAGTCTATTTTTATACTTTCATGGTATTTTGACCCCAGTTTGGCAGTTAACTATTTGCTCATAGCTGGAACTAACAGGTGCTACCACTCCAGGTCAGGGTAGACCTAGGAACAACAGCAATTAAGAGGTAGTTCTATGCTCCTCACAACCTTCCAATCAGAAGCCTTGCTGCCGGATGCAGTTTGCCATTATACCCAGAACCGAAATACTAACGAGTAAATTTATTCAAAATCTCCATTGGCTTCAACCATAGCCTCCAGGCAACTTCAGAATCTTTCAACCCTTCTGGACAGTTTTCATGTTTAAGTTGGTAAATACTGTCATAATCCTTGCCTTAAGTTTGTCTAGTGTTACAAGGAGTTTTGTTGGTGTCTCGCTCAACTGCACCTCATGCATAATAATCAAGGGGGTTGCAGTTTGGGGAGTTAGGTGGCCAGATACAAGGAAATATATACAGAAATCGTCTAACAGCCATGACTGGGTTCTCCTGCTTGTGCGGCATGGTGCAGAGTTTTGTCGTCAGATATAGGGTCTTCCAGCAGCCACCCTCTTGACCCAGGTCAGCACTACCTCTTCAAGGTATTTAATGTAGATTTCCATGTTGTGTGATGCCCTCACCAACAAATTCGAGAGTTCTTTTCTTATCAGAACAATCAGAGTGGGTTTTTCAAGCTGCTGTACCTACATAATTGCTATTAGACTCATCCAACTTTTCCCCGAATCCTCTGCACTGTCCTCAGATTGACACTCAAACACATTGAAAAGTTTGTATTGGATATTCCAGCATGAATGCCAAGCAGTACAGCATGCCGTTTTCAAATTTCTGGTGAAGTGAATTGCATCATGATGCTCTTTTTCTCACAGATGGTGCTCAAATGAACCTTCTATACTATAGAATCAACAAAATCTAAAATAAACAATGCACATAATTAAAAATATAAAATGGTGACAATTTAACTTTTACACACTATACATGCACACACACACACACATATATATATATATATATATATATATACACACACACATGTCATCAAAAAGATTGCTTGCTCTAATTGTAGAACTTGTATTAACCTCATTGAAGACAAGTATAAATTTAAATCAGGTCCATCAAAATCTAATATATGCTATTAAATGTAAAGGATATAATGGGAATTACATCAGGCAAACCAAACTCACCCTCAGAAACAGAATAGCAATTAATTGCCAAAAATACAAGGCAGATACCACTCAGTGAGCATTTTGACTTATGTGCAACAAATAAGTCCTCCAAATTACAAGTGTTCCTACTTTATCTTTGCCTAGACAATATCACAGACCAAACAAGTAAATAAAGAAAATATATTTATTCAAAAATACAAACCATATTTGAACAAATTCTAATAAGGCACATTTACCAAGGACTATCTACACACACACATACACGATCCCTGTCTCTTTTACTAATGGAATCATTATTATTAGGTAATAAACTGCTATCACCCCACACACACACATGCTAATAAAAATCTTGTGTAACTGGTTATACATTTATAGACACACATGTACAATTCTTATTTTGCCATCATCATTATTACTATTATTGCTTTCACTTTATATTACATTATCCTGTATATTTCAACATAGGAAACACTACAGTCCCCACACACACACACAAAATTTAATCTTTGCTCAGTAAAAATTTTGGGACTACCATTAAAAGGTCCAATAAAATAAAATTTCTGACACTTTAACTACTTAACACTTTGTTATCATTAACCATGCTCACTGGATTATGGCACTCCAAATTTTGACAAGAAAATTTTATGATCATCAATTTATGCACCAAAATGACTATGCCTGATCACAATTAACTAATCAAATTGCATTTTAAACAGATAGCAAACTGAGTTTCCTTTTTTGGCATAAAACAAATTCTCTAACTCCAGTTAGATATGAGACTTATCATAGCATAGACAAAATCTCTCCATCTCAATTTAACTTTTGAAAACCATACAAATGTGAAACCAATGAAGTTATTCTAAATAATTCTTAAAAACTTCAGTTGCATTTTCAAACTGCTTTTATATATATATATATATATATATATATATATATATGTGTGTGTGTGTGTGTGTGTGTCAGATATAGCTAAAACACATCTGTAAAAAGGAAAGAATAAAGACAAAAGGTAAACTTATTTTAGCTGACAAATTTTGTCCTCCAATAGACTTCATCAAGGCAAATGTAAAGATTTTATTTGGCAACACGTATTTATAAACAAAAATGTCATTAGTTTTTCAAAATTTTTAAATTTACATCAGTCTAACTGAAAACAAAAATAAATTCAACCACAACTTCAATTTAAAGAATGCTTTACTAAACAAGACTTTGAGAGTGCCACTATAGAATCTTAACAGAATAGAAATCTGCACCCAAGATTTTGTAAAAACATCCTTTTCCAAGCCAACATAAATTTTTTATAATTTAAAGAAAACAGATTTATAATCTTCTGTGAATTAAAATATATAATACATAAATTAACCACAAATTAAAATTACATATTTTTTAAAAACTTAACATTTACTCACTTTTATTTATTAGACGTTAAATTACATCACTTAGCATCCTTCATAATTTACCTTGCCTTTTCAAGTTAGCCTGATGTATATTTTTTGAGTGTCTCTTTAAGTTAAAAATTCTGAAAAGTTAATGGCATTTTTACTTTTGTTCATAAATACTTGTTGCAAGAAGCAATATGGCTTTTGATTCTCCATGTCAATTGCTGATGTAATGACAATTATTGCAGAGTCTATCATGCTTTAGATAAAAACAGTGAAGCCCATACTGTAGTTTCGAACATCTCAAAGGCTTTTGACAGAGTCTGGCATACAGGTCTTCATCACAAGATGGAAAGTTACAGTGTCTCTGAACACATTTTCAAGTTTTTCGTATCAAATCATGAAATAAAAGTTAGCCTGGACAGGCATGTCTAGATCCTTTCTTAGTAACATGGGCCCCTCACAAGACTTCATCTTTGGTCATGTTTTTGATTTCCATCAATGACCATCCTGATGACATCTATTTAATTCTGCCTCTTCTAAGGTTGATCAGTCCAACATGGCAGCTGATCTTTAAAATGACCACAAGACCATTGTTAGCTGGGGCTAATGATGGCTTGTGAATTTTAATGTCGCAAAAAACTAAACTTTTCTCCATTAATCATCTGAGAGACCCCTCACTGCCTCTCATCAGTATGGCTGATGCTAAACCTCCAGGAAAGTAACCTGTTAAACCTTCTCAGGCTAATATTCTCAACTGACATGGAGTGGAAGGACTATATTGAATCAACTGTTAAGAAAGTCAGTTCACTGTGTTGTGCAAAAGAATTTTTCTCTCTGGAATCTATCCTACATATCTAAAAGTCTACAACTTGTCCATGCTTACAATATTGCTACCACAGTGTCCCTGCTATTTATCTTGTGGTACTGAGCTCCTTGATAAAATCCAAAGAAGAATCAGCAATATAATTGGCCCTAATTTGACGGATTGACTTTAGTTATTTTCCCACTGCCATAAGGTTGTCTGTGCCTTTTTTAGACATACTTTCATGGTAATTGTTCAGATGCTCTTTGCTATGGTACCTAGATTTATGAATTTAAGCACAGTACTAGATTAGTGTTGAAATCTCATCAATTTACAGTTCACCTAGTTAGATGTAGCCATAAGTTCTATGCTAACAGTTTCTTTTTTGCACTTCTCACTTGTGAAACTCCCTCCCAGCTCCATCCTTTCCAGCCAATTTTAATCCGCAAAAAATTTAAATGCAATGTCAATTGCTATCTACTGTCTTCCTGAATACTTTTTCCTCTCATTATTAATGTAACTCTTTGCATCTGATTGGTATCACTATAGGCAAAGCAGTAAAACTAAGAAAAAAAAAATACTTTGCCTTGACAAAGTCCATCAGAAGACAAAACATTTCAACTAAGATAAGTTATTCATATATATATGACACATGATTCTGCTTCACATCACTAGCAATTTTTGACTTTTCATAAGGTTAATGAATATACAGGATATTTTCATATATAATGTGAACAGTATTTACATTATTCGGACTATTGTTCTTACCTTTATTGCCATTTGTCCGACGTTTCAGCTGTTGTACTCTCTGGCCTTCTTCAAGTGCTAGGAATTTCAAACCAAACCCTTTATTACAATCACTGGGGTATATGAACTCCATTCCTTGCAAGAAGCCTTAATTGGAAGGCTTGAGTTATCTCCCCCTAACCCTGCAAGTTATTAGTTCACCACTGGTATTGAACTCACAACTCAGTCAAGTCAGGAACTAACTAACGTCAATATCCACTGGGCCATGTATCCTTAATTTTTAGGACTTATAAACCTAATGTCTAGTAACACTTTTTTACCAGAGTTCATATTGCAATTTTTGATGTTAATGGTTTTCTCTAGTATTTTTTACCATAGCTCATATTGCAATTTTTTGACACTAATGATTTTCTCTGACACACTGTATTACTGGTTCCTATATTGTGTTCATCTGTATGCTTGGTCAGCTTAGATTTTTGAAGCCTAGCAAATGAGCTGATTCCTTAAGTTTACATAGTTTCCAATGACATTCTCTATTATTCTTCTTCATCCCATAGGGTGCGGTGATCTTTCTCCCTCCATATGTGGTCAGCTACACCTGATTTTTCTATCTCCCCTCATGTTAAGGCCTTGTGGTGTACTTGTAGCCTTACCTTAAGAGTGCGGTTTGTCTCTCCTTTATATTTCTTTCCACAACTACATGGAATGGCATACACAGTCCTTAGTCAGGTCCTCCTCTGTTGGAGGTCTTACTCGGGGAGGTACCTGCGAAGTGTAGAACCACTTCTGAAGATCGTCCTGATGTTATATAGACCACAGATCCTTTGTATTTTCATTAATAAGGCTGTTATCCGAGAGTTGTTATCCTCAGACACCCTCCCTTCAATGTAAGAATTGTTGTCATGTACCCTGGATAATTGTTTCAGTGTAGGGTACTGCTTATACTGACTATTTCCTGTTCGCATGACTCTGGATTGCCACTTTTGACTTTTGCTCGATGCTGAAGGCAGCGGATGATCCCTTTCTTTACATTGTATGGGTGGTGGGAGTTGAAGTTGAGGTATTGTCCGGTGAATGTTGACTTGCAGTATACGGATGTCTTGAACCCCATCTTTGTTCATGTTATAAGCACATCCAGGAATGCCAGTTTGTTGTCACACTTTTTCCATAGTGAACCGTATAGATGATCGTATTGAGTTCACATGGTCGAGTAGCATCTGGAACTCCTCCTAGTGTGGCCAGAGTATGAAGGTGCCATCAACATATCTCAGCCATAGAGTTGGTTTTAGAACTATGGATTCTAATGCCATCTCTTCAAAGTATTCAATGTATATGTTAGCCAGTGATGGTGATAATGGCGAGCACATTGCTAAGACTTCATCTTGCTGAGATATGTCTGATTCCAGTCTGAAGTGTGTTGTTTAAAGGGTTCAGTTTGAAATTCCTAGCACTTGAAGAAGGCTGGAGTGTATAACCACTAAAACATCGTACAAATGGTAACAAAGATGAGGACAATAGTCCAAATAATGTAAATACTACCTCATCTCAGAAATATAGACAAATATTATGTGAAATATCCTTATTTTTTAAGTAGAAATTATAGTAGATTAAATGCGAGTTTTAAGAATTTTATCAAATTTTCCAAGTTTTACATTATTAACCTGGTTTAAGAAACTCAGAGAAAATTGGAATTAAGAAATTAAAAAGAAAAAACAAGAAAAGAAAGCCATTAATGTGGACTGTACAACAATGTCCCATGTTCTGAAATTAGAAGGAAACCATCACACATTTTCATTAATCAAGTCAGGTAAATAAGTTGTCCATAATCATGACTGTTCTTGAGAAACAGAGTTGTTTACTGTTGACTTCTTCACAGAATTGAAAGCAATTATCCTAGATTAGTTGCCAGCTAGGGCTAAAGAGATCCCACCTGCCCCACTATTTAACCCATAGCTTGTGACAGGGAAGGAAGAAGAGATGTAATGAGCCTTTCCCAAAATGTGTTCACACAATGTGAACACAAACTATTCCCAATGGAATTTAAATTCTGATGTAGAAAAACTTCAATTACCAAACCATCTTTTTACTATTTTCAACTGACTTGAAAAATATAACAGAAATATAAAGCACAAAAAGCTGCAAATAAACTACAAAATTAGTGCATTGTTAATTGACATTACTACATGAAAAAGACAGAAACTAAAATGGAATCAGTAACCAGCTATCTTTAGATCATCATCAGCCATTATATTTGTCACTATTTAGATGAAATAATGGCCATACCATTCAATCAACATTGTTTAATTAATAAGAAAAAGAAAAAAAAAAAGCTTATTTTAATCAGATTGACTAAAATGATGATTTTTTAAGCATTATATATTTATGAATAAAAATGTAAATATAAAATTCTATAATTATAGAAAGAATATAAAAATTCCCAGTTTATAAATGTTAACTGAAAGAAACATCATCCATAATTTGCATGTTTCAAATATAATATCTGGTAGTAATAAGAACCCTTTTTAATGCTAAACTTTCACTGATTTAGGAGGAAATATGCCTATTTATCAGTAGCTCTGGGTTTTCAGTTGATCTCATTCTAATTTCCAGGATTTTTATTTCTTTTCAGTACAAGACTGCCACAATTGTTTTGTACTTTATTTTTCATTTTCTCTTCCCATATCTTCAACATATTTTCTTCTATTGCTTCAAGTCAATATCTTCATTTTTTATTAGGAATATTAAAAAAATGATTAGGAAAATTGCTACTTTATAAACCTTCATAGTTATCTCTCTTGGACAAAATATCTGTAAGGGATTTTTTTTCTAATTTAGTTTCTGATTCTCTCTATGTGTAGAAAATAGAGACACACGCAATCACATTTTACTCATTTATTCCACTTGCCTGGTAATTTTCTAATCTTCTAATTTTTGCTAATGTGATTCCTTCTTCATCAAAAGTTCAAAATTTTCTAGCTGCTAGCCATTAGTTCTTTCAGTGAGATGCTAAAACAATTGATGCTATTTTCTCTTATTTTCTCAGAATATTCAACATTGCAGAATGCTATGAACAACTGTCTATCTGTGTCTGTGTGTGTGTGTTTCTAGACATACATGTGAAGCTTGTATTTCATCTTTTTCATGAGAATGCAGATATGCACTTTCCTGCAGCACACACTTGATTAATGCCCACAGCTATAGCATCCTATTCTTTTTATTCACTGAGTTTCTTCTATTTTCCTGATTTTTTCTTTTTCTTGAGAATAACTTTTCCTTTGTTCTCTCTTTATGCACATCTATTAGAAAATATCATCTTGTATGTCTTTGCCTTATATAATCAATGATGTCCTTATTTCAAGGTTTGTCATCATTACTTTTGGGGTATTATTTCACTTTAGTTTCTATTCTTTTCCATCTCATTTAGTCATTTACATGTCAGTTAATGTTACATTCATTCATTTTGGATTTTATATGCAACTTTTTCTGATTCTTTTTATCTTCCTTTTATCTTTTTCATGTCATTTCAAGATTTTCTTTTTAATTCCTAGAAATATGTCCAGCCATTATCGTATTCACAAGACATCTTATTTTAGTAATCTAAAAGAAATGAATTTTTGCATTTGCCAGCATTACAAAATTAAAGTACTTAATAAGAAAAGTGTCAACTGAAACATCTTCAGTACAAGGAAGGGGAAGGAGTCACTTAACAGGTGAAGTATTGAAAATGTTAACATCCCCTGGCACAAGAAGTCTGAAATTGTTAAACATTGTTTAGCTAAACAATTGCAAGTCAATAAATACAACACTTGCTCTATTCAGTTCTTAGATGTGATAAAAGCAAATGCTTTACTTTGATCAAACACAAAAAAATTGTAATAATTATTTTGTAATACAACACTGGAAATAAAAGCAACTTATTTTATACATCTTTATTATAAAAATCATTACTGAAACTACTTTGTTCATTATTGTAATCAAGATATGAACATCATCTGGACCAGATTAACTTGTATGCTCATCGTTTTTAGTGTTATTATGTGGACATGAAAGGATTTAAAAAATAGTAGACAAGGTTTAATTTATCCTAAAAGCTAATCAGTTTAGCATCTTTTTATGGAAAAATCCTACACGTAACCTGTGAATTAAAGTGAGAAGAAATGTGTCTTTTATAAAAATTTGGCTGTTTGATTTGAATAAGTGATTAAATTAATTAAAAACTATTTGCTCTGTAAAGTTAATATTTCCAGAAAATTATATTAGGCAATGATGGGTGTACAAAACCATATCAATTTATGTAATGGAAACCCAAAAAGAGCTAGAGATGCATGTATGTTTTGAAATGAAGTATGGAGACTGTGAAAATAGTGGTGTTCATTGTAGCCATTTTTATTGGCTGGTTCTGAGTGCTGAATCAATAGACTGACAGGCTTTGCAAATCTTAACAGATATGACAAATTTTTTTGCATACTAATGGGTCAACAGAACTGGCAAAGTATAAGGTTCTCTTCATACACCAGATGGCCACTTTGGTGGTGGATGTCAGTTGCCTGCTTCTTGTTTAATCTGCTCTCCACAGTAGCACAGCCCTCTGGGTCTGACTGCTCTCCTTGCCTATATAAATCCAGCCACCTCCATGGCACTCAGGTAAGGTAGTCAGTGTTGTTTAGACAGGATTTCACCAGTGTGATTATCGTCAAGGCATATTCCTCTGCCAATGCTTACAATGTCTCTAAATGCCACCAACCAGCATCTCACCAGCTACCTTTGTGCTCACCTGATCTGGTTAGATGCACACCTCTGAGCTCCCTAATTGTGTCAATTCCAAGAAGAAGGTCAAATCCCGACAATCGTCTATGATCAAGGACTCAACAGTTACGGGACGAGCCTGCCCAATGCCCAACATAATCTTCCATGCCCACAACACTTCAAGGTTCTCCCATTAACTGTAAGTACTTTCACTTCCAAAGATGGCATGCCACTTTGCTTACCAGTTTCACAAACACATGTAAGCCACTCTCCTCATCAAAACCCAAGACCCCTCTGAATGAGCGTATCAAACTTTTATGCACTCGACTAGCCATTGCTTAGCCAATGAGCACCCAGAACCAGCCAATAAAAATAGCTACAATCAACACTGCCATTTTTGTCCATACAAAGTGCTGCCTGATTCACTTTCAGTCCAAAGCTTGACAATTTGCTGTCTTCATACTCCATTGCAAAACATACACGTGACTCTACCCGCTTTGGGTCACCGAGGTAAGTCTCGCCTACAATTTCATGAATTACTCAGACCTGATGTGACATTTTTGTAACACAATGCTTCAGTCAACATGTTCTCTGGTTGCCTCCATCAATAAAAATATTTCATTAAAAATAAATATGATAAATAGTAGTTCAATTCATTTATGGTACAATTAAAGGGTTTTCTTTCAAATCACTAATATTGATAAATAGCATATTTATGCAGAATTATTTTTCATTAACATGCAATAAGTCTTACTATACACAAAATAATTTTGGAGTTAATGCATTGTTAATGTCTATTTAAATTAAAAGCACTTATGAAAGAAAAACCTTTAAAGATAAGATGTATTCTTATTTACATGATAATTGAGATTACACTAGCAGAGACTTCAATTTCAAGTTCAATGTATAAAAATCATGTAGGACACACACACACACACATATATATATATATATATATATATAAGAAATGGAAATATCATATTGAATCAGCTACTAGGAAATTTGGTTCGATGTGTCATTCTAGAAAATTTTTCTTGCCAGAATCTATCTTACATATTTATAAATCTATGTGCTACATCCGGTCTGGAGCTTCTATGTATATAGAAATTCTTGATAACATACAAAAAAGAATTTGCAATGTTATTGGTCCTGACCTGGTATTAAGTCCCTTTCAAACCACCCTAACAGCTTTTCTATAAATACTTTTATGGTAACTGTTCTGATGAACTTTCTCCACTGGTACCTAGACTTCATGAATTTAAGCACATTGAGACCTTGCTGAATTGCCTTCTTCCACAGTTAAAATTGCTATATGTAACCATAAGTTACATGCTATTTCTTACTTGCATAACTCTTCCAGGTTCTTGCTTTCCAGTCAACTTTCATCTTCAAATATTAAAATGCAATCATTATCTTCTAAAGTTTTAATTCTTGTTCTTTAATTGTTATTGCTCCATAATATTGTTTTTTATTTCCATATTCTCTAGCACTCAATAACTCCTTGAGTCTTAGTGGCTTTATTGCCTTGCTTTTCAGTTGACTCACTGGCTATTTCAGTTGACTAACCTAACCTCAATATTCACTTGGTGTGACCAAAAAGTAAAAACATAATTTTTATCTTCCTGGTAATCAACTTTGTTTGAAATATTCTTAAAAGTCAGTCATTTTTTTGACTAATTTTAAGCTTTTCATATTTAATTGGTTTTCTTTAATTTATTTTTTAAATTTTAGCAGAAATCTCTTTAAGTTAAAACTTAACAATCCACCAACATTTTTTTTTTTTAATTGGAGTAGATAGATCTAACTAACGCCCGGTTCACACTCCACCCACGTCTATTGAACAGGTAAAAAGGCTCATCCCTTGTTCCCTGTTTAGGATGTGGTTTCCGGCTTTCTCTTTTCCAATCTTTTCACTCTTACATAGCCCCCTACACATCAGTGGCATTACCGCCTTGCTCGGGGTGATATGATTAAAAAAATAAAAATGTATATATATATATATATATATATATATATATACACACACACACACACACATAAAACACTGTGCTACAATTTTGCCTTGATAACATTTACTCAGATATACTTAAAATTTATTTCAACATTTACAACCAGGGAGCATCCAGAATTATTTTTGTTGGGGCAGAGGTCTAAATGGAAAAATTTGCAGAAGGTACACTTTTGTGATCAAAATCTTGATCGGTATTTATGTTTTTAAGGTTAATTTAAAAGTTTTGAAATTAACAGCGGTTTATTTTATTTATAAAGTTTATCTAGCTAGACAAATAAGTACCCCTAGTCTATCCCACACAGACATATGTCTGACAATAGACCTATATAGCTCTAATTTACTTTTATATTGTAAGTTTTACTTACATTTTTATTTAATATATTAAAATGATTGAATATGATAACGCCCATCTTAGATTTTAAACAATTCAAACATCATTCACTTTTATATAATAGATTTTTAATATGCAGCTATATAGTTTTAGATATTCATTTTAGTTTTTTATTGAATCTTCATAAACTTTTAACTTGACAAAAATTTGAGGCAGTATATAATCTAAATAACAAAATTTAGAAAGAATGGGTTGTGATTCTGTTTTTTTAATAAAACAATATTTGATCAATAATATTTTTAATTCAAATAAATTCATTTTAGTTATTTAGTTACCTTTTTTGGAGATGAGGTTCAAAATCTTCTGGGAGAATAGCATTATTTCTGTGTAAAATTACACAACAGTAATAGAAATGTAAGATATTTAAAATTTATTTTCTTTCAGACTATGTTCCAATATAGATTTTATAACAGCATTTTCTCAATACAGATGAAAAAAAAAATCGTTAAGCAAAGATGTTTATGATAAAATTTGAATATTTATTATTTTAAAAATTTTAAATTAGTAAAAGCTAATCCAAACAAATTAACTTTTCTTGTAACAAAGAATTCTTTATTGTTTAAGCTTTATAAAAGCTCATCAAATGTAAATATAGTTCCTAGTATTTAAGAATTATAGTTCTTAAGAATTCAAGATATTTCCAATGGACTTTTTAAAAATTTACATAGAGATTAAAATACAAATTTTCAGCTTTAGTTTGCAGTCTGGGTAATAATATAATTTACAAACAGGACATTTGGTAAATAACTTAAATATTAAGTTGACTTTTCACTAATCTCAAGAATTTTATTATGAATGAAATAAAATTCTTAAACATGAAGGTTTTAGTCAAAGTATATCAAATAATGAAAAATAAAATTTAAGAATAATCAATATTAATAGAATTTATTACTTATTAATACATTTTAATTGAATTTATTAATAATTAGCAATCATTTTCCAGATAAATATTCATAAAGTTGAAGAATTAATGAAAAAGTGATATGAAGAAAATAAAAAAAAAAAACAATTGCCCAAAGAAGAAAGAATCAAAGGCTTTTAGATACATAAGCTGCAGGTGTATTTTGAAGGTTTGGCCTCAAGGAAAAAAAAAAAAAAAAAAAAAATGAGCTCAAACAATAAAGAGACTAAGTCTCTGTTTATTAAACATTTTTATATCATAATTAGTTTTCCAAGTAACAATTTTTCATTTTTACAAATATTTTTATTTATTGAAATTTGAATGTTTTAAAAGGGAAATGAAATAAATAGTTTTATAATGAGATAAAACTTACGGTATATTGAAGAGCAGTTCTTCATCAACATCACTGTCCACAAACTGCAAAAGAAGAAAAAAAAAAAAATTACTTTTTGTACAACTACAAATTCATTAATATTTGTGTTAAAAAAAAAAAAAAAAATGCATTATTTGATACAAGTAGACAATATTTAATTAGACATAAGTATACAAAGGAAATTCAAAAGCATCAAAATCCATAATTCTAAGCACAAGTTGTTTTTATATTCAATCTTTCCATTATAAAGCAACTATTTCCAATACATTGCTTTATGAAAAGACTATGCCCTCCCAATTAAAGAAAGTGAAAAAACAAAATAATTATATTGTACTTAGTTATTGAGTAACTCACACTTTTCAATAAGTTATAAATAATATGTGAGAGTTAACAAAACAATCAACAGATGCATTTTTTGCCATTATTTATATTTAAAAAAAGTTTCATTTGAATCTATCAAAGATGAAAATACGATTCAGGAGTGAATTACAGAAAAAAAAAATTTAATATAAATGATCCTTGTATATATAAATAACAAGTCTGCTTCAGTTGAATGTTTTTTTGTTGACTTCATACAGGCATTTTTACAAGAGCCTATAAGTTTATTAATTTAGCATAAATTAAAATATAATATTCAACAAAGGAATTAAGTCCATTTTGTGTTGTCTGGAAAAAAAATGGAAAATTTAATATGGAACATTAAAAAATTATGGGTTATAAATTTTTTTTTTTTTTAATATTTTATCACCATATTTCTATCAAATGTATGTTTAATTCATATTTTCATCAAGATATTGTGAAAAAAAAAAAAAAGTAAATAAAAACAAAAAGAAATGTAAACTTTTTACAATGGCCCTAGGCTAGAAAGTCCTCAAATGACTATTGTAAGAGTGATCACCATTGATTTTTTATGCCATGTTCCTTCAGAATGTAAGCAAGCTACATATATTTGTTTATTATCTGCAAATTGTCATGCCATCTTGGAAAAGACAGTGGAGTAGTTTCCTGTTGTCTTCTACACTGTTTGAAATTTAGTTTTCTTTCTTTTAGGCTGATTGCTACTGAAGGCTAAAGTTCAGTCTATTTAACCCATAGTTGGAGAGCAAGAGAAAAAGACAAATTTATACCTTTCCCTAGGGTATTTTATGAAATTCATCACCTGATTTTATATGTAAAAGAAAAAAACGCTGTCTCAAAATGCTGGCTGCTTTAAAAACAACAATATTTTTGGTTCTCATATTAGAAAAGGCAATAAATTTCTATAAATATATAAATAAAATGCCAATCATTTTCTAACTACAATATACACTGTAGGTTTAATAAAAAGAAAATTAGGCAAGACCCAAATGAGATGTGAATAAAGGCAAAATGATCAGAATTTTTTTATTATAAATTTTGCAATGACTAATATACAGAAGAACAGATGACACTTGAGGCAGAGTAATAGTGGGTACATTCATTAAAACTTATGGAAATGCAAAATTTAATTAATATTGAAAATAAGAAGCCAAAAGATGGATCATGTGATAATGGACTTATTGTGAAGCATCATGGTTGAATTGATAGCTAGAAGCAGAACAAGGACTGAAACTACATGCCAGGCTAAATAACAAGTTTAACTTAATGAATCAGATGGAAACCTCAGTAACTAGTAGAATGCAATAGATTTTTGTTTACACAAAAAAAAAATACATACTTTAATTAAAAAACATACTTTTACCAGAAACAAGAACAAAAGAGTCATTCAATGCCATAACAAGATTGAAAAGTACCTCAAGTGCTTTATGATTTCCTTCAATTCTCTAGAAAATGTAGTATATGCATTATAATGAAAAACTATCAAGCATATTGTTTTAAATAACAATAAAAAAAAGATTTATCATAAACATTTGTTTTAATTTGTTTTGTTTTTTTTTATTATGTTAAATCTTTATGTAGATTAAAATTATTTCTAGAAGCAAGTTTCAGCTTAAGAAAAAAATGCTATTATAAACAAAAAAGTTAAACATGTTTTAAATGACAAATGAAGCAAGCAAGATTTTATTTAATAATTTTTACCATATATAAAGTAAAATCCTTGAAATTTGGTAAGGTAAATTCCAATAGATAGACTCCAAAGAGAACTCAATGTTAAATTTTATTGCTAAATTTAACAGAGTATTATAATCAGGAAACAAAAGTTAGATATTTTTACAAATCCATTGGTAATACTGTATTTCGTGGTCCCAGCTGCTTTTCAAACCAAATTCATATAACAGTGGATGTCTTAAATTTAAGACATCCACTGTTATATGAATTTGGTTTGAAAAGCAGCTGGGACCACGAAATACAGTATTACCAATGGATTTGTAAAAATATCTAACTTTTGTTTCCTGATTATATTGCTCACAAAAGAATTTACATGATTTTAAAATCATTGAATTATGAGTATTCACATATACAAATAAACTGAGCTGTTCTAAGTCCTTTAAAAAAGTTTAAATAATTTCTCAGTCAACAAATTTAAAATGTTAACTCCAAAACAACGAAACGTGTGTATTATATATTTTTTCAAACACATGAGATATATATATATATATATACACACACACACACATTTAAAGTTAATCATAACTTTCTAACTGAACATATTAAACATCTTCATTCCAAACCATTACTTTTAGTAAATTAATGACATTTAAATTTGTTTTCTTTAATAATCATTTCATCCCAAGCAAGGCAGGACTGCCACTGGCACGTAGGGGTTTACAGTGAGAGAAAAAAAAAAAAAAAAAAAAAAAAAAACGGTATGGGGGGATGTCAAAGAAAATATAAGAGATAGATGCAATTCATGTAGAATTCCATTAATGAATAAAAATATTTTCTTTTAAGTTGTAAAGGCCCATGTTTATAGAAACAGGCAGTTTAACTACATACAGTTTTAAAAGAATATTTTCTTCACTATTTGAATAAAAGTTCCAAGCACAAGACATATATATATATATATATATATATATATATACACACACACACACGTGGCCTGATGATTGTGCTTAGCATGAAACAGTCTGTCGCCCTTGAGTGCTGACTTCAATGTTCACTCATATATATATATATATATATATATATATAAAACTGTAGGCTAAGAATTTATTTATATATATATATATATATATATATATATATTATAATATATATAAATAAATTCTTAGCCTACAGTTAATACAGTGGATTCATTTTAACAAAATTTTGTTCCATTTATTCTTATTTTTATTCCAGATTCCAATAACTACAATAAGGGGATTAAAATATTCAGAGTTTCAAGGCAAATTCAATGGAGCATTAATAAAACAAGTTATCTCATTTCAGCTACAAATATTTTGTATCCTACTATGAAACTATTTCTACTATTTTTCCCCATTAACTTTTGATTTGAACCATTTTGCTCCATTTCTCTAATATTGGATGATATCTAAGAACCACAACTAAATAAAAGTACAATATTATTTTTTTGCATGTTTATTTTACAAAACAATTTTCATCTTCAACATCAATGGTAATTTAGAAACTAGTTTTCCTTACATACATACAAGGGTTTTTTTCCTTATGTATTTTCGTTATTACATCATTAGCCGTAGTGCTGTTGTGTCTAAGATTTATTTTAAGAATTATGTGTACAAAAAATTGATAAATTCGCTAATTACTTATTTTGATTTTATATTGTCAAAATAATTTAAAAAAATAACATTTGTATCAAATATGGGAAATAACTATACTAGAGTTGCTTCCCTTGATAAGATGAGCATATGTTGGGTGCCCGTTACAACATAGTAGTCGGCAAACTAATTTTGAACATCATCTATCTATCGTATTTAGTTCACGAGACACACCATATATTATTTAATTTTAATAATCAATGTATATATTTATTTACGAATATGCATAAGCCAATTCTTTTAGTGTTAGAGATGAAATTCTTTTTTCTTGAGAAGAAAAGAAGTCAATCCGCGATTCAAAACTTGTGTTTCCTATCATATTCAAAATTGGCTAAAACTTTGAAAATGTCTTCTCACAAAAATATGTTGTATCAAAAGCTAAATTCAGTTGCTGAGTAAAAGGGTTTTAAAGTAACCTTTATTTGGGAAGTATTTGTCAGATATTTTTCCCCTCTTTGTAAATATTTTTCAATTAGGAATTTAAATTTAAAGTCATTTTTTTTAAAACGTAAAATAATATTAAAATGTTCATAACCCCTCTCACGTCCCCAAATTTGACTAAAACCAATTTTTTTTTTTTTACTGAGACAAATAGCTTTTCAATAATCCTCATCATAGTTCTTGTTGAAAAAGTATTTGACAGAATAAGATAAAATCTCTTTAAGAATAAAGAAACAGATGTTAGTACATTTAACATTAATTATTACTGGGGGAAAAAAATCTACATTCAGTGGAAAAGAAAGACTTAAAACTCATCAAAAAGATTATTTTCTTTTAATCATTTCAACCTAAAGAAAGACAGTAAAACAAGGGATTACTGAGTGAGAATAAAATATTTAAGAAGTAAGAACAGTAAAAGAAGAGGAATAAAAAAAGACCATAAATAGCAATTGACATTGCATTTAGATTTTTGAAGATCAAAGTTGTCTGGAAAGTAAGAAGCCGAAAGAACAAGAAGTGTGAAAAACACAAAACTTACGGTTACATCTCTAGCAACGTCAACTGTAAAATGAAGAGACCTTGTTTGTTACCAATCTGGTACTGTGCTTAAACTTCTAACCAAAATTTCGAACGTGTTAGAAAAAAAAAAATTAATTTAAAAAATTGTTTGATCTTTCCTCTTAATAACTTTATTTTCGTTAAGTTTGTGGTGTTTTGCATTATGCTGTTTTTCTCGTGAAAAAGTAGAGGTACCTACTTTGAAAGTCATAAAAGTATAGAGGATAGTAATATTTTGTTTTAACGCAAAAATGTGGCACAAGGCCAAAAGGGAGAATAGGTGAAGACAGGTCTTCAATCTGTCTTCTCGTAAATTAGCTAGCCATGATTACTGGCCCAAACATATTCCTTACACCAAAATAACACACGAGGAAAGTTCATCAGAACAATTACCAGTCTTTAAAAAGGCACAGGGAAGCTACATTTATGGCAGCGGGAAAGTGAAAGCCAGGATGCCCGGTCAGGACCAATAACATTGCAGATTTTTAGGGTTTAAAAAAAAAAAAAAAAAAAAAATCTTTAAATATACAGCCAATGCACCAGCAGACTATATATGTGGTAGCAATATTCGAAGTATGTTTGAGTGGTAGAAGTGTAAATATATAAGATTCTGGAGATAAATACTTTTTATATTAAATTTATTATAAAAATAAAATGTGTGTGTGAATTCATAATAACTGCTGCATTAGAGTTATATATATATATATATTGAAAATATCGAAAGCAAACTACTAAATATTTAAAAATGAGTCCCAACAATCTTAAAAGAAAAAAAATCAGGTATTGTACATCTGAATGAATAAATTGCATTCAAATAAAAGAACATAAGCAATTGATGCAAAATAGATAGCTTTGCTTTCTTGCCACACACAATATTTAAATGAACTCATTATTTTATCTTATAGAAATACTGTAATTCAACATTTTCTACTGATAAACTAGATACAACCGCAAAATTTGAATCAAGTATAAAGAAAATATCAAAAAATGTAATAAAAATTCAAACACCATAAAAAATTGTTACCTTCAAACAAATTTTGAAACATTAGAATACACAGAAACATGCAAGCAACTAAAACTATAATTATTAACAAATATATTTTTAGTCAAATTTGAACATCTGAAAAAGAAAGCAGACACACACTAACTTACAAGTGAAATTAGCAACTTTCAAGATTACTGAAAAATAAAATTTTGTCTACCACTTACGCTTCTCTTTTTAGTCTAACCAATTTAAAATGTGACCAAACATTTTTTTTCCCATTTTGTTCTTAGGCGAGCTGAGAAATTTTCAGCACCTCTCATATTTACTTTGTTATCTTTATCATCAATTGGACACTTAATTTTTTTTATTCAGTAAGTTCAGAATTGCATTAATCAAAAATATCTTTTCTTATACAAATGTTTGCAAAGCATTGTCTCTTCAGATTTCTAATATGCAGAAGAAATCTTTCTAAAGTTTAACTTTTAAAGTATAATTCAAAAAAAGTATCAAAGATGAAATTTAATTTTATCTTTAAATGTAACATGTTTTTCAGTGCAAGAAAACATAATATTCAATTCAAAACTTAATTTTCAATCATGTTATTTCTACAGTGTGGTTAGTTTGCATGGATTCTGGTCAAGATAATGTACAATAAAATGTAATTTAAGTAATCGATCTTTTCTCAAAATATAGGAAGGAGGAAGGGACATCATATTAACACCAAAATAATTTATTCAATCAATGTCATTTCATTCAAGTTACTATGATTTTTTTTGTAACACAGCTTTCAAAAAAAAAATAAAAAATAAAAAAAAATAAAAAATAAAAAAACAAGATAAAAGTAACTGAAATTACTTGTTGGTGAAAAATAAATTTTCTCATTTTGTTTGTTATTGCAATTTTTATTTACATAAATTTACAGCATAAATATTTCGTAAAAATCATTTTAACTTTTTAATATACAAGTAAAAGCAAATTTCAAGTTTGATGAGGAAACATCAATATAAATCAGTTTGCATCGCTTGGCTAAAAACTTTATATCATTTTGGCTTCATAAATTAAATAAGAAAACTTGGAACCTTATGTGTCTAAATGTAAATTACTTTAATCTGAACCCTGAAGTGTATTTATTTATTTATTAGGTAAATTTATTAGGTAAATTTCACGCAGCCACTACAAAAATGAAATTTTCGTTTTTTACTTAAAAAAAAAAAAAAAAAAAAATCTGATTTACGTCACATTCTTTTTAACCGACTTGGAAACACATGTTCGACTTAAAAGGTAGATGAGGGGGGTTATATTGGTGGACTGTGTTAACTTAAAACTGATGAAGATGAAAAGAAAAATTCTTAAGAATCTTTACTCGAAACATGTATAGCGCTATCTGCCTCAAGGGAGATACTGAACCTTAGAACTATCTCTGAAACGGATTTTCTGAGGGAAATTAAAAGTGATATCTCTTTGATCCTATGTAATTTAAAAATTCAAAGTTAAAAGGAAACTAACAACAAGAAGGAACAACCCTGACTACTGGAATTTAGTGGAGTTCAGTTGATTTTTGTGGATACCATAATTGAAAAAAAATATTAAAAAAAAAAAAAAAAAAAAAAAGAAAAATTTGATAAACACGAACTAAGAATAACTTAAGTTTTCTCATCTTTTCTTTTAAATTTGCAGCAGAAAATTTAATTTTTCACGGAACAAAAAAAAATCTACAACCGATAAATTTCTTCTAGAGAATAATTAAAAATAAAATCATCGTTGCATGTGACAAATCAGCTGTTAGTGTTCTGAACTTAATCGAACCCAAGTCCAAGAGTCAAAAGACAAAAAAAAAAAAAGTAACACCAATGATAAAAAACTAGATAATAAAACAAGTGTCCAAAAAACACTTTTCTTCTTTTTACCTATGGAAATTGGAAATTAGTAGAAATAGAAAAAAAAAAGAGATCGAAAATCATTGTGCATCAATAACAAGTGATTATTTGCATCAAAATATGACTTTAACACCGAACTTTAAGACATTTTAGTCCAAATGACAATTTTAAAAGATTGAATTGAATCCAAAACGGATTACTGTAAAAAAAAACAAAACAATCTCAATAACTTGATTTGAAAACTTCATCGTCTTCTGTAGTTTTTTTTTTTTTTGTCTTACCTTCTCTCTGTCCAACCGCTCATCCCAAGGTTTAAAGACACGTTTTCCAGAATTATCAACGGCTTCGTTAAGACACATTACTCTTTCAATATCAATTTTGCGATATAAACTAAAGGCATTTGCCCGTTCGGCATCCGTTTGTTCGTCATGTTTATGCTCATGGCTACACGAGTGGCTATGACCGGCCATGATGGAAAATCGTTGCCTTTGGTCACAAGGAAAACAATTCAGCTTTTCTACTTTTAAGTTATTTCCCTTGGATTGGTTCCGGAAAAAACATTGTATCGATTTCTTCTATTAAATATTATTCTATTTTTTCTGTATACAGTTTTTTATTAAATAAATACGAATAATGTATATCAGAAAAAAAGAAAAAGAAAAAAAAAACAGATGGGCAAAATTCGCTTCAAGGAAATTTCCCATCTAAATTAAACAATCTTTACGAACTCGATTTACTCTATCAATGTATTTCTTCGTCTGTAATTATTTATCATTCCCCCAAGTTAAAAGGCCTTCTTATTTTTTTAGTATTGCATTAGTACAAAATGCAAAGTCACAATTTATGGGGGATCATTTGAAAATAGCCCATTTTCCTTGATCATCGTTGCAGATGTCAGAGCATGTCCGAACTCAACTTCTCTCAATGTATTAGGAAAGTACTGCCTGGAGGACAGATCTTTGGACAACAAAGTTCAATTAATCTTAGTTTTCTGCCACAAATAGACATAAACTGATAGATAGAACTGCTGAAGTTTGCCCAAACTCACTTTTCATTTTAATAATTCAATTTTTTCTGATTTTATTAAGTTAAAGTAGGCCATATGATGCTGTGACAAATTTAATTTTGGGGATGGAACTCTAAAAAAAGATAGAGAAACAAAGTTTTAAAATATTTATTAAAACACATTATAGTGAAACTTTGAAAGACATAAGTAAGATACTAATTGTGTCACAAATAATTTTGATATTTCACCAGATTTTATTCTCCATTTAGATGTGTCAAAAATCAAATCCACTTAATTAACTGTCTGTCTGAATTTCTTGCATGGGGTGTTATCTTTAATTATATCTTGAACAACTTGAACAGTTGTCTTTTCATCTCTGTTGTAATTATCACATTTCCGGAATTGCCTCCTTTGGCTTTCATCAGCTGTGTTGAACTGGGTTACTTTCAGGAGGAATCCTTTATTTAATCTACAGGGGTAAATTGTTCTTGTTTATCTGGCTGTGCCTAGAGATTAATGGCCACTCTATTTCTGTTGAGGCTGAGTTTGCTCTTTTTGTAGGAAGGGGCTTGAAATCACAATTACTATGCCACTAAATTCACAAACCAACATTTTAACTATTGTCCCAGTAGATTAAAGCATGGGTTCAAATTTCCCTGAAAGTTACCCGAATCAACAAGATGAATGTTGAATGACAGAAAGGCTATATATTATGTTAATGTAATGGTTTAGTGATAGATTTCATAGAAATCCTTGGTTTTTCTCCTTAACATTAATGAAAATTAAATTTTATATTAATAGATATAGATATTTTTTATTCTACATATATACTTTCTCACATTAATATACATATTACTTTCAGAAATATTTTTATTGATTTAGTATATAAGAGTAAATAAAAATTACTATGAACAATTTCTATAATCCAATAGAACAAGATAAAGACTGCAGTTATGAATCATGCACAGAGGAAAATAGCAAAAAAACATGCTTATTGATTTGGTAATGATATTGATAATGATAATGGATAATGATGTTGGATAATATTAATGATGATGTTAGACAATATTTATTTTTAGAACATTTCCCCTTATATCTAATTTTATTTCACATTTATTTATAAAAATAGCAATATTTTAAAATGATTTTCACCAATGAAAAACTGATAAATAATTTCTATAAAGACACTCACACATATAGTCTGTAAATTTCAAATATTGGTTAAAGAGTGTTATGTATGAAAATTTAAAAATGATTTCAATTTTAAAATCAATTTCTAGCTACCTTCTCTCAAATAAGAAATTTTTAAAAAAATAATGCTTATTGAGAGATGAAATAAATATAAGATATACTCCAAAAATATTTTTTGATCTTTTGCAGAAGTTTCTAGATCTCTTTACTAATCTAACTTTATTCAAAGTGAATGAAGATTCTCAGTTTTCATTGCAATACTGCATAAAAGAAGAAATGCCAACTATATGTGTGTCAGTGCATAAATAAAGAAACATATCTAATCTACAGATCTTTTTAAAGGATTTGAAAATGTATGAGACAAAAAAAAACAGAAATGCAAATTAAATTTACCTCTACAAGATATTATTGTAGATACAAAAAGGTAACATGTTCTTAAGGCCTTCAGAATAAACTTAATTTTGATATCACTGTGAGAAGAATCTAGAAAGTTATCACTCACTCAGATAATCTTGTGTTTTGATCAAAAAAGAAATCTCCTGCTTTGACTAATGCTCACAAAAAAAGTGCATAGAGGTGACTTAAGAAAAAGTGGCTTGAACATGGAAAAATAGAAGACTGTTGTGTTCTTTAACAAGAAGTTCAATTTAGATTATCCTGATAGAATTAAATTATACAAGAATGGTATTCAGGAGAGATAAGCTTTTATGAAACATCCATTTGGTATAAGATCTTTATAATCAAAGGAAAATCTGAATTAGTGGTAATGGAAGGAAATCAAATAACAGAGAAGAGTATTGTTCCATTTGGTGATCACCAAGAAATAATACAACCAATGCTAATTTAACCAAAGGAATGATTTAAACAAAAGAGCATGACAGTTAAAGACTGGACTGTAATAACTTCCACTGTGAACTTATGAGGCCTCCTTTCAAAAAGTGCTTATCAGCAAGTCAAGCAGTTTGAAAAGAGGAAAAACTTCAATAAAATATTGCAGGAATTAAATTTTACTTGACATTTTTGCTTGAAATCTTGGAAAATCTTTTATCCCCATGTTTTGCAATAAAAAGGAAAGCATTATACCTGATAATTTTTGTTTTTTTATGTTTACTTATAAATAAATTTAATAATCTTTTATAGTTATTAAACACAGTGTGTGATTTTTCAAATTTTACATATGAAGCATATTCGGAGATATGGTTTATGAAAAACCATTCTTTGTTTCATTGACTAATCTGGGTCATAAAGTGAAGATTCAAAAGTAAACTAACAACTTTTTTTTTGTATACATATAATTTTCTTTTTTTGAAATGCCAATAGAGCTGATTCTAATGATTTATTAAATTATCATATATTAATTGCTTCTTTTTAATGTTGTAATGCTTGATGTAGTGTTTTCCTTTGTTTTGCAATTACAAGTGTTTCTCTTTTTTTCCAATACGATGCCATTTTAAGTTGAAAAGCCTCCTTGTGCATATCTTCTGATTTTGAAGAAAGTTTATTCAGCTAATTGATAATGTAGAAACTTATGAGATCAGAACATTCTGATGTGGATTCCAGTTTAACACTGACTGCCAAGCAGTATAGTCACTGACATTGTACATTTTTAAACTTCAAGGATGAAGTTTGAGAAAACTGAGATCAATAACTACTGTAGCATTGGCTCCACTTCTTCAGGTTTCATCAACAAATCCCTTATCAGATTATTTAAAGAAATTTCTCATAGCTACAATAGCAAGTCAGAATTTGTTTTTTCTAGTCTCAACAGTTAGCCTTAACTAATGATTCTCAGTGCAATACTAGTTGGAAGAAAAGACATTATATTAAAGTTACTTATTCTGTTCTGTCTATTTCTGATGTTTTTTTAAACACTTACAACTATATATGTCAATTCTTCTGACTCAATCTCAAAAACTGTAATGAGAGCTAAGTTTAATGGTGTATCTGGCAGGCCTTTAATTGAAACTGGCAGCTTAGAAAGGTTCACCAGTTCTAGAATTTTAGAGGCTTTTATTTCAGTGTACAGATTTGTTTTGTTTGATTTGTTTTCCATGTTTTATCAACCTTTTGCAGGTTATTTAAAGTCAGAAAATATTTTAGGCTCTAAGATTTTTATTTTGAGATAATAATGATTTAGTGATACAAGTCTTACTAATTAACCCATAGCTAAAGAGAGAAGTGGTTATGTTCATACCATTCCCAAGGGTATTTGCATAGAAGTGAATATAATGAACCCAACTGGAATTGGAACTTGGCTCACTAATTAATAATTCCAAGCCATTATCTATTGCACTACCAACACATCTAAGCTTACAGTACCTGGTATTCTCAGATGATTACCCATGTATGTACTGAACAGGTTTGACATTGCTTAACTTCAGTGATTATATGGGTGTTGGTGCTTCAACATATTATGGCCATCAGCCTGTACAGATTAGTTATCCATGACAAATGTTTCTCTATCATCACTAGTCTGTTGCTATTGTGTTGTTGACCTGAAACTTCGGTAAAGCTACATGTGGTTAAGTCAAGTGCTTTGTGCTGCAAAACCTTTGTAGTGATTTTATTTCTGCCCATTATCTGTTTTTGCAACAATACTTTTGTATTGAAATCCCTTTTGAGATTCAAAAGCTGCTTTCAGTATCTATGGATTATCTGTAGATCTATAGCCATCTATTTTTGATAAGCTGACATCGAACTGTAAACAAATAGCAATAAAATTTCAAAATATCTAGAATGCTAAAGAAAGATATAACTGAAGTTAGCAAATCTCCCTTATGACATCCACTGAAAATAATAAGAAAAAATTATAATGAAACACTCCTTTCAAATAAAAAAAATGGTTTCACTTTGATGGATCCATATCCACTTTCATGCATTGATAATACTATTGGTGGTGAGATTGCCAAGGATTGTGTTTTCAGATTATATATTTTCAGGTTGCCATCAACCTAAAAGGTAGGCAATACACTGCATCAGAGGTTGGAGGTTTCCTTTACTTGTTTTCAGCTTTTAATGCATCATTAACAATATCATGATTGAAAAAAGTTGGGAAGTAGCTTTGTTTATATAGACAATGTGACTGTGAGCTCGATAAAAGAAAGCAAGATATCAATTGTAAGCAATTTATAGATTTTGCCAATACATCTAACATTAAACACTGATACATATAGTTTTGGTCTCATCTCCATTAACTCAGTTGACTGCACTCAATTGGTGACACCAGACTCTAATTGATTGCGAACTCTTTTAAAACTAACAGGAATTCAAAATATCTAATTACTTTTGCATTATATGCATGATTGCCTATTCTACCCAGTGGATACCATTATTCTCCCATAAGATGCACTATTTGATGCACATTATGAGTGTTCCCTTATTGCTATTGACTATTTTAGTACTTAAAGATCTAAAACATGGTGTCATAAATTCAGCAGTTATGTATGTCAACTGACTTTTCTCCTCTGCTTATGGTGGAGACTGAAGTATTGGAATATTTCATTACTACTTCTCAAAGCCAGTTAAGTTTTCTTGTGACCTTTTTCTTCCTCCAAAGTCTTTCAACACCTGAAAAGCATCATTCATCTATTGAGAACAAGGTGTATGCTATTGTTGAAGCATTAAGAAACTGGAAGATTATTTAATTGGACATTCACTAACAATTTTGTCAGGATCATCTATTGAACAGGTAAAGAGGCTCATTTCTTATTTCCTGTTTAGGATGCAGTTTCCAGTTTTCTCTTTTCTAATCTTCTCACTTTTTTTTTTTCAATTGGAGTAGATAGACTAAACTATCGCCCGGTTCACACTCCACCCACAACTATTGAACAGGTGAAGAGACTCATCCCTTGTTTCCTGTTTAGGATGCAGTTTCCGGTTTTCTCTTTTCTAATCTTCTCACTTTTTTTTCTTTTTTTTTCAATTGGAGCAGATAGACTAAACTATCGCCCGGTTCACACTCCACCCACGTCTACTGAACAGGTGAAGAGGCTCATCCCCTGTTCCCTGTTTAGGGCGTGGCTTCCGGTTCTCTCTTTTCCAATCTCTTCACTCTTATGTAGCCCCCTGCACATCAGTGGCGTTTCTGCCTTGCTCGGGGTGATATGATTAAAAAAAAAAATTAGCTACAGGTTCCCAAATACATTTTTAAAATTCATAAAGAGCACTTTACCAGAAGAAGGTCTTGCCTAAAATCTAATGAAAATCTTCCTTCAATTGTAATTTAAGGCAAATTACAACTTGCTCACCTTTGATGATGCATTATGTTTCATCAAAAATGATGGAATATCTTGACCACTTTTTGCACATCACTTACTATGCTGTCCAGGGGTGGACTGCGTCATCGGTCAATCAGACCATGCCCAGGGTCCGGCACTGCAAGGGGGCCTGTCTGGTTGCCAATAAAATTATCACAAATGTCCTTGATATACACTCTAATACATGCAGTCTGACTTGGGTCACTCAGCTGCGCATCATAGTGAGTGTGTGTCTCATACATGGCTGTAGCTGACTCCTTCTGATTTCGCTGCACCCCTTGCCTGGTAGAAGTGAAGACGCAATAAATCATTTTAACCTTCCAAGAATATTCAGATGATTATAAACCTGGTGCCTCTGTAGTCTGTAGTACTGGTCAAGTCTTGATGAAGGGGGTCATTCAGTCCTCCTGCTCCCATCTCCGTCACTCCCAAAAGTCACTAAAATCTTCATATGATTGTTAGAATTTGCAAAGAAAGGACAGCTTTTTTCAAACTCCTGTCTGTTGCCAAGCATTTTAGTAAGTTAAAATACTGACTATATTGATTATTTTGTTTACATCTGTATTTATGCTAATTTGATAAGAATATTGAGGATTTATAGTAGATTTAAATTCGCATTATGTGATTTCTTATGTCAAAGTTTTTAAAATTTCAATGAAGCGCTTTAATGCAAATTCCTTCAGAATATTTTTTAAAAATCCAATATTGTTTTAAAATTGATGAAGAGCTTAACAGTCAATTTATACCAGTGCCAGATATATATGGATCTTACGACATTCTTCTAAAACCATTGATATAATTTCAGCTGATTGGATTTTTTTATATGTGCAATGTACAGTCTCTCTGATCTTGCTCTAGAGAATTTTTTACAAATTTAATCAAAACCTTTAGGTATGGTCACTGTGTTTTGGAAGGCTGTTTTTTCTAAAAGTTTAGAAAAAAATTAAGGTGAAAATTATTACTTCTTAACTTACACTTTGAATAAAAGAGAATAAACTTAAAAATAAATAAATAAGTAGAAGTTTTATTTATAAATACTTGAAATTATAAATTAAAAATGTAATTTACGAAAAATTAAACTTTTGAACTTAGCGGATATTTTTTTTTACTATTAATTAATTTGTGAAAAGAAAGCAAGTAAATTAAATTAAAAAAAAAAAAATCTAAAGGCAATAAAATAACATCATTTTGTTCGTTAATCATTACTGAACAAAAATGTAATAATAAAAAAATTACCTTCATAATTATTAATTTGTAAAAATTCCAAATATATTTGAGGTATGTTTAACTAACTTACAACAATTTTACAATGAAGCATCACAAAAAATCTCTCTCTCATTATGCAAATGACCCGTGTTTTTTAGCATCAGCTACGGCCCTGGTCTCATATATATACATTATATGTTACTACTTCTATAGGCTTATATACATGGATTAGTAATAGTGTAGTATATAATATATACATGGATTAGTAATAATAGTAATATGGATTAGTGTATTTATATTAAACAAAAATTATTCTTTTTATCTTTACCAGGTAGCTAAGCCCTATTTAATGATATCTGACTATAAGCATAAAAGTGGTGCTCAAAAGAGACAAGATAAAAAGGAAACAATATCCAAGATAAGGAAGATAACATATAAAATTGATACATTTTTTTCCTAAGAAAGCTACATCCTCTGAGTACATCAAAGATGCAGCTGATTTTGGCTTACAAGACAAAGTATTAATAGCCATAGAAGCACCTTCTGAATCTGAAATTACTCCTCATTCTGCTGAATCCCTTGATCTCTCCCAGTCAGATGAAACCAAATTCAATGGGCCACCATTTCAAGGCCTGATTCCATGACAACCAGTACACAGATTACACCTGTGAAAAGTGCATATTTTCTTAAACCCGATACCAAACATAATGCCTCTATTTCATAGAAGATATTCTGGGAATTTCATCCAAACCAGCCTATAAGTAACACACCATTCAATAGTGCTGTTGTATATGACTGACAAGGCATTTAGGGCATGAACATTAACAGAAAATGGGTGACATACAATGAAGAAAACAAGACTTTGCATTGCTCGTTTTGTCTGATGTATGTTCCCGAGAAAAGTCGAAACATCCAGATGATCCAGGGCTGTTCTGACTGGAGACACATCATAACAAGACTATTTGAACATGAAAAGGGCCAGTGTCATAAGTATTTCACTGATGCATATTGCTTGTGAAAGATCCATCAAGCACAATTTGTTAAAGGAACACTCTCCTTAAGAACTCAACAAGTGCTTTAGTGTCAATCTGTTTTAAAGAGTATATTTGATGTAATATTTTGCATTGGTTTTCAAGTCTTGTCTTACCGCGGCAAACATAGAGAAGCTGTTGCAACTGTATTTGATGAAAGTAATCATGACAATTTGTGGGAATTTTCTAGGGGCTATAAAGCTTCTTGCAGAATACAATCCACACCTGCAGGAACATTTGCAGAAAGTCATTTTGCAGGGCAAACAAAAAGATCCATCTAAGAAAGGGTGTGGCAAATTTGTAATTTTTAAAGCAAAACAACTGTGAATAAGATAATAAATATTATTTCAGATATGGCCAAAAACGAAATTGTGAAGGAGGTGAAAAATGCAGGGAAGTTTTCAGTACAAATTGATTCTACCCAAGACATTTCTGCCCATGATCAGTGTGCCATTATCCTTAGATATGTTGTTAGAGACAGAGCTAAGGAAAGACTAGTTTGCCTGGTAAATTTGAATAAGTGAAATGGAAAATGCTTGCACACCCTGCTACAAAATTCACTTACAGAGATAGACCTGACACTGGAACAGTGTATTGAAGATTCATTTGATGAAGCAGCTAATATCAGTGGTATTTACTCTGGTCTTCAGGTATTTATGAAAGCAGCTCGCCCAAGTCACATCCATACTTGGTGCTATGCACCTGTTCTGGATCTGGTGATCAGTGATGCAAGCAGTGTATGTGTTGCAGCAGTTAGTCTTTTTGGTCTGCTTACTGAACTAACTACATTTTTCAATGATTCCTACAAAAGGATGAAGGTCTGAGAAGAGCATATGCAGACAAAACCAGGAAATAAGAAATGCCTAAGACTAGAGCGCATTGGTCAAACTAGAATGTCAAATAGAGGTAGAGCACTTTTGAAAATTGTTTGGCAGCTACACAGATCAGTCATCAGAATTCTATTAAGACTTTCTGATCATTCTTAAGTAAGTAAGTGAAGCAACTGATTTCAAAGTATCCGTTCTCTATGAAAAACAGAAATTGAGTGAAAACTTGCACAAATTTGAAACCATCTTAATGGCATTTACATTCATCCAAATTTTTTATATTACAACACCAGTGTCAGATTATCTGCAGACATCAGGCCTGGATATCATGCAAGCTTGGCGCATGATTAACAAAGCCACTGAAAATGTTGAAAAATCTCGAGATTTTAGTGGCATTTTTGAAACAAAATCTAATTTTGTTGTTCATGCAAATTGTAAATTAGAAGAGGTGAACATTTCTGTCCCTAAGAGCTTCTCAATTTCAGCCATCAGATGTAGTTGCTCAGTGCCAGAAGGTATCACAGATGAGAAGAGAAATTTTGAAGTTTCATACCATAATGCAGTAACTGATGCTGTGCTCTCCAAAATGCGAGCTAGATTCTCGTCTTATGAAAAATCTCTATAAGCAGATTTCCTGCTTTGACCCAAAGCAGGAAATCTGCTACAGGATGAACTGATTTCATTTGCATCAAGCTACAAAGACCTGAAGAAGGGACTGCTAGAGAATATGAATGACAATGAAAATGATTCAGACAGCTTGGTGTCAGGCGGGGTATACAAAAGTTGCTGAATCATCTGCCAAGACAACATGTAAGAATTGTTTGTCATGTGCTTTCAAGTTGTCATCAGAGTACAGGCTGTGTGCAACTGCAGATGAAAATTTATATGCAGCATATAAATTTATTGTAACACTAAGCATCACAATGCACATGTGAAAGATGTTTTTCTACAAGGCTGAGGTCTTCACTCACCCAGAATAACTTGGAGTCACTTATGTTAATTGCTATTGAAAAAGACATTGCAATGAAAATCAAAGACAAAATTATTGATAAAACTGCAGAATTCTCTGCTGAAATGAGTACAACGTTGTTACTGTAATCTGTAAGCATTTATATTTGAAACTTTTGACACTGTAAAGCATAGTACATCATAAAATGTGTTAAAATGCAAAAAAATTATTTTAAAATATGTATGTTAATTTAGTACATTGTTTACATGTTAATTTTTAGTAATTAAATGGAAATTTTGTTTGACATGTCATTATGCTTTGTTGTTATTATCAGCATGTGTCTTTGAACCTCTTCATGATCTTGAAGTTTACAAATCTTTTTATGCATATAAACACATATATATATCTTAAACTAAATCCCTTACTTAGTTATGCCAATATGCACAGTTCACCTGCTGCAAAACCTCTACACGTGGCATTTAACTGTAAAGAACGGGGGTAGGTGGACCACTGTATTTTCTGCCCGAGAGCCAACAACACTCTCAGTTCACTCCTGATGCTGTCTAAAAGAATCTTAGCCATGATACCAAGAATTTGGTTTTGGGCAATGGAAGGTATTACATATGTACCTCAAATCGATTTTTCAACCTTTTCCTTAATCAGGCAATATAATTGGATCAAAGATGTCGAAATTCCAAAAGATTGCTAAGATTAATATCAGAAATTTAACTTCAATTCATGCCCCCATTGAATGATGAACTATTTTTCATTACTTGTTGATGGGCAGTAAGCAACAGAGTTTTCAAGTGCAATGTTTTACAATAATGTTCACCCTGTAAAAGACCAAAAGCCACTCAAGTTAGAAGGTTACAGAGTAAGAGGTAAGAGACTCAATTTATTGGGATATGTGGGGAAGATAATGGTTAACCTTAGACATGAACAGGTTAAGATTGTAGTGATTGGGCAAGCATTCTCTTGTGTTCAGTTCCACAAAGTAGTGGTTTGCAGAAAGAAACCATTCAAATGGAATTTACATCTCATCAATGAAATACAAAGGGAATGAGGGTGGTTCACAATGTGGTAGGTCTTTAACATAAAGGTTAAAACTGGTGAAACTAAGAAATGTAATTCATATGAACACTTTCCATGGAAATAGTAATAGAGTAACGAGAGACTTGCTATATTTCATCTGTAGGTTGTAAGGTGGTAAGTAATTCATCACCAAGAGACTGGAAAGTACAGACTAGGCTCATGTCCATACATGACAGTGGTACTTCATTTTAGGCCAGATGTGGCTCTTTTAAAAGTAGAGGATAACAGGAAGAGTTAGGTACATACTGGAGTAGTAGAGAGAACCAAGCATTTTTCCAGCAACTTCAGTGATGGATCATAGGTACAATGATATTTGAAGTCTGCACTGAGCTCAAGTCCAAGTAAGTGCCTAACAGGAACCCATTCATCACAATTCAAGTTCCACTCAGTGATGATAGAATGTTACTAGTTTAGTTTTTGAGGCATTGAATATGACCAGACAGTTTTTCCCTAACTGAGCTTTCAGAACTTTTTTTTTTTTTTTTTTAATCATATCACCCCAAGCAAGGCGATAACGCCACTGATGCACAGGGGGCTACGTAAGGGTAAAAAGAATGGAAAAGAGAAAGCCGGAAACCACATCCTAAACAGGGAACAAGGGATGGGCCTCTTCACCTGTTTAATAAATGTGGGTGGAGTGTGAACCGGGCGATAGTTTAGTCTATCTACTCCAGTTGAAAAAACAATAAAAGAGAGTGAAAAGATTGGAAAAGAGAAAACCGGAAACCGCATCCTAAACAGGGAACAAGGGATGGGCCTCTTCACCTGTTTAATAGATGTGGGTGGAGTGTGAACTGGGCAATAGTTTAGACTATCTACTCCAATTGAAAAAAAAAAGTGAGGATTGGAAGAGAAAACCGGAAACCACATCCTAAACAGGGAACAAGGGATGAGCCTCTACACCTGTTCAATAGATGTGGGTGGAGTGTGAACCAGGTGATAGTTTAGACTATCTACTTCAAAAAAACAATAGATATACCATTTACATTATTCAGACTATTGTCTCATTTTGGTTGCCATTTGTACAATGTTTCAGCCATTGTATGCTCCAGCCTTCTTCAGGTGCTTGGAATTTCTAACTGAACTCTTTATTACAATCACTGGGATATACCATTCTCATTCCTTGTGCAAAGCTTCTTTTGGTAGTCATGAGTTATCTCTCTCTAACCTGACTAGCCTTGTATTGAACTCACTAAATACCAAAACAGTAGATGTTTCTTGACTGATATGGCCATATTTTATGTAATTGATGGGGCATTGACAAAATGATTGTTGTCTTCTGGAGAATTTATATTTAAGAAAATGATTTGAACATGTATTTTTATGTTCTCAGTAATCTTCTGACATGCTTAACTGAAGTGTTCCAGGATTTTAGTAAAGACCTGAAGTTAAATAACTTTAAAAAAAAATATTACAACCCTAAAGTCCATAAGTATCACTACTCTCATGATGGATGTCATGGCCCTGGTTACAATCTCATCAAAGTTCTTGCAAACAGAAAATGTGGATGTTGCTTTAATAAAAGTGAAATTAGATACTGCTATAAAAGATCTGGAAAGGATCAAGAAAATGATATCCTGCAACCTGACAGTATTAGTCATTGAAATCCAAGGCAATATGTACAAGGGTAAGCATCAAATCACAAAGGCCACATTCAACCTGGAACTGTTCATCACGTTTATTAATAACTTAAACAACATGCACTGCAGGTTTTCAAACAGGTCTCTATTGTGTGCATTTGGTGTGTTAAGTCTCCATCCCATTTGCTTCATGAATGAGGAAGAGCTAGTCTATGGAAAGGAGTTAGAAAATTCTAATTTCATCAACAAATCCACAAATGGATGGAGATTATCATCAGATGTCCATGCAACCTCTCATCAATGCTGTTCAGTCTCAGCTGGAATGGGACATGCTGAAGCAAGTTCTCAAATAACACTACTCCAGAGAGTATGTGGAAATTTTGGGCACTGATAACAAAATCTTACCTCAAAGACTTCCCGAAACTCAGCATCCTTGCTTAACTGGCCATTACCTTGGCCATACAGTGCTAGCTGTGAACAAGGGTTCTCTGCCCAGAACCTCATCCATCACCAGAACAGGCTGTCATTGGAACACCAAGAGCAGCAGGATAAATCTGTGACCTAAATGGTCAGTTCCCTTTTGAAGATGTGCTAACCAAATGGAAAGGGATCAAGCAGAGAAAGCTGTCTAGGTACCTCCACTTATTTTCAATAATTAAATTTAAATTGAAAGCCAAGAGATTGAATTTACTAATTCCAGTAAGCAAAATATCCTGGTGTATTTCAAACCAAATTTGTAATGATCAGAATATAAAATTATTTTTGGTTAAATAAAAAATAAAAGAAATTCAATTTTTTGGCAATTATTTCAGAATCCAATTGTTTAAAAAAAAAATCTTGCAAAAATAAAATACACCTTGTTGACAGATTATTTTATTCAAATTACCGAATCTAAACTTACCTTAAGCTGACTTGAAACAAGAATTATTTGCTTACTACCTGAAAATGTATTAATTACAGTATCCTTGTTATCACATCTGTCATCATTTTATCAGAGGCAATAATTGACATGATATACAGTAGCCATAAAAAATGTCTATATGGAAGACGAATTTGGTACAAATCATTCATACAAATTGTTTTATTTTTAACTATATGCTAAAATTAAAAATTTAAATGTTTTCAGCAACTATCCAATATTTTATAGTTTTAGTTAGTTTAGCTTTGTAGCTTTACGTTTGAAGATGTTCTATGAAAAATAAAAATTAAAATAAAACTTTAAAAATTTTACAGTAACAATGAATATATAAAGGCAAAGTTAACTCACTTTGTTATGGCATTTATTAATTTTTAATATCTATTCTTCATATACATTTTAGGCACCTCCACAAATTGTGGATTTCACAATTTTTTTTTCTTTCTTTCTTTTGTATCGGAGATCCTCATGGATGGTGCAAAAGCCCGTTGTTTTATGCACATTGAGCCTTGTCACCAATGTCTGCATGGACGAGCTTGGGGCTTCATTGATAAGGAACCAAAGTTGCTCCAGGGAGTCTTGTTTTTCTCTCATGAGTCAGGGACTACTCACTAGACTCTTTGAATGTCTTGGCAATGTTGTATAGTCAATTTTGAAAAACTATCTTTTTGGGCATGCAGCCACGATAATTGCAGTATGGCACTCAAGTTCACAGAGAAGAGATCAGCTCTGGTGATCTAGAGTTTGGAAGGTGTACCCATATGCTAGCTACTACCACTGGATCTGGACAAGCAAAAAGATACATGTATATATAAAAATATAATCTTATATTTTTATTCTTCGTTGGTGATGCTTGTGTGTCATAGAAGGGCAGCCAGAGAGAGTTCACACACAAGAAGAGACCTTCGGGAGTTGGAAGTCAGTGAGAGTCTTCTCTTCAGCCCAAATTCTAGACTTTATATAGTCTTAAAACTTCCATGCACTTTTGCTTTTTTGGGTTGTCACTTTGTTGACACCATCTATGGCTGGAGATATCTGTTAACCACCCTTGTTGCTTGTTTACTTTTATCTATGACTGGTTGTATCTGTCAACTATATCTTTGCCGGCCATCACCCTTCAATCCAGTTCTCACTTTTTGATGACCTTTCGTTGGCCAGATGTACCTGTCAAATAAAATTGTCGTTCAAGGTAACATATTACACTCCTTGCCATTCAATTTTTTTAAAAAGTGCATCTCACCTCCACCCTCACTACCAAACACAATCGACGCATTTGTACAGAAATATATATATATATATAACATGCAAAAAGAATTTTTTTTCTTTCTTTTTTTTTTTCAGAATAGGAAATTAGGGTGCCGAACTTGGGAACTCCAACAATGTTCATGTCCGTTATGCCATTCTTATAATGTCCTCAATGCAGTTTCTATTGTTTTTTATTGTTTTTTCCTTCTCTTTTTAGTTAATTTTTTTTGTAAGAACACACACATCAGAATAAAGTTTTGTAATATTCAAATGTTCTCTTTTTTCCGCGTTATAAAGCAATAAAAAACAATCAGTAGACATCTCGATGTACGATCATACGATCATAGGTTTTAACCACGCCCCCATTTTCAAACTGACATCGGGTAAATGATCCCTAATTAATACCATGCGAGCCTCTGCTCGAGTTCAACGTCACACATGTAACTTCTTAATTTTAAATATGCTATGTTTGAACTTAGAAAGCTATCAATATCTGCAGTACACGTCATTCAAAGTCTGACCGAAAAAAAAAAACGAAGAAAATTATTTAAGGGTCTGATTCTATCTGTTCATGATGGGTGTGTGGTTTGCTTGGAGGATAAGTCGTAACACCTACAGTCCCTAACTCCCAACTAACTAAGTCTAAAAAAATGGCTCAGTGACTCGTAATTTCCTAGGATATCCCGAGTTCTCATCTCCCTTAAGTACGGACCCTTCATCTGTTTCCAGATCTAGATACTCCTTACTGGTGGATATCGCCCTGTTCAACCCAGATATATTCAGATGTTGAACGGCCTTAGACCTGCAGTATTATTCACAAGGAATAAACTGATTTCCTTTTCTAAAGTACGTTTACTTCCTCTCACTTCTTGCTACTAACCCAAAAATTATTAATATGCCAACTATGCCAGCACCAACTCTTATAACCATCAGGATTTCTTTATACCACTCGCTAAATCTCTCAATATTTACCTGTTTTAAGGTATTTTATAGTTTTCGGATAGGAATCTCGTCCATGTCACGCGCTTCCATCGGCATGGTGTCTACGGAAAAATTAGGAAAATTCCGCGTAATTGGGGACCATACTACAGTGCACCACTATCGTTTGTCCCTACACACGTACATACATTCATACATCACACCAATTTGTTAAACAGTGATTGGTCGATAAATCGCCAATACATTTCATTACGGGACAATTTACAAATCGCAGTTGCGCGACTAGTTACAAATAACGTTATTTTCAAGTAATAATTCTTGTACACTTTTGGTAGAAGATTGGATCAAACAGACCTCTCCAGTCAACTCTGCACACGTTCACTGATTGGCTGATTTTTAGCCAATCAAGTCGTTTGCTCGTGGAAATCGAGTTTTCAGCGCAGCGCTCTGGAGCCTATCTGAAAGGGTCCGCTTTCCGCAGCTCCTTAGTAAGAGTTCAGCTGCCTAACGAATCCTTGTCAGTTGAAACAATATCTTACTCACACATATATACACGCACTCATACAATGAAAAATTTAACCGTTAAGTCACTGTCAGTTGGATACCAGCCAAGCACATCTTCTAAGAACATAATACAAACATTCCAACTCACACCGATTGCAATTGGAAGTCGAGTGTTCGTTTTAATTGTGACCTGGCAGCTCCTCTCTATTCCTGCCTGATTTGTGAGTTGTCACCTTTTCAGGCGACAACTAACAAGAGTCTGTCGAACGTAAATGATACCGGAAACCTCGCACAATTTGCTGGTACTTGCCGAGCAGCGTGCTGTTTCAGCGTGACTTAATAGAATGTATTGGGTTCCAGCCCTACTCACTGCAATAATTTCCGACTCCTGTTCGAACCACAATAGTTTTTGAGTAAAAAAGTGTCCTAAAACAATATTTTATATGTCCTTATCTGGATCACGCGCTAATTTGAAGTTATCTAGGAGCGCCTGAGCTACACTAGGCGAAGCGATGATACTAGGAGACAAATGACCAACTGACAAGTTGAGCTGTAGTTCCAAAGTAGCTTAAAGCCCTGCGGACGCCCAAGAAATATTTCCTTAATCTATCACCCATAAGCTTGCGCCAGTATCTATGTGTAAGGATTTATAACCTGGATACTCGTTTGTCCAATCCCTGTGTTGCGTTCACCATGGAAACCACAATACGTTTCAGGATAGTAATAAATAGTAATAGTTGTTTTGTGCTTATTATCGAAAACTTTACGTCTCGTAACATTTATGTTTTCCACTATCACATGTAATATCCACCTCTGTGTATTTGCTAATTTACCCAATGCTTTTTTTTATCATACGAAGATCATCCTCCGATGCGACTCCGAAAAGGTAGCTTAGAGTGTTTCCAACAAACAGCAACACAAAAAACGCTTCGTTTTATGAGTCAATCTTCGTATTTCCATAACAATTGCTCGCGTTCTATCGTAATTTCCGTAAATTCGTCGTTTACAATGTTTATCAGCTCTTCAAGGGTAACATACCCAAGGAACTCTTGTGGGAAGTCTTCTGCCTGGGCATTTCTAATGCATTCTTTAAATAACTGGAACGCAGCGTCGTACGGTGACATATCAATTAAAAATGTCACCAGCCATCTCGCACATGTGAGTGACATTTCATTATGTTCACTAAAGACGACGTTCTGGTGGCTCTCAATCGCGAAGTTTGACCCAGGGAACAACAACAGAATCAAAAGAAAAAAGGTTTACTACCTGAAACGATATATATATATATATATATATATATATATATATATATATATATATAGCTGTTAGCCTCGTTCTGTATCAACGCTAAAGCTGGTAAACGCAGTTCACACTTTAAATACTAATGAAGTTAATGTTTTCCACGCGGACTGCAACTTCTGCATGCATTATTACAATGAAGCTAACCTAACTCTCAAGCGCTCCTCATTCCTCCGCAGTTTTCTTCTTTGACTTATCTTATAGTGGGTTATCAGTAACAGTGATGTGTGTCGAAACAGATTAGTTTGATTTCGCTTTGTTAGATAACTCAGCATGCGAGAGGTATAAAACTAGAAAATCAGTAGTGTAAATTGAAACAACAATTTATATACACATAAATTAATTCAGGTTTCACAAATAAAATTAATATGCATTTTGGTTGATACAGGATTGTTAAAAGGTTCGTTGTAGCCCTTGTAAGAATGAGTTTAGAAAATAACGATCGCCTGACATTTTGAAAGGACAGATTAAGACGCTCGCTTTTTTCTCTCTGGTGACAAGCAAACTTATTGTGTTTTTATTCAGTTTTTTAGGCTTGAAAATGTCATTTGGTATTCACTCCAGGATATGATCCTGGCCTTTTAATTGGACGACGAACAAACTTTGCATCGGCTCGCGAAAAACTCCGTAAAATTTTTTTTCTGAAAATTGAAGATTATTTGAATTTTTGTTTTTAGATGTTTCCTGGCTTTCCCAATTAACCGAAAATCATTTCGCATCAAGGTGTGAAATGTAGAAGAAATTTCTTGAATTTGTTTTGGATCTGCTTTTGCGTGTGTGCTAAGCAAAGTTTGTAAAATTGAGTCTTTTTCATTTAAAAAAAAAAAGAACCAGTCAGTGCTTAACATTTGAAGATCTTGTTTTGTTCACTACATATAGGCCCGGTTCAAATAATGGAATGTAGTTCTGTGCATTTTTGTTTTTGTTTTTGGTTTGAGTATGTGTTGTGTTTTCTCCATTTAATGGTTGTACTGGTTTTTGTTTTAGTTAGTTGTTTTACATCATTAGCTCCGTCGACATGAAATTGGGAATCATTCAATTCCGGATTTCTTTCGACAAAATCCCTTGACTTTGTATTTTTTGTATTGTTAATGGAAACATTATTATGCAATATTTTCAGATATTTTGATCGTAAAATATTTGTCATATCGGCTTAATACTTGAAATGGGCCTGTATATGGCGCTTCTAAAGGTTTTCGTACTCTGTCCGTTCTCAGCTAAATATATTCACAGTTTTGTAAATCTTTAGGAATATCTGACAGGTGTTGAGTGTAAATGTCCGCGAGAAAAATCTTCCATGTCAATTTTTTTGCATTTCTTCAGCTAAAGCCTTGATATGAGAGTTTGTTAATTCTATGTCTTCATTTTTAGTAGGATTGAGCTTGATTCCCGTCAATGCAGTAAACGTGGAATAATTGGATTCATTAGGTGTTATCCTGATTCCAAGAAGCGCAATGGGATGAGCTGACAGCCAGGATTCTTTTCTTGCTATTATTGCTGTCATCAGGGTTCTATGTGCGCTTTTTACTAAACCGTTTGTTTGCGGGTGGTATGCTGTTGTTTTCCGTCGGTGAAAACCAATTATTTTTTATAATTCTGTAAACAATTCAGATTCGAATTGGCTTCCTCTGTCTGTTACAACATGGAGTGGAACACCGAATCTAGAGATCCATAAGTATACGAAAGCTATTGATACTGATTTCGCCGTGATCTCCGATATTCGGCATGCTTCAATCTATCTGGTGTTCCTATCAATACATGTTAAAATATAACAATAGGGTGAAAAGTAAGGATCAGTAGGGTTCTTTACTAGCGTTAAGGGCCCAGTAATATCAATATACACCGTCTGGAAGCAAATGGAGGGTAATTCGAATAGTTGCACATTTTTAATGCAATGTTATTTTCGCTTGCTGGCACTGTTGGCATACCTTATATCAAGTCTTTATCGACTTGACCATCTCGGGTTAGTAATATCCTTGCTTTTATGAGTTTTGTAGAGGCTGATTTACCAGGATGTGATAAATTATGTAAACTGTCAAATACCGATTTCCTTAGCTTTTGCGTGACAAAGGTATTGGAAAAGGTAATGACACGTCACATAACACTATTTTGTTTGTGTTTACAGTATATGTTTTCAGACGACTACGGAAAGCTTCGATTCCATCGTCAGTATTTTGGTGTGTTACTATTTCTTGTAGCTCGCAAACATCAATATTGAGTGCATTTGCTGGTCGTGATAAACAATTGGCTCAGATATATTGTGAGCTTTTTATGCGCGATATATCGTTAACGTATTCGCTAATGAAACTAAGGTGTCGTTGTTGTCTATCAGACTTTGATGGAGACTGGCTTTCAAAAGCACTGCAAAGTGATTTATGATCAGTCATTAATAACACATTTCTTTCTTCCCCTAAGTTTTTAAAATAGAATACTGCTAGGTACGCAGCTAATAGTTCCCTGTCAAACGTGGAATATTTTTACTGGGTTTGTGACAGTCATTTTAAAGAACCCAATATTAATGGGTTGGTTATCAATCACTTTATGAAGAGCTGCTCCTACGGCATAATTCTAACTGTCACTAGCTGATAATAGACTTCGAGTCGGGAAAAGCTAGAGCGTTTACATTTGTTAAACAATTCTTTATATTTTTAAACGATTCAATATCTTTCTCAGTAAGCGTTATTGTCTTAGATTTTTGTTCGAGACGCATTTCTCTGTCAGCGGTAATATTATATTGCTGAAATTTGGTACAAGCTTTCTATAAAAATTCACCGTTCCGATAAAACTGTGTAAGGGTTTAGAATCTTTTGGTCGAAGAAATTCCATAAGTTCGTTAAGGTTTTTTGTACTGGGTTTAAGTTCATCAGCTGATATGTGAAATCCTGGAAATTCGAGCTCGATAACAACAAATGTACATTTTGAAAGAGACATTTTAAAATCATACTTACTGAGTTTCTGTAGCACTTCCTCAAGATGTTTCTAATGGCTATCTTCGTCATCCGAGAAGATAAGAATATCATCAATGTAAGAATGTACATTTGAGGTCACGAAAAATACTGTCCATCATCCTTTTTCGCAAACCGAAAGGCATATAATTGTACTCGTATATTATCGCTGTTTTACATATGCCATCGAGGTGTATTGGTATTTGGTGATATTCTGATGACAGGTCGATTTTCGTGAAAATGTAATTGTTCTGCAATTTAGATGACAGAGAAATTATGTTTGGGATCGGGTTGTGATCAGGCTTTGTTTATTGCATTTAGTCACGGTTCTGTAAGTACCGTCGGGTTTGGGTACCATATGTAGTGCTGTATTCCATTCCGATTTTGAAGGCGAAATTCTTCCAGTTTTCTGAAATTTCCGAAATTCTTCCATCTCTATGCCGTATTTTTGAGGTGATAATTGTCTAGTTTTTGAGAAGGAGGATTACTTCCAGTTTCAATCCTGTGAAGTATCTTGAGTTTGATAGTGTCGATATTTCGATGTGGAAAGATTATATTTGAATATTTCTTTATGATAGTTCTACTGTTATGTCTGCAGGATTGTCTAGATAAACATCAATGTCTATTATCATAGAAGATAGTTGTGCTTTAGATTGTTTATTTGTTGTCGTATCTATTAGTTTGCTATTAGTACAATCAACCAATAGTTCAAAGTGGCACAAGAAGTCATAACCTAGGAGATATTTGGTCGTTTCTGCAACAAGAAAGGTCAAAGTAAAGTCTCTTCTGAGGTTATTTAACGCTAATGTGATTAATGTTTGGCCATAGCATTTTATTTTCACTCCGTTAGCTGCTACATTAGAGATGTTGGTTTGTTGAATGATGACACCGTTTAGAAATTGTTTCGGTATTACTGATACAGCGGCTCCTAATATATCCATATACGGCTACTTCAAGAAGCGGCAAACATGCGGAAGCTATCACATTACGCCGAACTAGTTTTCCATATTTATATCTGATACAGGTGATTTCAATCTTGAACTGGGTTGTATTTGCACATTTTTCTTATTAGGCCATTTGCACCAGGGCTTGCAAAATTTTGCACGTCGATCGACAAACTTTGGGCTTCTGATCTCTATGAAACGGTAAGATATCAAGTGAATTTTTCTTCGTTGCATTTGGTATCTTTGCGGTTGTCGTTGGTGTTGTTGTTGCTGGCTTTCTCTGGACACTTGTTGGATATGTGTCGTTTCTTGTCTGTTGAAGTGCAGAAGAAGAGCATCAGATATTTTTTCTAACTGATCTATTTTCAGTTCTTTTTTTTTACCTGGCTATCACTGGTTTTATAGAAAGCGGCAGCGCTTGTATAAATTTGTGTTGGACAATATCTTCATTTACTCCTATGTGACCAGCTAAAGACATCAATTCGTTTAAGCAATTCGATATTGCTGAAAATGACATCGGTCTGTCGAGTATCTCTGGTTTTGACTTTTCGTATGCATTGATTACGGCTTCCTTCAAGGCATTGTAGTCTTTTACATGAAGTATATTTGTCATTATTCCTCCTATTATTTCTGGAAGAAGAGCTGCCAAAGTGTGGTAGACTTTTTGTCTTGCTTGTTTTATGGTTGTAATGTTAAACTGTGCTTCCATTATAGCAAACCAGGTGATTACATTGGATTCAATGAATACGGGTGTTTTGATGGTCATGATTTGTATGGATGGATCCTTGTTGATGATCATTTGTTCTGCGTCGTTTCTTTTTTCTGCCATTGTTCTTGTGGTTGAACTTTTTGTTTTTTTTTTGACATCGGGTTTCACCAATTTATAGTGGGTTATCAGTTATAGTGATGTGTGTTGAAACAGATTAGTCTGATTTGGCGTTGTTAGTTTGATTGGCAGACATCAGATGTATCTTGGAAAACATCGATTTATTTGTGAATTTATTTGTGGAGGAAGTGATCTAATAAATTTGTGCCGTACTATTTCTTCACTAGCTCCAATCCTACACGCAATGGCTAACATCTCTTGTAAATACGATGATGGGCGACCAGCTAATGTGGTGGTCTTCATTAATTTTTCCAGGAGCTCTGGCCTGGTCTTTTCGTTAACAGTCACAACTGATTGTGTAATTTCGTGATTCCAACCACCTAAAACCGTGGTTGGAATCTTTGTAACGACATCGGGAGGCAAGGCACTGACTTCGGTGTAAGATTTTGTATCTTCGGTGGTTACTTGTCTCAAAAGAGATTGAGATTTAATTATAGTGAACCAACTGGTGAAACCAGTCTCCATAAATTGTGAAGGTTTGACAATAAGTTGTTGTGTCTCCATTTTGCAAATTATTTTACCACCGTAATGAAATATACAAAAAGATAGAAAAAACGAAAAGAGGAGAAAACAGTGACTTACCCAGATTTATGCATCTGTCACGTGATCAGTCATAACATTTTCTGTTTTACAATTTAGTGATACCCAAAAGCGTGGTTGGATTGATGATTTTGGAATCACCTGTTATTATGGCACATCACAATTCTATTTAGTTGACTTCACATCCAAGATTGAAATCTCTTTCCACCACATCCAAGATTGGATTTTCCCCTTCCACCACAACCCAAAGGTGTTCTATAGGATTGAGAGCGTATGGTTTTAGAGGCCACAAGTAAAAGTTATTACTGTATTCCATGGACCAATCTACTATTATTTGTATTACTTGAGACACGGAAATGACCACTAGAGGATGGGTACACCGTTGTCATGAATTGAACATGTGATACTGAGGGAGGTTGTGACATTTATAATATCATTTATTGGTGCCTATATTTGTATCATTACATCAGCAGTAGCAACCTGAACCGTTTATACAAATCATGATGGATTCATACTTTGATATTGTTTACAGTAAATGGGTTTATATCATGATGGATTCATACTTTGATATTGTTTACAGTAAATTGGGTTTATATCATGATGGATTCCTACTTTCATATTGTTTACAGTAAATTCTGACCATGCAATCCGAATGTCGCAGCAGAAATCGAAACTCGCTAGATCAGTCATCTCTTATACAATTTTCGTGATCATTAGCGAATTTGAGCCTCAATTTTGTTTTCTAGCACTTGGCGTGGTCTTCTTCTACTGTAACCCGCCTCTTTGTGTTTGAACATATTAAGCGTTCAGAGATACTCTTCTGTATATCTCCGTTATATAATAAATTAAAATAAAATAATAAAATAAAACGGTTATTTGAGCTACTGCTGCCTTTCTATCAGCTTTAACCAGTCTGATCATTCTCTTCTGACCTCTTTCATCAACGAGGGATTTCAGCCGACAATTTCCTTCCACTGTTTTTTTTTTCGTTTTTTGACCACTCTTTATAAATCCCCACCCATCTAGCACCAACGGCCATACTGTGTTTAAATTTACTTAAAATACCCTTCTTTCCTATGATAATGCATGAAATAAATTCAGTAGATTGCCATGAATATGTTTAAGTACTTACACCCATTAAAGGGTTGCCACGCCACTGGCTGATTAGAAGCATTTCTTCACATGTACTTAATTAAGTGGATAATGAATTTATATATTATTATAGTGGTTTACCCATGCATACATGAACTCTTCCACACTATAAAAACAGCAGTTTCTGTTTGTGCAGAAAGCTATTCCATCGTTAAATTCAAAGTCGAGGCTGGATTTCGAGTCACCTCTCAGTTGCGTCTTTGTCCTCGGGCAGAGTGCGGCTTGGTTGTATGTCTGTTCCATGACGGACATGCAGCTGAGAAAAATTACACTATGGGATGTCAAACCCCAAGGGGCTATCTTCTCAGGCTTTACCTCTCCCTCAGGAGGGGGCTGAGTTTTTTGCCCGGCGCCTGAGGCGTCCCCAAAAGGGGAATTGCAAGAGGGTTTGGGAATTTTTCTACCGTACTTCCGATAAACCCAGCTAAAAAACTGACCTTATGTCGCATCCGTTGCATAAAGGGTGCAATAGTAAATATTAAGGCTATTCCAGCAGATAGCTCTGACAGCCGGACCAATACAATCACGCTGGTGATCTTTTCATGTTATATATGTTTGTAATATTTTTCTTTGTTAATATATTTGTTTAAATCTATTCCCGTCTTTGTATCTTTATTTCTGGCCGCAATATATATATATATATATGTGTGTGTGTGTGTGTGTGTGTGTGTGTGTGTGTGTGTGTGTGTGTGTGTGTGTGTGCAAGCTAGCATGAATGTGTGTGTCTATGTGTATGTTGTGTGTGTGTGTGGAGGTGTGGGTGTGAACAAAATATTTTGTATACGTTTCTTAAATTATAATTTAAACTTCCACGCCTGTGCTTGAAATTACTTCTCTCAAAGTGTTAAATCCATGAATTGTCTGTATTAAGGGATTTATTACGTCTAATAAAAACAAAAGTTAAAGAAATTTTCTCAAAATGAAAATATCAAGGAATATGTTTTACTCCTGATCCTAAATTCCCATGAAACAAAAGTAATATCATTTTTTATAGAACTGAATGAAGTGGAATCTTTGGGCTCCTTCTGAAGCATTTGTAGTGATTTTTCTGAAATCAAGGCAGGAAATTATTCTGAGATTGTTGAAATTATTTCTTTCATCGTTTTCAAAAGTTGCACCAAGAATGTAGTAAGAAAATCATTTTATTAACATTTATTTTTTCCTAAAGTATATGGAAGCTAATAAAGCTTCCTAAGAAGATTGAAGAAAGAAACTTTTTTTTTCCAAAACCATCAAAAGACAGAAAGCCTATCTGAGAAAATTACTTTTAAGTAAATTCTTAAAATGTTCATTTATTCTATTGTTTTGTATGTAAATTAATACGTGATTAGTTCTTATAGCCTCGTTCGCTTATTTAAAATATCTGTTGTAATGCTTCTTTTAATTAAACAGTAAAAAATAATAATATGTAAATTTACTTGCTATTGGAAAGCTTAATATCATCACTCACCCATATTTAGATAATAGTACGTCAATTTTCTCTCTCCCAATCTCCACAACGTGACAACTTAAATCTCGGCACTCTGTCCGAGAGGTTTTGATGAATCAGCGGACTTATTCTTTTTTTAAATAATTGTTTTATCTATTTTGCCTTTGATTTTTTTTCATTGAAATATATAATCTCTGCATTACTTGTTTAAGAAAAGGAACTTTCTACATGGAATGAGTTGGACAATGTATTTTGGAACTTAATTCACTACAGACACTGACTTTATAGAGGGTATCTTATTTATTCTTTTCTAGTAGTAGTAGGATTCCGTTCTAGTGAAGGGTAATTGTATACCGTGCAGGTTAACGAAATTTGGCCTCGTGGGAAGATAACCCACTATAATTCATAAAATGATTATAAAATCAAGAAAGGCAATTTGAGTATAAAATAACATTTATATATATACACATTTCAATTAATGTTTTACAATTAAAATAATACTTGAATATAAGTCCAACGGCGGTTAAAGAGTTCATGACAAATAATATAATGCTGAAAGAGATAAAAGGCTTAAGAATGTGGAAGCGTCTTGTGGATGTTCATTTTGAAGTTGCCGCTTCTAAGGTCAGTAAGTCAGTAAGTACTTTGAGGAATGTCTTTGAAGAGATCAGTAAGTACTTATGAGACAGGGGAAGGAAAGCGGTCAGCATAGTAGCCGCTCGACTTAAGTCAAGGGAGAAAACTAATCAGCTCGTCCGTCTCCTCCGGTCTGTCCAACGATGCTTTGTCTCCGCTTTTTATATCTGCCTTTTGGATCAAACAGCTTGTTTTGGATTTTCATACTTGAATTTGATTCTGGGCTTCCCATTGGCTGGTAAATAAAATTCGCATAGGCTAGCGAAATGGTAATTTGATATTTGATTAATTTTTATTTTTCAACCGGAACATCTGCGCAAATCCGTCTGCGAGGAGATAATTTTTATTCATTCGCTTTTTGGTTGCTATAGAGCAAACATCCGGTCTGCTCGCTTTTGCTCGGTCGGTATCACCACAACTGAACAACTGAACAATGAACAACACTAACTTTAACTTCTATTGTTCATTATTTCAATATTGGAAATTTTTCAAATAGTTTGCATTACTGCAAAAAGACATTTTGACCCATGTTTGTATTTTTTAGTAATTTCCTTGGTAGACAGCTAAGTGTATTTACTGATGCCGAACAAGGTACCGTTTTGCTCCCCCGCTTTGTACTTTTACAAAATTTAGCCCAATGTCCCTGCTTTCCGCATGTATAGCATTTATCCCTTCTAGCGGGACATAATGACCTTGCATGTCTCTTGACTTTTTTTTTAGCCTAGTTTTTCATTTTCATAGGTGAAGAGGTCTTTGGCGATACTGCATTTGTATCGTACATTTTAGCATTTTGTTTTGCTAAATATAGTATTCCTCCTTCACTGCAAAGCCTACCCAGGTGCTGACTGCCGAAATGACCACATACCAGTTTTATGAAAACTAAGGATAAAACTAAGGCGATTAAAGAAACCTAACACAGCCCGAAGATTGCAGTACAATAGACTCGTGAACGACCCGAACCTGCAGGAAATGTATATGGACAGTGCGAAAACAAAATATGAGGAACAAATTGGTAACGGAAGCTCAAAATGGGACGCACTAAGAGTGGCTCTAGTGACATCGGCGAACGACATCATCCCAAAGGAAAAAGCACGTAGGCAGAAAAATGAGTGAATCACTGAAGAGATTCTTGACCTGATGTAAAAAAAAAAAAAAAAAAAAAACGATGCCAAGATAGGGAACGAAATACAAGAAAATACACAAGAAAATAAAGAAAAAATGCAGACAGGCTAAAGAAAGATGGTTCAATGACAAATGTGCCGAAATAGAGAGACTGAACAAGACAAATAATGGTGATATGCATAAAAAAATAAAGGACCTAACAAGACAAAAGACTGCTCAGTCACAGGATGTATAAAAGCAAAGGAAGGTACACTAGACTAGAAAAAGAAAAATACTACAGAGATGGGATATTGGTGATCTCTTCCGCGACAAGAGAGATAAACCAACAATACACAAAAATACGCATGGACCAGAAATATTAAAAGTCGAAGTGGAATCGGCAATGGCCAAATTGAACAGAAACCTAACACAGCTGGACCTGATGGGATTGTAATAGAGATGGTGATGCCCCACTGACTACGCAAATTTTCGAGTATTTTTTGTCGGATATCCGTGGATATCCGACAAAGAAAACTGGAAAAAGAATCCGTGGATATCCGCCTGTTTATAAATGCATCTCCCATCAATTCAACTCGTTATTGATCCGGTGATACCGAAGAAAACGAAAATCCTTAGTTTTTACTAAGGTTTGATAGAATCCATCAATTAAATCTGAAGGTAGTTGACGCCTCGCGGCCAGTAAGTGTCTAGAGAGATCATTTCAGTTTTCTTTATTTTTCTGTAGATCTTTATCAGGGTTGTTAAATCCTCTTCGTAGGAAGGTGCGTCTGTGAAATACTCGAAAACTTGTGTTGAAACATATTTCGTGATGCAGTGCAGCTTATTAGAACTTTTGTCATAAGAAGTTTATGTAAGTTCTTTTCCATATTCTAGTTCGGCGTCAGACGCGTTGGGGTCAATAAGTTTCTCTGAAGAGAGTATATTAGTCTTTATCAAAATGGTTAACAACGCCAGTTCGTTAAATTGTAGTATAATTGTTAAAGACAATTTATATTGACTTAAATGTAATGAATACAAGCAGAGTTCTCCTGAGCATATATATATTCAGGACAGATCTATTAATGGGTGAAATGGATCACACTGCCTATACTAACAAAAAATGATACTTTTTACCAGTCTGCTATTAAGCGTCGTTTTAGGCTGAATAAAAACAAAACATATTAGCTAGATACATTTCTTGCACCCCAACTCCTGACATACACTGTATTTAAAACTAAATTCCACACAGGTTGGATTTCTTAATAATAAAGAACGCAAAAATATTCTATAAATAATTTTCGATGGATAAAAATAAATATTTTTATAATTTCATGAAATTAACAAAAACATAAACGAAGGATATTTTAATAAACAAATTTATTATTTCTGATAGGCAGCAATAAAAGTTTCTTCTGTTCAAAGATGACGAAAAACTAGTTACAGGATATTGAATAATAATAAAATAAATTTGTAATAATGAAAGGTTGCTTTTAGAAGTCAGTTTCAAGGATAATCTAGTCTATATCCAGTTTATTTCGCATAATAAACACTCGCAAAAGTCATTAAATTTTTTTTTTTTTGCATTTTATTTTGGATTACTTTTAATATTTCTTGTAAATAGTCGTGAATAATTAATTCATATGTCAAAATGCAGTTTTATCAGGTGATAGTTAATTCAAATGGTGTTTTCTATGGGAGAAAAGATAGTTTCGTTGTTCACATAAAAGAATATTTATTTAAATGTAAGATACATAAATTATAGCTATTATGAAATTTTAAAAAATTTCATCTCTTTGACTGTAAGGAAATGAACTTTAGTAGAGAAAGGGAGAAGGTGGAGCTGGGAGACAATATCAAAGGGAGTCTGCTGTTGCTATGGTGAGAAAGACAGGACGACAAGGTTGACTCGTGTCTATTGGCTGTTGTCAGTCCTTCTGTTGGGTTGAATGAACGTTTGGCTTTTATGTGCTCGTGTAGGATCCAGAACCCCGTGTTTATTCATCAGCGGTAGCTGTTTCCATTGGCTATTTATTTTTATTAAATTGAAAATTTTAAGTATGCTTGAAAACTGGAAACCTATGCCCGGTGTGTTCATTATTGTCATTTGCTCCCCAAATTTGATAGTTCACTTCCGTTTACTTTACAAATACTCCCCAGCTTCAGATTGATAGTTGAAAGAGAAAGCAGATACTGTTCACTTCCGTTTACTCTACAACTCACCTTAAAGTTGTTTGAAATTGTCATTTTCATTTGGATTTGTTCCTTCTCTTCTACCGCCATAGTAATATGTCTAAATTTATGTGGGCATTAAATACTTTTGATTAGCTTTCTCCTCTATGAAAAGATTTGAAACACCACATCTCATGAACTTACGTACTTTCTAATTTTTCTGGATATAAGTTCTACAATTATCACTCTTTTTAATGCAAGGGAACTTGAAATAGGAAATTAAAACTTTCCATCTAGGGTCCGAAATTAATGTAAATGTTTTAAAAGATTTTTAAACTCAATAAAGTGACGTTCAACTATAATTTATACACATATCAAATGTGCCAATGCTTTAGTTTAAAATTTCGCACTTAAAATCCGAGTTCTTTAGCTAGTGCTCTGATAAGGACAACACCAACACTTTTCAACGACTACAAAACTGTCCTTTTCAGGATAATTCTCAACGGTTACAACACCATTTTTTTGGACAACACTTTTCAACGCTCTTATCGTCCTCTGTATAAAGATGCAGGGATATTTTTTTGCTTAGTGCACCGTAAGCTTATTTTTGTTGATATGTTTTCTTTAATGAAACTAAACATGCCAATACTTTTTTTTTTAACTCAAATCTTCGTTTTTGTTGTTTTTTTTTTTCGTCATATCTGTTTGCGAGCAAACATACCCACCCTCAACACAACCACTCAAGCGTTCATTTTTTACCAACATGACTCTATTCATCCACTTATTTTTAGAAATGAAGATGTAGGAATATGAAAGCAAGAACTTTCACTGTATGTCGTAAAAATTGTTGTCGTTGCGAAAGATATTTGAGTATTACCGAAAAGAGAAAACAGAAATGATCAGGTAGCTGAAAAGATTTGCACGGTCATTATTTTTTTTTTTTTTTTTGAAGGGTCCTTTTGCAACTTTCGTCCTCAGTCAGAACTCATACTTCAAAATGTAATAATCAGTAAGTGAAATGAGGCTAATATGGCCAGTGGTTAATCTGAAGAAAATGTGATACAAAATATCCACTTATAAGCGGGAAATTATTAAAAATTACAATAGATTAAAGTGGCCAAAATTTATTGCTTGACAGCATTGTATAAAAAAGGAGTTAAAATGTCCGAACAATGCTGATGTAATTTTACAAAAACCACCAAAGAAATTTCATGTGTAGAGTATTTCAACAAAATCATTAGTGAATTAAATCTAAAAATCACTCAATGTAGCTCCTATTGTTATAGAACCGGAAAAAATTGATTGGTAGATCTTTTGCTGAACAAAATGCAATCATTTTCATTAAGAGAGTTAAAAATATGATTCGAAACTGATATAGCATAAATACTGTTACTCTTGCTATGTCAACATCTATAATGAAAGCGTTTACTGTTGAGTAAAAATGTCTTTTAATATTTTAAGAATGAAAGAGTATGAAAGCTAAGAGTTCTGTCTTTGTAACCAGAAGAGAAGATCGATTACCAAAGGTCACCAACATAATCGATCATACTGGAATTTTTACCAAAAGAAAAACTGAAAAAAACTTACATAACATCACTGATCGAAGCAGTACTTGTAAGCGTACCAGGAAAAAACAATTAAAACGCGAAACATTGTTAGGAAACAAAATGTTTATTTTACAAATGCAATTATCTTAACCGTTCAAATTCAATCCATGGCAGTCATTCTATACAACGAAAAAATATTATTAATCAATGCCAAAAAATAACTGAAGTAATAAAATATTTCAATTATTTGATTAGTTTATTTTTATTTTATTGTTATTTATAGGATTGTTCGGTAGATTGTTAATATACAAAAATGTACAATTTTAATTCTTTCTTTGTCAATGTAACCCTGATATTATCTATCAATGAATGTTATTAATGATATATTCGTGTCATCACCAAACTTTGAACATTTCCCATCGAGCAGATTTCAAGTTTTCTAACTTTCAAATCAAATATCTTAATCCGAATCTGCGATTAGTTTTTGACTTGTTTCTTATCTATTTGGATAGTATATTAATAGGTTCATATGGTTCTTGATATTTTGACGAATATATTTCCAATGCCGTACAGCGTTTTCTGGAAAAAAAAAAAATCAACGAAAACCCTATGCCAAAACAGTGATGCCCAAACGAAGTGCCTTTAAAATCCTTACCTCATAAATCGTTACCCATTTTCTTTTTTTTTTTTTAGATGTTCTAACATTCTCGTTGCCTTTCGTACGCAAAGTTTTGCACAATACAGCTGTATTAGATGCGTTAGGTTTCGAAAAGTGAATTGATGAAAAATCCAGTAAACTGAAAAATTATCTTTAATAACTTCATCATGGAGAGATAACCCCTTGCTTTTTGTTAATTTATATATTTTGTTTCTTATTTGACATTTAGGGAAACGCCAAAATGTGGATTTTAACAGTGCTCGATTGAAGCATTAAAAGATTACAAGAGAAAACTTTCATGAAAGTAAGATGCTTGGGTATAACAAAAATATGTCTACATTCGTTCTCATCCTTGTCATTTGCGAGTCAAATACAGATTCACAAGTTATTGAAACACTCAAAATTGGAGAAAAACATTTTGGCTAGATATGTTCTCCAAATATTTCGTTTGATATTTTTAGTTTCTGATTTATCTAACACGCCAGAATTTTTGGTCATCCAGAAAATGAAAACAAAAAAAATAAAAAAAATAACAATGTCATTGAACTATTTTCTGGTAGAAAAAAGAAAGAAATATTATGAAATTAGAATTGGAAAGTAATTTTGAGATTTCATTTGTATTATAAGTCAATAATAGTAAATTAAATACAAATGAAGATCAATTAAGTATTAATGCAATACAAGGTTGGTTCTACACCAGCTTACCAATTTAAGATTTCTTACTTAAAATTAGTGAAAAATCTATAAGTTATTTTAAAATCTTTTACTCCTATATTAATTTATTTTGCATGTACAGACAAACTTCTCATCCAAATGAAATGAAAAATGTCGATCAATTACTTGACTGTGTTCATCAAATCTAACTTCTTCAGAAAAAATTTCAAATTGTTGTGGGGGGTGTCAAAGTACTTTGGCTGAACTCAAGCTCCGAATGTTGAACAAACAATCCAAATAGGTGTGAAATTCGAGAATCTTCTTGGGTGAGGTGGTAAAAATGACAGTCGTTTTGAAGTGATACAATTAACTGAATTTAGAATGAAGCTTTTTGACTTGAAATTTCTAATTTTTAATAGTTCTTTCACATAAACATATGTGTGTATAAGCCACATGGGGTAGGCATCTTAGGATGATATTTTATTAATCGTAAAATGTTTTACCTCCATTTTTTTCTTTCTTGCTTGAATGATCGAAATATTTTGTGTTTTTAAATGTTCTTTTTCATAGATATTCGTATTGACCTTACATTTTGATATTCAGGTAATTCGAACTGATATCGGTTTAAAACTAAATGTCTACCATAAGACAATAAATAAGAACGATATCAGTTTTACTCACATTCTAACAGTACAAAATCAGGAAGAATTATAAATTTATATATAGGTTAACTGTTGCAAGACTTTTTGACCAAACTATATACAAGCACGTGCATGTTAAAAATATTTTTCATGTTTTTGCATTGAGATTATTATTGTTATCAATCTCTCTTGCTAAATAAGATGGTCCATTAAAACATAGCACCACAGAGCAAACAACGTCTGTTTGTATATGCGGAAGAGAGAGCAACTGTAAATGTGGTATAAATTAATATACAGTGTGATTTACTTTTATAGTATCACCACTGGTCTAATGATGCTAATCATATTAGTTTTAGGGCTTCGTTGCACCGTGAATTAGTCCTGAGCCACTGGTACTGTCGATGACTTGAGCTGATACCACTAGATTTTGATCCGCTTCCGTATATGAGGGAGGATTCAAGTTTTCAGTGGTTGTATACGGTGGTGGATTATGTGCAGTACTGCTCGTGGCTTCTTCATACGAAGGAGATACTAAATGCTGAGGATACTCAGTGTATTGGTAACAGTCATAACCGAAGTCCGGAGGATACATTGTAGGATCAAAATCGTCGAAAAGGTAAGACGGATACATGGTATCAAAATCGATAGAATAGGGGAGATAGCCGGGATATTGCTTTTCACATACTGCGTCTGGGTTACTCATGTTACTAACTGTGGTGGACACCGTTGCGACAGATGGGCTACGTCTTTTGCGTGCACCTTGCCCGAATGACGGTTGTTCTGTCACAATAATGGACGGAATTTCAGATTGCTTTAGAAGACTGGAAAAATGTGAAGACACTTGAATCATGCAACCAATCTGAAAAATAAAAAATGTGCAATGACATTTTCATGAGATGCAAAACGAAAACTTTCAGGCGTAGACAAATAAATCCCCCCAAAATGTTGACCACGGAACCAAATTAGAAATCAAAGTTATTCTAAGCTTAATAAACAAAAAACTACATTAATTATATTAGGAGCAAATGTTAATTTAAAATTGCTTACGTTTAAGCAATTTACATTTTGACGATTAATTGTAAGTTTTCGCTCCAAAGAAAAGACATCAATTAAAATTTTTCAAGAAAATCAGAAAAACAAAATTCAAGCTGATTTTTTTACTAAGTTAAAGAAAAATGTTTCACTTACATTTTTACCTATAGTCGGAGGTAATTTCTTTGAAATAATCACTATTATATATTAACTATGAGAACAAAGAGTGAGGAAAGCTGATATTTTTCTTTGCATTTGGCAATTGATTTTATCAATAAGTATCCATCAGTACACCCTTTTAATTGGCGGCATTGTTATGCAATAAGAAACTAATGCCATATTCTTAAAGTATAATGAAAACGTTTTATTATATAGTTTGTTACAATAAACAATGAAATAAAATCAAAATCTTTAATAGTCTGGCCTTCGATATTGAAAAATATTGAACGATTCATATCATGCCAATTTTAGACAATTTTAAGTATGTAGGCCTAATTCTAGATATCAAGAAAATTGACAAATATAAAGGGACTTTTCTTTGGAGCGAAAACTTACAATTACTCGTCAAAATGTAAATTGCTTAAACGTAAGCAATTTTAAATTAACATTTGCTCCTAATATAATTAATGTAGTTTTGTTTATTAAGCTTAGAATAACTTTAATTTCTAATTTGGTTATGAAATACAGATCTTCACGAATGTTACAATTATGCAAAATAAAGAGATAAATAAACAAACAAATAAAAAAATACTGTGACAATATAAAATACACGCATTACAAAATTTAAAAAAAAGCATCTGTTTTTGAAATGCCAAACAGTATTTTAGTTTTATTACCAAACGTAATGTATACGATGGTTTAATAGAGCAGTGACTTATCTGATTTATTTATAATATGAATTAAATTTGTAAGTGTTTACAAAAAGAATCTTTTGGAAAAATAAGAGTCAATGAAAATAAGTCGTGTGAATTTATCCCAAATCGTGCGTTCTTATTTGTTTTCTTGATGTGAAGAAATAAAAATAAATTGTTTCATTTCATTTTATATACTTGTAAATAAATGTAGATTTATAACGGTACTTTTTCGTAACGTTATTCTGAAGGAGACTTTTGGTAACTCGCTATTAGCCAGTTATCTTTCAGTATCTTCGCGTAAACTCAACGATCTAAACTAATCCTTCGAATAATACACAGTAATGCTCTCTGAATAATTCTTTCGAGTAATTCACTCAGAAACAATCTCTTCAATGACGCACTACACAGAACGAGGCAGAATGTAGTACAAAACGTTTTTATAGTGGGGGAATCCGAGCCCTAAAGCCCGGGCCAAAAATCTCAGGCCCTGCACATAGCAGGGTCGGGTACTTATTCTAATTTTCCTTAGACGAGAGACTGTCCGTCGGCTGAGCCTAGTGTGTGTTCCTCTACGCCAGGAGACGAAGAAACTGACGAGGTTAATTCCGGTTAATGCACAAACAGTTGTTATCTGCCTCCTTATTAAGTCGGAATGTGGCACAGATTAGTTCGGGTTGATACACAATACCTAACGATACTTAGCTACCTCTCCACCGAGGCGGAACGTGGGGTATCCGGGTCATAAAGCCCGAGCAGAAATTGTTTAATATTCCTCAGACGAGTCGCTACCCTTCGGCTGTCTCGTCTGCGTTACTCTCCGACGGAAGGCAGAGTCCGACAAGACAATTCTGCATCAGCACGACACCAAACACGCTCAGTCTTCTGCTTGAGTGCTTTAGATAGATATTTATTTATATTAGATATTTACGTCACGTGAGCCCAGTAGCACAATTCAATCATCGGTTATGCTTGTTGCATGGAGATCTGTGTTCGATCATACGTGTTGGTATCGACACTTCTTACATAACGCTGACTCCCTCTAGACTAGAGTCTATCCTTTGGAGTCTGTATATTTTTTTAAATTCTGCACTTAAACATTCCATCGTAGTTTCTTTTCCTGTACCGCCGCAAATGGTACACTCCTTTTCCCGTTTGAATATTGGTGGTTCATTTTTCTCTAACTTCAAAATTCGCCTTTGCTTTTCTGAACGTGCCAAAACGTTCTGAAAAAAAAAAAAAAAAACTTCTGGGAACTTAATTCAGTTTTGAATTTTTCCGTTGCCGTAATAGTACTTGTGGTGACAATATTTACTTGGTTGCAAAAGAAATTGATTGGCAGATTAAATAAGCCATAATGCCATCTGTTCCCAATACATTTGTTGTATTTTTTAGCACAAATACCACTGCTTTTTGGTTTATCCAACAAAAAAAAAAAAAGAGATATTGCAGGAGAACTCGCCTAAAAAAATTAATTTCTTATCTGAAACACCGCGAGCAACTTTTCTCGAAGTCAAACTAGGTTTTCCTAGTTTTCTCCAAGACTTTTCATTAATTATAGTAATATCGAACTTAGTATCCAATTGTAATTTTATATTGTTAATTGTGACAAAACAATTTTTTTTGTCTTTGGAGATGTTTCGTTTGAAGTCTTGCTAATTTTTTCCGCTTGTCGACTTTACTTTGTTGACATACTTTTTATTTCTCTTCCATTTTTTTTTAGATTTGCAACAAGTATTCTCATGTTCTAATCTTCCAAATTGGTAGCTTTTTGTTTCTAAATATGCAATCTCTTAAAGGCTTACCATCACAATTGTGCCAGGTATTAGTTATTGAGGTAGGAGGTATACTGTTTTTTCCTTAGATGGTCGGAGGTTATGTGTTTGTGAAATTATCTTTCACCCCAATCCTTGCAGGCAGTTAAGTGCCATACGTGATACACGTTTTGGGCGATCATGTCTGCGAAATAGACATGACTGACTGGGAGAAGATTATCCCGCAGTAGGTTGCCATTGCTTTCTGCGGTAGACTGGTTGCCGACCAAGGCTATAGAACCCAATCTGTCCTATTATTTAACCCATAACTGAGGGGAAGAGACGGATTAATACTTTTCCCAAGGGTATTTGTGCGTAAGTGAATGCAAGGACTTCAACTAGAATTCGAACTTGGCTTCCTGACTTTTCATTTCCAGTCGATATCTATTACACCACAACGCACATCCTAATCGTTGCAGTATCGAGTTTTAAATTCACCATCCGCTGACACTTTCAGCTATTTTTTGGAGAGTTAATTTTGAATCCATTTCTTGTTTAGTCAGAATCCTGGATCTTATTTCTGCGTCCTTATTTGAAGTTAAGCCCTGAACGAATATCGGACATATGAGTCGGTAGTTAACTCATTTAACTGAGAAGTTTACTTTTCACATTATCGGTTGACAACTTCTGCGTAAGTAACAAAATCGTCATCGTCACACTTTACTAGGTTTAGACAATTCCACCGTGCATTAAATAATGAGGTTCTGTTTTTCATGTTCAGCAGGGGACAATTTTCTCAGTAATAGTTGAACTTTCTTTTCTTTATTCCAATACGAACGTTACTTTTTAAAGATTCTTTCATATCTTCTGAGTTTTTTTTTCTTCGTCCGGTCTGTATACAAACCCGCTAATGGAATTCGTAATAGCGTCTGGAGTGAAGGAGTCAGACGTTTTTTGCCTCCGCCGTTTTCTTAAACAACAATTCGAAAAACATTTGTCGTTTTGTAACTGAAATTGCCGTTCATGTTGGTCTTTTTGCTGTTTTAATTGTAGTTCTTGCTGTTGCTTTTGCAGACCAACATTTGAAGCTTAATTGATTTCAGTTCGTCCAGTTTCTCTTATAACTGGAGTTTTCGGAACGTTATTCTGAAGGAAACTTTTGGTAACTCGCTGTTATAATATTTCGGTATTTCCGCGTAATATCAGCGTACTACATGAATTCTTCGAATAATATACAATGCTCTCGGAATAATTTTCTCGAGTAATTCGCTCAGAAACAATCTTCTGAGAACTTTTTAAATTTAGTTTTGAATTTTTCCGTTGCCGTAAATAGTACTTGTGGTGACAATATTTACTTGGTTGCAATGACGCACAACACCGGAATAATACGGAACACACTCAAACTTCTGTTTGAGTGGTTTATAAACTACATATGTATGGTCACGTGATCCTAGTAGCATAATTCATTCAACGGTTACATTTTTTACCTGGAGATTCGTGTTAGACCATACGTGTCGATATCGAAACTTTCTTCCTACATAACACCCTCAAAAGGGCCCACACCTAAAAATTAATCCCAAATTTTGAGAAACTCCAGAACAAGATGCAGAAATTCTAAAAACGAGTAGAGCATATATCAAACTCTCGAGTAAAGAATATATCAAACACCGAGAATGCTGTGGGGATTCGAACCTCTAATTTGAAGACAATTAGACAAACACCATAAATATTAGGCCACACCATAAATATTAGGCTTTTTTTCAGTATTTATAACTATTATTGAATTACTGACTTGTATTTCTTTCTTGAGATAACACTGACGAAACTAAATTTAACATTTTCTTAGAATTTTTATTGTATTAATATTTTAAAAAATACATCTGTGACTTTCACACTTATCGTACTTTGATCATTTATGTCAGTTAATAATTAATTTTATTTTTAATGGGATATTCATTTAAGAGAAGGCAAATAAAAGTAAAGACGTTAACAGTTCAACAGAGAAACGCAAATGAAACAGATATAAATGATACTCGCATTTTCAACGGCTACTCGTCTAATAATACTAATAATTGTTGTACTCACCAAAATAATAGTGCGTCCAAACCAGAACAGGAAAGAACTGATCAGCACAAACTGAAAGCAAAGAAGAAGCATTTATGGAGAATATGTATAAAAAGTAAATCGTTGTTGACGGCTATTGGTTTTATTGGGCAATCTGGACAGGAAACCAAGATTCCGATATCATCTTCAGGGATGTGAGTTGTGGTAGGAAGAAGATTGAAAGTACTTGGGAACATCGAGAAATGAATAATAAAATAATTTGTCAACGTTACAGCTCATTTCTTACATCTTTCAATTATAATACGCAAAAGATTATCAGTGAGTATGAACGAATATTGTTAAAAATAAGCAGACACAATGTTTGCAATTTATTTAATCTGACATGTCTAAAAGAAAATTTGCTGCCTAAATACACACACACACACACGCACACACACACACACACACACACACACACACATATATGTACGCGGAGGGTTTTTCGAAACGAGTATAGTGATAAGTTTGTGTTTTTATATATATATATATATATATATATTCAAGAATTGAACTAAGAGAAATATATATATATATAATATGGTAATTGGACGAGCATATCTGTAATATCACGTATTTGCTCTTGACTTTTAATCGCTTGCTGGATTGAAGTTGGGCAGTCAGTGCAACAGACAGAATGAAATGTTATCAGGATTTGATAATTTTTCAATAATCTGCTGTATCACCTCAAAGTAATATGAATAATCGTTAAGCTCACATATCGTGTCTAATAACAACGTTGCTTATCCGACTGACATCTTTATTTAAAGATAAATACTTGTTTACGATTTTTTCTTTCAAGGGAAAAAAGATTAATAAAAGTATTTTAACTTATTTTTGTCATCTATTTGAAATCAACTCTATATGTAATCATTTACAGAAGTTGTTTTTTTTTTAACGAAAACATAGCAAATACGACGCAACAATTCAGATTAGGATCAGTTTGAACTTGATCTCTTAATAAATTTTCAATTATCATTCTATGAGAAAGTAAAACACTATAAGAAATATAAAATAAAAGATTTGACTAATGAAAAAACGCTTTGAAACAATTTATTATCCACTGTTGTTCCTATGTAAATTGCGTATCAGTTGTAGGATAAACCTATTTGTGCATATCTCCTTCACATAAGAATTTGTTATATCCCGCATTTGGTGACTCGATCTTGTAAAACTAAAAAATTAATTATTAATATAATAATAACTATAGTTAATTGATTAATTACAAAAATAGTATTTTTTTACTTTAATCACAGCTTCTCAGACTAAATTTCGTTTCTAAATTATTTTTAACTTCCCACTGCAAGTATCCGTTCTTATATATTTTATGTGCATGACGTTTATGCTTCAAAGGAATAACAATTGACAAATGATAAAATTTACTTAATTTTATTTATTTATTTTAAAATTAATACCATATTTAAACAAGAAAACTGATGCTTAATCAATGAAATTTGCAATTTTTATCCTAAATTTGTTTGAACAAGTTTCAGCATGAAATCTTCAAATTGTTCATTGAAAATCAAGTAGAAAAATTGCCAAAAATCATGAATTAATGCTAGCATTACGGACAAAATATGACTATTATAGATATGATTTCTCACTTTGCACGGTCTTCTTTCAGATAAAGAATATGGCTTCGCTTCTCCAGGTCAACTGCTGTTGTGTTAATGTTTATTACTAAATATGTCTATCAAGCTTTAGATAAGAACGACGAGGCTAGCTTCTTTCCCTGGTGCCCCAACCACATGAATTTAAGCGTACTGCTAGATTGGCAACTAGGTCCCACCTTTTTACCGTTAAAATAATCAATTGTAATCGTCACATCTACCCCTCAGTTTCTTCTCTCGCACTTACCGCCTGTGGAACTCCCTTCCATATACTTGCTTCTCTGATAGCTACAATATCCTAAAGTTCAACGTCAATTGCCATCTTTTAGCTTCTTGATTCCTATCTTTATCTTGTCCTTTTTTCAACATCCCCGGTAACTTGTTCGCTTTTTACTTTCATTTTTTCCGTAACCCTCATGCGTACCAGTGGCGGTACTGTCTTGCTTGGTATGAAACGATTATAAAAATGTGTTTGACAGAGTTTGCTGGCCTTCTTCATGAATTGGAAAGCTATGGTGGCTCCTGCTGAACATTCGACGATAAAATCTTTCTTAACAGATCTTGTAATGAAGGTTAAACAGCCACTCTTCTAGATTTTTCACATTAATGCAGAGGTACACCACGACGCTATCCATGAATTCATTGTTTCTTATTTTTATCAACAATCTTTCCGTTCTCATCAGTTCCCAACTCGGTATTTCTACTGATGCCACAATTATTTACTCCAATTTTTAATTTTTTACGTAATAGTAAGTCCAGTAGGTTCAATAAAATAAAACTAGCAGTTGCTCTTCCAATCTGTTGTAAATTGCGTAAGAAATGTCTTGCAATTTTTTACATCTTCAAAACGAAATTATCAACTTTAATCATCATCAGGAACTATTTTTGCCTCACATCAGCATGGATAATTCTAATCTTCAGGAGAGTTACTGTATCTTCTACATCTCATGTTTTCTACTTACATAATTTTTTATGCCAGACAATTCTTCCTGCCAGTTTATAAATCTACCATTTGTTTGTGCGTTGAATATTGCTGTCATATTTTGTCTGGTGCCCCTGTTATAGATCTCAAGATCCTCAACAAGATCTAAAGAAGGATCTGCTGTATTATCGACCTGATCTGGCATCTCGACTTCAGTCACTTTCCCACCGCTATGACGTGGCTTCTCTCTCTCTCTCTCTCTCTCTCTTCTATAAATATTTTCATTACCTCGACTGTATGAATACTACTAGATTGTCTGATCGTATTTTTCTGTTAAAATAGCTATATTTAATCCAAGGTTCTATTCTAATATTTCTTCTTTCATATTTCTTGCCTGTGAAACTTTCTTCCGGTTTTTGTTTCACTGCCAGATACGACCTTCAAAAGTTTAAATGCAACGTCAGTTGTTATTTTGTCTTCTTGAAATTGGTTCTTTTACTCATTAATGTCTTCTGCTTTTCTTTCACTCTAAGAAATCCCTTGTATCTTAATGGCATTCTCGCCTTGCTTGAGTTTAAGCTATTAAAAATCGTGTTTAATATTGACTTAGAGGTACATGCTGTTGTATCAACTCTTCCGGGGAATCAAACATTCATGAAAACAAGGACCTAAGCCATCGCAGTTTAGTTGCTATTATATTGCAAAGTTAGCCAGAAATTTTGTCCTTGTTTACAAAAAGTAAAAAAATATTTTACAAATAAAAGACCAGCTACTTAGAAAATGTTTAAAACTTGTCTTCCATATGGTCAGTTTGTTTGTAGCAACAAACCAAATATTATTTAAAACAACCTTTTTATATATTGTAGCTCACAGCACATCCTGATTTACCAACTACAAAACATCTGTTATTTTATAGTATTATCTGATTCCTTTGATTCAAATTAGAATTTTCCGTTTCTTTACCTTTACGTTCAGAAGAGTATATTACAAGAGTTTGCTCTAGATCAGATTTTAATAATATTATGAAATAAAAGTATATCTTGACAATCTTAACTTGGGATTTCGAGATTATTCTTGAGGATTTAGAAAAAGGTTATATTTCATATCGACTCTAACTTACAAATGAAGCAGCAAACGATTTTTTATCGGGAGTATTAATTATCTTCTTTTGTAAAAAGAAAAACCTTGCTATCTGACAGTGAAGATGATAAAATGTGTTTTTAGACTAAAATGAAACAAAGAACACAAGTCAAAGGATTGTAAATAAAAAACGAAAAAGAAACAAAAAGAAAAACCTTGCTATCTGATAGTGAAGATGATAAAATGTGTTTTTAGACTAAAATGAAACAAAGAACACAAGTCAAAGGATTGTAAATAAAAAACGAAAAAGAAACAAAAAGAAAAACCTTGCTATCTGACAGTGAAGATGATAAAATGTGTTTTTAGACTAAAATGAAACAAAGAACACAAGTCAAAGGATTGTAAATAAAAAACGAAAAAGAAACAAAAAGAAAAACCTTCCTATCTGATAGTGAAGATGATAAAATGTGTTTTTAGACTAAAATGAAACAAAGAACACAAGTCAAAGGATTGTAAATAAAAAACGAAAAAGAAACAAAAAGAAAAACCTTGCTATCTGATAGTGAAGATGATAAAATGTGTTTTTAGACTAAAATGAAACAAAGAACACAAGTCAAAGGATTGTAAATAAAAAACGAAAAAGAAACAAAAAGAAAAACCTTGCTATCTGATAGTGAAGATGATAAAATGTGTTTTTAGACTAAAATGAAACAAAGAACACAAGTCAAAGGATTGTAAATTAAAAAACGAAAAAGAAACAAAAAGAAAAACCTTCTAAATCTGAAAAAATAGTGAAGATGATAAAATGTGTTTTTAGACTAAAATGAAAAACAAAGAAACAAAAACAAGTCAAAAAGGATTGTAAATAAAAAACCGAAAAAGAAACAAAAAGAAAAACCTTGCTATCTGACAGTGAAGATGATAAAATGTGTTTTTAGACTAAAATGAAACAAAGAACACAAGTCAAAGGATTGTAAATAAAAAACGAAAAAGAAACAAAAAGAAAAACCTTGCTATCTGATAGTGAAGATGATAAAATGTGTTTTTAGACTAAAATGAAACAAAGAACACAAGTCAAAGGATTGTAAATAAAAAACGAAAAAGAAACAAAAAAGAAAAACCTTGCTATCTGATAGTGAAGATGATAAAATGTGTTTTTAGACTAAAATGAAACAAAGAACACAAGTCAAAGGATTGTAAATAAAAAACGAAAAAGAAACAAAAAGAAAATAACTCTTTATAAAAAATCTTTATATATATATTTCTATTTTGAAACATCCTACGAAACTGAGGAAGAACATCAGAAAAACAGTTGAAATTTCTAAAATACATAATGAAGAAAGAGGGTTTAGAGAATTTAACATTCACAGGATATATTGAAGTCAGATGGAAACAGCGAATAACCAACTTAACGAGCTTGTGTAAATCGATGGCATTGCAGGGATTGGAGTAAAAATTGATCATCTCAAGATCCTCAACAAGATCCCAATAAAGATCTACGATGTTATCGACCTGACCTGGCATCTCGACTTCAATCACTTTCCCACCGCTGAAGGAAAGGGAGACAGAGTGCCATGGCGAGGAGACACGAAAGAAAATCAAAATGCAGAGAGCGCTTGTATAGTGATGGCAAACGAGCTTGTCTCACAATTTCTAACTTTATTGTGTAGCAGACTAAGATTTCATGAATAAGTCAATAGATACATTTCTATTGATTTATCAGATTCACTGATGATAATGAAGCAAAATAAGAATTATTTTCTTTTAAAAACAAGTAAATTTGTGTTATGAGCCGTGTTCACCCAATTTGCAATACATGCTCTACTACTTAAGTTATTTACACAACCTAATTCACATGGCAAGTCTCATAATAAGCATAAGCGCCATACGAAAAGCTAATTAAATAGAAACTAACAACGCCTTGGATCACTTGTACATAGTGATTATTTTTATGTCAGTTATTTATTCACTGAACAGTAAAATCTTCGGACGCCGTCCTGTCATTTTCATCAGCATATATTTCGCTAGTTGCTACTTTGTGTCGAATCAGAAATGAATTGATTTTTTTTAATAACCTTTCTTCCACTATTCATTGTGTTTTGTAAGTCATTAGTTCTGATTATTTGCTTGTGGAATGTTCCATAAAGCTAACATGATGGATTAGTTAAAAAACATTTCATGATATTTCGATTTCTACAAGTCAGTCAGCTAAGTGCCATACGTGAAACATGCTTGGGCGATCATGTCTCGAAAGAGACATGACTGACTGGGCAGAAGATTATCCCGCAGTAGGTTACCATTGCTTTCTGCGGTAGACTGGTTGCCAGCCAAGGCTAGAGAACCCAATCTGTCCTGTTATTTAACCCATAACTGAAAGAAAGAGACGGATTAATACCTTTCCCAAGGTTATTTGCGCGTAAGTGAATGTAATGAATTCAACTGGAATTCGAACTCGGCTGCCCGATTTCTCGTTCCGACTCGATATCACTGCCCCACAAAAACTCAATATAAGGCTTACTACTGGATCTTTCCTAATTGCTTAAATTTTGTACATATATAATTGAATACAAAGACACACCATCATAAGGATGACTCGCGGCCGGTTTTAGCAATAATAAGAATGTGTTAAGTAATGTTCGCAATAGAAGGCAATAGTTTCAATTAGGATAAATTTCCGCTACCATATTGCACAACGACAGAGACAGAGATAGACGCTAGAGGGAAAAGTAAACGTAGAAACAAGCCCTCATAATCAACACTTTAGATACGAGTGCGTAGAACAATCGTTTTATCGTTCGACATTTTTATGTTTGACATTTAAAATACCAATCTTAGCATAAAATATTTATAAAGAACTTACAATAAGCAAATCAAATACATAACATTTCTGATTGTATATTGTTACATTATTGTATGCAGTAAAACGTCCCCTTCTTGATAAACTTGTATAATTCAAACAACACTTAATTTATAATGCAATATTATAGTTTTGAATTTCTATTAAAAGTTTTAAATGTTGATTACATCATCTGCTGATATAATTATATGACATTTTTTACAATTATAAATGAAGAAAGGTAATAAAAATGTTCCTTCTATAAGAATCGTGTACTAACCATATTTCAAATGCGGTTTGTTTCCAATACCTACAGCAACAGTGGAATTAATTGAATAATATACAGAATGAGCTGAGCAAGAATTCCTTTCTAATTGTGAATTTCATTAAAAATATTTTAATTCCTCAGTAAAATTAACAACGATTTATAGAATTTGATATTTTTCTTTCAAGATAATGGACGATACAAATAACCAAGACCCATGAAAGAGTTCAATTATCCGATTTGCATGGAATAATCAATATGTTTCAATGGACGAAATAAGTTTTGTTGATTTGTGGCGGATAGGAAATTAAGAATTAAAAGCAACCTTCTTCTTCTTCTTCACTTTTACAAAATGTCACAATGACGTGTGAAATGCTGGTTTTGCCGAATAGAAAAAGGATTGACCATGTGCTTAAAGAAAATGTCGAAACAGGATTTCGCGAGTAGATGTTAAATTAGTTTTCTGATCAATGATTTGCAAGATTGAAAAGAGTTGCCGATCCAGTGCGAAAAAATAAATGATTATAAAAGGCGAAAGGAAGACCAGACCAGCCAGACAGTCAGATGGGAGCAGCGAGACGACACACTAAAATGTAACGGGAGAAACTTCGACGACCCGGACGTAAGGTCGCGTCGCACTTTGTCCTTTTCTCCTTCTTTCTCGTGTGCTGATTCCTTTTACTTCTTCTTCTCCCTTTAAAGACATTCCTACCAAACAAACGCTCATACATACATATGTACGCATAGACCCTTTCCAACAAGTTACTACTACGAACATTCCTACAACTCTTGATACCCTTAACTTTGTCACTGAGCATTAACTTCTACAATTCTTGTTATTCTCTTTTTTTAATAAATTTCTATCTTAACATGCAAAATGTATATTTTTATTCTTCCACTATTCCACACTAATCCCTACAATCTCCAACCTTCTGCTGCCAACCAACCTTCTGATAATTCTGGATAAAACTTGTAAGTTGTGGGTCTTTGGTTATGTATGACACAAGGCCGAATTAATAAACATTAACCATCTCCCTATAGCTACAGATTGACTGACATGAAAGCTTTAGAAAATTTAGATTAACAAACTTCTGTCACTTCTTGCTATTAGATTGTATTATTTTGTTTAGTTTTGAATAACATGACACAAAAAGATCGCTTTTGTATCTGTTATACATCAAAGTGCGTTAAAAAATTGACATGATCAACAACTGGTTTACTGAATCTAACATTGAATGGATGAAACTAAACACTTCCAGCATCATATTATACTCTTTATAGACAAAACATTATTAATGATCAAATGTAAAAAGTGGTTTGCAAATTTGTAAGCTTCCATTTCTCGTTGGACGATATTTCACGGTTGGCCAAAATAGTTGAGGTCGATAGCGATACAATCAAAACATTAAGAATAACGTTTATACAAAACAGGAGATAGCCGATATAATCCAAATATATTATTAACCATTGAAAATCATTTAATTTTATTGTTTATGTTATCAGCTTTTACATAAAGAGAGAAACCTACTGTTTCGAAATAAATTGTGAGTTATAAAAAGTGGCTGCTTTGTAAAACAATGTGAAACAACGAAACGGGACACTAAATGTACCAAAGTCTGGTCTTTATCCAGTGAAGGTGATGCTGTGGATATGATGGAATTGGAATAGAGTCTGCTACTTGGAACTTTTAATCCGGAGAAGAAGCAAAAAATTGATCGAACGAATACTGCTCCCCAAATTAGACAGACGAAAACCGTCCAGAATGAGAGTGGAATGACATAACAGCTGAATTGCATATCAGTTTAGTGACTAGAAAAAATGATTACAGCTAGGAATTTTTAATTCATCTACTGTATTCACCTGACAAAGTGGTTGAGAATGTTACTTTCACGGTTCTGGGAGCCCAAGATGAAATGTGTCTTACTAATTCGAAACTCTCTCTTGTTAAGCAAACAACTTTTTGTAACAAGACTGAAGTGCGCCCATTATGATGATATACAGCGGAGCATTGAGTAAATGGAACAGATTATCAAGCATGAGAACAAATTTCTTTTAACAAACTATTTCGTTATTCATTACCGTTTAAGTTTTTCGTTATTTTGCTCAGTTCAAAAACTTACATCTGCAGATAAACATAATCACTATTATTCCAATTTTAATAACTGTTTCTGTATTTCATCCAAAACTAAATAACATCCAGAATATTCAAATTAAATTCTTATGCAAATGAAACTGTGACTAAGCAGAAAAGTATCTGCTAAACAATACAAAGCAGATCTTTAAGGCAATACTATGCCGCTAAATGTTTTCTATTTGTAACGTTTATTTTATCTATCGACCAAAATATAATTTATGGCAGTGAATTTTTATTGGTTGCACTTTGCTTTATCCCAATTAATTTAATTATATAATGTAAAATGTGATAAAAATAAATGTAAATGTTTACCAGGAGCATTTCTTTTTTATAAGCATAATAGATAAAACACCAGCTAATCAGGGACTCCAAGAAAAGATATAGAATCATGCAAAATATCCATGCGTACAGGTAATGGCGTCCTTTGAATTCCTGAAAAGATAAAATAATTTATGATAATTTTTCTTACAATTTGGTAGAGTAATTAGTATTAATAAAAAAATAGTAATTTTGCATGCAAAGAGAATGTGGTAAAGCATTAACTATCTAAATTCAATCATTAATGCAAAAATTAAATCGTTAAATAGCTAGGCATTTGCTGCAGAACAGAAAGACAGTCTACAAATGTGAACCTAATTTTATTAATGTTATTATATCATCTAATGGCTGTATAAAATTCAATTTGACGTAAAACTAAGAAAGAATTTTCAAGAATTTCAACTCTATCCAGTTCAGTATTTCAAACGATTTTTACATACCACACACTGGTTTCTCTCCTTTGTATCGCATGCAATTTTTAATTGATTTATTCTGAGTCACTCTTTTTGGAAAACCATAAATTCGAAATGAAAAAATAGCATCCGAAATGCAATATAATTCAACAAACGTCATTTAAAGAAAGGATGAATTTATTAAGGCGTTACAACTTTTTCCGGCCCACAAAAACGGTTACATTCTTGAACGAGGAATGGCCAGAGTTTAGAAAACTAGGATGCGATTTTAGAACTTGGAAACATCGTATATTTGTATAAAGATAGATCAATGTTTGATATGAATAAATTGTTTGTAACGCTGAACTGAACAGTAATTTAATTCCCTCCAGCACCGAGTGAATGGTCAATAATACAATATATATATATATATATATATATATATATATATATATATATATATATATATATACTTGTTTTGGTAATAGCAAGGAATGGTAGGGTGCAACCTCAAACTTGCGAAGAAAGTTTTTATTATGAATAATAAGAATATTACTACAATATATATATATATATATATATATATATATATATATATATATATATATATATTTCAATCCAGGGTTAGGAAGTGAACGGAGTCTAAGCCGTACTGATGAGCTGTACTACAGCGAAACAGATCTGTCTGCGGATGACTATATATATATATATATATATATATATATGATATAATTTATAAATATTTACAATATCTACGTTATATTTAAAAGCTGTTGCGCCTATTTTATTTCGAGCTATACTGCTGACTCATACAAAAATGAAATTAACTGTTAATAATGTGAATAGAAAGAACAAACAGAGAAATCATCTAATTACCACTCTGTTGCTCTAACAACTGAGTTGATTAGTGAACTAGACATTAAACGCTACATATTACACATTTTACAAATTAAATATCCAAATTGTCTATAGCCTACATCGTGAGCGGAATAGTTGCGTAATTTCTTCTGATAACAGAATCAACTGTCGATTTTGTTAAACTCCAAGTCAACTTTGAAGTCCTCTTTACCTTATTTTTCTCCCATTTAGTTTTGTATAGTTATAAACTAAACTAAGTAAATACTGGGGGAAAACAACTGATTTACAATTGAAGCCTCTATTAATAACACATCAGACAGTTAAGTGCCACACGTGATACACGTTTTGCGCGCTCATGTCTCGAAAGAGACATGACTGACTGGGTATAAGATTATTCCACAGTAGGTTGCTATTGCTTTATACGGTAGACTGGTTGCCATCCAAGGCTATAGAACCCAATCTGTCTTATTATTTAACCCATAACTGGAAGAAAGAGACGGATTAATACTTTTCCCAAGGGTATTTGTGCGTAAGTGGATGCAAGGAATTCAACTGTCGTTCCGAGTCGATATCCACTACACCACAACGAACATTCACTTAACACATCGCTTAGCTTAAAAGGCCACAAGTCGAGGGCTCTCAATGATAATCGAATTCAGTATTCAATAGTAATGGTCAATCACACTCGCTTGTTAACCTTTAACCCATGCTGAGGTGCCCCAACTGAAATTATGTTTATTAAAAGAACAGAATGTAAAGACATTGGCTATTCTTCAAGCCGTTCTACTTTCAATTTGTATGGCTGCTTTAGAAATCTACTTCACATAAGTCGCCAATGGGAGAACGAATACATTGGAAAGTAAAAAGCCGAATAATTGAACTGTTGTAAAGGAAAACCGTTTACCTAAATAATATAATTTTAAACTGATAAATATTTCTTGATTCTAAATTTAAATTGGTAATCCTTCCGTTTTTTGTATACATCATAAATAATCTTAGTTATAAACACTTAACTTCTTGGTTACGATTCAGAGCATAAACACTTAACTTCTTGGTTACGATTTGGATTAGTCTTCCAAACGATTTATCACAATATCGTTTATTGCAGAGTACATCAATATTGTCATCATAAACATTATGACCGAATGTACTTTTAGGGTCGCTGTGATCAGTTCCCTCAACCTATCTGAGTTGAAAGCCGGAGTGAAGCCCATCTCTCGCCAGATCAAACCCTAGCAGACTTTTTTTGCAACTTGAAAACTCTACTTGGTCACAGACATGCGGCCATTGATTCCATATTGCAATGACAATCCTAAATTCTGACGGAATTATTATTATTATTATTATTATTATTATTATTATTATTATTATTATTATTATTATTATTTGTATTTTGATATCGTTAATTTCTTAGTCATTCTACACAGGAAACTACCACTGCCTTTATAGTGCGAGTAAATGGAATGATGGGGCATAAGTTACAATTCTTAGGAAATCTGTAAGGTAGCAAGAATGATGAAAATTGAGAGGTTGATTTTATCAGATCAGTTGCATAATCTATCTACCATTAGCGCTTGTTATGTTTAATTCGTTAAAAAGTGATAATGAATTTGAAGTGTAACCAAAATTGACATGAATAAATTGTTTGAAAATATCTTAACCGAATTCTCGGCGTGTCTACTGAACCAACAAACGCACGCTTCTTTAAAAATTTATATGAATTGATTACATTTCTTTGCACAAATAAACTTGGTCAACTCCATCGAGACTTAATGTTGTCACTCTCCCTCATTGCGTTAAAAATGTCAGATATTTTATGATTTACTGCTTAATTTTACAATTAAAACCAATTGAAAAACAATTAGTTTTAATTGTAAGGACATTTTACATTAAAAAAAATACGTCTCAAACATCTCGGCCCGAAAAATAAGAATTTACAGCAAACGAACAATCGCCAAACTTTCAAAGTATCATAATGTTACAATGTTTGTTAAGATTATGGCATCATATACTTATGTAAACTTTTAATGTCACTAAAGTGTGTCAAATATTGCGTTCATTTTAAAATCTCTTATTTATGATTTAATGTGTCTTTTCGGTATGAAACTTTAATGCATAGAAAAAGGGAATGCATTTGTTCAAAATTGGGCATGAAACCACTCAGTACATTAAAGCATCCTCATTTTGATTCGGAAATTGATTTGAGGCGATTAACTCAATATTGGAATAATAGGGACGCGATAGTAATACAGACTTCGCTTGTTTACTTTATAATCCTGAAAGTCTGGACAGTATTTATTAATGTAAAACATGTGAACCAATGAGCAAGTGATTGCTTTTATAGGCGTTTTTTTAGGAGGAAGGGGTAAATACTGATAATCCGGCATCTTTTTTAAAATATGATAATTTAAAAAGCATTTATCGAGTATTTTTAAAATAAACGAATTAATTACTTGCCTTTATGAAGAAATTATTTTTTAGTTTTCTTGCAAAGTCGACGTATTTGTCTTGTTTTGTATTTGTCGTATCGTCTACTTGAACAACGAAATTTTCTATCTAACGACTTTTTTCCTTACGAAATATATATGACCTTCTGGCCTAAATTGTGTTCTGTGTAAATCTCAATTCCAGAGAATTTTGTTTATTTTGTTTTTAATTTTCTAATGTTGTTGTTGTAAACTAAATTTATTGCTTTAAAAAGGTATATAGCATTCTTTTCTTCTACTTCAAACATTATATATGCGAAACAAATGATTTTACTTACTTTTCGTATACCATACAGAGCCAAAAACGAAATAAATACACACAGCAAATCAAATACAATGCCAACAGTCGTCAAATTCACAATCACTGCAGAAAATGGGGAATAAAAAAAAAGACAGAATTTAAATCAACTTCAAGATGTAACATTAATATACATTTATAAATTAAAACAATTAGAAGCAAAATGACAAAAATGATAGGCTTTATTTATATTTCGTTGCGTGAACATGGGAGCTTTGCCAAAAATGTTCCCAATTAGGCTCCGGAGTTCCTAAGGCCAGTACAAATCAAATTCCTTCCAAAGTTATTTCATATCAGAAAAAAAGTTTTTAGATTATAAGATCCATGTTAAAAATCATAAGTTTAGCGAATAGAATATGTATTTCTCTTGAAAATTTTCAATTTCTAGACAAAGGTGTATTCCTGGCGTTTCTAAGTATTTTTCTCACTATATGAATTTCCAAAAAATTACATTCGGATATTGCTTAATTGCATTTATTATCATTTTATCTTTCATAAATTAAAAATATTTTTTAATTTGATAGAATTAATAAAACTTGCCAAAGATATGAAATAACATTGAAGCACATTTTAAAAGTTTAAATTCCTGTATAACTTCTGATTCATGAGGAATGCCTGGACTTTTGTATCAGTGAATTTATTCGAATAAGAATACCAGTTGCAGTGCTTACAATAAAGAACTAAGCTAAAGATTTGGTTTAGCTTCGGCTTTCGATAACAAAACGGTATTATTCCATTGAATCTCTTTCAAATTGAAGCATATATAAATCCTGAGTATGATATTTAAATCAAGTATAAAGATACTTTGTAAAGTCATATAAACATTTGAAAGTATAAAACGACGCCTGAGATAGAGCCCTGTTCTCTACTCATTTCACTAAACAAATAAAGTCATCTGTTATTGAAATTGTTTATCGTGCTAACAAATGATATAATAAATTATATACATTACAAATGGATCAAATTTTGCATAAAATTTGTTAAATACTGAAAAATTAAGCGTTAAAGCCAGAGAAATTTATAATTACATTTCCTTTATCGGTTTAAGCTAAATCCGAAGAAAGGCTTTTACATCAAAACTATTTAAAAACCATACTTTTTATATCTTAACCAATATCAACGAATGACTTACCATTGCTGGCCTCGGCCTGTGTATGGTCAGCGTACTCTGTCGGCGCAAGAGAACTAAGTTTGTAGTCAATGCACAACCATAACGACATATGGAGAAGGCAGAAAAACTGAAAATAAAATTTTAAAAAATAGATCTCTTCAATAAGGGTTTCTATATCAATTGTTTTAAGAAATAATATTTTTAATATGACTGTGTTTATGTCAGTGGGTTTAGCAAATAGCCTACAGGGTTTAAAATGATCTTCTCAGCCAACAGACTGAATCCTTTATTGCTTTGCAGTTTCTGGTGGCGGAACTTTTTTTTATCACTGAACTCTATAGAGCGCCACACAATCCTCAGGGTAATCTTCTCTTCTCGGTAATCAAGCGAGAAGATTACAACGGCGTTGTGTGTCTGTTCAACGGCGTTGTGTGTCTGTTGCTCTGATGCAAGTGATGCATTCCCAACGGCCCGTTTCAATACTCCTAAGTCTATGTTTACTTTTATTTGTGCTGTGGTTGCTATGCAGAAGGTCATTGCTGCTCTTACAATGTCTAGATATTGGCGATCCATCCAGAACCTGATCAACATGTTTAAGAACCTTCATTTGCTCACTGATGATCGACTCATGTCCAACATAAGCAGCAATTAATCTGGAATGATTATCTATCCTTACGGAGATCCACAATCCGATCTCTCTCTCTCTTTCTCTCTCTCTCTCTCTCTCTCTCTCTCTCTCTCTCTCTCTCTCTCTCTCTCTCTCCCAACCACAACGACATATGGAGAAGGTAGAAAAACTGAAAATAAAATTTTAAAAAAGATCTCTTGATTAAGGGTTTCTATATCAATTGTTTTAAGAAATAATATTTTTTAATATGACTGTGTTTGTGTCAGTGGGTTTAGCAGAAACCCCCTCTTTCACCCCCCCTCTCTCTCTCTTAAATGACTGTAATTGCATAAAAGTGCATGTCTATGTGCGTTTCTGTGGCGTAACATATGCTTGAACTGCACTCTTTCTCTTCATTGAATTTTACTGTAGCATGCGCCATCGTCTGAAGTTCAAGAGGTGCACTGATATGAGTGTTACTACATGACAAGATGACGAAAGACTGAAAAATTTTATCAGAATATCTACCAAGTCACTTGCATGTAGATACTGTACCTAGATCAAAATCGCCATCGTCTCTCAAGGTGTTGCAAATGTATTTTCCAGCTGTGTATATTGCATGTGTGAAAAAGTTTCAGCGTATTTTATATAAAAAAAATAAACAAAAAGGTTTTCTATTGTGTATTTAATCTATACTTCAAAAAAGATACTTTTATACAACGCTAATCCAAATAAGCTCCCCGTCTAAACATATTTGAACTTTTTTCATGTAATTTTAAATTTGAAATTATCAGCATTTCGTGTGCAGAGAGTTCGTTTTTTTTATACTTTTCAAATTAATCGGCTTCGACAATAAATTATAAAATAGATTATAAAATAGATTTCACTCTATAAAACTATAACAAACTTCCTTTTAGGTAGTTAGTTATATGTTTATCGAAAATGAAATTTAATTCTAATTTAATTCTATTTTATAATTTATTTTATAATCTATTGTCGAAGCCAATTAATTTGAAAATTCATTTTTATTTGTTCCTTTCTTAAAATATTATTCTGTTCTTTTCTTTAAAAAGTTTAATTAAAATAGATAAAACAGGATCAGTAAATAAATTTTGATTTCATTTTTTAACGCTGCATATCTAGGCTACTTTAATCTCAATCAAAATGACCAGGAATAAACGCTAAATTAGAATATCGTTTTTATTTTTCAGCTAATAAATTAATATAGTTACCTCCACTAAATTGCTGAAAAAAAAACAACAACAAAAAAAAACAGCATAGTATGAATAAAAAAGGCCCCAAACGTAATAAAAACAAACCTTTTTTTCATCAAAATGTTTATGTCATTATTAAGCGGAAAGATCAAAGTATTTTTCAATTATTTTTTTTAATTTTTAATCCCTTGTAACACGTCCGAAATTTTGGTAAAAATCTTGTTTCGATTTTAGTTAGCTGGTAACGAAATCGTTACGAGAGTTAACAATGGAAACTGTAATATTAACAGAACTCAGTTTTATTTCGATGACAAGCACATTAAGTTTGAAATTCTTGCAAAAATTAAATAATTACCGGATTTTAATGAAACTTTCAGGAAATATTTACAGATGAATTAAATTATGTTTAAAATTATTATTTTCAAAAATGTTGGCACATCTCTTACCCAACTTCAGGTAAATTCATGAAATTTTAAGAAATTAACTTTTGTTGCAAAAATTGGTTTTATTAGTTAAACGCAAGATAAGGTAATTAATCAGTTTTTAACATTTTGCCTTTATTTCCGAAAATCTGCTTCGAATAGCAAAATAAAAAAATGCAATATAACTATAACATTATTTAATTTGTTTAATTTGACAAGCTTTTAATTCCTTTAATAATTAATATAAATTAAGGCCGTTATAGTCTGAAGAAATTTTTTTTCGATTAATAATGAAATTTTAAAAGAATTGTTTGCATTTTTTTAATTATTATAATTTATATAGTTTCAAAAATATTTTTAAAATACTTCAAAGATTTCTTAGGGTTTGTTATTTTGCAATCTTCACATATTAAGTGAAGATTACATTTACTAATCGAACATTTAAAATTGTAATTCAAATCGCCGTGCCTTCGTATTTTTAAAATAATTTTAAATTTTTTTGTGCATTTGAAGTTTGTTTTTGTATAGTAATTTCTATGTGTACATTAAAAGGTTTCTTCCCCTTACTGGAAAAAAATGTACACTTGTACTTGTGATCGCCATACACTGATCTTCTCTCGCATCTGCGAGCTGTCAACACATTTCAAATACGGCGGACAGGACAAAAGGTTCAACTCTGTTATTAAGAAATAGTTTTGTTCTAAATTTCTTGCTATAAATATGTAATACTTGCGTAAATCAGTTTAATTTAGCATTAAATTTGATAAATTTTCAAAAATAATGTGTCACAGATTAAGCCAAAAATCCAAAGACAAGATATATATTCTTCCAGGTTACATTTAAACTATAATTTTAGTTGGAATTTCACAGAAAATTCAGTAAATTTAATTAATGATTAGAAGGATCTAAAATTTTCACACAAAAAAATGGCTCATGGTTAATAAAAACATTGATAAATCTACGAGTACAATTCCAGAAAATGTTTACTTGTAGCCAATTTTCAACACTTACGAGTAAACATTGGCATTCAACAAGAGAGAAAATGAATGCTAATAACAAAGTTGCATAATATTAAAACATCATTGCACACAGCAATAATCATCTTAGATTATGTAACAGATAATATATTTTATTCAAATACATTTTTTATTTTGGAAATTCAAGATTTAAAATTCCTTTTCTGTTTTTAATAATATATTAAAATTGCGTTGCATTAAAGGTAGTCACACACACACACACACACACACACACACACACACACACACACACACATATATATATATATATATATATATATATATATATAGGAACGTTATAAAGATGATTTGATTGGGTGACGAAAATAAACATTAAATAAAAAATAATTAAATGAAGCAATAATACATACAAGACTAGAAATTTATAAATTTGAAGGAATATGAAAACACTTACCAGTGTAATAATCAGGGATAAAATACTTTTATTCCTAGAATTCTTTGTATACCAAGATAAATTAAACGCCATTTTCTTTTTTATTTTACTGAACAACGTTGATAGCTTTCCACAGACAAAAAGTTATTTCCAAATGACACTGAAAAATAATTAATGCTTTTTCTCATTCAGTGAGAAATGAAACAAAAATACTGAATATAGCTTTGAAGAATCCACGACGTATAAAGCTGAACGGTTTCATAGGCTTCAGTCTCATCTCGGATTAAAGATTAACAGGTATAGAAATAGTGTCAATCCTGATTCAAGTTCATAATACTTACAGGATAATCTGCCGACTTGCTCAAGTTAATTACGATCGTTATAACAAGAATGACGTAGATATAAGTTTTATTCTACGATGCCATTCAGTATCCATTGTAACACAGTGTAACATCCAGACAAGCCAAGAGAAAACTGCATACACGCATCAGGTAAAAATTCAGAAGTGAATCCTGAAATCAATAAGGCTAAATTCATTTGATGAAAATGACATACTCTTGTGTTTTTCTATATATATTAAATACAAGTAAATCTTTTCAATTTTTTTTTTTTTTTGACAAATCTAATCCGAAAATCCGACAAAATAACAAAAGAAAACGTTTTATTTGTTGTCATGACAATCAAATCTGTTACGTGGATGATAATTTCTCGAAAGTTAAAAAGTACGGAACATTTGCAACATAAATATCATTTGTTTTTCGAAGGAAAACTTCAAATATCCATAAATGGCCGTTTATATTTTGACGCATTATTTTACTTTGACAAGCTTCTTCAGATAATTTTTAAACGCAAATAATTCAAAAAAATTTTAATTGAAAAAAATGCAAAAAGACACTATGTTGATTGAGGCTTGATTTCATTGGTTAGATACGTGTCACGTATCTAACACATATAAACAGACATAAGTTGTTTTTATACACTTAAATTTGTTCATCTTTGCTTTATTACACGTGAAACATATCTAACCAATGAAATCAAACTTCAATCAACTTACTTATTCTATTCTACTTATTCCCTTTATTTATTCTATTCATCTTGTTGGATTTCAATACATATATCTTCTACTCATAGACATATATTCTAACTGGGGGTATTGTTTTACCAAAAAATTAATGATTTAAATTTTCCAAAGACTTCTACTTATAATTAATAGACCATTAATCGCAACAAAAATGAATTATAAAAAAAAATTACCAAGATTTTCTTAAAAAGAAAAAGAAACATTTCTGAAATAATTTAATTGATTTGTAAATAAGTTCCGAATGTTTCATTAAAACTCGATAAGTACTTGATATTTGCAAGAATTTTCTTTTCATAATAACAAAAATTTTGTCGATTTTGGGTCATTTGTTTTTCATCATGTATACGAATTTTATAGCAAATCGTTGGAGTACACACACACACACACACACACACACACACACACACACACACACAAATATATATATATATATATTAATCGATTTAGTTCAGATACGCTTCAAAGCTGTTGGGACATAGAGAGAGAGAGAGAGAGAGAGAGAGAGAGAGAGAGAGACCCCCTCCAGGTAGATTGATTAATTAACAGTTCTAAAGGACTGAGATGAAGTTATTAATTAGTTGGATAGAAGAGATTCCGGAGTAATGCCAGAAATAAGTTGTTTTTTTTTTAATAATTAATTCTGGGGCTGCGTTATTAATTGATTAGGTGGAATAATTCCAGAATGATTAACGGACAGATTCGTTAAGTAAAGTTTATAATAAATGGTGATTTCATAAAAAAAGTATGATAAATGGCGAATTGTAATCTGGGTGGTCTGAAATTCGACCAAGTCCGCAAATGAGATAAGTGGTTTTGGAAGGACTCAAGTGGCAACTGTCTGCGAAAAGAACCCGGGAAAATCCAAATTGCTATTGTGGCCGGAACCCTTTTCTGCACGAATAGTGATGTTCTTCCAGCGTAGACCCCAGCCATTTCATCCTTTATCATCGGATCTACCCGAGGGAACGAGAACCCGCTATTCGGATCAAAAAATTCTCAACGTGGCGAATGGCAGTGGTCCCTTCAGCTCACCGGGGAAACAGAGCATAGAAAGCAGCAGCCGGGCTGGTGTCACGTTAGACTGTGAAGCCACTAAAACGCAAGTGGTGTAAAAGAAACAGAAACATTACTAATGAGTGTGAATAAAAGAGTAATCAAGAGGACAGCAGACACCGATTGACTTTGTGTCTAAATTTTTTAAAAGTTAAAGTTAGCTAGAAAGCAAAAAGCGGGAAGGGAGTTCTACGGAAGAGAAATACGAGAAAAAGAAAGAACAGCATAAAATTTAAGTTTACATATCGCCAGCTCAATTGTAACTTGACGACAGTCGAGTACTGCGCTTAAATACAAAAAGTCTAGTTACCATAGCAAAGATCTCATCCGAACAATTACCATGAAAGTATTTATAGAAAAGACACAGAGAGGCAACCTTACGACGGTGAGAAAATGACTGAAGCCGAGTCGCCAGATTACGACTAATAATATTACTGATTCTTCTTTGGGTCTTATCAAAGATTCCAAGGTAAATAACAGGAGATAATACATTTCAGGGGCACCTAACTACATGTGCAATAACTTATTTATTATAAGCAGCAACAAATAAGCATATGTTGTGACGGGTGCTGAGCATGCTTGTGTGAAGATAGAATATTGGGGTTTCCCCTGGTATTTCCAAGTAGGAATGAAAGCATTCATGCCGGCTTTGACGAAGAAAAAATTTCAGTGGCGCAATTCTCAATTTGAAGGTTAAAAATATCAATCGAAATGGAGTCAGGAAGAAAATCGCGAAGTGAGTGCCAATCAACATGCGGTTTTATGAATAGGAGGTTACTGTTTAATAAATGGTTAGGACAAAATATCTATAGATACTAGAGGATGTTACGAGTTTGGAAAATGGTAGTGTTGTCAATTTCGGCAAGAGCGAGGAGTTGAGGTAAGAAATAAATCAAGGGGAGAGGCCTGTTGCTCGGTTTTGCTAAGGAAATGAATAGGGAAATCAACAATTTGAGTAAAGATATTCAGTCTAAGTTCGTGTGCAAGAAAGTGCGAATGTGTATAAAATAATGAAAATAAGTCAACTTTATTGTAAGAAAGACTTTATTAAAATGTCTTCAATAAACCTTTAATAAAATTAATGTTTGTGAACTGAAAGTCGCTTTTGTTTGAATTACGTTAATTAATTTCGATATGTGTTGTCTTTGAAATTGATTTGTCGCAAAATATTTGTATTAATGCAGTCAGAAGACGCAAAAGAAAGTAAATGATTTCTACAATCGTTATCGCTGAGATGCCGATCCACAGACCCATTGTTCCACCGAAGTCAGACGCAAAGGACACCACCTAAAAGATAAAATCACATAAACAATAAAATATAAAACGAATTTCATGAAAGTTAAATAAGTAATATGATCGAATGAAAGAATGTGTGAATATTTAGTTTTTCTTTGAAGAAGACCCATTGAAAATATTCACTGATTTTCTTAGTCAAAAAGCATATAAACAAAATTAAAATTTTGCTTGAAAATGTCTTTGTTTTATAAATGAAAGCTCCTTTTGAATGAGAGAATTGGAACAACAAATGAACGTATAAGATTGTAACGAAGAAATAACTGAGTTGTTATGAGTGAATAATATCTTTAAAAGACTTGCAGTGTGGATTTTACTTTTACGATAATTAACAATTTTCAATATTTTTAAAAGTTATTTTTATTCATAATGAGAGAATTGTAGAAGTTCTATACAACACGAAGTTTAGCAAAAATTAAGAGACCGAATGAAATCAGTTAATGTATCTTAAAATGGGTTCACGGACAGACAGCCAACAATTTTTATATACTAAATGTAACATTTATAGAACAATGTTAGGATTGTATAGCTTATCAAACCCGATCTAATGAGTTTTATAGAATATACACAGAAAAGACAGCATTAGAAAATAATCTATATATCATAATTGCTTTTATCTCTATTACCACAGTTGTACAATATTCACGTCTTTTCTGAAAATTGTGTATTTAATCTCTTTCGTGTTTATAACTCTTTCGTTCTCTTCGTTCAATTTCCATCGCCCAAGCTTTTTGCTCACCTATGTCACTGGAATATAGTTCATTAGGGCGGGGCCTATTTAAAACTTCACAAATGATTTTTCCTTCTTTATCATTATGTCAACATCAACAACATTTTTCCTCTTTACGATTTCAGATGTTTTTGATGGGCTAAATATCTAATTATTCAAAGTCAACAAATTCTTTAGCAATGTATTAGATGAAACATTGTCATTCATCTTATTCTGCTGCTTTTTCTCTGTTTTTTTTTATTACAATCTGATCGCAGAATTGTAACCTGGGAATTAGGGGAAAAAGACGGAACAAATACTAGTCAAGAATTAATGATAATATTTTAGAAGTTCACAAAAACTGAATGACTGACACTTAATTTCTCAAAATGAGACTTTTATATTGCCAGTGCTATTTTACTTTCTCTTCTGTGAAAACTTCTTTACAATTTCGTACGTATTCAAATGATTAAAGTTATTCAACTTCCGCCATATATAATTATTACTAAAGTCTCAAGTATATTTCAATCACATAGTGTCAAGTGCATTAAAAATTATGTAACAGAATTATGATTTTAGATTTAATACAAAACTGAGATATAAATGACGGCTCAAAGAACATATTAATCTATTTTTCTAAGTATTTTGTGTATATAATAACGAACCAAGATTTTTGCAAGAACTAGAAAATTTGACAAGAAAAATTTTAGAAATTTTGCATGAAATTCAACCATAGGAATTATTTCGTTGTAGACAACGTTCAATAGCATCGTTACACCAATACATTCAAGTTCTGTCAAATTTGACTGTTCCCAGGACATCGGCGAACATCAGTACAGGTACGTTTTTATTGAGGAAATGCCATGTATTCTAAGTTAAAGAAAGTTAAATTTTCTTTTTACTAAATTATATTGAACTACCTAAAACGTTTGCTCACCAAAAGCTTTGTAATTCTCTTTAAAATCTCTAATACATATTAAATATTCAAAATGTATGGAAAAAAGATTAATATGTTCTGGGATTTGTTTTTTTATCGCGATTTAAATTCTGAATTAAATCGAGAATCGAAACTTAATTTGACATTTGGCATTATGTGCTTGAAAATTTTTTCACAACCTGTTGATGATTATGTTATAGCGGTTGCTATGTTTTTCTTACCCACATTCTGTCCATACCATTTACTCGTCTGCGATTGGGTAATATATCACTACTGTTCTTGTATAGGACAATTTAGCAATCGCAGTTGCCTGTAACCTTTCACCTCTGAAGCAACTTTCAAGTGTGTGTTGGTGATTGGTTAATTTTTAGCCAATCACATATTTTTTTTATGTAAACAAAGTTTGTCCCGCGCTTGCTCAACGAGCAAGCGCAGGACAAACTTTGTCCTTATAAACGAAAGTAAAACCTTTCGCAAGTTAATCAGTAGACCCACAGGCTGGTAAAGGACTACACCACGCGTAAGTCTCTCTACTCATCCCTTGCCTAACGCACACACAGACACAGAACTTTGTCTTCCGTCTGAACATTTTCATCAAGAACTTTTGATCTTTGAACTCTTGACCAAAATTTGTATCACTCACAGTTACATTCGAAATAATTGTATTTTTTATGTTATTTGTTTTTACATGAAAATCTTGCTAACAATTGTAACAAATCTTTTTCAGCGAAAGAAAAAACTTCCTACATCTTACTTTGTTTGACGAACAGCTAAAGGGGAACAACTTTCCTCCTACTCTATGTGTACTGCTATTACTTGTTTTGTTTGTTCATTGAATATATTTTAATTTATTGGTTACAAATTGGAGTTGTTTTTATTTTTCTTGTTGGACGAATCGTAATATAAATCGTAAAGGACTAAAAATCCTCTACAATGGGAAATCTTAACCTATTCAGTATGGATAAACAGCAATGCACTTTCACCTCCGACATGTATATAAAGAATATATTACATTAACAAATCAATTTCTACTTGTTTTTTAATGTTGTTAAAAGAGAGACAGAAATACCGAGATTTTGCGTTTTATACAAGTTTTCGTAATTTACGGGACTTTCCATTAGTCTATATATATTAGTCATCCACATACAAACCTGTTTCACTGTATCACAACACATTAGTGTGGCTAGACGCATCCACTTGCTTCTGACCGGGATCTAAACTCGACCGATTTGGTGTCAGTCGGAGTCGCTACTCTTTAAGTCATCGACGCATGGCTGTGCGTTGTGGTGCAATGGATATCGGCTCGGAACGAGAAATCGGGGAGCCGAGTTCGAATTCCAGCTGAATTCATTCCATGCACTTACGCGCAAATACCCTTGGGAAAGGTATTAATCCGTCTCTTCCTTCCAGTTATGGGTTAAATAATAGGACAGATTGCGTTCTATAGCCTTGGTCGGCAACCAGTCAACCGCAGAAAGCAATGGCAACCTACTGCGGGATAATCTTCTGCCCAGTCAGTCATGTCTCTTTCAAGACATGATCGCCGAAGCGTGTATCACGTATGGCACTTGACTGACTGATACAAATTTTATCATTTCAAATTAGAAAACACATTTAAGGCATTTATTCCTTACATTTTAACTAAATAAAATTAAACTTCGTATTTATTTACAGTCATTCGGTTTGTATGCAATCATTTTCAGCCATAGAAAAAATGAAAAAAAAAATTTTTTTTTTAATTATCTCTTACGCCATATGATTTTCCCTCACTGTAAAATGTGTACTGCATTTGCTCATAAAAGATAGTCAGAGCAGCAAAGTTGTCTCTACAAAAAGAAAATAAAACATTTTAAGTTGTAGCCGAACTAAAATTAAAACAGAACTTATAAACAATTATAAAATAGGCATTTCAGGAATAACAGTATTATGGTATAACGTAAGTTGCCACAGAAAAGAAGAACACTACATGAAATCCATAAGTGCATTATGTTGACATAGGTTGACACATGCGCCTTAGAAGTGAATAAATTGTGTGTCACCTTCCATCCTAGAGATAGTGTCACTCAAGATGTAACATTTTCTGGGAAGCATTGAACTGTGTCACTCCTTGAAATTGTTGATTATGTTCATGACTTAGTTTTGGACAATTGACGATTCTCAATCTAAAAAATTGTTGATATACTAGAAATATCCAATGTAATTATTGTTGATGAAACGTACTTACACCGCCATGATTCAGAGACCAAACAGTATTGCTGACACTCAGGTTCATTACGGCAGAAGAAATTCCAAACTTAAAATTAACCAGAAGAGGTTATGGTCATAGACTTTGGAGAGGGAGATGAGGAAAGTATTTTGATGACTGACCATCTGCAGGATGACTGAACGATTAATGAAGAAAGCTACCCTAGCTTACTGTGTCGATTAAGGAATGCATTCAAAGAAAAACTGCGAGAGAAGTCGTGTAAACGTGTTTTCTGTTGCAGAACATTCATCTGTTCATAGATCTGATGAAGACTATGGATTCGTTTTTTTAAATTTGGGTTTTGAGTCCATAGAACATGCCTCTTACACCATTTGACATGTTCCTGTTTTCAAACTTTAAAATTAGTTTGAAACCGGGGAAATCTTTGGATGGGTGGGAGACAGCTGCAGCAACAATATTGAAATAAGTAAATATCAGAATATTTTAAGGTAAAGGAACTTGAGAAACGATATACCAAGTGCGTTGAAATGCAGCGGGAATATGAGGAATAGCATGTACGTTTCATAGTTCTGGGTTGTTTTTCTTGGTCAGGCTATGAACTTCTCAACATTATATATATATATATATATAAACTTTTAAACGTTTTCATTATTAGTGACTCTGAAAATTGCGTAATTAACAAAGTTATTATTTGAAAGAAAAAAACCGTCGCTTATAAGAAATCAAATAAATATTTGTTTTTATTTTTTATATGAAGCATTATCAATCCTTTTTTTTTTTTTTTTTTTTTTTACCTGGATTTTCTTTTTATCTTGCCTTGCAATCACTCTATTGCAACTATCAAACTGTCATTCCACGGCCCTTATTCAGCAACACAGGCGAAAATAAGGAATACGTCTCCGACAACAAATTAAAAGAAATACTAGTAGAAAAATTAATGGTAACTGACAATGTTTCAGGTAAATAATAATATAATGAAAAATGACTAAATAATAATAAAATCGCGAATGGAATTACAACGATAATAACGTGTTTTTCTGAGGCTTCGGAAAATGTAACGCTTTTTTCTTCATATATTATTTAAATTCTCTGTTTCTTCTTTAAATGTTCCTAGATTCATCAACTAGTTTTCTTATTATTCATATTTCCTTTAGTTGTCGATATTTCGAAATATTTTTTGAACTATGATAATCTTTCTTAAAAACAAAAAATAAATAATGATATTAATCTTAAAACAAAAAATAAAACTATGATAATCTTTCTTAAAAACAAAAAATTAAACAAGACAACAGAAAAAAAATACGACGAAAAACACTAAAAAACAGTTTGATACAATTTCTACGATATTCTTTCTCAGAAAGAATACGTATTTAATTTATTTATTTTTATTTTTATTCATTCATGCATTTTATTTATTTTTCGATAACCTTATTTTCGACGACTTTAACTTTACAATGAAAGAATAACAGAAAAGTGGGCGAATACATAATTAATTTCAAAATTTCACGGCAGTAATAAAGTCAAACGTATGTCAACTTTTTCTTTTCGATTAAATTTTGATTTTTTAAAATTTTATCTTAACAATTATTTTTGTTACAAGGACTAGTGATTGCAACAATTTTTTTTTCTTTTAACAAAAAATACTCTAGTCTAAGTGTAGTGATGTTTTTTTCCGTTGAACGGCTGTTAAGTCAAGTTTGTTTTTTTTAAACCAGCGTCTTTCTCTCTCTTTTTTTTTTTTTACTATTTTAACATAAACATGGATTTTTCTTCATATATTATTTAATTTATCTATTTCTTCTTTAAATGATCTTATAAAATCATCAGTTTTCTTATTATTCATATTTCCCTTAGTTGTAGATATTTCAAAATAATTTTTTTAACTATTATAATTTTCTTAAAAACAAAAAACAAAAAACAAAACAACAGGAAAAATAAGATGAAAACAGTTTGATTATAATTTCTACGATATTCCTTTTTAGAAAGAATACTTATTTATTAATATATTTATTTTTATTTATTCATTCATTTTATTTACTTATTTAATTTATTTTATTTTGATAACCCTATTTTCGGCGACTGTATCAATTATTTTTTCATTAAGAAAAAATAATTGATACAGTGGACGAACAAATTATTTTTATTTTAAATCTTACAGCACTAATAAACTTAAATGTATGTCAACTTCTTCTTTTCCATTACTTTTTTTTAACAGTTATTTTTGTTACAAGGACTAGTGATAGTAGCAATAATTTTTTAACAAAATTACTCTAGTGTAGTGATGTTTTGTTTCGTTGAGCGGCTGCTACGCCCAAGTTTTTTTGTTTTTTTTAAACCAACGTCTTTCTCTGAGAATTCCAATCGCGTCTCTGTCAGCTGTCGCTTGGCAATCCATTAGGAAAAGGAAAACTCTGAACAACAACCCGCAACTCAAGGTGTTAATCGTGCCGAGGAGTGAATGGCTACTGTAGGGGATTTGGTAAGTGCTTGGTTGATGTGCTTCCGTATTTTACGGGTATTGCTCTCGAGATTAGTTCCCCCACAAACACAACACAATGTTTTACAATCGCGCAAAAGAAATGGAATAAGTCACAACGAACATTAAACAACAAACAATTTAATATGTATAAAATAAAATTAGCATGTGGAAACAAATAAAATACAAGATGTGAAAAATTGCCTTTTGGAAAATAAAGTTTGGCAAGAAGTTAAATTTGTTTAAAGGTGTGTGTAAGTTTATATTAACGGAGTCCGTAAATAAGTCGTTCTTACTTACATTAAGTTCATCTCGGGTGGCGACAGCATGTCGCGTGGATGAAAGAAAGTTTATCGGGGTTTTCCTTTCACGGCCATCTGTAGCTAGGTCATGAACTTTGGTGTGGAAGAATGACTTGGCCGGACAAAGTATCGGTTACATGCTGACTTAATGGCTAGCTTGGTGACTGACTTTTTTCTTCCTAACTGTGTGTTATTTATATACCATAATAGTGGATCAAAGAATCTTCCTAACATTTAGGTGTGAAGACATTTATTGACCAATCAGATTTGTATTTTACTATTTTGTTTTGGGGCCTAAATATTTTTTGTTAATTGACTTCCGATCCTATTTTTCTAGAATGTTCTTATTCTATGTTTTTAGCTGATTGGTTGAGAAATATAAAAATGTAATTTAAATTCTAATGCCGTTTTGATCCAAAATTTCTATAATGTTTTTATGTATTTTCTTATTGTTTATTTTAATAGAAAAAAATGTGTATCCCATACTACTGCCTTATGAGGTCACAAAAGATCCCCTACAGGCTTCGGGACCCTGTTTGTAAAAGACCGTTAACCAACGTGCCGAGCAACTTTGGGTGGACTTTTGGACCCGTGCGTCACTCGTGGGAAAATAATGAGAAATACAAATAGAAATAAAAAGTCCAGTATGCGTCTTCCAGTGGATAAACAGGGAGCCCGTCCTTCAGGAGGGAACCTACCCGAGGTCGAAAAATCTGCCATAGGAACAAATTTCTATACAAAGGTCCCCACAACCAGGATAATCCTAATGATGGCCCTGAAAATTCTCCAGCTAGATCTATAGCCGTATATTAAAGAAATAAAAAATAAAATGGTCTCGTGAGAAGTACAAAGTCCTTATGACTGCATTTCATGAAGCGTTACTCAAACCTCAAAAAAACATCACTCGCCAAACATATGACATTTGGCGAGAAAAGGTTGGACAAACAAATAGAAAGTACATAGACGAAAATAAATTAGCCAATGTACGAAGATACATCATGCGAAATAACCGATTGACAGAGGCTGAAATTAATGAGATAAAAAGAATTGCAACCAGGATAGACAAATCAACAAAATATGAAAAATAACCGGAATCAGAAATAAAAAGTAGTAACATCAAACAAGCCACAGGTCATAATGTAGAAACCGTGATACATACAAATCACTGTGAAGATAATCCTGTAAGTTTAGAAGTGCGGGAAAGGTGTGATCTGAGTCAGTTACAAGACGACAATAAAACAAGTTCAGAACACATTGAACAGAATTATTTTACGGAAAACAAGAACAGTATACAAGATGCCAAAGAAGAAATCAAGAACCATATCAGAAATCAAATACAAAATATTGCAATGGAGGAACGAGAACAGCTCCCAAAATTACAACCAGCAAAGCATAACCTCGAAACTATTAAGCTCTACAAATTTTGGATGAAGAAGACACTCATATAAATCTCAATGCAGCTATATATGCATCAGCAATAGCCTCAACAAAAGAATTGAATATCAAATTAAAAACAAGGTAGTCTCGCAGACATGAAGATTCACCCTGGAAAAGAAAAATAGAAAAAGAAATCAAACAAATTAGAACTCAACTATCAGTACTCGATGAACTGTCAAGAGGAATAAATGTAAGAACTAGAAAAGGCAGAAGAGTCGAAAGAGAACACATTAGAAATGAAAATGAAGTCCTATCAACTAAGGAAAAAATAAAGCAAACAATACAACTGAAGGCTCAAAGAATAAGACGCTATGAGAAAAGATCAAGATTCTACAGACAAAACAAGATTTTTCAAACCGATGCTAAGAAATTTTACAGGGAAATAGGTAAAAAAAGAATTGAAGTGACAGTCCCCTCCAAAATGGAAGAAGTTATACAGTTATGGGAGAAAATATGGGCTTGCCCTAAAGAAGTAGATTGGATTACACAAGAGATAGAACGAATAAAAAATAAACCAGAACAGACATGGGCTGGAATCACAGAAGAGGATGATAAATGTGCACTGAAAAAAGCACACAATTGGAAATTTCCAGGTATAGATAAAATTTCTAACTTTTGGCTATATTATTTAAATGCAGCACATAAAATAACTACCCAAAGAACTTCAAGAAATGGTTAACGATCCTGCATGGATGACCAAAGGGATTACATTTCTTCTACCCAAGAATAGGGACACAAACAATCCGAAAAACTACCGACCAATTACATGCCTTCCGACAACATACAAACTGTTAACATCTATTTTAACAAAACAGACATATTTCTTCTTGGAAAGAAATGACACATTACTGCTTAAACAAAAAGGGTGCAAACGTGGCTGTTGCGGATGTAAAGACCAATTGCTTATTAACAGAATGATCCTGGAAAACTGCTACAATGCAAAGAAAAATCTTAGTACTGCTTGAATAGATTATCTTAAGGCATTCGATAGTGTACCACATTCCTTGATCTTAAAGACTTTAAATATATACAAGATATCACCAATCATCATCAATTTCATCAAACAATGCATGTCGATATGGAAAACCACCCTTTACCTCAATCATATAAATGGAACCTATAAGTCTGGTGAAATAAACATCAAAAGAGGTATATTTCAATGTGACTCTTTGTCTCCCTTACTATATCATTAATAGCACTAACCAGTCAACTTAACAAGATAGAATGTGGTTATAAAATAGCCCAAAAGAAAATAAACCATCTATTATACATGGATGACTTGAAGTTGTATGCTATACATGATATACATGATAACGAACTGGAAAGTTTTTTGTATACTGTAAAATGCTTCAGCGAAGATATTGGAATGAAATTCAATTTGAATAAATGTGCTAAAGCTATAGTTTTACGTGCATCACTACAAGAAACATCCTCAATTAGCTTAGACCCTGCTGTAACAATAAAAGAATTAAAGCCAGAAGAAGCTTTCGGTTCACTAGGTGTAAATGAGAGTGAAAACATTCACCATAAAAAATGAAAGAAATAGTGCGTAAAGAGTACTATAGAAGGCTACGACTGATATTAAAAACTGAATTGAATTCTCAGAACAGACTTATGGCCATTAATAGCCTTGCAATCCCAGTTGTCCAATATAGTTTCAACATCTTAAACTGGACTCTAAACGACATCAGGTGAATGGATTCTAAAACAAGAAAGCTTCTTTCTAAGCATAAGATGCATCATCCAAAGGCTGATGTAGACCGTCTATACATACCCCGTAAAGAAGGTGGAAGATGTCTTATCCAGCTAGAATTGTCATACAAGACAACAACTATTGGCTTACTAACATACATAAAAACAACAAAGGACTGGATGATACAATTAGTCAAGCAACATGAAGAAAGAAAGAAAAAAATATTCAATAATAAAAGAAGGCAGTAAATACAAACAAGATTTACATTTAGTAGATTCTGTAGAAAAGCAAAACAGAAGCTAAAGAACCAACTATTGCGGCAAAAAATATGAAAATGAAAGCCAAAGATAAAGCTCTTGAACAGATGAAACAACGCTGGCAAGACAAACATCTGCATGGCCAATATCCAGAACGTGCCAATAAATCCAATGCTGATAAAGTTAATACTCATTGATGGTTACATGAATCCGGATTAAAGTTTGAGTCTGAAGGTGCAAGACCAAAGTCTTTTCACTAGGAACTTTCAGGCAAATATTATACATAATAATGTGGATCCAAAATGCAGGTTTTGTGATAAACACCAAGAAACAATAGACCATCTAATCTCAGAATGTTTTGTACTTGCCCCAAATGAATATAAAAATCGTCACGACAAAGTGGGGCAATTTTTACATTGTCCAATGTGCAAACACTATGGAAAATCTGTAAACAAACACTGGTATGAACATCACCCAGCACCGGTTACAGAAATAGAAGATGTCACCATTCTATGGAATTACATCATCTACACAAACATAAAAATTGAAGCAAATAGGCCGGACATTATTGTTAAAAACCATAAAGAAAAAACTTGCCTATTAATTGATGTGGCTTGTCCAGCGGATTGTAACATAGCAACCAAGGAATTCGAAAAACTGTCAAAATATAAAGACCTGGAACTTGAAATAGAAAAAATATAGAAATTGAAAACAAGAATCGTGCCAGTGATAGTAGTTGCACTTGGAATGATAAAAAATGGAACAAAACAACACATTGAAAGAATCCCTGGAAACCCCAGCTTAAGAGATATACAAAAAATTGTCTTATTAAGTACAGCCCACATACTAAGGAGAACTCTCTCTATGTAACGCTAGGGATAATAAAGGAGATAGAAAAAAACATGAAATGGAGCCATAACGACACACCACGATCTACCTTAGGTCTTCCCGCAGACTTGGTAGGTAGTGCAACCATAGCACAAATCGTAATATGATAAAAAATGACAACATAATAATAATAATAATAATAATAATAATAATAATAGAGTAAAGTATCAAGTTACAGACAAAAATAAAAGATTACTATATCATCAGTACCAAATAATTACGTTCCACTGCCTAATCAGTAAGACAGCTTTTGCCTTTGACGTAATGAGATGTAAATCCTTGTCTCGATGGGCAATTATTCTTTATTTCCAATCAGTTTATATAATTAGTATCGACTACAGAAGAACAATGAATGAGATAAGGATCAATTAAAATTCTTAAACTTAATTATGATCAAATAAATGTGTTTTCTGTTTGCTAAATTACGTCTGGCAACCAACAATTCCCATGCAGATTATTTTCTGTATTAGTATATAGGAATGCATCCACAAATGGGGTGGAAGTTATAGTAGGAAGAGAGCAATCAGCAGGTCTTAGACTGCAAAAATTTAAAAGAAAATGTATCGAAGTTAACAGGCTGCTAGTTATTGCGTATTTTAGGTGAATTTTTGCGTGATTAATAAGAAACATACAAAAAACTTGAATTTTTACTTTGGGTGTTTATTTTTTCAAGGTGTCTATAGCGAAACTATGTTCTCTGAGTTTCTTGTGTATGCCCATTCTCTTTCTGGTCCAGGAGTTATGATAGGTAAGTATAAGAATCATATTCGTGGTCGATCATAAGTCAGCCTTGTGCAGAGTTTGAACAACCAGAGGGAAAGCTTAACTTACTTCATAGGTAGAGGTTTTTGGAAGAAACGTGGAAGCGCTATGCGTTGGAAGGTGTGGGGAGAGTTCGGTCATTTGAGGACCGGGGAAATTAACATTCCACAGTAGAAACGTAATTACCATGTGGTTCAGACCTTTGAGCAAAGAGGTAAAAGAGAGTGAAGTAGGAAATACTCGCCTTTTTCTAAGCTTCAACAACGCCATCTAATGACGTTTGACAAAACCAAGTCGGGTTATCATATTTCCGGTTCCTTTACTCTTAGTATCATGGAAAAATAAATTGCTTTTTTATTACTCGATATTAATATTTTATTTATCGATTTTATTTCATTTTCTCACAAATATCTCATAAGAGAACAGTACTCTTTATCATTTATCATTGTAAAATTACTGACCGCTAATTTCAAAATACTTTACTGTGTACGTTTTGTTGATTTATGATTTAAGTTAAAAGTAGCTATTCCACAGTGACTAAAATACATAGATATAATCTAATACAGTAGTTGCTAACTAGTGTTGTTAAGAAAAAGATATGTAAATTATTAGCAATTAAAAAGACTTAAATGAGACATGAATGAATTAATTACATGAAGCTTTTTATTTAGGTACCGCCAATATTTCAGCATAAATTTTCGATACCTAAGTTTAAAATGTAAAAGCATTCTTGAAGATTTCATTTTAAATTTAATTAAAAGCTTAATGATTAAATTTATTATTTCCATTAAGTAAAAAATTCTGGTGTATTTCAAATAGAAATTATATCAATTGGAATGTCACATTTAATTTTGATTTCTTAAAATTTTCTTAAAATCGGCCATTTTCTTAATTTTAAGAAATTTGTAAACAAACAAAAATTCATCGATTTTAAACATATTTCAAAAGATTTCTGACTCTTTATTTTAGTAAAATTAGAAAATTGAAAGTTAAATTAATCTGATTTTAAAGAAATATTACTTACTTAGAGCATAAAAAAGTAATATACAAACAATTATTAATGATTAGTCGTTTTCATCTGATCGAACGTTTGAGGGACTGCTTAATGACAAAGTGATGACAGCTGCTATGCATGACCATAAATAACAATTTTCATAAATCTAAGAGAAGGGACAAAACTCTTAAATTATGTAACCTTTTCATAATAATGGCAATTTTAGTCAACCATGCATGGAAATAAGGGACGTATTAAGTAAATAAAAATTATTTTAAAAATAGATGGCACCACTGTGTAATTTTGGACTCGTAAATTTCGTTTCCACTTAATTATTATATCACATCCCCAATAGAGAATTTTACACGGTTTTAAACTATTATAAATTATTATAATTAAATTGTAAAAAAAAAATTGAAAAAATTCTTATAAAAATTCATTATTCATCAGAAAAATTTTATTTCGTCAGACAATAATGTCCTTAATATTACTTATTTACAAAAGCAATTAAAAACTTTTCTAATTAAGTAATGTCATTGTTTTATTGGAGTCATTATTTTTCAATTCAGAGCAGATTTTAATTTAGATAGCACTAATTTGAAAAAAAGTAGGTGATTTACAATCTCCAAAGACACCTACACTTAACAAAAAAGAATTTGAGGGAAAAAAAATGATTCTGTGCGAAATTCCATGAAATTAAGTAAGTTGGGGGTAACATATTAAAAAAAAGCATTTTAAAAATAATTTCATTCATTTGTGAATAAGTTCTAAAAAGTTCATTTAAATCGAATTAATTTTTACAAGAATTTCCAAATAAATGTGTTTTCAACGGAAAAAAGCACAAAAAAATCAATATCAAAAGTTGTAGAAGGCGATGACGTAAACAAAACAAGATTTTAACCAAAATTTCGAACGTGTTAGAAAGGATTAAAAAATTTCAAAAAGTAATTATAAATTCTTTGATCTTTCCTCTTAATAATAATATAAACATTTTGATGGAAAAAGTTAATTTTTATTATGTTTGGGGCCATTTTTATTCATGTTATGCTGTTTTAGCGATTTTTATTGGAGGTACCTATTTTTATTATACCAGAATACCATCTTCCGACGTCGTATGAAATAAGTAAAATGATTTCCTTCAGTTCTGCAAAGAAATTTAAAATTTAAGTATTTTTCAATGATTTCATTAACAATTAAATGAAACTGGATAAAGTGAAAATATTTTCAGAATAATGACTTCTCGCTTTTTTTTACGAGAATACTGTTTTCCGATTTTAATCCTTTTCCGATTTTAATCCTTTTCCAATTTTAATCCTTCGTGCTTAATTAAACGGTTATAATTTATTCATCGGTGACTGAAAAATAGTAACTTACCGTTTCCGAAGATAATCCAGTTTTCTTAAATATGCGCAACCGGACATATTATTCAAGCAGATGTCATTCACCAAACTTTCCTGCAAAATGTATTTGCCAATAAATCTGAGTTTTGTTTTATTTATTAAAAAGAAAAATCAATAGCATCTCACATTTCTATCATAAATGTAATTAAATAAAATATAATTTTTATTCTTACACAATAATATCCATTCAGTCAAATATTTTAAGGTTTTGATTACACCAATATTATTGTACACCTGTCAGGACTTTAAAAATATAAATGCCGATAGACGCTTCAGATAGTTTTGCTAGTTATAAGTTTGTAAGAGAACCACGTGACCAAAATACTATTTTGAGAGATTATATATATATATATAAGTATTGTTGGAATAATATTCCTTGTCCAAAGAAACACTATTTTTAATAAAGTGCTCAATACAAAAGTAGAACTAATAATATAATTTATGAATAAATAATATATATATATATATATATATATATATATATATATATATATATATATATGTATATATATATATATATATTAATGTGGCAGACTAATTTTAATTCGGAGACACATACTTCGAAATCTACATAATTCTGACATCACATAGTATAAATTTTAAAAGTAATATCATTACACATTACGTTAGATATACTTATGTACCACTGAGTAATTGTTTCAGTTTCTATTTTGTGCTTTTGAAAAATAGGCAGTTATTGCAATAAATTGTCCACCTGGAAGCAAACCGGTTATTTAAGTTCGGATTTTTTTCACAGATCCTTAATTTCGTATTACATAAGAATTTTTGTAAAATATCAATTAATATAAAGTATATGCTTAATTTTTTTATAAATTGTATACGTAGTTTTTATTATTTATATTAATTGCTTGACTTAAGATTACCCCTGGTCAATGCGACGAAGAAGAAATGCAGATAGTAATCTGTGGAATATTTGTCCTCCTGTTTTATTCAATCACGAAAAAATGTGACTTACGCAATGTATTCCATGCGCGTGGCTGCATTGCCAAATAAAAGCATAAGGTTACCTAAGCTTCAAATGTGTTTGGAGACAATGCGCAAAGAAAAGAAAACCAAACCACTAGATTACTTTTAAAAATCCCTAATGATTTCCAAGAAAGTTTTTGTTGAACTTATTGGACGAATAAAAGATAGAGATAAACTGTTAGAATTTCACATATGATCAACCAAAAAAACACACTTGATTTTTTCGTGTCATCCATCGTGTCATCAATTTTATTTAAGATTGAGGATATAATAAAGTAGCTAGTTCTCCATTTGCAAGTGAAACAATTTGTTCTCCAACTCGACAAAACTATTTGAGGAATAATGGAAGCTATTTTATTGGCATACGTTGAGTTTATTTATAATATTCGGCCCAGAGAAAAATGCTTTTTTTTGTCATAACCGGCACCAAGGATGAAGGAATTTTTAAAGTAGTTGCCAATGAAAACAATATTTCCTTATAAGGAAACGTAGCTTTTGGGCTAATGAAGTGGGTACATGCAGGTTTATTTTTTACGCATGAGAAATCCTTGTTCTTGGGTATTTCACATACGCTGCGTGGTTGCAATATAATTGTGTGAGCAGCTACCTTAAGATCGCACTAAAAGCTGTTAATTTTATTAAATCAATTGATTTTAAAGACCTCCTCTTTCATGAACATTGTAGTCAAAAGGAAAACAACTTTGAATTGCAATTGTCACTGAAAAGTAATGGTTTTCGTGGTTTTGGAATTTGAATGTTCAAAGAACAATTGGCACCAGTTAGATTTTATACATTTTACTTATGAAATAGAGTTAAAAATTGAATTTACATAACAATATAACCTAACAACTTGCAACAGCGGTATTACTGCTTTCTTTGAAAAACTAAAGCTGCTCAGTATGTCATGCGTTAGAGGATCAGCATTTTTCATGGCTGACATTGGTTAGCAACGAATTGAACAAGAATGGTTTTATTGTGTTCATTGAACATTTGAAAGACTTGCTAGTTTGAATGTGAATTCCATTTGAATGTTGCTAATATAGACATTACTTTAAAAGAGAGTCTAATTAAATTGTAAAGTACATATTCATGTTTCATAGAATTCGCTTTTAATTGGCTACATTTATAAAATATGGCAGTTATTTTGAAATTTAATATAATTGCTATTTATATGCACTGTAAATATTAAAATAAAATATTCTTTACCAGAAACGGCCATGACAGGTTACGAAAATAAATGATGGATAGATTAAGCACCACTGATTTCAAGGACATTTCACGTTGCTTTCGATATAAGGCTTCTTGTTAAATATATATATAGAGAGAGAAATAAGTCCAAATTTGTATATATTTGAAATGGATTTTCAAATCTCTAAACCTTAAATCCCATCAAATCATAAGTTCATAACAAAGTGGAATAGAAAAATATTGCATAAAATTTAACAGCTGTCTAATTTGTCGTCTTGTTTTGTAGATAAATCCATCATATTATAACAAGTTTCCGTTTTCTTTAAGGTTAATTATTAATGCGGGAATTATGCATGAAGAGTTTTGCAGTAACTTTGACAACCAAATTAAATTTAATTTGTCATTTTTACTTCTAAATTACTAAAAGTAATATGGGAGGCAAATCATTTATAGCTTACAGTCTGAAATTTATTATTTCAGTTAATATCAAATAGAACTGTTTTCGCATACTAAAATTGTAGTTATTACAATATCGTGTTACTATAAGCCTAGTACAATAATCATTCGAATCAACGCAACTTTTTATAATAATATCATAAAACCTCATCCTTCTGGTATTAGTTTAGAAAAGACACCAGAAGGATATGAGTTAATATGAATTTAATTTAGACAATATTCAATGATTTTATTTTGGAATTATCACCATAATTGTAAAATAAGCTTTTAAAATGAGAGACACAAAGAAAAAAATAAAGAGTTAACGTATTATACTAAATAGAAATATAATTACCACTTCGTGGACGTCAGGCCATATTTGAGTCGAAATAGTTAAACTGTAGGTAGTCTCACTGTAATAAATATAAAGTTAATATTATTTTTAATCTTGAAAGAAAGAACAGTCGCAAATATCGTGATGAAGTAAAATGCTGAATATCCTTGAAGTTGAAAAATGAATATTTTTACCAATGCATTTTTATGAAAGAAATTCATAGAAAAGTTTGATGGAAAAATTACGAAGTACAAAATCGCAAATGATTGCTGAAGATACCTCTGCTTAAATTCCGTAAAATAATTCCTTTGAACTTGGTAATGGGTTGTTATGGAGTTCTAAATATTTGTTAAACCCTGTCGAAAAATCAGTAGAAACAAGAATTTGATTGTTTTTTATTTACGAACACTGCTGGTGCTGCCCATTTTGAATGACTAATCTTTTTAATTACATCCATTTTTTTCAAGTCTGTCAAATTCTTCGTTGACTTCATTCAATGCTGCGAATAGTACACTAAATTTCGGTTTAAACACTGGTGTCGACAATTTTTTTTCACTTCAAATTTCACTTTGAATTTAGAAGACCGTCCCAACTTTGTTTTTTTCACTTGTTCACTTAATTTTTGTAATAAACATTTATAGGTAAATCCCACAGCTCAAATAATTCTATCTAGTCAGTACCAAATACGTTTGTCGTATTTTTTAGCTTTTAAACACTTGTTACGGAATGAAACATTGAAAGTCATTTCGCCAATGAAAATAAGTTTTCACCTGACAAGTCACTATCTGCGACTTTCGAAGTCATTTTAATATAGGTTTTTCGTTTGCTTTCATGTGACTTCATTGATTATTGAGATATCGCTACCAGTGTCCAGTTGCATTTTAAAATTCACATTATTAATTTTCGCATACACAAATTTTATTTGGTTTTATGTCCTAACGCTGTTTACAATATTTTTCTGCAATAACTTTTCCTTGCTTTAATTTTACATTCTGACTTTTTATGTCCTACTTCCCCACACTTGTAGCATTTCGAATTCTTAAAGGGTCAGTCATCTTCCTCCAAGATGTACTCTTCCAAATCTGAAACAAGGATTAATATTTCTTTTTTCCACATTTTTCTTCCGATTGTATGCACAACCATTTTTTCCTTCAATTTCTCTTGCATCACGCCTCAGATTTCGGAGTTTCTAGCATTCGTCAGATATTTTCTGTAGTGTAAGTTTATTATTCTGTTCAAGTTTCGTTAAAATTCTCGACTGCATTTTTGCGTCATTTTTTCGTCGTTAACCCTTGAATGAAAATGAACCCTTTAAACATATCCAGAAAATGAACCCTTTAAACATATCCGGAATCAGTTCGTTTAATCCAAATCTTTGACACTCCTTGTTAACGATTCCAGCATATGTGACAAAATCTTCGTCTTGATTTTTCGTCAGATTTATCCATTTCCGACGAGTATGAAATAACGAGCTTTTCTCGCTAAAGATTTTAGTTAAAATATTGACTGTTTCAACAAATTTCTCTTGTTTTACTTTTTTAATTTTACTATTATTATTATTATTATTATTATTATTATTATTTTTGTAAATAAAGGTTACAGTATTTTTCATGTTCTACTGATGCTAACTTTCTCAACAAAAGTTTTATTTGTTTTCTTGTCTTCCCAGGCGCTGCATTATTCTCCGAAAATTTTGTTCGTACCTTCTAAAATAAAAATAAAAAAAGGTAATTAAATCATCTGAATTGTAAAGAATTTAAATATGTTATTTGCCATCGTGTCGTGAGTGAAAGAACTTGGGTAATTTTACGTTTTTTTATGAATTATTTCAATTAAGTTTTGTTGTTGTTTCTAGAGTTCCAACAGCTGATGGTGTTGCTGCTATTGCTGTTGTTGTTGCTATATTTTGACTACATGAGCTAATATTTTTCTACGTTTGAAGAATATTTGTTTCTTTTTTTTATTTTTCTTTGGTTTTCTACAGAGAAAAAATTAAACAACATGGTTCAAAATTCTCGTCGTCATTGTTATCTTGTGCGCCGAAGCAAAAAGTTTTTTTTTATTATTTGTTATAATTCAGTATGAGCTTCAATATTTTTGTCACTCCTGTTATAACTCGTTTGAGTTTCGATTCCTCGTCGCCACTGTTATAATTTATTTATAGCGGTTATAATATTAAGTCTTCCCAACGAATTTTGAGAATCGCTTGAAGTTCTTTATTTAAGGCGTCTACCCTAGTTCATATGCATAAATCCGTCACTCGCTTCTTGCATCATCTCTAAATTAGATCCCCCACAAGTCAAGTGGATGTTACAGGATCCATGCTGTCTTCTAAAAGAAATGTGCTTCTGAAATGGCTCCTGTTCTCTCCAGATTTACAAATGTCTCGCTGCTTCCTGTTTTCTAGCTTGTTGGAAGTTCTTCCCTGTAGTTCCTGTTTTTAATAACTCTGGGGATTCTTCTGTCTCCTCAAACTACCGCCGCATTAGTCTCTTACCTCTTTTCGGTAAAGTAATCGAAGCCGAATTGATTAAGCAACTTACTTCGCACGACCTTCTCTGAGACTAACAATATGGCTTACGTTTCGCTAGGTCTGCTACCGAAGTATTAACGCCCATCTCTGAAGTTATCTATCAAGTTTTAGATAAGAATAGTAATGATCAAGTTATGGCTCTAGATATCTAAAAGGATTTGGCATACTGGCCTTCTATGCAAGTTCATTGGTGATTGTATAAATATATATGCTTTTTTATTGGCTCATGAAAAGGTGTGGGTGTGTGCAAGTTTGGATTTCTGTGCAATCAAATCTTTCAAAATCCGACAGCCTCACGTTTTTCACTGACATGAAGTAGACCGACTATATTGAGTGAACTGCTACGTCTGCTGTAAGGAAGGTTGGTTCACTGTATCGTGCCAAAAATATTTTCGCGTCGGAATCCATCTTCCCTATTTATAAATCTACCATTTGTCTGTGTATACTGTTGCCATATCTGATCTGGTGCTCCTAATGCGAATCTTGAGATTTTTGAGAAATCCAAAGGAGCTGCAATACAATTGATCATGACCAGGCCTCTCTCCTTCAGTCGCTTTCTCATCAACGTCACGGGAATTTTCTGTCCGCTCTACAATTTTTTCCTTGCAGCTGCTCGAATATGCTTTTTTCCTGTTACTCGACTGCATGAATTTAAGCGTGCTACTAGATTGGCAATTAGGTCTCATCGTTTTCCATTGAACTAGGTATCTGCAACAGTCAATTCTATGTTATTCTTTTTTCTCGCTCTTTCTATCCGTGGGACTTCCTTCCGATTTCTTGCTTCCCTGATAACTACAGTCTTCAAAAATCAGTTGCCTCTTCTCTCTTCTGGAACCCCCTTTCTTTTTGTCCTTTATTTAATCCTTTCCATTTATAATTTTCTCCTTTTCATTTACTTTCAGTCCCTCTGTCATCTTGCTGGGGTTGAAAACGATTTTTAAAAAAGTGTACCTCATCCTTCCGCAAGAAATTACTGTACCCATCATGAGCAATTTTAAACACACATTTATACTCAGCGAATGATGTAATTGAATTAAAATTAAAGCGTATATATACATTTACATACGTGTCTGTATTTGCACGTGCGTGTGTGCGTGAGTGCGTTGTGTATGTATGTGCGTACGCACAAATTTCCTCTGAAATGTTCTCATTCTTTCGCACAGGGAAACACTCGTTTGCTGGGGAAGTGCTGCATTAGGGAACAGGTTTTATATTTAAGTAACATTTGACCCTTGCCGCCATATTTAAGAGAAAGAATGAAACTAAAACCATAACCAACTTAGCAAGAGATTGTTAATCAAGTGAGGTCGCGGGTTAGATGAGATCGTATAGGAACAGTTAAAAAAAACATGTAGCAAAATTCATTATGTAACGACTATTTTCCTAAGGTTTCGTAAGAAATGTCACCATTGTCGATACTGAAAGTAAACTACAAACACACTATGAATTAAATATAGATCAAGGACAGAAACAGTGATGATAAAAGTAAGAGTTGTACTTCACTCTGAAACAGCTGAATGAATGCGACAACGCAAATTATAAAATATTCTTTCATATTCTGAGGACACGTGCGTAAAGCTTTCCGTTCAAGAGTAAAATTTCTATCAACTTGTTTCTTCGTTAGAGAAGATTTTAACATGAAATCTCATTGTTGTTTTACAGTCATTTTGTTTCCCTTTTTTATTCTCTTAAACCTGTATTACGTGATCCATGGATTTATAATCCAATAACACTATAATCTTTTCTATCTATCTAATTATCCATGTATCTGACTTTATATGAGTTTTTTTTTTTTTTTTTTTTTTTTTGTATGCACTTTTTTAAGAAGCGTTATTTTGCTTTCGGATATGATAAATCTTGCCTTTATTCAATAGATATATCCTGTAGTAAACAAAACAACTTTTACGTATCATCAGATTATACAGAACAATGCAAATAAAGAGAAAACCTACTTGCAGGGGTTGTAACAGCTCGATGAGCATTCCGAAACAGAACCGTTACGAGTACTCTCCTTGGCCTCCTCCACACAAAGACTTTCTATTAATAACAATAATAATAATAATAATAATAATAATAATAATAATAATAATAATAATAATTTCGATTTCATCAAAATATAAAATCATACATTCTTATTGCTATAACAAACTTCAATAAATATGTTATATAATAACGTTAGCAAGTGCAATTAATGATGAGAAGTAGAAATATAAGTAGTAGGTCCTGAAATACATTCTCTTAGATTGGACAGGTAGCTCGGTATTTTATCTAGATATCCATTCACACATAATCTAATCATATATTAAATTTGGGATAGGTATTAATCCGTTTCTCTCCCTCCTGTCGGACAGATTGGGTTATGTAGCCTTATTTGCCAACCAATCTACTGCAGAAAGTAATGGCAACCTACTGCGGGAAAATTTTCTGCCCAGTCAGTAATATCTCGAAAGAGACATGATCGCCCAAGCGCCCATAGCAATTAACTGACCGAAATATCTTTATTTAAACTTGAGATAAAAGTTTAATGGTTTACTGTCAATGAAAAATATGACTTTTGAATAGTAATAGTGATTTGCAAATGAATGATAATTAATTTACTTTAAAGTAGCTTTATTGTTAAGACCGTATATGTGAGTGTATGTACGTGTGTTAATTAACTCAAATCTAATTTGTAAAACATTATTTCAAAGTTAATTCCAAATACAATGAATAAGATATCAGCGCACTCTATATATAAGTCAATTTACTCAAGATTTAAATGTACAGATGATATAAAAGGATGATTCCATATACAGAAAGAGTGTATCAACAAAATACATATTATTACATTATATACTCATTGACCTGTATTCTCTCGTGCATAAGATTTTACAGATGCCGAATCTCATTATGCTAATACATTATTCCATGACTCTTGTTTGACGCAATATAGCAAAAGTTACAAGTAGGCTAACAGAATGGTATGCGTCGTGGTTCAGTGGATATCGGGCTCGGTACGAGAAATTGGTGAGGCGATTTCGAATTTCAGTTGAATTCGTTGTATTCACAAGTGCAAATACCTTTGGGAAAAGTATCCGTCTCTCTTCCCTCCACCTATGGGTAAAACAGCAGGACAGATTGGGTTCTATAGCCTTGGTTGGCACCAGTTAACGGCAAAAAGTAGTGGCAACCTACTGCGGGATAATCTTCTTCCCAGTCAGTCATGTCGCTTCAAGACATGATCGCTCAAGCGTCTATCACATATGACACTTAACTGACTGATTGAACAGAATGAGCCTAATGTCATCCTATCATGTTCGATAAATCACTTATCTAGTGAGCAAAGTTGTCAGAAAATTTGTTGAGCGTCTTGAAAAATATGTTGCACGGAAATCACGTGGCCAACTGTAAATCGTAGATTGTCTCCCATTTTTCAAGACTGGTCGCAATAAGGGTTGAATAATGTACATGACACTGTTTAACATTCCTTCCACAAACACCAAAGGCAAGTGAAAGTGTAATGTATAACACCCCATACTATGATACTATGAGGTTAGGTCTGCATATTGTGGGCAAACATATTCTGAGGAACGTCACTTCCCAGGTCCACATCGCACATACACGTGACTATCACTTGCCTGAAAGCAAAACTTGCTTTAATCAGTAAGCACCACAAGACACCATTTGATCCTTTGAGTAACCCTATCGCAACAACAATGGTAATCTGGACGATGGTATTATGATCTAAGCGTAGCGGAAGAATGACTAGAGACAGACATTTCCGTTGTTTTGCGTCCTGTCATTACACTCCGTTGGTCTTGGCGATTGTCTTTAGTTCACGACCGTCCAGTAAAATATAAGTAAAATATAACCAACGTTATTCACTTGTCGTTATATATAAACAGATGCCAGTATATTATTATATATGTGGCCTTTCACGAACGGCAAAAGTATATGTTTAAATACAGAACTGGAAAAAAACCCTTTCCTTGATGTTGTGCCTTTGATACCTGTTATGACATTAAGTGGTAGAAGAAAAAAAATCGAATCAGAACAGCAGTTAGACATTTGTAACACTGGTAATCTCTACTTGCATTGTTATTATATTTCTAATCGTTTCATAAATTATTCTCTATAAGTCTATAAGCGTGAACTTACGCGAAATATTGCAAAAGGTCAGTTCCGTGTCCATTTTTAGAAAGTTTGCATAATCACGATCTTCAAGGTTTATACAGCCACACACTCTTTCAGCGTATTTTATTCCGCACAATATGTAACAAGCCTGAAATAATAAAAACAGTTTTTAAACAGAACGAAAAACACCCAAAACTTGACCGACAATAAGATGAATCAGGTTTGATTTAACTACCTTTCTAATATCGAACGTAACGACACCTTCGACTCCTCCAAGATTTAGGTCTCAAATTTCACTGCAGTTCCTAAAGGAAATATGTGCGCTATAAATGTCTTCTTACTTTATTATCAACGCACGCATATATATGCAAACAAATTTTGAGATATTCCCAGGGAATAAGATAGTAAGTATTATCTAATCGACCCACTTCCCAAAAATTTGATCAAATGACCAAACATAATATTGGAGTTGGGTAGCTGTGCCTTTTAGTCGGACCGTAGTACTCCCTAATAGTTTCATAATTCTAGTTATTATTAGGGTTATTCCTCTTTCTTTCTTATCAAAGTATCCAACAATATTCAAAGCAATTTTCAACGCCAATCGAATGTATCTACTCTTGCAGACCATGAATAATAGATAATTTATATGTGCGGGTGTGTGCCCAAGTGAATGTGTGTGTGAGGGGGAACACGTATGGAGGAACACGTTGGGGAAAGCTTATTTTAGCAACTTCTCAGTTATTTGAAATATTTCCAAAGAAAATACAAATGCAATATATTCCTTATATAAATATGTACTACTTACATAAAAAGTGTACGCCTTCTTATTCCTTCCAAGTTTAGTACTTGATTTGTTACATGTGCCGTATAATCCACCAAGTCTCTCAATATGGTTCTGTCAAATTATAAAAAGAATCAAACGAGATGAAACTATTCTATCAGGCTTTGGAAAGTTTTAACGATATCATATACGGTCTTTTTTTCGCTTTTTTTTTTCTCTTTTTTTTTTTTTGTTACTAACTGAAGTATTTTGCTGGTTACTTTACGGTGTACTTAAACAAGATTGTGTAAATTATTTTGGGTTTCAATTTTCGTTTCGACTTATACTAAGTTAAAACTTGGTAATTTTGTTTTAATAGGAGTAGATAGTACCTACTATCACCCGGTCTCACACTCCTCACCCTTCTTTTGAACAGGAGTAGAGGTGATCGCCTTGTTTCTTGTTTAGGAAAGGGTTCCCGGTTTATCTCCCTTCTTCGGTCTTAGTGATAGTTTAGCTAGAAGCTTTTATATATACAGTAAGATCACCAGACCATATGTGACAGTAGTATTCAAAGCAGAGACAAATTGTAAACTTCTGAAAATAGATTCTGGTGAAAAAAAAAACTTGTCGATAGAGTGAACCAACTTTCCTAGCATCAGTCCTACCAATTGATTCAATATAATGTTTCCACTTCAGGTCAGCAGAAAACGTCATTCCGAGAAGCCGCAATACGCCATTCTCCTAGAGGTTAACATCAGCCATGCTGATGAAATTAAAAAGGGTTCTCTCAGACGATTGAAAAAGATCGTTTTGAAAGCATTAAAATTAACAAGCCATTCCACTGCTCCAATTAACAACAAAATGCAGGTATTTATGGGATCAGCTGCCAATTTGACTTTATCAAACCGTTCAGAATTACTATTAAGACATAAATAAGTGGTTGTATCTTCAGTATAGATGCCGAGTTGAGAACTGAATCCATCAGGAAAGTCACTGGATAAAAATTAGAAACGACATAAGTCCGAGGATAGAGCCCTGGTGAACGCCTGATTTATTGCATACAAAATCTAGAAGAATGGCCATTCAAGACAACTTTCATTTCGCAATTCGATATGAAAGACTGAATCGGTTCAAAAATTCGTCCAAAAATACCATAACCCTTCAACTTGTGAAGAAGATCAATATGCCAAACACTCTCAAATGCCTTTGAGATATCCAAAGCAACAGCTCTAGTTTCACTATTCTTATCTAATGCTTGATTGACTTTTCTGCACTAACGGTTATATATCAGCAGTTGACATAGAAAAGCGAAAACCATATTGCTTATCTGAAAGAAAACCCTGCAATGTAAGATGTTTATTCTTTTAGGAATTCTAAAGCACGAAATAGATCGTATCCTAACTGGACAGAAAAATGTTCCTTCTAGACAGTTTTGGAATTCATTCCAGAGCATGTTAGATGGTCACTAGGATTTTCACTGCTACATTGTATAGTATTGACGCCTAGCTATCCTGGCATGTTTGGGGAAAAATATTAAAAAATGAACCCATTCACTGCACATTTAGTCGCTGGCGTTGATTTCTCAATGACGACGCTATTTTCCAGCAGCAATACTAAGTTGTAGACAAAGCTAATCGACACCCACATCATCGTCGTCGTCGGCTTTATTTCGTATTCACTAATTTAATTTCTTCTTTACTGATCGTTTCCTTTATGATGATGTTGTTAATGACTAAATTCTCTGCCAAAGTGTAGATTTAGAATTAGAAGCTTCCAGTTTCATTAAAAACCTGCACCCATCACCCATTTTTTTATCGCCGTTTGACTTTACAAGTGTTGGCTGGTGGTAAAAGAAAATCTGAGTAGATGAAAGTGCCAATATCATGAATTTGTTTAGGGGGTTCATCAACTTACCAGTAAGTGACATATGCACTTGATTATATGACCTTTCTCTGTAGCACATATAGAATGAGACATGCAGAATTCAGTATGAAAGTGCAATGGAGTGCCGCTGACTTAATTATATTTCAAATTGCACCTTCTGATAGCATGTCCGTTATAGGCTTTCATATATTTGATGATAATTATTTATTCTTATTATTTTCTTATTGATTGTTTGATTCCTAAAGTAATATGTGACACATTTGGTAACGAACTCTTTACTCCTACATCCAGTGTAAAATATGTGTTTATATGTGCATGTTTCTATTTGCATACCTCTGATGATCGCTCCTTGTCGTGGTGTAGAGGCTTGCGTTGTCCAATGACTCTGAGAGCGATACCGTCGGGAGTTCTAAACTCTTGGTATGGCCACCCTTGGTGGCAAGGTCGAAGACAAGGACCCAGAATAAGCGCGACTAATCCCAAAGACCTCAACGGTGAAACAATCGGATGACAATTACAACAGATCTCAGCGGTTGAGCCAGGGGACGAAGAGGACACACAGTAGAATAAAAGTCAGAAAACACGTCGTAGTGTACGTATATGTATACGCTGGTTTGAAAATAGCAATAATCAATTTTCAGTTTATAGAACAAAGGCTAGGAACCGACATTTTTCACTGTGTCTTGAAAACATGTAAGTACATCCGTAACAGCGAAAGTATTAAAGCACTTGAGAATTATACACTAAAATGGTTGTAAACTGACTGCAAAGACTTTATGCAAAATCAAGAGACGATGATCTTAACTGTTATTGACTTTCAATAAAAGCATCTTTTTCTCTTTAGATGGTTGGTTGGTGTTTCTCAGGTTACAATTTAAAGAAACAAATACAACTGGGAATTGTGAAGATCAACACTTTATAGCAAAAAGAAATAACTTACCCGTTGATGAAACCAGAAAAATCATAAAACTTAGACTGTTTTTGATCGAAGGTGTTTCGATCAAAATATACCAAGAATAAAATTAATTTTTTTCAAAAAAGCATTTTCTTAACAAAGATTAAGCGAATGTCAAATTAGAATAGATAGAATTCTTGCTCACTTTATTGATAACAGCAAAATTAATTTACATTTTGTTACTTTTTATCAAAAATAGGAAATTCTTTGTGTCTTACCTGTCTTAATGAAATTCTCGTTTCAAAATTTGCAGATGCGTATAATCCTAAATCATTGGGAAATTGTATTGTATCTGGAGCAGAGATAAGAGCTTGGAGACCAAACTGACTTAAATATGGAATAAATTCATTGCCTTGTAAGAAAAATTCGACATGCAAACCTACAATATAAAATAGGTATTCTTTTGAATATGCGATTCTCTTTTAAAAGAAAGAATTATTGAGAATGTTAGTGATAATAAATGGAATTTGAAATTTATTTTTCTATTATAACCTTGAATAAGTTCACGCTATTCCCAGAACTGCGTGCGTGTAGTTTCAAATAGTAACATATCTATAAAGAAGTACTATAAGCAAACTTCAAATTCAGTGTATGTTATTTCGCCGAGGTGTAAACAATCTTTTTTTGTCATAGCGTTAAACGTTAAGAGTCGAATTTTGTGGCAAAGAAAGCGTATTTGCGGGGAATTTAGCTGCACTACTTTATTCACGCAGAATGTATATTGAGACTTATGGCGGCCATGATCTGTGAAAAACAACGTGCAGAGTTTGATTTAGACGCTTCAAAAATAATGATTTTGATGTTGAAGATAAAGAACGCTCTGGAGCACGGAAAAAGTTTTGAAGACGAAGAATTGGAAGCATTACTTCATAAAGACTCATGCCAAGTGCAAGCTGAACTTTTAGAATCATTAGGGCTGAACACACAACAGTTTCGAAACGATTGAAAGCATTAGGAATGATTCAAAAGCAAGGACATAGGGTGCCGTACGAGTTTAAGCTGAGAAACTTTGAACGGCGTCTTGTTACGTGTGAACAACTGTTTCAACGGCAAAAAAAAGGAAAGTGTTTTTGCATCGTATCGTGACTGGTGATGAAAAGTGAATGCACTACAATAACCTTAAGAGTAGAAGATCGTTGGGTAAGCCCGGCCATGCATCAACATCGGCGGCAAAGTCGAATATCCATGGTTCAAAGCTTCTGTTCTGCATTTGGTGGGATGAGCTGGGTGTAGTTTATTTGAGTTTATTTGAATGTAGTTCATTTGAGCTGCTCAAACTGACCCAAACCATTACGGCAGATTGCTATCAACTACAATTGATGCGTTTGAGCCGAGTATTGAAGAAAAAAACGGCCACTATACGAGCAGAGACATGAGAAAGTGATTTTGAAACATGACAACGCAAGGACATATTTTGCAAAACGGGCGAAAACCTATTTGGGCTTAAATGGGAAATCCTACCGAACCCGCCGTATTCACCAGACCCTGTCCGATTATCACTTGTTCCAATCGATAGCATATAGCCTGGTTGAGCAGCCCTTTCATTCTTATGAAGATGTTAAACATGGGTCGACTCGTGGTTAGCCTCAAAAGATGTCTTTTTTCCAACGTGTAAATGTTGCCAGAAAGATGGGGAAAAGTAGTGGCTAGCGATTAGGAAATGCTTTTAGTGACACGTTTCTAATTTTTGTAAAAAAACAAATTTTACTTTTCATGAAAAATCACTGAGAACTTATTCAAGGTCCTCATACAATTTTAAGACTTTTTAACCCTAGACTAAAATATCAGACAGTTCTTTCCAGAAAAAGTGTTTTGCATTGAAGGAGAAAATCATAAGCCCATAGATAGTTTAAAATATTATAGATTCCGCACGTATTCCTAATTATCCCCCCACCCCCGCTATGATTCCCCTAACTCCCATAATTTCTATTATTCATGTTTTAATGTTATTCTTAGCCCTTCTTTTTCATATAACCTTAAATTAATGTCATAAAGTTAATATTGGGGTTTTATTTTTATATAACTTCTTCCTTCTAAAATAAAATTCTTCCACGTTCCCTTGATCGTTGTCTCATACCCTCCATCTGATGAAATTGTAGTTCCGACACTGAACTCAGTCCAAACTGGGGTTGACAAGACAGACGACCGACATCTTTGTTTGACGAAATAGGCAATTTCCCAGATGAGGTGACTCGAAATTTATTGTTTAATATATATATATATATGTGTGTGTGTGTGTGTGTGTGTGTGTGTGTGTGTGTGTGTGTGTGTGTGTGTGTGTGTGTGTGTGTGTGTGTGTGTGTGTGTGTGAAGATTTGCGGTTATATTAGAAATCATGAGAAACCAATCATTCTGCTGATATTTTCTTTCTCCTAAGAAACTGCAAGTGATAGTATTTACAAAAATGCACGAAGCTTCTCTCTGACAGAACCGTGTCAATTTCTACGAACTTTTCAAATAATAAGACTATTTACTTTAAAAACATACATCCCCACAAAAAAGACTATTTACTTAAAAAGATAAATCAACACAAAATTTTTCTTTTAAAAATGTATATAAATTTTAAATTTTATCCCAATTACTAGAAATTTATTTACTACGTTAATTGTAATCTAACAGGAGAGTCAGCTATAGGAGAAAGGTATATTCTCCCTTTTTTATTTCCATCGTTATGTGCATTCATTATACACATGATATAACAGCATCAATATTTCACGGATGGAATAGAATGGCGGAAAGTAAAAGGAATGACGAACGTCAGGGAGACTTTTATATCATTAAGATATACACAAAACTATATGTACATGTATACACGTGTCCCACGTATATATATCGGATGTGTATTTTGGTGCAGTTGATGTCGGCTTGGAACGAGAAATCACAGTTTTTAATATATAATGTGTAACCTAATTTAATATTGCAGGTAGTTTCAACTTTAACTAAGCTCTCTTTTTCTCCTCTGATCAACAGTTGAATAATATCGGGGTTCCTGCAGTGCCATATCGCGCATGAACGGGCGCCCCTGCGTGAACCTCCGGTGGGCAACCCCGAGGCCACACTTTGCTGCAGCCCACGCCAGTTCCCTTCCAGTGCATGTCGCAGCTAATGACCGTTTGCCTCCTCTACTCGAGATTTCTCTACAACAAAAACATTAAACATGAACACCCATATCTCCGCTAAAAAATGTAAACCAGGCAAATTAAAATCACCTAAACCCCTTAACATTTCCTTTACTAACATCCGCGGTATCCAAACCAATTTCAGTAGCGTTGCATCTTTTCTCCATCAAAAGTCCCCTGACATCCTAGCTCTGTGTGAGACTAATCTCAACTCCTCATTGCCCTCTTCTGACTTCGCTATCCCTGACTACCTTTTCCTCTACAGAAAGGACTCCAATGTCCACATGCATGGGCTTGGTGTTTACGTCAGTGAACGCCTTCCTCTAGCCAAAATGATTTCTCTTGAATCCCCACATCGTTCTTATATGTGTTTCCGTCTCTCCCTTCTAAGCTCAGTTAGCTACCTCTTCTTTCTCTACCGCTCCTCATCATCTCCCGACTGCTCCGTTCTTAACAGCGTCTCCAACAATATCGACAAGGCCATTTTCTCTCACCCGTTTGCCCATATATTTATGTTTGGTGACTTTAACGCCCATCATGCTGAGTGGCTGCATAACTCCGTCACAAATCTTGCTGGTGTACGCACCATGAATTTTTCTATCACTCAGTCCCTTATGCAGGTGGTGGAGTTCCCAACGCGTTTCTGTAATAACTCTAACGGACACGATTCACTACTAGATCTGTGCTTTACCTCCACCCCTGACTCTTTCAATGTCGAGCAACTCTGCCCTCTTGGAAACTCTGACCATGCATTAGTTTCCGTCAATATCTCCTTCCACCTCCACCTCCACCTCCACCCCACCCAAGAACCTCAGATCTGCAGAATATCTTACTGCTACCAAAGAGCCGATTGGGACTCGTTCCGCGACTTCCTGAGTGACGTTCCTTGGAATAAAGTACTTAGCTTTCCTGTTGAAGACTGCGCTGCTGAGGTTTCCTCTTGGGTTAAAGCTGGTATCGATGCTTTCATCCCTGCCAGAAAGTTGATTCTTCTCTGCCATCGCCATCGTCCACTGAAATCACTTCTTTCGGCTTTACCGGAGTCAGGAGTCAGATCATAACAGGCGCCTTTTTGCTTCAGCTTGCAATGAATGCAAGAAGATACTTAATGAAGCTAAGATGATGTTTGCAGCCAGAATGAATCAGCGCATAGCATCCCGTAAGTCCGGCTCCAAAGACTACTGGAGGCTCTGTAAAAGCGTGCTGAGCAACAGTAAGCCCTCAATCCTCCCTCTAATCAACGAATTTGAGGTTCTCACCTCTTCAACAGACAAAGCTGAGTGCTTCGCTCGCAGATTCTCCACTAACTCGACACTGGACTCGTCTGGAGTATCTGTACCAGGCTTCCCTCTCCGAACCCAGGCCCAACTGACTGACATACTAATTACTCTCTCGGTGGTCCAAAATAATTTCTAAGCTTGACCCCCATAAGGCGACGGAATACCCATTATAGTCCTAAAGAAATGTGCTCCTGAACTCTCCTCTGTTCTCTCTAAACTCTATAACTTCTGCCTTTCTGCTTCTTGCTTTCCTGTCTGCTGGAAATCCTCCTCCGTGGTTCCTATATATAAAAATATTGAAGAACCTCTGACTCCACTCATTATCGCTCTATCAGCCTCCTACCGATCTTTGGCAAAGTGTTCGAAGCAAACACCAACGCCGAGGTGGTACAACATCTCACAGCCCATAGACTCTTCTCAGACAAACAGTATGGCTTCCGCTTCACCAGGTCTACTGCTGATATGTTCACGACTATCACTGAGTATATACACCAGGCCCTCGACAAAAACGGCGAAACCCGAACTGTGGTCCTTGACATCTCCAAAGAGTTTGACAGTCTGGCATGCTGGCCTTCTATGCAAGCTGCAGGGCTATGGTTAACTGGACAATTGTTTGACCTAATCCAGTCCTTCCTTTCAAACCGTACAATAAGGGTGATATTGAACAGACAAGCTTCCCAATACTATCACATGAATGCGAGCGTTCCTCAAGGCTCTATTCTAGGTCCTACGCTTTTCCTTATCTATATTAACGATCTCCCTGATGTAATAAGATCCCAAGTGGGCATATATGCTGACGACACTACGGTTTACGCTCGTCTCGATCAAAAATCTACCGAGGCTGAAAAAACAAACCTCGCTGCCGAGCTTGAAAAGGACCTCCAATCCGTGGTGCACTGGGGTAAGAAATGGCTCGTAAATTTTAATGCTTCCAAAACGAATCTGCGATCTAATAACAACCACAGACAATCGTTCCTCTCGCCCATTAACATGGATCAGGCTTCTCTCCCTGAAAGCGAAACACTGCGCTTCCTCGGATTAACTCTCACACCAGACCTCAAGTGGAATAACTATATAGAATCCATAGCTAAATCCGCTGCTAAGAAAGTCGATTCTCTGTGTACGGCCAAGAAGTTTTTCCCGTCCCAAAAAATCCTGCACATATACAAGTCTATCATCCGCCCGTGCATTGAGTATTGCTGCCATATCTGGTCCGGTGCTTCTGCTATCCACTTAGGTGTCCTCAACCGAATCCTACGGCGAATCTGTAATGTGATCGATCCCGACTTGGCAGCTCAAATACAGTCCCCTTCTTACCGGCACAGTGTGGCTTCCCTGTTTCTCGTCTACAGATACTTTCACTGCTTCTGCTCCGATGAACTTAGCTCACTGGTACCCCCTATATACGAATTTCCTCGAGCAACAAGATTAGCAACTAGGTCCCACTCTTTTACTTTTTAACCAATAAATTGTAAATGCAACACCTTCTTTTTTCGCACTTCCCGCCTCTGGAATTCTCTTCCGCATACTTGCTTTCCTGACAGTTACAATCTCCAAGAAGTTAAATGTAAAGTCAATAGTTATCTTTTGTCTCACTAACTTACATCCTCTCTCTCTCATGCTTTTCTACATCCACCCCACTCTCATCAGTAATCTCTTCCCTCTCCTACTCTCTTCCTGACACCCACTGCAACCTCTCACTCCTCATAACATTCCTCCTATGTAACCCCCTTCACAGTAAAATGCCTTGCTTGAGGCGACACGATTATAAAAAAAAGAGCCGAGTTCGAATTTTTGTTGATTTTTGTTATAGTGACTTACCCATATTGCACATTCCAAACTATTTCCTCCATTTGATGAGATTCTCTATCATTCACTGCCATTATTGAAGAACTGACATCACATAGCAATTCAGTACTCTCTTCTTTGTTTCTAGTGAAATTTTTCTGTCTCTTAATACTTTACTTAGCTTCTGGAATGCGTCCTTCGCCATGCCAATTTATCTTCGGATCTCAGTGTCGCACTTTCCGTCTTCTGTTAGCACACTTCTCAGGTATTTAAATTTTTGTACCTGTTTGATTTTAGTATGAGTTAGTATTTTGGGCTCCTCTTTTTGCTGATGACCATGCATTCGGTTTTCTTGTAGTTTATTTGTAGTTCTTTCTTTTCATTTTCTTCAGCTACCTTCTGTGGAAGGTCTTGTAGTTTTCTTCTCCGTGTCTGCTATCAGCACTGTATCATTATGTTGCTTTTTTATATAACAAATAACAGTTTATTTGATGTTTTTATATTTTGTGGTGAGTTGAATAAAATCCTTAAGAATAAAGGAAATGTTAACTTACACACAGTATGTTCATTAAAACCCTTAAGAATAGAAAAGTAGTTACTTAACTTTGTTGAATAATCTTCTTCTTCTTCTTCTTCCTCTTCTTCTTCTTCTTCTATGCGCCATGTCCTTTCAGGATATAGGCGATCATGGCCCTCCACGTCTCCCTATCCCTGGTGGCTCTTGGTACGATTTCTCCTGTTACCCTACCCAACCCCCGTTCTGCCTTCCACCTGCTCAGGTCCGTCAAGTATGTTACACGCTGCTATCCACTGTCTCTCTTTCCCTCTATCTAGCCTGTGAGTATCAGATTTTCCAAGCCCTCCTTCCTCATTACATGTCCCAGGAACTTTAGCTGTCTTTTCCTGATGCTAAGTATTAATTTCCTTTTTGTTTCCATCCTTTCCAAAACTACATCATTGCTCGATCCATGATATCTTCAGCATCCTTCTGTAGAACCACATTTCGGTTGCTTCAAGTTTTTCCTTCAAATTGTGGCCTCCGATGACAAATCCTGGCATAACATCTAGGGTCCTCAGAATAGTCTCGCTTTACAAGTTAAATAGATCCGCTGAAAAGACACATCCTTGTCTTACGTCTTTTTCTATCTTTATATATCTGCTGTCCGTGTGCATGTGGCTTGCTGCCAGTAGAGATTTTTGATTACTCTAATGTCTTTTCCAAAAGTGTCGAGGTTGTTGAGCATTTCTATCAATTCTTTGTGGCGTACTTTGTCGATCGCCTACTCATAATCGATAAAACATAGGTCAGTTAAGTGCTATACGTGATACACGCTTCGGCGATCATGTCTCGAAAGAGACATGACTGACTGGGCAGTAGGTTGCCATTGCTTTCTGCGATAGACTGGTTACCGACCAAGGTTATAGAACCCAATCTGTCCTGCTATTTAACCCATAACTGGAAGGAAGAGACGGATTAATACCTTTCCCAAGGGTATTTACGCGTAAGTGAATACAATGGATTCAACTGGAATTCGAACTCGGCTCCCCGGTTTCTCGTTCCGAGCCGATATCCACGCACATCCTCTACACGTATTTTTTAATTTGTATTGTCGTTTCTGATAGCATCCGAATCATAAATATCGCGTTCCTTGTTTCAATGTACTTTATGAATACCCACTGTTCTTGCCCTATCTCTGGCCTGATTCTGCTTCGTGCTCTATTCATCAGGATTCGGATGATGAGTTTCGTTATGTAGCTTATCGTATTCGTTTGCAGTTGGCTTCTTAGGCAGTGCTATGAAAATTGACTTGCTTAGGTCGTCTGTTATAGATGTCATTTATTTCTGTAATTTCCTCTATGCCGAATTTGTCTAGGGCTGTCAGCATTTCTATTACAATGCCGTCTGGTCCCGCTGCTTTGTTTCTATTCAGTTTGGCCATTGCAGCTTTCACTTCGGACTTTAATATTTCCGGTCCGTCATCATCTTTGTGTATTGTTGGTTGCTCTCTCTTGTCGTGGAAAAGATATTTTATATATTCTTCCCATTACTGGAGTATTTCCTCTTTCTTTAATATGAGCGTTCCTTCTGATGAGGAGCATTTTTTGTCCTGTCAGTTCCCTTATTTCTTTATGCAAGTCTGCTTTATTAATCCTGCTCAATCTCTTTACTTCTGCATATTTGTTGTTGAGCCGATCCTATTTAGTCAGTCTGCATTTGTTCCTTATTTCCTTGTATAGTTTCTTGTATTTTGTTCCATGTCTTGGCATAGTTTTATGTCTCCTTTGCATCATATCAAGAATCTCTTCGGTCATCACTCGATTTTTTTTCTGAGTCTGATTTCATTTGGAACAATGTTGTTTGCTGATGTCGCTAGCACTTCCTTTAGTTTGTCCCATTTCGAGTTTCCGTTTCTAATCTGTTCTTTGTCTACATCAGCAAAATGTCGATTCAGTTGATTCATATCCGAGTTCACACAAAACGGAATCCCTCTTTGAATCATTTCCTTTGTTATATTTCGTATTTATAGTTTCCAGCTAGTAGGAGAAAGCTCAAAAATGAAACCCTTCAAAAATATGTGGGAGAAGCTGTCTGTGATCAAATAATAACATCAATTTTATTTTTCGAATCTTTCAAAACGCTTTCGGAAGTGCCACTTGGAGCCTATGCGTAAATGTCTGATTTTGGTCATTCCACTCCTGCTATTTCTGGTCGACCTGACATAATGATGTTATCAACATTGACTAGGAACAGAGACGTTGATTACTGTTATGCTGTGGGATGAATCTGAGTTTTTTCTTCCCGTGTGAGTTTCAAATCCTTCGTCGCCACTGTTATGTTGTGTGTAACAGAATTATTGAGTAAATAAATACAAACAACGGAAATATAGTAAATTGATATATTACCAGGAGAAATAGTATTTACAAAAGAGATTGTTAGTAGTATACAGGAACAAGGGTTTAGTAGCATGTATCGTCGTAAGACGTAGAGTCTGATAATAATACACTTCCGGTTCACTACCGGAAATACTCGACTGACTTGTTATCGAGACTGGTTACTCGATACTGAACCTGGGGGTCTTCCCACTACTACTTTATGTAGTGATTGGAATAGTCCATTATAGTAGAACACAGGTGGAGAGCGCCCCAACAATTACCAAATATAGACTAAAAGTATTTCATGACAATTTGAGATACACGTGAACTTCAAAACTCTTTTTTCACTGGCTATCATCAAGCAAAAATATAGAAACGAAACGACTAAAAAATAGGTGTAAATAAAGTTGGGACTATTGGACTATTTTATGCCCACTTAGTTGGAACCAAAAAAAGTCTGAACAGGAATATTTTCATCTTTTAAAAAACAGGTAAGCATTTAATTGTCACATCTAACCGAATACGCTACGCCACTATAATGTTTATGAAGTGAAAGAATAATATTTCATATCATCGAAATGGTGCCTTACGGAAAAGTTAATTAACAGAAATATGGATTAGATCATTAGTAATGAGATCGATCCTCACTATCTGACCCATATTTATAGTCTTGTACCAAAACTAAGCAAAGCTTAGTACTAAAGTATTTTTCATAGGCATTATCAAGAAAAGTGTAATATAAGGCCATTTAGTTCTTGAAATAATATTACTGTTTTTTTTCATTAGTTCAAAATGAATCCACCGCAACGTTTTTTCGTTTATGTCTCAATTTAATAACAATTGTGATTCTAATCACAAAATATATAAAACAAGTTCTACAGCGTTTAGATATTAAATGATGCCGCTATGAAGAGCATTTATCTAAGATTTACAAATAATGTTATTCGCTTGTGCAAAATCTTTTTTCTCTGTTATGATTCCTTCCTATACTAATAGATAAATATGAAAGAAAAATAGTAAATTCACAAATAGTGATGTCCACCAACAAGAAGAAAAATTAATCACCATGTTCTGAGCCGGGCGTGGTCATCTTACGCTCACTTGGGTTAAAGAAGAAGCAATTTCCATAATCCATCGTATTCACTAAGCGAAAATCTCTGCAAAAACAATGAATACATATTAGAAATTGTTCAGACGTTTTAAATTGATACTAAAAGACAGACAAGCAACAAAAAGAAATGAAATGGTTATTAAACAGCAGATATGATGATTGAGGAAACAAATTAAGTTATAAACATAAAAGTTAAAATACTTCACAAATTATTCAGACAATGAGAAAGATGAGAGTGTCTTCTGTGTTTTGAATTAGACAAGCGCACGAAATAGAATGTTATGCAATCATCAACATTGGTTTGCAGGTTATGCAGCGTACGTTGCTATGATATTCGTCCTGGTCACTTGACACTTTTCGTTTACCTATGTGTGCTGTGCTCATGTTTTCGTTACAAGCAAAGTGCTAGTTCAGGCAAAAACTACTATGAACCGCATATATTTTTGCAGAGTCTAGCCGTGAAGATAGAAGGTATCGTTTTTTTTTTTGTTTGTTTGTTTTTTTTTCGGGCGCATTATCTGGGGTGGTGAGCTCAAACAAAAGAATTAAAATTGAAAAAGAAGATCAAGTAATAGTCAGAGGAAGTGGTGTTGAAGGGAGAGATAAGTCGTTGTAAAACGTGGAATTGTTTTCCGGACTCTTCCAGTGGTTAAGTTCGGTTTTGGCCTCATCCAGTTGTAGGCAGTTGAAAGCTGTCATTGGAATTACCTTTTATCGCCCCTTTGTTAGAAAGAGCATAAGGAAAGCCGCGATAGTTAAGTTCTGTGAGGTAAATTAAGGGTGTTATGAAGACCACAGGGAAAGAAAGACATACGCGAAAAGATCTTAAGTAGTTTTCTTAGTTTTGTTTTGTTTTTTGTTTTTGTTTTTTTCTCTCTCTCTCTCTCTCTCTTGTTTGGTTGTTGTTATTTTCTCAGGCAGACTTAAAATGAATGCACTGCAACTAATGGCAGATTTCCGTGCCCAATTATCATACTTTGGGGATTTGGGAGTTCTTTATATAATAAAAACTCGAACATGAGTTCACATGGATATGCGAAGGTCATTTACCCGGTTTCTGTTCAAATATAGGGATGAGGTCAACGTCTACGTTGTATGGTTAGTGCATCGGATGTATGTGGGTTTAGTATAATTTGAAGGGAGAAAGAAGAGACAGGAAAAACGAACACTTTGAAACATTGTGGAATGTTCTGATGCAATTATCTTTGAAAAGAAAAGAAGAAAAGATAAAGAACAGAAAAAATGAACTTTTAAACCTTGTACAAACTTTCTAGTTATGTGTGTTCTTCAAAAAAGATAAAAGAAAAGTAAAATAGGCGAACTTTTTAGACATTAGAGAACTCCTTGACATGGAGTTAAAAAAAGGAAAGAAGAAAAACAATAGAAAAAAAGAAAGTAATATTAATAACAGAAAAAAATTAGGTACTCTTTCACTTTTCTCTTCTAGTGCATTGTGCGTTATATATTTTTTGAGGGGAGAATCGGTTTTCATCAGGTTATCACAGACAAGAGTCGATGTCACTAAGTCGACAACAAACTTACTAAAGAAGAAAAGAAAAAAGAAAAATAGGTAAAATATAACTGAAGTAAATTAGTCCTTTAGTGGCCAGTATTTGTGTTGTGATTAGTGCTGAAAAGTGAAAAAAGAGTAAAGGAACAAAAGGGAACTATGAAAAAAAAAATAGAGTTAATGTTCAACCGAAAGGCGACATCCGCCCGTGCTTGAATACTGCTGCCATATCTGGCCGTGTACTCCTGCTATCCACCTAGGGGTCCTTAGCAAAATCCAACGGAGAATCTGTAATGTGATTGATCCCGACTTGGCAGCTCAAATACAGTCACTTTCTTACCGGCGCAATGTGGCTTCCCTGTTCTACAGATACTTTCACGGCTTCTGCTCCAATAAACTTAGCTCACTGGTGTCCCTGTATATGAATGTACTCGAGCCACAAGATTAGCAACTAGGTCCCACCCATTTACTGTGAAACCAATAAAATGTAAATGCAAATTCTACTTCTACTCCATATATATATAATTTAAATAGTAAAATAACAATAAAAACACTAAAAAGAACTAGATGACCCGTAGAGTAGAATTGAATCACAACCAATGAAAACAATTTTGAAGTATGAAGACGAAATCAAATTTCGCAAGTCAGTGAAAATATTTTTATAACGAACGAAGGTGACGGGAGAGATTTAATGTGCGAGTGTGAAAAAAAAAACAAAAAAAAACATGCACACACGCATATGAACTTTCTGAGCTGCTCACCTGACTTATACACGATACCTTGGCCATCAGAAAAACAGATCTCGGCATGCAAAGTCACAAGTTTATTCACCTGAAGAGAGTCAATTTTAGACTCGAAACACGTATAGCGTCACAAATATCATCATGAACACTTAATATATCATACGAAACGCAAGTAATATTAATAATAATATAATAGCAATGAATTTACACTTTCAACAAAACGTTCACGGCTTCTCGCGCTTTTTTCTTCTATACCAATTTCTCTCGTTGAAACAACCACTATTTCTATTTGTGTATTTAGTCAGAAAATTTTCTTTTAAGCATATCAAATTAAATAAATTGCGAACATTATGTTTGCTTATTTTCAATAAAATCAGTTCATACTTACGGATAATCTCTCGCGTATTACAATCAAAAGATGTCACTTTTACAAAAATTCACAATGACATGTAAAATCCTGGTTTTTCCCAAATAGAAAAAGGATTGACCATGAGCTTAAAGAAAAAGTCGAAACCAGATTTCGCAAGTAGGTGTTAAATTGATTTTTGACCAATGGGAGTGACTTGAAAAACTTGAGGACTTAGCTATCCAAGGCAACATTTAAAAGAACAATAAAAGGCTCAGATCAGCGCCAGTCGGACAGTCGGTTAGATGTAAGCAGCAAGAAAGACAAAACTAAAATGTAACTTCAACTTCAAATCGACCCGGAGATAAGGTCAGGTCGCACCTTGTTCTCTTTCTCCTTCTTTCTCGTGTACTGATTCTTTTTTACTTCTTACTCCTTCTCCATCCAAAGACATTCCTACTGAATGCATACATACATACGTAAGTACGCATAAACTCTTTCAACAATTACTACTACGTACATTTTCTACAAATCTTGATACCTTAACTTTCTCATTGAACACGGACTCTACACTTAACTTCTTAATAATGTTTCTAATTGCACATTAACACCTACAACTTCTTGTTAATCTTTCCTTTTAATACATATATTCTTACACTATTCCACGCAATTCCACGCAATTCCAACCTGCCGACAATCAACCTTCTGATGAAAACTTTCTGATAATTCTGATGTTGATAATTCTGGATAAAACTTGTAAGCTGTAGAGAGTTTGGTTATTCCTGACACAAGGCCGAATCAAAAGAAACATTAATCATCACCCTATAAGCTACAATATAACGGATAGGTCCTGAAAGATCGCGGTGTATGTTTAAATGATATATATATATATATATATATATATATATATATATATATATATGTGTGTGTGTGTGTGTGTGTGTGTGTGTGTGTGTTCAAATTCTATTTATTTTTTCTTGGGCAAGTTTTTTGGAGTAATTCTTCGTGAAAAAATAAATCATATATTTCACATTTTGTTGATTTCTTAGTTCGAGCCTCACCTGTTCATTTCTTTTTAATGGTTTTCTTGTAGAGTCGCACTCTTCTCTCTGGCGTGTCGTTGTTGTTTATCTTTTGGTCAGATTTTTTAGTTTTTTCATTGATTTTTTTCACATGAATTCTGCTTTTGCTCCGGATATTTTCATTATTTCTCATTTCCTAACCAATGTGGAATTTTTCATTTTTAAAATAATTTTTGTCTTGTTTTAAAAAATAGGTAACAGCGCTTTTCATGTTTATTTTCCAATTCCTTCCAGTCGTTTTTCTATTAATATATTTAGAAAGCATTCAACGGATTTACCAAGAATAAAATTAATAATAAGAATACTGGAAACTAAATTGTACTCACTGTGTGGAACACGACTCGCCATCAAATTCGCAATTTAGAAGCATATCTTCAATTTGGTGTCCAACATCTTCTCTTACTTGTCTGTAAAGAAAAACAAATATTCAATACTGTTAGAAAAATAAAAATGAAAACAATAATTTTGATTTTTAATTCCATGTCCATTTATAAAAATATTACTAACATGTTACCATCTTCATGCATATATATTTATTTTATTGTATAAAATTATCATTAGGTTCTATCATATACCCCTTCCCCGACATTTTTTAAATAAAATTACATACTAGGGTCTTAAATGTGCGAGTGAAGATTTTAGTGATCATGCTATTCATGCGTTATGGTGAAAGAGATATTGTCAGTATGAATGGGTTAGCAGAAAAGATTAGCTAGGTTTAGTTTAAGACTAGCGATGATCAAACCTACCCCAACCCCTTTTTAGCCCTTGTGGCACATTTGTAAATTTTTGCAATAAATATTAGGATCAAAATGTAGTATCTGTGCACTGCTTAAATACACTACTTAAGTACTCACTTTCTGCTTTTCTGCCGCCATCAGCTAGGCGTGCGCTTCGTTTGCGATCCCACTACCCACGGTTAATTCCTGAAGCGATTATGTTTTAGTTAACAGCCAGTCTCGCTTTAGGTTTGACTCTGCTTCGAAGGTGGAACGGTCTAGTCTTTCTGAGATCCCGTTTACTCGCGGTCGATCCGGAAAATTCCTATTGCCCGGTCTCAGCCAAAACCGTCCTCCTCGGACGACTTTCCAGCCTGTACCGACCGCTGACGGCGTTTAGCCCAGAACCAACCCTGCCTACCACTGACGACTTTCCAGCCTCTGCCGTTTCTGCCGACCGCTGACGATGTTCCAGCCTGAGCCGTTCCTGCCATACGCTGACGACGTTCCAGCTCAGAGCTGATCCTGCCAATCGCTGCCGAGGTTTCAGCCTACGGCTTTTCTTGATCTCTGACTGTTTGTTTGTCGTTTTTATCATAATAAAAATTGATATCGACAAAATCTACAACTTCGCCTTCGTCTCTTCATTTCCTTTGCTGTTTTCACATATGCAAAAGTTTGTGGGGTTTATATCCTTGCCGCGGCCCCGCAAAACTTCCATCGTTGCGTTGTCGTTTTCACACACTATATCATGTACTACATCATTTTACTCTACATCATGTAGAGTAGTGTTTGCTTGCTCCTAAGTGTCATCAAAACTTTTTCTCGCGCGCTCGATACAAATTGCCCATGTGGTCAATAAAATTTGTACACTTTTAAGGACATTACTTTGTGAAATTGTTCAAGCAAACTTGCCCATAGATGAAGCATGAATACAAATCAAATTCTTACATTTTCTACAAAAGATATTGAACTTGTCGTCTAATATCACCTTTTTCAATATCATTATCATGGACCTGACTGAGTGCTTCAACGATGTGTGCATAACTTTCACTGATGACAGCGATAGCACTGAAATGGACATTCCATCTTATGTCAGATAAACGTTGCAGATTTTTATTCTGGTGGCAAGAGATTTTTCAGCACTGCTTACCATTTTGTAGCTGCAAATATAAAACAATAAGGTTCATTGATCACACCGAAGAAAGTCACTGTACCTAGGCAAGAGTCAAGTGTAGTTCTTCCAATCAGATTTAGGGTATGTCGAGCAGAGGGAATTAATTTTAGAAGCATATTCTTTTCTAGAATTTTTTGACGAACGCCATATTTCCCAGCCATATTAGCCGCAATTTCATAAGATTTTACCCCCTGCATTTACTAGAATCAATTTCAAGTTCTTCATAGAAATTCAGTATCAGTTCAGCCATTCCTTGCCTCATGTGATTCTTCAGTTCAATAAAGGCCAAAAATCGTTCAACTGGTATTCCACCAAGAAGAGAAATATATCTAACAATTACAGTGAGTTAATCAACTCACTGTAATTGTTAGATATAACAATGGAAATAACAGGTGTAGCATCGACTTATACATTAAAATACCTTGCTTCTTTGATATCTTTCACTATTTCTTCAATAACTTTTTAGCCATTAGTTGGGTAACTTCAAATATAGCCTTGAATATGTATGGTGGATATACGGATCTATTATTTCCATACTGTTTTCTGTAGGGTACGTATGATGGGATAAAATTTAGCAATCAATTCTAGTAAACCGAGAAAGTTTCGATTAATTGGAGAGCCAATGGTTTCATTTTCTCCTCTAAAAGCCAATCCCCATTCTGCCAACAAACAAATGACTGTAATCACTCGTTAATGTACACGCCTCCAATATTCCTATTTTGAATGTTTCACAAATGTACATTTTATTTTTACAAGATTTTTAAAACCGAGAATTAACTTTTGTTTACAAGTGTGTCAATTGCTAAAAAATAGCCGAAAAATTGAAAGATGAAAAAACGAAAAATTTTAGATTTTAATCTTTATTTTAATTTTTATGTTTGTTTGAAATACATCAGAGTATTTTGCTTACTGTAAATAGTAAATTTAATCATTTAGCTTTCAATTAAAACTAAAATAATAGTTTCAAGAAAACTTTTTATTTTTAATAATTCAATTTAAAAGTTACCTATCGAAAATGAGTGGAGGTATCTGTTTAAAATGAACGTCTATTGTTTCGTTACACATCACACGGTATCAAGCCCCAATCAACGTTCCAACTGCATCGGTGTTTTTGTTTTTTGTTTTTTGGTTTTCTTTTTTTTTGTTTTCTTTTGTTTTTGTTTTGTTTTGTTTTGTTTTGATTTTGTTTTTGCTTTTTGTTTTGTTTTTGTTTTGTTTTTTTAAATTAAGTTCGTGTCTTGTAAACAAATCTCTGAAGAAACTTAATAAAGTGAAACATATTAAAGACACTTTTTTTCCTGCTTTGTTCTTTACTTATTCTATCATCTTGTTGGATTTCAATCCATATATTCAGCTCATACGTAACATTGTAAATGACAAAATGTACGTAACATTATCAGTGACAAAAATAGGTAACACTGTAAGTTACAAAAAATACGTAACAATAACATTGTAAGTGACAAACCTGTTCTCCGAACCATAATACAGTTTCATTTGAGTGCGTATGTTCTGACGCCAAGATGTCTTCTGCTTTCCAAGTGGATTTTTAATGTTCACAACTTTTTGAATGGGTCTTTTTGAATCGCTGATATTCTGCAAATATTCGAATTCGCATATAAATATTTCTTCCATCGTTTCACTTATTCATCGTAAGCCATAACTATCTTAAATTAAAATGATTTAAATTTTTAATTTGTATATGCAAATATATATGTTTTATAATTTCATTTTATTTTCCAAACACTTTTGTTATACTAGCAGTATACCCCGGCGTTGCTCGGGTGTAATGAAAGCTTTAAAACTAATCCATGGTCCTGGAGCTCAGACTCTTTCGACGTTGGCACGAAAGACTAAAAAGCAATAGTTGTTTCCAGTTAAAGCGAAACCGTAGACTGAATGAAAAATGAATGGATATTAGGCAAATTTTGATTTCCTGGTAAGGATATCAAATAAGCTTTTTTCGTTGTAAACTGAATTTTGAAAGGTTAAATAAGTCCTCTGAGTAAATAGTATCATGGCTGAGGCTAAGAACTACAATTATACCTACTTAGCAAAACCCGAAGCAAAAACTAAAATAAAAGGCCTGAAAAAAATACCGATATACAGGCAGATAAACAGACACACACACAAACATCTTGCCTTTTATATATATATTATCGATTTTCTGCACTATTTTAAGAACTGCAACCTTGAAACTTCTGAATATCGTTTCTTATGTCTTTGTCTATGAGTGTATCAAATTTGATTAAAATCGGACTACTTCTTCTATAACCCGATTTTTTCGATTATCGATTTTCGATATTTATCGGGGGTACCTCGACACAAAACCTAGCTAAGAACACTCGCAGACACTTATAGTACAACTGTGTAAATTTTCAAACAAATCGGTTCAGTCGTTTCGGAGTCTATAGGTAACGGATACACACACACAGACACACACACAGACAAAGTTTCATTTATAAATAAGTTTAGATTTAAGTGTTTATTTGGCCGACAATTCAACGAAAAGAAGAATTTGTTACTGTGCTTATTACTTAAAAAACGTCTCTGTGGAATGAGTGCAAAGATGAACATGAATCTTTTGAGGGAAATCATTCAGCCACGGTAGTGGTTGAATATTTTCTTAAGTTCAACATTAAGTGAATCTAGGCAGATTTTAAGCTTCAACACTAATTCAGTACTTAACCAGATTTCAAACATTTTACAGATTTTGATAGGACACCTCCTTAGCTACATCTTGAAAAAATATTTTGAATTTTGATTCAGTAGAAAAAAAGTTACATCAAAATATGTGAAGTCCGAAAAAGAAGACTAACTAAGTGAGTGAGTGAATAACGCTTCAAATAATACATCTTATTCTTTATAACGGATGTGCGTTGTGATGCAGTGGAACGAGGAATCGGGGAGCCGAGTTCGAATTCCAGCTGAATTCCTTACATTCACGCAAATACCCTTGGGAAAGGTATTAATCCGTCTCTTCCCTCCAGTTATGGGTTAGATAACAGGACAGATTGGGTTCTATAGTCTTGACTGGCAACCAGTCTACCGCAGAAAGCAATGGCAACCTACTGTGGGATAATCTTCTGACCAGTCAGTCATGTCTCTTTTGAGACATGATTACCCAAGCGTGTATTACGTATGGCACTTAACTGACTGACTGATTCTTTATAATTTCTTTTCTGTTTAATATTTTTGCATGCGGTTTTCAACATTTAAATTCTGATGATATCTTTTATCATTTTTGTCAATCAAACTTTGCTTATCAATTATCATTTTATCAGAATTGACTATCAGAATTAATTATAATAATCATTTTTTTATTGTTTTTTAATCAGTTGCATATAATTATTTTCCTTTTTAATATTTTTGCATGTGGTTTTCAGCATTAAATTTATGTGAAATTAATAACAATGCTAGGAAAAATCATGGAATACATAGAAAAATGCTCACATGAAAATTAATATTCTTAAAATTATATTATATTAAACCTGGAAAATAACAGGATAAGTTATTAAATCTGGAAAAGTAAATGACAAGATATTCTAGTGAAGTAAAAAATAAGAAATGTCTTACTTAAAATATTGCAGCTAAAAATAATTCAAATTTTATTTTAGCTGCAATATTTTAAGTTAGAAATTTCTTATTCATCACTCTTCAATTCTTCTAGATTCCGGTCAAATTGACGAATGGTCTGTTATTATTGCATCAGATAAAAGTTAGGAAAAACAGCTCCGAACGAAAAATACAAATATAGCCATAAAAGATTCTGACTTATTCCAATTTAACTTTTTAGCCTTATTGGAAGACAATCAGTTTGATGCGTTCAAAATCCACATGGCGAAAACGAAAGTAACGGACAAGGAATCTAAAGATATATTGTTATACTTCACCTTTTTGTTGCCGATGTAATAACGCTTGTCGATTTAAGCGACATCGCCCTTAACAAAAAGAGGAAAACGATAGAGTAAATGCCTGAAGGGGGGGAAAAAACACGAAAAGTAGACGCGAAAGAAAGAGAAAGATTAAGGATTAAATATTAAATAAATCCAAGAGAATCTGGAAATTCAAATTTTTAACAAAAAAACTAGTATAACCATTTGGAACAACAGATAGTGGCACAATTTATAAGTTTATATACATAAATTAAAACGATTCAAAGCCAAAATCATTTCATTGCTATCACAGATAAAATAAAAAGAAATCATCAAAAATATACAGAAGAGAGTGAACAAAATTAAGTAACAATATTAGTTAATTTTTAAGACACGTTGAAAAATAATAATGCAAACGTTGAAAGTAATAATGCACACGTTTCATATGACAAAATATTACAGAAAAGTAAACAGTTGAATTTTTAAAAAAAGTAATTTTAACAATGCTGATGATAAAATTCGATGTCTTCAATTTAATATTACTTTTTAAGCAGACGGTTATTTCTTACAAAAAATGTTTTCTTATATTAGAGTGAAAATTAAAGAGTGCAATTTTGGACATTTAAACTTAATTTTCTTTACTAATTCTTTCAAGTCCCATTTGAAAGATTTTAATTTTTAAGGAAAATAAGAACAAAATAATTATCACTGTTCATCGTCTATGGCAATACAAACCAGGCGGAAGGTAACGAAGACTAAAATATATGTTGCCTCAGGGTTGCCCACCCACCAGAATTACATGCAGGGACATCTATTCCTGCACTACACAGAACAGCAAATAGCCCGGTATTATGTGACTGATGAAATGGGCTCCTGTTCTCTCTAAACTCTACAATAAACGCCTGACTGTTTCTTCTTTTCTTACTTATTGGAAATCCTCTTCTGTAGTTCCAGTCTTTAAGGACCATCGGATCCTTCTAACTATCCGCCTATTAATATTCTAGATCTTGTAGCTGATTGGAACTGTTATTATTCTAGATCGTTTGCATAAATAAATCTTCCAATGTACTATTATTAAACCTACGTTGTTCCTTGTTTTCATCAATGACTTTCCTGATGGCATCAATTCCCAACTCTGTATCTATAATGATGATGCAACTATTTACACTTGTCAATGGTAAATAAGATAAGGTCAAATTGGTAGCTGTTCTAAAAATGACCTACAATATGTTGTTAACTGGGTATAATAAAGACTTCTTAATTTTAACGTCTACAAAACAAAACTGCTCTATTTGGTTATCTTAGAAAACTTATTTTACCTTCAATGATAGCTGATGCTAACCATCAAGAAAGTGAGTCATTTCGCAAATTCTATAACATTTCCTTCATTCGCACTTCTCGCTTGAGGAACTCTTTTTCGGTTTGCTTTCCATTTAACGTTGATCTTCAAGAATTTAAATCGAATGTTAATCGTTATCGTCTGGCTTCTTAATTCTTATTCTTTTATTGTTCGTTCTCTTCTTAATAACGTTTTTCTTTTTCTAATATTCTTTCACACTCCGTAACCCTGTTGTGTCTTAGTGGTCTTATTGCCTTGTTTGAGGTGAAATGATAAAAAAAAAGAAAAGCTTGTCGTGACGCGTGCGCTGATTCGTTAAACTTTCTATTATTGAACCTTCGTTCCATCGGCTTTTGATGACCCTTCTGCTTTTTTCCACCCACGTATAACTAGCTGCACAGGAATTCATAGTATATCTCACGGATTAGTTTTTCAATGTTCTTGCAACCTTTTAAGGAGTGACTATATTCCCTGTCACAATTGCATGAATAGATTTGGTGTAAATTATTACAGTATATTGTATTTTAGCATTAAAACGTGATTCCATATTAAATTATATTTTAACACTTTCATGTGTCTGTCGTTTCAATAATCACTGGATTATTTCTATGTTTAAATTCCTCTGCATAAAGCAAAGAAAGAAAAATGTCACGTGATTAGTCTTTTGAAAATAATCAAGATGTTCGGATAGAAAGACTGACAATTTGCGACTGGAAAATAAATTAAATCATATTTTTAATTTTTAAAATGCTTCAATTTTATATCTGAAACTAATAAATATTTTATTATGCCTAATTATACGGTTTTAATTTGTAACAAAATTTACTAAAATCCAGCAATTTTGAATATTTTTAGATTCGGTTCTAAAAAGCAAATAAAATGATGCTATTGTAAATTATGAAACAAAAATCTTTAAGAAACTATTATATATCAAAATATATTTAATAAAAGGAATGAAAAATATATTAAAATAATTTAAACGATACTGCAATATATTTTCTCTTCTACCCAGACAAAGATATTATTTATGAGGCAATTTCAGTTTTAAGATTTTGAACAAATAAATAAAGAGAAAAGTAAATTTGTAAAAGATGTGGGTTTGCTTAAATTCATAGTTTTTTTGTTTTTTTTTTAGGTCAGAAAAAAAGTTGCATGGTTAATATTTTTCTTCTGTTTCAACTATTTTTAGTTGAAGATTAAATCATAATTTTAAATAATTTGCAGCGAACTAGAAAACGATAGGTTGAAAAATAGTTTTTCTTTCTTATTAAACCACCACACATTCTTCTTGATGCAAACATTTTACTCAAATTGCCAAGTAAGTATGAAGTTTTGTTCTTAACTACGTCTGCACGCTACGTCATAAATAGTTCCTCAAAAATGACCAAGGGCCAGTCGAAGAGAACGGATGTGTGGACGCTCGAGACGACAAAATGCGCACGCGCTAATGGCCAGGTCAAAAACTGGTAACACCCCACTTCAACAAAAGTAGATCCTCCGGCTCAATACAAGTACAGAATTTCTCCCTTACGCAGACATATACACACAGGTCACTCGGACGCGAATAAATGCATTTTGCATTTGGTGATCCGTAATTTTGTCCTTGTTTCAAATTGTTGTTTGTCTAAACGATATGAACTCGTAACCATGTTCAACAACTAGTGATCAAAACACGACAAGCAATATATATTAAAACAGGACAATTTCACATCCCAAAATTCGGTTTAAAATGACTACACTGACCTCAAAATCATTACACCTCCTACTACACAGTTTTACAATTTAGCATTGCATAGAAATCATTATCTCCCTCGTCACAACAGTCTACCACTTTTTTTATTCACCCACAATTTGTTACTTTCCTTCTCACGAAAAGAACCAGAAGAAACAGTCTCTAATAACAGAAATATCTAACCCTCACGAGGAAATTTTCTAGATATCCACAAAGCACCGTCTACCACCTTTTAACGGTTCAAACATTAAAAACTTTACTCAATTACAAGCACTTTTTCTAAACGTCAATTAACATGTACAGTTTGATATTTGCTATTACGTTTCTCCCACTAAAGCCAGCATAAAAATGAATCGGTAAAATATTTTTCTTAAGAAAACCATGGTGATATTTTTCCTAAAGCAAGACATACGGTCATACTTACAGCATCCTTGAAGAGCCTTAGAAATTTTTTGAATTTGTCACTTTTCAAATGATCAATCATGGTTCTCCTGACTGTGTTCTTGTTGCAAATGAGGACGTCGGGAAATGTTAATTGCGATTTCTTGAACGTGATACCAGTCGTAGTTTCACGCAGAAGATAAGTATCAACCACATAAGAGAGATGAAATAGCATTGCCCCCGTGCCTGTAAAGAGGAAATTGCAAACATTACACTTGACAATATAACCTTTTTCGATTCGAAAAAAAATCTTACATATAAATTATAATGCAAATATATCATTCGTTCGGTTAAGTTAAACACTTGATTCAACAACCTCAATTGTTTATTTATTTTTATTATCGGAATATAAACGAAGTAAAAAACCATAAATTTGGATCCATTTGTAACGAATAAAAGTTTTGTTATATTTTTGAATATGAATAAATTGTTTTATTTATTTATTTGATTTCAGTTTTCGTAAACTGAGGAAAGGCTCAAAAATACGAACAGTTTTAAATTGAGTTGACGATAACTTACTCACTGCAAACGTGAAGATCCAAAAGAATCTTATATATCCATTTTCAGCATTAGTTATGAAAGGCAGCGCGTTGAGTGAAGAACATTCCATAAAGTTATGAAGAACACGTTTTACTGTCATTATGCCAAATTCTTTCCGTCTCTTCTTTGTCGGCCTAAAATAGATGTTCATGAATTTTACTTCAGTCAGAATACAAACAAACCATAACGTTTTCTGCTTTCTAGCATAAAATATTGCACTATTAATTAACCTAATAAAGAAGTCAGTTGGATAAAACTTCATATGTATCGGTTTTACATATATTATTACATCAAATTAGAAAGTTAGAAAATCCAGAAATAGAATTTTTCACCTAAGTATAGATTATCATAGAACCAGTGATAAAGAAATGCAGGTCAAAGCAAATTGATCTCAGGAGTTAACACAAACAGTTTACTTACTGTAGGACTACGGTCACGCGTCCCTCTAGACCTACTGCCTTACGCCACAATACAGTTGTGCACATCACCAAGAGGATTTGACTGTGCCTTTTAGTGTTCAGTGATGACAGCAGGTTCTGCCTTTATTCAAGTGAAAATATCTACGGCATACGGCATGAAAGTAACATCTTTCACAGTCTATTCGCCATGACATACGGACCTAACATCATATTGTGAGGAGGTGCCATCATTTTTTCATCTCGCTTGCATTTTAGTATTTGTGAGAGGAACTTTGGGTACTGCCACATACATCTAAAACATTGTTCAACTTGTTCTCCTGCTATACGACCTATAAGAAAATAATCTGCTGCTTCAGCGGAATATTTCCTGCTTACATAATACCTGTGCTACTCAATATGTCCTTCAAACGGCCACAAATAGCTGTCACGATCTCTAGACCTGACCCCCACCACTTCGATTATATATGAAATACCTAACTTGTTCAGTTAACCCCATACAAGCCTTTTTACTTTTATTGTTTCGACGGCACTTCCGAGGGGTGGCGATGCATGCGACACTGTGGCACGACGCGGTAACAGACGGGCGCTCTATCCAGCCTGACAATATTCTCTGTACAGCCTGGAGAACCCGACTGCTGCAGTAAGAGTGCAGAATATTCGCTCCTAAACGACTTGGGAAAGCTTTCTTTTATATAAGTAGTCATACTGTCTAAACAATGGCACATCTCATTTTTGTTCTATCTTGTACGTGCCGTTTTAAGCATCTAAATAGACAATAGTGTTTACTTCAATTATTGATAGTGTCGTTTAACCAATTCTAGCTCAATTAAATAGGTGACCTAATTACTTAGAAATGTCTAAGCACAGCCAACCATAGTTTAGTACGAGATACTACAACGAGAAATTAAGTATGAAAGGTATTAAAAAAATTCCACAACGCTGTCTATTTACTATTAGAAAATAAAGAAGCAGGTAAGCTAAATCCTACTATTGATTGAGAGATTCGAAGTACTGAGCACGCGCGTGGCGGTAAGGCCAGTAGATGTATTTCTTGGCAATCTTGTAAGGTATCGGTGATGTTAGAATATAAAATAAAACGCAGGAGCTAATGATTGCATACAAAAGATAATTTTAATATATATATATATATATATATATATATATATATATATATATATATATATATATATAAGACAATTTGTAAAACATTTGTGACATGTTTCGTCGGAGAAAAGGCAATATCAGAAAAACAATTTTATTTCACAAGTGAAAAATCTACATTCGCCAGAAGAATTGTGATTCACATGGCTTGATTTTCACTTTAACATTATAGAATAAAATACTACAATTGTTATAGAAATTAGTTTTTAACTAATTTCTACACGATTTTAGGCTTATAATTTTAAATAAGAAAAAATGTTACGATGTGTTGTTTTTGCTGTGTTACGATAAAAAAGGAACTATCATCCAATCTTTATAACAGAAATATTCTATATTTCTATAAAATGCATTTATTTTATTCATGTATTGTCAGTCACTTTCAAAATATCGAATTCGATTTCGAGATCGATATATTTCATTCGCAAAATTTCTAAATCGATATATTTTATATGTAATTTTTTGTATTGGAATGTAAATGTTTCTGGCATTGTGATTTAAAATAAATACAACAAAGTTTCGCAAAATTTTACTCACGGAGCAAAACGCGAAACAACATTAGTATCACAACGGCTGATACTCAAAAGACTGAGCGAATGATTCAAAGACACTTCTACTCAACAACGCTCACACATACGTACACATAAACTCTTTCCAAAAAATTACTACTATGAACATTTTAACGACCTTGTACCAACCAAAAAACATTACTTTTATTTGTAAAAGCCTTAATATATATATATATATATATATATATATATATATATATATATATATATATAGTTATCCGCAGACAGATCTGTTTCGCTGTATCTCAGCTCATCAGTACAGTTAGACATCCGATTGCTTTTTAACCCAGGATTGAAACCGAATTGGCGTCAGTCGGCGATTCTACCTCTGGGCTATTGGCGCTCGGTAGAAGTATATTATCATTATACATGCCCAATAGCCAGAGTGCTCTAATTCATTACTGAATGAGCGATGCGTACATGACAGAGTGGCTACTGTTTTTCAAAGCCTACCATTCTTCCAGAGTGCTCAAGTAGGGTGTGAGAGCGTAAATAGTCATCCGCTGTATAACAGCTCGTCAATACGGTTAGACTCCGATTGCTTTTTAACTCAGGATTGAAACCCGACCGAATTGGCGCCAGTCGGTGATTCTACCTCTGGGCTATTGGCGCTCGGTAGAAGAAGGCAGACTTTATATATATATATATATATATATATATATATATATATATATATATAATTGTTGTTTCTATATACGATTTGATTTTGATTTTCTTGTTTTGTACTCCTCTTATAATGGGCCATTATCTACTAACAAGGCCAAATCAAACTAATCTGTTTCAAGTCAACACACATACACTTCGCTATAACGGATAAGCCACTATAGATTAAGTCTTCAGTATTTCTTCTCTTAAAACCAAAGTGTATTAAATACTTTGAGTTCATGTAAAAGTTGAGTTTATTTTAAAATATGATAAAGTTATGCCAAAAGTATGGGATCCCCAGTGAGGATCGAACTTATTACTCAGTCATTAACTGTTCTATTCTAGTGAGACAAGCTTGCTATGTAGAGTTAAATTTATGCTATGAATGTGCACCGAATCCTAATAAGTAGGTAGTAAGTCCAGAAAATTAGAAAAATAAGTTCGGGAAGTTAACAATCGAATCATATTATATAGTTTAGGAAATTTTTAAAAAAGCGAAACGAACTTTCTAAATTGATTCTAAAGAAAAGTTTTAATTACGGACCTTTTAGTGCACATTTACTCTAGAATCTAATGTCATTAAAAATAAACGAAATGAAAAATAACTTACGAGTTGCTTTTCGTTCGTTCTATGCTTTCATCTATTTCAACACGTCTCTCTCTCATAAACCAAGCTGTTGTTGATGGTTCAGAAAGAGGAGATAGGGTTTGTAAAGTCATGTCAGGTTCTGTCACGTTCAATGATTTTTACGGTCTACTTTTTTTAGTATACTCCGGTTAATTGCGTTGTAACATTGGTAGAATAGGAGTTGAAAATGAGTCCAAAAGCAACGAATTCAGTTTCTTTTTAAATATACTTTTTTACACTTATTCATGAGATGTTATTACATTTTAGATAAAATTAAAGTGTAAGTTGTAATCATGAAACACCAATTCATTTAATAGAACTGATGATTCCATGTGTTCATTCCGTTGATCAACTTTAGATTAAAATACGTAGGCGGAGTCAGATTGAATTAACATTTAACAATATGATTAACATCAAATGAAAACATCATATGCCTCAAGTCTACATGACAAAAAATATAAATATTTAATGAGTTCAGGGACTTAATCTGTAATAGACATTACGGAAACGATCTTTTCGTGTGTTTTTTTTTATTTTTGTTTTTTATTTTTGTTTTTTTGTTTTTTGGCGGGGGGTCATTTAGTTTGATAAAAAGATTGATATGGTTGTGCTACAGATCAAAGTCACTTAATGCTAAATCTATCGATCTTCATTTCGATTGGGTTTGCCTCCTGAGAATTCTCGCGGTTTATATTTTAAACTTCGCTTCCTCTAACAAAAGGACTCAATAATGATTCTCTCCACCATCGTCATAATCGGACAAAACAGCAAAGGAAATATTGGGCACAGTAAAAAGAAAAAAAACTTGAATAAAATATCTAAAAAGTGCTATAAAACTGGATTTTTACATTCTGTCTCAGAAACCCATTAAAACAAGCACTGAGTTCCACTAGTTAAATACTGTTGTTTGATTGGTCCGTAAATGGGTGTGTCATGTTCTTGCCTACGTCCACACAGCCGGATCGCTAACTAACACAATTTTATTTCTTTCCTCACACATATGTGAAAATATAATCAGCAAATGGAAACCTTGGAATCATACTCAGAAAAAAACAAAAAAACAAAAAAAAAAAACATGAGAAATCTAACAAGCCTTTGCGAAGTTTTGGTTTCGCTATATAAATTACTGGGAAAGTTGAATTCGTCAGAAGGGCTTTTAGGCTCCTACGCGGCTGGTCGATCAGTAACACCTTTCTCACCCACGTCACATCAAGTCTTTACCCCTCTTCCTCATACATTGTCGGCAAGGAAGAAAAAAGAACAACTCGTCAACGACACGATTACTACCACGGAAGGAAAGCGAGAACATAACAGAGCTACCGACTACTCAACTTACTCTCCGAGAGACATATTCGTTCCCTTTCCTCTTCTCTCAACCTTCCGTTCCCTTTTCTCTAAGGACAACCGCTTTGGGAACCCTCGTGAACATTACATACAATTACAGATCTTCTTCTATGTGCCTTGTCCTTTCAGGACGTAGGCGATCATGGCCTTCCACATCTCCCTATCCCTGGTGGCTCTTAGCACACTTTCTACTATAACACCAGGCAAACCCCATTCTGTCATCCACCCGCTCAAACCCTTCAAATATGTTATCCGCTGCTTTCCTCTGTTTCTTTTTCCCGCTATCTGACCTGTTAGTATCAGGTTCTCTAAGCCCTCCTTCCTCATGGCATGTACCAGGAACTTTAGTTGTCTCTTCCTGATGCTCAATATTAATTTCCTTTTTGGTTCCATCCTTTCTAAAAGCTCATAATTGCTCACATGCTCGGTCCATGATATCCGCAGCATCCTTCTGTAGAACCACATTTCAGTTGCTTCAAGTTTTTCCTTCATCTTTGATGATATTGCCCAACATTCACTGCCATATTGTAGAACTGACATCACATAGCAATCCAGTACTTTCTTTTTTGTTTCTAGTGAAAGTTCCCTGTCTCGTAATACTTTACTCAGCTTCTGGAACGCACCCTTTGCCATTCCAATTCGCTTTTGGATCTCTGTGTCACTTTCCGTCTTCTGTTAGAACGCTTCTCAGGTATTTAAATTTTTGTACCTGCTTGATTTTAGTATCCCCCACCTCTAATTGGCATTTTGAGCTGCTCTTTTTGCTGATGATTCGGTTTTCTTGCAGTTTATTTGTAGTTATTTTTTGTCACTCTCTTCGGCTACCTTCTGTAGGAGATCTTGTCAATTACAGATGGCCAACCTAAAACTAATTCATACCAGCATCTGACGCCAATCGGTTAAGAATTAAGGGCAGCCAAATCCGTAAACCATTCATCCAATAATGAGATAACTTTACATCTGACTAGGTCATAATTCTTCTTGCAACCATACGCTTGTTTATAACAAAAGGTTTACAAATTAATGATAATGAAAGTTTTTCATTAATTTAAAAATCTTGATGAAGGTTAAGCAACCTTTAAAGAAGTGTCCCTATTAATCTTTTTCAGGACTACAGAAATTAAGCCAAAGCTCGTATTTCTCCGAGTCAATTATCAAGTTTGTTAAGTTTGTTATCAATTATAATTGATAAAAACAATAATATTAAAATTGTATGAGAAAAAATAACCGAAGTGTTTGAAGATTAATATAGAAAGATTTTAATTTAAAAAAAGTTAATATTACAATTGTATGAAAAGCTAAGAAAATGATGTAAAAATTAACATAAAAGTTATATTTAATAAAACATATTCAATTGTATGAAAATTCAATTATGAACATTGTGATATTACTAATATAGTTTATTTAAAAAAGAAAACGCCAAAATGAAGTCGGACGGTTTATAAAATAATATAAAAAACGAATAAAAATTGATGTGTAAAGATGAAAAAAAAGGGGGCTACAAACTGATATTATAAAAAGACACCAAAATGAAGTTTAAACATTATGTCGCAAAGATTTACAAAATGAGGCTCCGCTTTGATGTTGTTAAAAATCAACAAAAATTTAAACTGCAAACGGGCGCAGTTTGATTGGCTCGTGATTCTTGAGTTTCTAACATATGGTTAAAATGTTTTTTCATATGGTTCAATCTAGCTGTTAATTATAATATAGTGGAAATTTTGACTGCAAAGTCAAAAAAGATTCGACCACTTGTAATCTGGGAAAAAAAGATTGATCCTCTCAGGCATACTGCTACTGTGAAAGGATCTGACAATCAATCAATCTCTCACGCAAGTAGTGAACTTCTCCATGTGTTTTCCCAGTAATCCTGATGAACACGCTTCTCTTCTCAATATCTTCCTTACTTCTATCCCTGACTCATATGCCAAACTCTTGCAGTCCTGCCTTTTTTTCAACTCGGAATGATCAGTGTCTGTAAACACCTCTTTCCGCTATCCCACCAGACATCTCCTACCACCAGAATATCTTTCTGTTATCAACGAGCTGATTGGAACTCAATCCGTAACTTCCTTCGTGACGTCCCTTGGAATGATGTTTTTAATCATCCTATCCAAAAATATGCCTCTGCGGTCTCCTACTGAGTGAAAGCCGGCATCGAAACTTACATTCCAGCACGAAAATATCAAATGAAACTACATTCATTTCCTTGGTTCTCTCGCGAATGCTTGGCTGCTATAGCCCACATGCATCACTTCCTCCGGATGTATCAGAGTGACATGTCTGATTGCAACAGATATTTTTTGTCGCTGCTCGTAATGATTGCAAAGAAGCGAACATACTGTTTTCTGATAGAATGAAACAACGTATAGCCTCTCATAAGTTTGGTTGTAAAGATTATTGGTGGCTCTACAAGAGTGTACTGAACTACAGAAAATCCTCAGTCCCTCCTCTATTCAATCAATTTAAAGTCCTGATATCTACAGCAGTTAAAGTTGAGTTCTCTTCCAACATCACATTCAACTGGAATATCCACACCTGATTTTCCCCCCTAGAACGAAGGTTCTACTGAGTGATATGCGCATAACCCGCCCCTAGTTTCAAACATTCTTTCCAAACTAGACTCACATAAAGCAAGCGGAGATGCCAGGATCCCAGCCGTCGTCCTAAAGTAATGTGCTCCCGAGCTAGCCCCAAGTTCTCTGTAAACTATGCAACTGCTTCGTTGCTTCCTGTTTGTTGGAAGTCATCATCTGCAGTTCTTATTTTTAAAAACTTTGGAGAATACCCTGACCCCTCAAATTATAACCCTATTAATCTCTTACCACTTTTGGGCAAAATTTTCGAGGTTCTAATCAATGCCAAAGTGGTTAAGAATCTCGCCTCTCACGACCTCCTCTCAGACAAACAATATGGCTCCCGCTTCGCCTGGTCTACTGCTAATGTGCTAACAGCCATCACTGAATATGAAAATTGCTAAAGAAAATTTAGTTTTAAGCATAATTACAATTCTCGATTATCACACTACCGGTCTTCTGTACGTCTTTTTTAAGTTTTATATTTACTTTTACCCGCAATTTAATATTTACTTTTTACGCTTCGGACAGGTGTTAACTTCTATTTTGTCTTTTTATCTCTGAGGAAACCGTGAGTAAATAAAATGTTATTTTAATTTTGTTTTAAGTAAAAGGTAAGTATTACTTTTAGAAAAACCATTTATTAATCCTTAAATTTACCGATAGTCTTCGAAGGACATATCTAGGACAAATATTGGATTTTAAAAAGATTTTTAAATTTGTTTATATTTTTTGCATACAATGGCGACTTGATGAGTAACGAAAAAGGTACAAATGCTTCTAAAATGCCTAAAATGTATATATAGGAAAATTATTTTTTTTAATTCGGAGTAGCAAGAAAAGCGATATTTAATATCTAAACTTATATATTAAATGGAACTGTGTGTGTGTGTGTGTGTGTGTGTGTGTGTGTGTGTGTGTGTGTGTGTCCGTTACCTATAGACTCCGAAACGGCTGAACCGATTTTCTTGAAAATTTACACAGTTGTACTATAAGCGTCTGCGAGTGTTCTTAGCTAGGTTCGAATCGAAAAAAATCGGGTTATAGAAGGCGTGGTCCGATTTTAATCAAATTTGATACACTCATAGACAAAGACATAAGAAATGATATTCAGAAGTTTCAAGGTTGCAGATCTTAAAATAGTGCAGAAATCGATAATATATATATATATATATATATATATATATATATATATATATATATAAGGCAAGGTGTTTGTGTGTGTGTCTGTTTATCTGCCTATATGTCTGTATTTTTTCAGCCCTTTTATTTTAGTTTTTGCTTCGGGTTTGGCTCTAAGTAAGTATAATTGTAGTTCTTAGTCTCAGTCATGATACCATTTACTCAGCGGACTTATTTAGCCTTCAAAATTCAGTTTACAACGAAAAAACTAATTTGATATCGTTACCAGGAAATCAAAATTTGACTTTCGTGCCAACGTCTAAAGAGTCTGAGTTCCAGGACCATGGATTAGTTTTAAAGCTTTCATTACTCCCGAGCAACGCTTGGCTATACTGCTAGTTTCTAATAAGCAAAATACTTTGCAGTGTTTTAAAACTAATTTAATTTGATTGGAATGAATTTGTTTGTTTGTTTTTTAATCGCTAAACAGGGCTAATTTAGCCATATTTAAAATTATCTCAGGATAACTTGTGATGAATATGAAATAAAAAAGATTCTCTTTTCTTCATTGCGTTCAAGTTTTGACCAATAGAAAAAGTGATTGGCTCCGAGCTGAAAACCAAGTCAAGGCTGAACGAGCCTACGGGAAAATTTACTTTGGCCAATAAAAAGGGAGCGGCTTACAAACTGAGAAAAAGTAACGAACCGATGTCGAACCGCTTTTTGCTGTAACAGAGAAAGTTGAATCAAGAGAAGAGAAAAGAGAGAGAAAGAAAGAAAGATAGAGTCCCACTCGTCTGAATAATGCTGGTGTCAAATTACACGCTGATACATTATCATTATGAGAAGGGAATTTCAAACAACTCTATTCAACTCTTAAGTTAAGTACCCTAAAATATATATTTTATTGCTGCTGAATACAACCATATAACTTTTATGTGAGAAACGAACCCTTCCAATTTGTTTTAAGCATTTTGAAATATTACTTCGTGTCCGATGATATGAAAATTTTCTCTTCTTGACAATTCATCGAAACTACAAACCTTTAATATATTAGTACTTGTCTTGAAACAAGCTACTGAAATTCCAATTTCTAAATTTGTTAATAAATTCCTTATCTTGTTTCGTTAAAAATAATACGCGTGTTTCCTCGTCATTATCCCAACATACTTCAAGCTTAATTCTCTATTAAAAATCTTTTGAAACTAAAATATACTTTTCTGAAAATTTATTTGAGTAAGATTAGCTGATTTAAAGTTTAATTAATGTGATTTGAACCAAATATTACATACGTTAGATGGGTGTTTTTATAGGGTAGTAACATCTAACGCGATAAACTTATGTTTAAAAAAATTTAGAGGGGGCATAACATGCGCTATTTTTATATAATTTTTAAGTACCCAATAATCTTAAAAACTTAAGAAAATGCTCTGAGTAATCAAATGTTTCATTGAGTTTTAGGTTTTAAATTGACTATAGTTATCGCTCTTATTTCCAGATAATGTCGTGTAATAATGCATTTTTGTAAATATGGATATGCATGCACACAACATGCAAAATAGTTTTTAAATACTGGCCATCACGTAATTATAATAAGATTTTTCATTTAGTAAATATAGTTTTTTACTAAATAATTAAAATGTTAAAAAAATTAAAACAATTCTTGTAAAAACTTATTATTCATCGAAAAAATGTTTTTTTATTGCCCATAATTCGTAAAATCAAACAAAATTAAATAAGGTATTAATTTCAATGCATTTTTATTTTACGATTCAAAGTAGATTTCCGGTAACTGGTGTGGGAGGTATTAAAAAAGAAACTGATGATTTAAAATCAAAAAGAAAAAAATGGTTTCATAAATTAAATAAGTGCGTGTGTGAGGGGTAACAGATGTAAAAAAAAATTACTAAGAAGATATTTCTAAAATAATTTAATTAATCGATTTTTGCAAGAATTTCTAAATCAATTTGTTTTTCACTGCAAAAAGACGCTAAAATTTAATGTATTTTAATTTATGGTCTCCCACTGACGTAAGAAAAAAACTGAACCAAACTCTTGAAGGTTCTAAAAGGATTTCTTGATTATGAAATATAATTTAATAATTAACAAATCTTTTGGTCTTTCTTTTTAACAATGACGAAAAGATTTTGACGATAAAACTTTCTTCTTATTAAGTCTGTCGCATTTTCTCATCATGTTCATTTTTAGCTAATATTAGGAGGCACCTACTCTTTCTTTAGACATAATTCGTTCAAATAGAATCGACTTTTAAGTTCAAGGAAATTATTTAAATTACAGTACCACGCAAAAGTTTGCAACACATTACAAAAATGTTTTTAGATATTTCTAATATAGTTACATTAATTAAATATTTGCTATTCGTAGAACATATATTTAGGTATTACGTCAAATAATAAGATTTTTCAAAACAATTCAAAAAAGTATCTTATGAAGAAAAATCAATATTTAATAACTAAAAGGTTGACAACACATTTTTTATTTACAACAGCTTTTTTCTTATAAAAGTATTCACATTTTAATAGAATGTTCCAAATTAGGATGGGGTTGTTTTTTTAAAACATTCCAAACAAATTTTATGATTATATTTTAGAAATGATTAAAAGTATTGCGTCATTCTTTTTCTGTCAAACATTGGCAAAATGAGGAAAGGCAAAATAATTGATCAAGACCTCAGTAAATGTATTGTTAACCTTCATACAAATGGACTTGGTTATAGAAAGATATCTAATCAGTTAAATGTGCCATTGACTTCCGTTAGTACGATAGTCCCTCCCTGAAAAAAGTTCTGGTCGTCCTAGAAAGGTAACGGAATGTGCGGCAAGGTTATTGTTCAGAAAAGTTAACAACGAACCCCGAGTTGCGCTTAAAGAACTTCAGGGAGGACTAGAAATAAGTGGAGTAAAAGTGAGTACGGATGCAATTAGTCGTTCACTTTGTCGATATATCTTTTCGAGGACTCCAAGGGAAAAAAAACCTCTTAAGCGAAAACACATTCTTACTAGACGGGATTTTGCGAACAGGCATTGTATCAAACAGCATTTTTGGGAAAATGTACTTTGGCAGAAATGCTGTGGCAAAAGTCTGGAGAAAAACGGATACTGAATATTCGCCGAAGAATACTATCCCAACAGTAAATTTTAGAGGCGGATCAATCATAATATGGAGTCGCTTTAGTGTCCAAGGTGTAGAAAACATTGAAATAATAAAAAGGAGGAGGAGGGAAGCGTATTATAGGGATATTTTGGAGAGAAATTTACGTCAGAGTGCACGTTCGTTGGGCTTGAAACCAAGTTGTGTTTTCAACAATGCAACAATTTTAAACATACTGTAAAACTTACAAAATCATGGTTAAGTTCAAATAAATTAAAGGTTCTAAAATGGCCAAATCAATCTCCAGATCTCAATCCGATTAAATAACAGCGTAGTATGAAGAAAAACAACCCGAAACTTAACAAAAACAAGGTTTTTCCGTCAAAATGTTTGTCATTATTAAGATTAAAGTATTTTTAATTGTTTTAATCCTTTTTAACACGTTCGAAATGTTCGTAAAAATCTTGTTTTTATTTCGTCAGCTGGTGACCAAAAGCGTTGCGGTGCAATGAGTATTGGTACGGAACGAAAAATCGAAGTGCCAAGGTCGAATTCTAGTTGAATACGTTGCATTCACTTACGTGCAAAGATTAATACCTTTGAGAAACCATACTTATCTTATCACCATATGTGGCTGTTATCAAACATGACAGAAAGGTATAACCGCCGTGATTAAAACTTTTATTCTAAATCTCAACCTATAAACAAGTAATACACTCCCGATCAAAAATTTAAGACCACTTAAAAATCTTTAAAAAGACATTTTTTTACAGATAGATTTTAAACTCCTCCCACTTAAGGTTACCAATACTACAATCTAAAAGGTTATGGAAACAAAAAGCTACATTCCAAACATTTTATTCAGAAATTTACATTTTTATAAAATGAGGCTTTTTACACATTATCAAAATTATAAGACTAGGGGTATAAATTGTTAGATCTATGGTAATTCCAATGTTTTTCGTTCAGTTAGAGATTAGCAATCACTGCGTAAAGGTGTTACCATGCCTAAAGCAAGCAAACTTACCGAAGTTGAGCGTTCTCGAATTCTAGAATTCCATAAGCAAGGTTTGTCACAGCAGGCGATCGCAGCTAAGGTAAATCGCAGTAAAACTTTCTAAAGAACTGAGAATTATGGAAAAGCAAAATCCTCTGGGAGGAGTTTAAAATCTATCCGTAAAAAAAAGATTTCTTTTTAAAGATTTTTAAGTGGTCTTAAATTTTTGATCGGGAGTGTACTAGTTTTAAATTTGATTATTTTAAAATTTACTAATTTTCCAAAAATAACGTGCCATAGATGTATAGTTTATTTTTGCAGTATTTTTAAAACCGAGAATCAATTTTTGTTTATAAACTTGTCAAACTGTCAAAAATGAACGCAAAAAAATGATAACTTTTGAAACTCTGAAAAAGTTGAGATTCCAATCAATATAATTTTTATTTGAAATACACCAGAGAATTTTACCTACTGGAAATAATAAATTTAATCATTTCACTTTTAATTAAGCCTAAAATAAAAGCTTCAAGAAAGCATTTTTATTTTTAATAATACAGTTTAAAACTCAAGTATCGAAAATGAGCGGAGGTACCTATTATTCATAATAAAAACACGCAAGTTTAAAAAATGATTACATAAAACATTTTGAGTTTTCCAGCAGGGGTCAATACAGAATATAACAAAATGACTTTTGAAAAGAATGTTCAGAATTCCATAGAAAAACTTAAGTGAAAGAATCTTTGATGCGAAAAAGTTCTAGAAAAAATGTTAGGAAGTCCATGTACATTCAATAACAAAAATCTTTTCGGCTTCTTTTTATTTATATCGTTGCAAACAACGAACAGTCTGTACATTAACACTTGAATCGTTTGGCAGTCACTTAAAGGAGACTCCTATGTCGCCATAATATTCTATGCAGTCGTTGTAAGTAGAGAATATGAAGGTGAAATCAATTGTTTCTCAAAGACCAAATGCTAGAAACATAAAGTTCAGGTAACTAAATCAGGTATGGCAGAACATGTGTAATGGGGGAAAATGGGCACAGCGTACTTTTGCTGATGATAATGAATCCATTGCTTATGAGAAAAGAGTTGTTTGCTTCGATGTGATTTGGATTTTAGCTTAGCAACCATGAAGCAACTCAGCTTTTAGCTTAGCAACCGTGAAGCAACTCGTCTTTTAATTTTTCACAACTTAATTGAATACATCTGTTGCGAAAGTTATCACTCGCTTTGTTGCATTTTCATCACACACACACACACACACACACACACACACACATATATATATATATATATATATATATATATAGACACTACAGTCAACACACAAAGGTGACAGTTTGTCTCATGCTAAACGCAATTGTCAGGCTTTACGTTTAGCATGAAACAGACTGTTGCCTCTCGGTGTTAACTTCAATTATCACTCTTATATTTACATACGCGCTATTTCTGATATTGAAAACTTTAACCCATATATATATATATATATATATATATATATATATATATATATATAATTACTTTGAATAGCTCATCTAACTTCAAATGAACTACTCTACCTTGAGTCTAAGTTGCAGAATTGATTTCTTAAAAGGTCACTTAGGTGCGTCAAAATAACTAAACAACTCACGCAAATAATTTTCATCACATGCCGAACAAATATTCACAGAGATATAAGTAATTAAGTGCATGTTTTGACAGAATAAAAAAAGAGACCGTGTGTTTTCTTTTGTAAATATTTTATTGACGAATTCTACGTGACGGTGTCAATTTATTTATCCATTGAAATTTTTCCGATCAATTTATTTTACATGCATGACAACATTTTCAGTCGTAAACCGGAAGAAAAATGACAAAAGTCACTTTTATGGCGCATATAGAATCAAAACAGCGCTCGTTCCAATCAGTAAATGCTAAAGAACGACGACAAAACAAAAAGCAAAACGCATCCAACCAGAAGCGTTGCTGAATATCAGATTCCGGGACTTCGTCTCGGGACTTTTCTTAACTTTATAAAAACAAAACTTTCAGCTGGGATTGTCAGTAGTAAGGTCAACGCGTACATCATTCACAACCTTGTAAACAGGAGGCTTTGAAAAGAAAAACAAATGACGAACGCTTTTATATACTATGACATACACAAAATTACTTATTTATACAAGTGTCCCATGTAAAGAAATATATATCGCATATATCTACCGCAAGCAAATTATAATGGGGAAAACAAAAGAAAAGTCTTACATATAATTTGATGATACTTCTGATCTGGAAAAGCCATTTTTATGACTCCAGATTTAAATGGGCTGGATTCATTTATGTCCCAAAGCACCATATGCTTGTAAGCTGTTGGGGGAGACTGATTTAGCCCCAGCCTGTGCCAAAGGGCCAGACAGAAAGAAAGCAACCTTCTTATTTGGTTGCTGCCCACGAACTAAAAAATGTCTAAGGCTTGGGTCACTGAGTGACGTCACAAAGCAACTGTCATGTGACCCACGTGACTTTGGTCTCACCAAAGTGACATAAGCGTTTTCTGTGTCCAAACTTCCTAGGTTCATATAGTGAAACGACGCATAAAACTCAAATCACATTAATGGATCAACGCACAACTCGGCCTCAATATGATGCAAGAAACTGAGTTTAACGAGAAAACATCTTATGAACTTCTCCACTATTGTACTGTTTTGTTCATTTTTGCAGATTTACAAATAATTCGCACAAAGAGTAATAAACCTTTATTGTTAGGACTTTATTCGTTTTCTAATTTCTTTTTCTTTTTTTTTTTTCACAAACTGAATCACTATTCCTGTTTAGTGTCACTAAGTAAATTCCAGTTCTTCCAGTAAATCTGCCACTATACTGCCGAGCGGCGACCCGGACAAACTCCATAAAATGTTGAACTACGCTCAACCTTCATCCAAACCGTATCATATATCTTAAAACCATAAAATACATGATAAAACAACGTAAATTCTATGATAACAAATCTTACATATTGATAATGCTACCATGCGCCTCTAATATACAAGGAACCAGGTCACCAGTGAAGTGGTTGGCGCAGAATGTTGCCTTTTTGTACATTCAAAATGAAACAAAATTGAGTGAACGTTGTTTTGGAAGGATTAACTATAGCCTTCATTTTAGACAGCGTTTTTATCTCGCTGCAGATTGGAAGACAGAGAGAGACTCATGCTTCTTTGTAGCAGACAGTCACCCTGATTAGTTATTTGGTGAATAGAGTGGACCACCCTGTCCTGCTTTCTAGTGAAAAGGTAGAGAGGGCTGGCGTTTAGGCCCTATATTTTCTGGGTTTATATTGAAGTTGGTAAGTGTTCGGGAAGTGCGTTGAGTGATATTGTGATTGTCTTTAGTTTTGTCTTTAGGGTCTTTGATCTTTTGTCTTTGCTTATAAAAGTTTCAGAAACGAAGTTAGCTAATTAATTTCTCCTTAAACAGGTGATAAGTAGAGTATTTACATTATTCGAACTATTGTCCTCATCTTTGTTGCCTTCAGCATCGAGCAAAAGTCATAAGCGGCGACCCAGACTCATACGAATAGGAAATGGTCAGTATAAGCAGTACCCTACAAAGAAACAAATATCTAGGCTATATGACAACAACTCCAACATATATGGAAGGGAAGCTGCATGAGGATAACAGATCTCAGAAAAAAAAACTCAATCTGTCTACCCTATGTAAAGGGGTTATCGGAGAAAATACAAAGGATCTGTGGTCCATATAACATCAGGACGATCTTCAAAAGTTGTTCTACACTTTGCAGGTACCTCTCCGAGTAAGACCACCAACAGAGAAGGACATAACTAAGGACTGTGTGTACGCCATTCCATGTAACTGTGGAAAGAAACACAAAAGAGAAACAGGCCGCTCCCTTAAGGTAAGGCTACAAGAACATTGCAAGGCTGTAACACGAGGGGAGATAGAAAAATCAGGTGTAGCTGACCACATATGGAGGGAGAAAGGTGATCACCGCCTCCTATGGGTTGAAGTTGAAATAATAGATAGAGAACGCCACTGGAAACTACGTAAACTTATATTAGGCTAGAAAAATCTCCTAAGCCGACCAAGCATAGAGATGAATACAATATGGAGTAATACGGAGTGCCAGAGAAAATCATTAGTGACAAAAAATATTAGAGAAAACCATTAACATCAAAAAATACTAGAGAAAACCATTAACATAAAAAAATATTAGAGAAAACCATTAACATCAAAAAATATTAGAGAAAACCATTAACATAAAAAAATTGCAATATGAACTCTGGTAGAAGAAGGGTTACTGGACATTAAGTTTATAAGTCCCAAAAATGCCCTTAAGGAACTAACAAACATCTATATCCAGTGGATATAGATGTTTGTTAGTTCCTGTAATTTAACACAAAGAGTTGTGATTTCAATACCAGGTTACAGCAGTGGTGATAACTCATGACTTAGAGGGAGATGACTCATGACTTCCAGAAGAGATGGAGTTCATATACCCCAGTGATTGTAATAAAGAATTCGATTCGAAATTCCTAGCACAACGTTCAACGGCTGAAACGTCGTACAAATGGTAACAAAGATGAGGACAATGGGACAATAGTCCGAATAATGTAAATACTGTTAATACTACCTCATCTTAGAAATATAGACAAATACTAAAGGTGAGATTTAAGAAAAAAATTATTTTATTACACTTCCCCTACTACTACAAGTAAATTGCATAACATTACAGACAAAGAACATTAAGTAGATGACCTTTTAAAATAGCTATTACATTGAAATTACATTCAGTTTTATATTCCAAAATCATAATCAATTTTATGTTTGTATTGTGAGAATTAAATTTTGTCTTGGTTAGTCCCTTAAAATTGCAAATTAAAAACAAAGTATTTTTAGTTCTATTTCTTAATTCGTCAAATTCATGTCATTGTAACGAGTGCTCTTGAAAGAAGGGGATTATTCTTACATTGTTATATCCATGATATAATAACACCGATATTTTACGGACGGAACTGAATAACTGAAAGAAAAATGAATGACAAACACGCTTTGTTCTCAAAGACATACACAAAGCTATATATATATATATATATATATATATATATACGTGTCCCAAGTGGAGAATAATATATCACACATATCAACGCAGCAAAGCAGAGTCTAAGGAGAAACAAAAAGAAAGAAGAGTCTTACATACAATATGGAGAAGCCATTTTTAGGACTCCAGATTCAAACGGGCCGGATTCATTTATGTTCCAGACGAGGACTTATTACGCAAAAGAAAAACAACAAATCTTGAGTTTTCAAAAACTGAGGACTGCGAGCTGGAGTTTCATTCTATATCTCTGAAAGATATATTCTCAAAAGAAAACGGTACTGTGGTAAGATTTAACCTCTGCCGGAACAATGGGAGGTCCGTTTGGCTGCTGTAAACGAACGGAAATTGACTGGCGCTTTCGTCACTGTATAGAGCGACGTCAATAAGCAGCTTTCACTTGACCCATGTAACTTATACCCATTAAAGAGTGATAAGCGCTTTCTGTATCCTTATATTGTTGAATCGTATGGATTTTCAAATAGCGGACATTTTGTTATTGAGATATTCGACTTTTGCTAATAGCGTCACACAGACCATTTAACATTTTTCAAAATTCTTTTGCAATAATTCTGAAAAAAAAGTAAGAAAAACTGAAAAACGCTAAAGATCTGTTAAAGTGATTTTCTAAGCGAAGCTTAGCTGTGGCACAAGGCCAAAAATATGGAGCACACAGTGAACTCACTATTCAATTGTAATGAATCTAGCGAGACAATATTGCTAACCATTACAGCACGTAGAGGTTCCCTAAAGATCTGTTTAAGATCATATATACCCTTTGATTATTAAAAGACGATGATTATTTAATTTCCGTTTTATTGAAAAATATCAACATTCATCATTATATTTATAATATAATTAATAATTTTGTAATCCAAATTCTGTTCTTTATATTTGATCTGGTTAACATTAAATTCCTTTATTAACGAATGATTTTACAGATCATCGTTGTTGTCTATTAGTGATTAAAAAATGCTGTTAGCGCTAAAATGTTTTTTGTTTGTTTTATTTCTCTTATTTGAAACTCATTTGTTTCTCAGAAAACTGCATTCCAATCCAAAGAATAAACTGCTTCTAGCATTAAAAGGAATATTATAATTATTTAAAGACAACATTAATTTTTACAAAAAAATATTAAATTCTTATTTGTTAATAACATTAAAAAGTACAATACAATTATTTCGTGACTATATGTTTTTATAAACATGTTTCAACGTCAGAGACATAACACATTTCTAAGTGAGCACCAAAAATATTTAATGCAGGTAGCCCAAAAAATTCACTAAATTGAGAATATATGATGAAAAAATTTACATTATTCGGACTATTGTCCGAATAATTTTATCTGTTAGCTTAAAATTAAAAATAAAATTAAAGCGTCAAGAAAGATTTTTCATTTTTTTAAAAATACATTATAAACTTAGGTATCACTTTTGGGGAAGGTATCTAATTAATATTATCTCCAGATTGTGACAAGTGAATCTTTTACTCACAGAGACTATGACATTTGAACTGTAACAATTCAATGTATTTCGTTAGCACATTAGCCGAATTGTTGTAAGAATTCTATGTTTCTCCTATTCTTTCTGAACGAGGCTGCCCAAATAAATAATGTTCTCTCATCTTTCTCCTGTTCGTCTTAATTTGGTCTCCCATTGATCAGAAGTCACGACAAAAAATGTTCAACATTATTTATCTCTCTGGTGTTTTACTTTGGAATAAATATTCTCGGGTACCAAAAATTTAGTGCCTTAATTAATCTGTATTTCTATTATATTTGTATTTTTATTTATTTGATGTTAATTTATTTGATTTTAATTATCTCGAAAATTTCACCCAAAGATGATAGCAACAAATTACATTGTTAAAAAATGTGTTTTTTCACTGTATAAATGTATTAGTCATGAAATAGTCGATCAAGTCAGACATGTTGTCTCTTTTGTCAAATTGCCCAAATGGAAAAGAGAACTGACAGCAACTGACATCCTGAACGGATCTATGTTGATCGTGTCCATAAGATTTAATTATTGGCTATTGCAACCGGTTTGCTGATCCATTAAGTAAACATTCCCATGTTCCAAGTAGCTAGCTAAATATAAACGTCCAGAGTTAAAGACAATTGTCATTATACTTCATTGATTGAAAGTTTCGCTTTAAGAAAGCATTACTTAACATTGAAGTAACATGTTGACCTAAAGACTCAGGCAAATCTTTATGACTTCCTAAAAAGAGATTTTTTATTTTAACCCTTTGCTTGTCCAGGGCAATTTCGGACGTGGAAAGGCCAAAGGTTAAAATGCCAGACCTGGATTTCATACATCAATCCTAATTGAACAATTCTGGAATCAAATGAAAATGTGACAATCGCTTTATTGTCTTGATTATCAAAATGAAAGACATTCAGCATTTTGATGTGTAATGTTAATTTCTAAAATAATATTTAATTTTCAGTTTCTCAATCATAAAAAATATTTAAAATCCAACAGGCTTATATTGTATTCATCTATGAAAATACATGTCTTCTGTGTGATTACTTCAAAACATGCAACCGAATTACAACTTCAAAAATAAATAAAAACTTAATTAATACAAACACATAATTTCAAATATTTAACTATTTTTTATTTCAAGATGAAATTAAATATGACTTTTATCAGAAAAAAATACTTTTTTGCAAAGCGACGAATGGTTTGCAATACAATCTTTCTTTTTGAACATGGTAGATCATGAAAAATTTTATTAAGAGACGCGATTCACAAATTGTAAGGAAGACAACTAAACTGAATTTTGAGGAAACCAATAAATATATTTAAGGTAAGTGAATTTGTTTATTGTTACATATGATTATTGCTCTTACCACCCATATTTCGAATATTAGGTTTTGCGGGATTTAATCAAGTCTTGCTAGAATTCAGTGGATTTTTTCTTTTTCAAATTCTGGTTACATTGACAGAATTTGTTTAAAAATAAAAAAATAAACATGGCTAACAACCTTCAAATGATCATAGAATTTAAATTTCACTTAGCATGGTCTGTAGTTGTGTTTGATGACCTTAAAGAAATCAAATTGAAACAAATCTATCTTTATTTCTATGTCAATCAGCAGTGGAAAAGTCGTCGTTTGAACCATTTAATTATTTAGATTAAAATATAGTTTCAAATAATTTAGATTTTACTGAGCCCGAACTGCCCCCACACACCCACACATGTATGTATGTATGTATGTATGTATGTATGTATGTACATGAGTTGAATATATGGATCGGAATCTGATAAGATGATAGAAAAAAGAAAAAAGAATAGGAAACGTATATCATTCTAACATGTTTTATTTTTATTAAAGCGAAGTGAACATGTTAGATTGAGATACGTTTACTATTTGCTTTATCTTCTTTTTTCTTTATTCTATCATATCTCTCTCTCTCTCTCTCTCTCTCTCTATATATATATATATATATATATATATATATATATATATATATACGGCATATGGAAAATTAGTTCACTTAAGTGATCTATTTATCATAGACAAAAGCCGAAAAATATATGCCTGTTTCAATTGGAAATCTTAAATGATCTTGGCTTTTAATTAGACTGGGAAAACATCTGAAGAATTTGTTGTCTTTAACAGCATTCTTTTCCTGATCATATAATGAGCCTTTTTTTATATGATTGAGTAAATTTATCTACAATTACAAATATTGTTTTTGAATTAATTTTGAGATTAATTTAGAAACGCTACAAACTTTTGTTCTGATCCAATATAATTTATAATTGCAGTTGGAATATTGGAAGAAATCACAATTGTTGAAACGCTGAATCATGAGTTTGACGTTCAAGAGATGTTTATTGTATTTCAATCTTCTGTATCAATAAAATAAATAAGCAGTTTGAACACCTTTTATGTTCATTTGAAATCTCTAGAACTAACGCTGTTTTTGTAGCTTTCCTCAATACATATATTGGAATTATAATTTGTAAGAGTTGATTGATAATCAATAGACATGAGATGAAAGATGAATATAGAGTTGATCCCAGTGGACAAATCACTAAAAGCTGTATCTATAACACCAATTTGAAGTATACCATTTATAGTGTTATTATACCATTATATAAAGGGTCATTTTTCATGCACAAATATTGACCGACACACATGTAAATACGCAAAACATTAATTGAATATTCACGGAGGAATAAATGGGCACTATTATTTTATAGTTATATATTTCTTTTGCTTCTACCTATTTTGTCAATACAAATTTTCTACTATTCTTCTAAGTTGTCCATTTTTACTTTTAAACGAGTTAAATCTTTTTTCATTTTGTCATTCTAATATATATATTGTTCTACGTCGATGGCACGACTCGGAGTTTAATGCGTTATGCAATCATTAGGTGTCCGTGTTAATAGCTTTGTATATTATGTTATTAGTTAAACGTTAATTGTTAAGTGGGCAGATTTTTTTTCGGCAGTTAGATTTAATGGTGTTATTTTGCTGGGTGTTATTGTTGTTGTAATTGTTATTAGTTTTGTTGAATATTCTTTTTATTGTGATTTGTTAATATTTTCTCCATGTTATCCATGCAGCTGCAACTAATTTTGATGTATAATTTTGATGGATCTCGGCTGTATTTGCATATTCTTTCTTTATTTTCTTTCTTTCTTTTTTGGGATGAGCGGGAGAAAATGAGATAGTATGAAATGCGTCTATCTACTACGCGTAATTCTCTAGGTCTGTTCTCTCCCCCCACTCTTTGTTTCCAAAGCTCTTCCTTTTATATTCCAGATTTTTGGTCGGTGGTCACTTTCCTTTCTGGCCTCGATATACCTCTAGAACCACTCAGAACATTCTAGAAAAGTCTATATCTTAAACCGGAAGTATCCGATTTATAATTTATTTTTTATATACATTTTCTTTTCTTTTTCTCTCTTAGCTTTTTATTTGTTTGTTTATCTATTTATACTCGTCTTCTTCTTCTTCTTCTTCTTCTTCTTCTTCTTCTTCTTCTTCTTCTCTCTTGTTTTTTTATTCATTTGATTTTTTTCTTTTAATTATCCTATTACATAACAGCTGTTAAATGTACAATCCAATATATAATCCAAAATACGGATACAGGGGCTGCTCTTGGAGTAGATGTACGACATGCTAGGGCCACTTGATGTATGATGATACCCGGTTCGTCACCGACAATCTGTAGAACGTGTTCTTCGTAGTCAGCCGTACGAGCAGATCTTGGTTTTCCTTGATTCATACTGTGTGGTGCTATGGATCCTTTCTCAGTAACGCGACGATAAACAGCAGCAAAAATTTGATGAATCGCCTGCCTTCGGTCTGGAAACGCAATATGATACAGCCGTGCAGCCTCGCGTTCATTACCATTCGCGCAGCAGTATGCAAAAATTCTCCCACTGACGATATGAATATCCTGCCATTGTTAAATAGAACACATCTCAGTCAACACATGTTTGAACACGTTAAATGTTGAAGAAAGACTAACCACAATTATACACGAATGACAAATGTGATCTAGGATACATAGCAACACAACGCCATCTACCGAAAACGAAGGGTTTGCAGACATATATCTATATGAACTTTTGGCCTCGTTTTGGTGTGAGGAACCCGCCGCAAAGTTTGCAAATGTATTTTTGATGCATCATGTGTGTGTGTGTGTGTGTGTGTGTGTGTGTGTGTGTGTGCCTCTGATCTAGAGATTGGAGATTTTGAGTAGCGTGAAACAACTTCTTAATTGCTGTTGTTTCCATGTCTACTCAGACCCAGGTTGTAGCGCCTGTTAGGGTGCCAGCTATGAGCAAATAGTGAATTTGGCGAATGAAGGTCACTCATCGACACCTCAGCGCTACCAATAGAAAGTAGAATTGATCATGCACACCGTCTCTCTTAACTTTAAAAATTTACTGTACAAGTATTGCACGATGTTTCGAATGATTTTATCGGCTGGTGCATATGACTGACAGTAGTCTTAAAAGGTATGACTATTATGATGAATCACAGCAATAATAGTGATACTAGTAACGAAGACTCATGGCAATCAAATACCAATAAATAAATAAATAAAACAAAAAAGCAAAACATAATGTGATTGATTATGGCTGCTGAGTATGTAAAAAATAATGCAAATCATTGGCCGGACTTTAAAAGTCATGTCCGTGCGTGGCAGAGGTGAATTTGTGCGGGATGTTGTGTGATGACCATGTCGATATCGGAAAAGCAGCCATCACATATGATGTGAGATAATTGTACATTTTTCTCGGTAAGGGGAAGAAACCCTGAATCACATGACCTGAATGATGTCCACATTACACCTTCGCTTGTCTCTAAGATAATCTTAAAACTTGACCCTCACAAAGCGACCGGTGGTGACGGAATCCCAACCATAGTCTTAAAGAAATGTGCCCCTGAACTCTCCTCTGTCCTTTCTAAGCTCTACAACCTCTGCCTATCTGCTTCCTGCTTTCCTGCCTGTTGGAAATCTTCCTCTGTAGTTCCTATATTTAAAAACACTGGAGAACCCTCTGACCCTGCAAATTACCGCCCTATCAGCCTTCTTCCGATCTTTGGCAAAGTGTTCGAAGCCATTATCAACGCCGAGGTGGTTCAGCATCTCACAGCACACAGGCTCCTCTCGGACAAGCAATATGGTTTCCGCTTCACCAGGTCTACTGCTGATATGCTAACGACCATCACCGAGTACATATACCAGGCACTCGACAGGAATGGCGAAGCCCGAACCGTTGCATTGGATATATCTCAGGCGTTCGACAGAGTTTGGCATGCTGGCCTTCTATGTAAACTGCGGAGCTATGGTATAACTGGACATTTGTTTGAACTAATCCAGTCTTTCCTCTCTAACCGCACGATGAAAGTGGTATTAAACGGACATGCCTCTCAGAACTACCATACAAACGCAGGTGTCCCCCAAGGCTCCATCTTAGGTCCTACACTCTTCCTGATATATATTAATGATCTCCCTGATTCCATAAGAACCCAAATAGGTTTGTACGCCGATGACACCACAGTTTACTCTCGCCTCCAACAAAAATCTGGTGTAGGCGTCAAAGCTAACCTCGCAGCCGAGATTGAAAAAGACCTTCAATCCATATTGGACTGGGGTAAGAAATGGCTAGTAAATTTTAATGCTTCTAAAACGAAGCTACTCTCAATTAACCATCATCGACAATCTCACCTACCTCCCATTAGCATGGACCAGTCTTGCCTCCCAGAGAGTAAAACACTACGCCTCCTTGGTCTCACACTTTCAGCGGACCTCAAATGGAATGACTATATCGAATCCATTGCTAAATCCGCTGCTATGAAAGTCGGTTCTCTGTGTAGGGCTCGGAAGTTTTTTCTGTCTAAATCTATCCTGCACATTTATAAATCTACCATCCGCCCGTGCATTGAATACTGCTGCCATATCTGGTCGGGTGCCCCTGCTGTTCTCGATAAGGATAAGGTTCAGAGGAGGGTCTGTAATGTGATAGATACCGACTTGGCAGACCGTCTGCAGTCTCTCTCCCACCGGCGAGACGTGGCTTCCCTGTGTCTCTTCTATAAATACTTTCACGGCTTCTGCTCCGATGAACTCAGATCACTGGTGCCCCCTAAATACGAATTTGCACGAGATACTAGATTAGCAACTAGATCCCACCCTTTTACAGTGAAACCGATAAAATGCAGCCGTAACTTCTACTCCAACAGTTTCTTTCCTCGCACTTCCCGACTGTGGAATTCTCTTCCAAACGATTGCTTCCCCGACGGCTACAATCTCCAGGAGTTTAAATGTAAGGTCAATAGACACCTCCTCACACACTAACCTGCTCCCATTCTATCAAGCACTCTTCCCATCTGCCCAACCCTCATCCTCGGTATCCTTACTCATCTGTCACCTTCCTCCTGTCATTCCCTATGTCTAACCACTCCTTCTCTTTACTTTCCCCTATGTAGCCCCATGCGTAATAGTGGCAGTGGAATGCCTTGCTTTGGGTGAGATTATTAAAAAAAAAAAAAATGACCTTTTAATGTACACATAGACATTATCATACGAAACAAAAAAATCTTCAAATACACACACACAAAAAAAAAAATGAAAATTATTTTTAATATATGATGGCTAGATGATTTTTATTACATTTTCCAATTTTCGATTAGTATATATAGTCTTCACTTTATAACCTACCAACCTAACATGTCTTGGAAATATTTTAAAAATATTTTTGAAACGTTATAAATTATTATAATTAAAAAAACGAAAAATGAAATCAATTCTTTTAAAATCTCATTATTAATCGATTTTTTTCTCTTCAGACGATAATGCCTGAAATTTATATTATTTATTAAAGCAATTAAAAGCTTATCTTTGTCTTTATGATTTTATTGCTCAGTACAAAGATTGTTCAGATTGAAGGCGGTGGAGATGTATATTATTTCGTTGTCTTATTTCAAACTCAGCAAAATTGTGTATGTATGTGCGAGTGTGTGTAATCAGATTCTTATGCAAATTTTGAAAAATAGGATCATCTTTTAAGTATAAGTGTGTAACACGAGAAATACTTCTCTTTTTTTTTTGCTTTTCGAGTTCGTGGAAATGCGATTTCGAAAAGGTTGATAAAATGCAAAGAATATTCCAAATCACAGTTTATCCGCGCTTGCTGTCGTAGTCGTTAGCGAGTAATTTCATGTTTTACCAACTGCATGCCATATGCTGCAAAAAACTTAGTTTTTTTGGCCTATGTTGCTGGTGTCAACAATTCGTTTGATGTTTCGGTGACGGCTTGCCATAAACTGGTTAAGGAAATGATCATGTTGAGTAGACAATGACATTCTTGAATTATAATGACTTGTTTAGTTTTTTGCTTTTTGGTGCTGGCATATCGAAGTTTACTACTTAAAAAAAACTTATATAAATTTTACTTATATAACCCTTAGTAAGATCGTAAATTAGTTTTTATCTATTTCAGGTCAACTGTAATTAAATAAAAAAAACGGTATTTTATACCACATGATCCTACTCTCCACTACATCCATAGCATATTCTTTTTAGTAATTCTTTTGGGAGCCACATTCAAAATTTGCCTATCATCACACATCCAACGAAGAAATATTTATTTTACAATCTTTGTCATTATCTTTATTCGCATCCACCAATGTTCATTTCCAACGACACCGGTTTGGGGCGAAAGTATGGGGCTCCCAGTAGGAATGGAACTTCAGTCGTAATTGATCTACTAGCGAGACAAGTTTACCAACCAAATGCACTTACACGTCGAAGTACCCCCAGTTATGGGTATCGATGGCGTTCTTTTGTTTACAAAAGTGGGTAGAGATCTTAAAAGAAAATCAACATTGGTTCAATTTGTTACTGGTACATATAAATGTACCAGTATGAAAAAATGCTATGAATTGTACAAAACATATTTTTGAGGAAAATTATTTTTTTGAAATTGCTTTTTTAAAGAATACAAATATTTATTTATTTATTTATTATCTGGATATTGACAATAAAAATAAATTATATAGTCACACACCGAATGGTTTCAAACAGTAATTTTTAATTTTACTAAAAAGATAATACCTCTTTAAAACAGGTTGCACTTCCCTTTCTCCACGAGGAACAAAAAAATGTTTTCTGTTGAAACCTTTCCCTGGATTTAATAAAAATGCATACAAAATTTAAGGACTCTGTGATTTTATTTAGAAAGTGTCACTGGAATCTCTTTTAGCTTCAACATCTGATACTTTATGCTGCAACACTACAGCTATTACTATACTTCCCTGGCCCCGGCCTTCGGGCTGGGGTCGGGAATGACCAATTAAGACCAGTTTAGACCGGTTTTGAACCTATCCACTGCGGTGGATAGGTAATATTTTGAGATTTTGACCAGTACCTGGGCGTACGCGCTCAGGTTAACTATTTAAAAAAAAAAACCTTGTGTCACATCTCTCTCAAGTGGGGGAGAAGAAGAGTAAATAATTACTACTACTACTACAGGATGTGCGTTGTGGTGCAGTGGATATCGGCTCGGAACGAGAAACCGGGGAGCCGAGTTTGACATTCCAGTTGAATCCATTGCATTCACTTACGCGCAAATACCCTTGGGAAAGGTATTAATCCGTCTCTTTCTTCTAGTTATGGGTTAAATAATAGGACAGATTGGGTCTACCACAGAAAGCAATGGCAACCTACTGCGGGATAATCTTCTGCCCAGTCAGTCATGTCTCTTTCGAGACATGATCGCTCAAGCGTGTATCACGTATGGCAATTAACTGACTGACTACTACTGCTTTTGATCTCATAAAATATTAATTGAATCTCGCCTGAAAACTGACTGAAAATATTTCAAAGAAAACAATTATTAAAAGATTAATTTAAATAAATTAAATGTTCGTCTAACAAGATTTTTTTAATCATTTCTCTCCAAACAAGCCAATAAATCACTAAGAAACTGTTAGCATAGAACTTACGGTTACACTTTACTGTAAATTGATGAGAAGTTGTCGCCCCATAAAGTTTAGGTACCATAGGGGAAAGTTCACCAGAACAATTACCATGAAAGTGTTTCTAAAAAAGACATAGGGAAGCTACATTACAGCAATAGCAAAGTGACTGAAGCTGGGATGCTAGATCAGGAATAATAACATTGCAGATTCTTCGTTGAATTTTATCAAGAATCTCTAAATATATAGCAGGAACAACAGATTATATGTAGCAGCAATATTCAAAGCGAAGAATGGTGATAAGAAAAATTGTCTAGCGTAACAGTGAACCAACTTTCCTAGCTGCATCCCTACAAATAGATTCAATATAATCTTTCCACTTCATGACAGTGGAAAACAGTGTGAGAAGGTACAATGAGTCGCTCACCTGGAGATTAGCATCAGTCATGCTAATTGGCGGTAAATAGACTTACTCTACTTTAACATTCTATTACAGAGCCACCAGTAGTCATGTGTTCCAGGTGCCTCATTCTATCAGCAAATACATTTACAATTATTGCAAGCTAATACATGTAGGCATCTATTGTGATTGGAACTCTCACGCTGCTATAGCCAGAAAAAAAGTGAAAATAGAATGAAGGCTTATGAATATATGGTTATTTTCTAATAAGTGACTAAAAAGAAATATCAACAGATTTTATAGCATGATCCGAATTGCCAAGAGCTAGGAAAGGAGGTAAGGAACAAATCAAGTAAAGAAAATGTTGATTAGATTTATTAAAGAAATGAGTAGAAAAATCCACTATTTGACTGACAGAGCAATTGAAAAACTGAAAGTCTAAATACTGGCCATATCAGTAACATTAGAATTCTTAAGTCACTTGAGGTGATGAGCATTAAAATCTCCAAACACAAATCTTTATTCAAATAAATTTAATGTAACTTAAATTGATATATATTTACTTAGAATTGCACTTAACAAATTCCTTTTACCTGATGTATTACATATATAAATCTTTTTTCTTTCAACTCATTTATTTAGATTATTCATTTTTACTTATTAGAAAAGTAACAAAATTTGTTTACAGTGCTATAATATTTTCCACAGCCATCCTAATTTTTACTGATTTTAAAATTTGTCAGGATTACAATTTGTGCATAGAAGTATAAACCTTTGGTCATTTTACAAAAATCTTATGATTACTTTTTTTTTTCTCAGAATGAAAGTGTCTAATACATGGAAGCCAGTGTTATCGGAAGAGATTACCAATACTTGCATTCCAACAAAATCTATTCAAATTTATGTCGAACATCTGCAGAAATATTCACCTTCGAGAAAAGCCGTGCAACTCTTCAAATACAATGCTTCTTCAACCAGTGCAGCAAATGAAGCTTCTCTTGTGCCTTCAGTGTCATCATCTTCGTTAAACTCTCTTTATTCGAGATGTCCAAGCAACGACATCACAAAAGTAAAAGATTTGCCAACTGCTTTTTCCAAACTCATTCATATTGACCTAAAACAGCTAACTCATGTGAGAAGCTTTGATGGGACAAAAATTGCTTCTGCTGGAAAAATTAATAAATCAAATCTGCCTCAAATTGTTAGTGAACAAAACTCCAAGCGATACACATGTGATCCTGAACAACCATCTAATCAGCAAAAGGAATTTATTTTTACTTCAACATCAAAACATAAAGTACCTATTATTGTAAATGATGTTGCTTACACACCGACGAGTGAAAAAAGATATTCTACAGTTTCTCCACATGCAAAAATGTTTTCCCCCAAAATGGTCTTGCAGAAACTTTCGAAAAAAAAACCTTCAAATTTGCAGCAAAATAAAGCTGTACCTACCAAAACTGTTCAACTGCCAAATTCTCTTGCCACTCTCCGTATAACCAATCATACAAAGAAACCTCTAATATCTAACCATAAAACTGAAACCGAAGACTTAATAAACAAGGAAAGAAAAGATCCAAGAAAAACTCAGATTAAAACGAGGCTGGATTTACTGAAGCCCAAACTGAACAGCATTCTAAATAATCAAGAACTGCCAGTATTGAACTTGCCTACTAATCATCCAGCTTTCTTACAAAAAAATGAAAAGCAAATTAATAATGGTAATGAAAAACACGACCAACTTATATTCAATGAACAAATCTCGAAATTTCAGGCCCTCCATGAACTGATAAAACTTCTAAGGGAACAGAAAAGAATTCCAGAGAATAATTTCCTGCAACAAATCCATAAAAACTTGAAAAAAGACAAATGCCACGTTAATATGGCAAGACAGCAGAAAGTAAAGAAAGAACTCAACGCATCATCCGCAAATCAAAGCAACCACAAAGAAAATGTTAAAAATCAAAAGCAGAGTTTTTGTAGAATGAGGACTTTCTGTTCCAAAGTTCAGCCTTATTCTGTTGTTGACAGACCTGCAAAAACTGATCTATGCACTTTAGCTACAAAAGTAGCATTATCTACAAATTTCAAACGAAACAATTCAGAACCAATTGGCAGTAACAAACTGCATAACCAACAGACTAAAACCACTTCAATTAATTCTACTGCTAATCGGAATAAACTTAGATGTTATGCACTGCGTGGACACATTAAATTATCATCATCTAATGGACGCCTTTTCAACCATGTTCATTTAAAACCAGGAAATACAGGGAAAAAGGGATCTATAATAGACGATTTGAAAATAAATTTGATTGGTTTAGAAAAGAAAATAAGACAATACACACAAAAAAGAATCACGCCTTTATGTGAAGAGAGTAAATGTGAAAGAAACAAGCTCAATCCAATGAGCGGGGAAATGACAAAAATTCAAGAGAAGTGCGTACTAGGAAGAGTAAGTAACCCCGATGATTATAAAACGTCTACATTGCACAAAGACATTGGAAGCACTAAGAAGACTGAATTTAGAATAAACCGTATGAGGAAAGACACGAGCATCAGCCTACCCGATTCGTTGATTTTCAAAAAACAGATTCCTGTCAATACAAAGTTTTCTGATACAAAAAACTTAGAGAATTCAATTTTAGTCAAAGGCTGTTTCCATGACCGACAAGTAAAGTCAATTCAGTCGAACAGTAAAGATTCATTACAACAACAAAATCCCTCTACCAAAGAAATGACAATCATTCAAAGTATAAAGAAATCAGATTCAAAATTAGACTGTAATAAAAAACAAGCTACTCGATTAAAAAATAATCCATGGAAAATGAACACTACACAGCCAAAAGACACAACTTCAAAATTAAAACAAACACCTGACAATGGTCCAAGAACACCAGATGAAGAGGTAAGTGAAAAAGAAATCCTTCAAAATCTAAGCTAAACTAAAATTTGACAAATATCACACTACAATTGTATTGATATTGACCTCATTTCATTCATTTCAAGAAAATGTTGAATAAGGTTAATACAAACAAAGAGAACAACCAAATCTGCTTAGCTAAAAATAAATGAAAGAAAATAAAAGATTTTTATTACTGTCATGAATAATTTTATTTACAGGTGAGTTGATAGCAAGTGACTTAAGATAGATTAGTGAACCTATTGGAGTTAATGTATTTTTGTTTCTATATCTGAAGGTCTTGAAGCTCCAAAATAAAATTTTGAAAGAAATCTTCATTTATTTAAAAAACAAAACAAAAAAATGTTTAGTTTATAAATTTCATAAGAATAATGATAATGTTTGAGAAAAAAATGTCCAGCCCTGTGTGCTGATTTAACAGTCGTGTAAGATTTGGCATGCTTTAGACCGCTTAGCCACAGAGATTATGTACAAATCTCACATTCAGTAATGTACATAATTGCCTTCATCCCATTTCCAAGGGTAAGACTGATGGCCCATAGTGAGATAAGACACAAAAAATTTGACTTTTTTTTTTATACATAAATATGTTCATCCACAGCACTATCCCCAAACGCTTGACATATCAGCAGATGCATCAAGTCACCGCATAAGCCCACTTTGAAATCGTAAAGCAAACAGTCCCGAACGAGATCTCTAGACACTTCCATCCTTCTCACAGCTGTCCGGCTTATAACTGATGGCCGGGCACGGTGCGCGTGTTTTTTATAACGTCTGATGTTCCTACTTCCGGCTGTCCGAATTTGAAAAAAATTGCTACACGCATTTCGTATATATTTCAACTTCATTCAATGACTAAAAAAAAAAAAAAAAAAAACTTTATTGGTTACCTTGTATAATTTAGTCACAATGTTAATCTTCAAGGCACAAGTCCCACCCATTGCTATATTTAGAGCAAGATTAATATTCCATGTGAAGCATTCATTTTCATTTGAACACGCTCGTGAAACAATATCCAGGTATCAGTATAGCCATTTTCCATTCCATCAGCAACTGTCCAAGCTCTCTGTGGCTAAGCAGTCTAAAGCATGCCAAATCTTACACGACTGTTAAATCAGCACACAGGGCTGGGCATTTTTTTCTCAAACATTATCACTTTTGTATGTATCCATTGTTTACTGATAGAACAGCATAGATAAAAAGCATTCAAATCAAGATACAATGAATTCCACTTAAACACATAAGGACTACAAATTTCAGCACCTAATATATACAATTATTTTTTTAAATAGATTTGCATAAAAAGAATAATATATTTGACTCTGTTTTTACACAGTTGGCTTTACTAAGTGATTATTGTATTTCTTGCTAGATGAGAAATATTATATTACAAGTTTTTATGTCTATCAACGTTATTTCTGTTTAATCACAGGTTTTATTAAAGTGCATATTATTATTCTTTCTGAGTTTTTACGCTTCCTGAACAGGTATGTCATCCACATATGCACATCCTCACATAATCCTATTAGTTTGTTTTTTTATGTTTTTCTCAAGGAAACAAGAAAATACTATCCACACAACTAAACACTTGGGACATTGACATTAAAAGCCAGTTTTATTATGAAACTTCTCTGCAGCATACTGCATCCGAATAAACCTCCAAACCAGTAAAATATTAGTCATTAATATATTTCATTTTATTTACATGATCATTTGTAACTTTCACAAATCAGTTTTTCTATGCATTAAAAATATAGTTTCAAAATGATTCATCAATGCTTAACATAACATTCAATAAATTCCTGGACTAATAAACAAATTTTAGGCAAAATTCGGCTTTATTCATCAACATAGTCTCCTTCTAGGGTGATACACTGATTCCAACGTTGCTCTAACAATTCGATGCCTTTTTTGTAGAACGATTTGTCTTTGGCCCCAAAATATGCCTCAGCTTCCGATATCACTCCTTCATTGGAGCCAAGTCTCTTTGCCTGGAGCATTCTTTTGAGGTCTGCAAACAGCCAGTAGTCACTGGGGGCCAAATCTGAAGAATAGGTTGGATGCACAAGCAATTCAAAGTGCAGTTTATATGGTTTTGTCATCGTTGCATTTGACTAGTGACATGGTGCGTTGTCATGGTAAAAGATCACATTTTCTCCTTCATTTGTGGCCATTTTTTGGCACTTTCTTCCTTCAAATGCACCAATAATGCTATATAATATTTACTATTGATGGTTCTTCTTTTCTCAAGGTAATCAATGAACAAAATGCCTTGCACATTTCAAAATATGGAGACCAAAACCTTGCCTGTTGCTGTTTGTCTTTGAAGTGGTGGATCCATGTTTCATCCATTGATTTATGCAAAAACTCCTTGTTACCCTGAAACAGTTGCAAACAACGCTCTAAATTGTCGCCGCGTTGTTTTTGATTGAATGTGAGCAGCACCCACTTTGAAAACAGCTTTTCTCATCAACAAATATTCATGCAAAATGGTGAATACACTGCATTCTGATATGTTCAACTCCTCTGCTATCACATGCAACTTCAATTTAAGATCAGCCAAAACGAGTTTGTGGATATTTTATGGTGTTTTCCTGGACAACTGTTGATTTTGGGCAACTTGAGCATTCAGCATTATTTATTCTGTATGACTGCGTCTCAAGTCAGCATACCACCTCTTAACCATTGTTTTCGACAGAGCAGAGTCTGAATAACACTTATCAAGCCATTGCTTTGCTTGAACTGTAATTTTCTCAATCAGAATGCAATGCTTTATCAACACATGAAATTCAAATTTTTCTATTTCTTTTGAAAATTTGCAACAGTAGCTTCACTGTTTGTAAACTAATAATCTGATTCGGCCCAAATTTTGTCAGGTGCTATTTGATGGTTAGTACTTTGTAAAAATCATATGGATTTTTTTTATTAGTGGCACCATCTATATATCAGGCCCAGGACTTAGTGAGTGATGTTTTACTTTGTATGTTTTTTTTCCCTTGAGTATTTCATGAATTCTGCATTGTAAATATTTTATTGTTTTATAGGTCAGCAAGATCCAAAAAGAAAATTGCAGAGGGAAAGTCCCACGACAAATGTACAGTAAAGATACTTTAAAAGCTTTCACTTTCCAATCTCAGTCATTCTATTCAGATTATGAACACAGAAAATTTCATCGACTTTGATAAAGTCACCTAAACAAGTAAATCTGTTAAATGAAACAAATCTAGATGGCTGTGATCTAATGTAAGCTGAACTGAAATGATTTACTCAAATAAAAATAAATTAAATCTTTTATAATCATCATTTAGTGGTTTTGTTTTTATTGTTTCCAAAAATGTATGACTTAGTTCAGCTAAATTTTATACTTTAATTTTACTTTCTATAAAAGAAACCTCAGAAATGTTTGGCTTGTTTTGAAATGAAACATTGTTATACTAACAATAATTAAACTTTTCAAGCATGAATAAATGCTGAAGATTTCTTAGTCCACTGGATTTCCAAAAACCAAATCCTGAAACATCAGACATTTATTGTTTTTTTGAATAACCCCACCCCTGTATAGGCAGTATGGTCAATTACTTAAGAAATTTGTATAACTTAAGATATTTTTAAAAAATGACTGAAATAAATTTTTCCAAGCTGTACTATCTTTGAAAAACAATTCAACTGAAAAAAAAAAAAAAAAAAAAAAAAAAAAAAAAAACAGACCAAAAAGGAGAATATAAGAAAAACAAAATTTTAATAGATTTATGTTGCATTCTAATTATGGAACAAGAGGGGATTTTACTCATTAACACAGATTCACATAACCACACATAGTAATATGAATCCAGCTATTTCACCAATTAATATTTGTTCAATCTTTTTAGTGACACAACTTAAAACAAAAACAAAAAACAAAACAAAACAACAGTCATTTGAATTTCAGTTTGAATGCTTTTTAAATCTGGAAAGTCAATTTTACTCTCAATTTCTATTTTTCTATCGGGATTTGGAAAGTTTCATGCATCATAGTATTTGTTTGTATTTCTGAGATGAGCTATTTACACTATTTACATTGTTCAGACTGTTGTCCACATCTTTATTGTCACATTAACATCAATATTTTTTAGGTTTTTATTTCTATCAACAAAAAGCATAGTTGTAATATAATCCAACAAAAACACTTAATTTCATACAATTTTCTTTATTGCATTACGTAAAAATAGAAGAGTGACTTAAAAAATGCTGAATTTATATTTTCTGCATACAAAAAACAAAACATCCTTTACGATATGCAATTTTTTCAACAAGTTTTAATGGAAGGAAAATAATTTTTAAAAACATAAAATGCACATTTATATTTTTTTTAAATTTACATCAAAACATTTTCTCTTACAATGTTATATATCCTGTTTACTAAATGTCCTACTTAGAAGGATATTAACCATTAAATATAAGGAGTATTAAAATGCTTATATAGAAAATAAAAATGGGGTAATCAAGAAAGTTCTGCCCTTTTTGTAGGTTGTAACAAAAAGGCATCTACAGATATCCATATTTAAACTGTTTACAATTCTGTAATAACCTGACTTGAAATTTTCTATCATGTCACTCGTTTTTATGAACTAAATTTATCGAAAAAAAAGAAGAATGTAAGTCATATAAAAGCTGCAAAAACAGAAACTAATACAATCAGCAAGTTAACTTGAAAAAAGATCCTTTAAATTTCTCTCTCTTCTTGACAATGATTTAATTTAAAGGCTATTATCATGATAAATTGCTATTATCATGATGGAAATGATAGTAAGGCAAAACACAAACTAAATGCAATGCAATATCATTTTTAATGCATAGAAATTGCTTTTGTTAATTATTTTTTCATTAACAAAGGTAAAATACAATTCTTTATAAATAGGGAGCATTCAAAAGATTCAAGTTGGTTAACTTTTCCTCTTTAAAAAAAAGGATGGAATGTTCAACAATATAGATGACTGTAAACCTCAAATTCTTTTGTTTCTTGCAGTAGTTTGCCATTTTTTTTAACTGATCTTTACATGAAACTAACCTGGCATTTATGACATTGTGCTACATTCTCAGACCTCATGATTGCATATGCCTCACCTACCTGGTGCTAGAAATATTGATCTCTTATGACTGCCACTGCTCTATTCTAAAATATTTCAAATCTGTCAGAGGAATAAAAGCTAAATGAATGTTACAAGTAACAACAAACAATCATTGTAAGTGGCAACTTTTTATAGTCACTTTAACAGAAAGACTGAATAAGGAACTCATTAATAAGAATATAAAAGAAATTTGTATTTTCAAAAAGCAGCAAAGTTTACTTAACACCAAATGCAGAGGTTTGAGCATTTTGAGATTTCTTCAAGTATTTCTTCTCCCAGTTTTTGTAATAAGGCTAAACATAATTTAGAAAATTGATTATGAAATATGAAACTAAAAAGAAATTATTACTAAACAGATGCAAAGTCACAGCCAATGATGAAGTCAGGACATCTAATCAAGCACTAAAAATGATTGACTAAAGCTTTGCTCAGTTAACATGCAGACTACGTTTTCTGGAATTTTAATATTCACTGATAAGAAAACCTTTCTTTAGGCATTCAACATTAAAACTTTTGAAATGTCAACCATATTTTTGCTTTACAAAATTGTTTGGGCTTTTAACTGATAAAAATATTATGTATAAAATTTGTAATATTATGCAATAATAGTTTTCTTAAACAAATACTCTAAGCAAGTGAGAAATATAGATTTGGTAAAGAACACTCATTTTATATGCTACCTTTTACTGTTGGTATTAAAGTGGAATAAATTCAATAATCTTTTAATTGCGTCTCAAGTTTCCACTTTATTTTTGCATTAATATAACAGCAGGTATATAAATATTGATAATTTTGTTGAGGTGAGGGACTTTTGTATTGTTACTTCTTCATTTTTAAATATTTTCTTTATCCCCATCATAATACACTGTAGAAAATGTCATCAACATTTAATTTGCAGAGCTGTATTCTTTTTTTAGGAATATAAACATTTTGATATCTTTTGCTAAAATTAAGTTCAGAAGGTTTTCACTTTATCTTATTTTTGTAAGGCAGCATTAAAACATAGGACTATCAGAGAGTCACTGATTGGCAGTGAGTTACACCTCAGACATCGATATGATAAGGCTGCAGCCTATCTATGTTGACAGTAGTTTGTCTATCTCTGCTGCCTGCACATCTTTCGCGAGGCTGATCATTCGAGTGATTGGTCAATATTTGCTGTTTTCTTGGCTTTTTCTCAAGAACCAATCCCACTGTGCTTCCAGTTCTGCTCACACTATCATCAAAACTGGTGTCAAGAGTGTTATGGGACAATGATGGAGAATGTCCATTTACTTGCAGTTCTAAAAAAAAAAAAAAGAAAAAGAAAAGAAAACCAGTGTCTGAGGGTTATATAGGAAAAATTATCATCATTCAACAAATTTCTTCATGCTGAGATATCTATTAAGACTATATTAATATTAGACATGTATAATCTGAATAAATGAGAATAAATATTAGACATGTATAATCTGAATAAATTATTCAGATTATGCAGGTCTAATATTAATTTTTATCTCTAAATTAGAGTTAAATAACAAGAATAATTTACTTCCACATGGCCACAGTTACATTTACCAAGTTTACACAGGTAAGTCATAAATAACACATGATATTTGGAAAATACAGAGCAGAATTTGATTTTATTATTTGTCTTATGTATTTGGTCATCATATTAAAATGGAACTGGACTTTTTTTGGTTTTGTTTTCAAGAAAAACAAAGTTGATATGGTACAAATCTTATTCCTAAGTTTTATGAAATCTGATTTACCAAAAGCAGATGAGAAGGAAAACTGCATTAAACAATAATTTTTGAATCTCCACAGACATGCTGATAACCAATTTCCAAATATTAAATGTAAAAACAATCAATTGAAAATGTGTTCCTCTAAAGGTCAAGCAAATTAAAACAAGAACAAACAGAAAAATTTTGCCAAAGCAATAACAATAATTTCTCTTACTATTCTAATAAATGCCAAACTTGTAAAATTATTTTATTCATTATATTGTATAACAACTTTTTATTAAATGTATAAACAAATGTCAAATAATACATATGTTAGCAAATGGAATGAATAATTTGGCCTGCATAAATTAAGTTTTCAAATTATAAAAACAGGTTCAATTATTTGGCATAATTTAAAATGACATTAGAAATATTAAGATTTAAAATTTCTATTTAACCTTTTTTTTTTTTGCAAAATGCTGAAAAAGAGATAAACTGATTGCTTAAATATGTTTTGATTCAATATGCAGTTTCATATTCCTTTTACATTTAATTTATTCCAAGCAATAAATTTCATAGTTATTGATAAATAATAGTTGCTAATTATTTTATAATTTGCAAGTTTTTTTTTTGTTTTTTTTATTAATGGTTGTTTCTAAAAATATTATTATAAAAATCTGTCATTAAAAACACAAGTAATGTGGATATATTCTAAATATTAACAGTCACCAAAAGACATAATCGAATATGTGTTAGCAGCTAAGAGACCTTGCTACTTAGTAGCAGGATGGTAGCAGCAGCAATAGTGTTAAAATTATGAGGATAATTTTTCATGTTCTATAAAATAAATAGACATTAATGCCATATAATAAAAACTGAGTTTTATTGTCAAAATTTAACAAGAAATAAAAAAGTTTTTGATTATTTAATTGTATCTTAATCCTCTTCAGAAAATTTAAAATTTTAGTTAAAAATCTTGTTTTTCATGTGTCAGTAGGAGAACTAAATATTAATGTTTTTTTTTAGAGAATCTTAATGTGTGTGTGCATGTGTATTATATCTCATTTAATTTTATGAATACTGGAGAAATTGAATGAGATAATTTTTGGTGACTATATTATTTAAAAGCAGAACTTTGGAGAATATAAATCATCATTTCTTTTTTAAATAGGACCCTGTCTTACTGCAAATCTGCTTTCAATGGAAAAATAAAAATATGCAATGAAACTATGACATTATTTAATTAGAAAAGCTTTCAATTGCTTTTATGAATAAGATATATTAAAGACACTATTGTCTTAAAAGATTTCTTTTTTTTGATGAATGATGAATTTTTACAAGATTTGTTTTCATTTTTGTTTAAGAATAATTTTTTAATGAGAATAAGTTATAAAGTTTACAACAGTGTAAAAGTTAAGGAATATTGCTATTAAGTAAAACTATATTTACTAATAATAAATCAAAAAGTTTATTACTATCTGGGATACACAGTCACAATACTTATTTAACAACCTTGGAAGTTAATGGGTTTTTATAAAATATGTAGAAAAAGTGCAGTAATGAAGATATCAAATAGATAATGATTAAAGAGAGACAAATACAAATCTGGAAAGCAAAATATAGCATAACATGCTTGTAATCATTGAAAACAGAGACAGTGTTATTAGTACAGAAGGTAAGTACAGACAGTGCTGCACTTCCCATGATGCAGAAAGATAAAACACTGAAAAGCAATAAGAAATAAAATAAAAATGCCTTTTCTAGGATAGCAAAAAGCAAAATAAGAAAGCAAAAACATTCATAAGCATCTATAAAAGGACTTCATCATCTGAATATACTGAAGCAGATATTACATTTTTATTTTCAACTTATATTTTCTCAATCTCTTTCACACTGATCATAGAGTTATTGTGAACTACACAATCTTTTCAATGGCTGCATTGTATGTGCTTTGCCAGAACTACAAATAGTTTTGAATTCAAAGTTGTCTTTTCCTAAACTGATTGCCAACCATAGATAGAGAGCCCAGTCTGTCCTGCTATTTAGCTCAAAGATGAGGGGAAAAAATAGATTCATTACCTTCCTTTCCCAAAGGTATTTGTGAATGTAATAAATTCGACATACCAATTTCTCATTCCATACCATTAACACAGCCAATTCTCTTAATAACATCAGTTAATTCAGTGAAGAAAATCTACTGATATAAATAATACAGAAAAGGTTTAATATCAATTTAAAAAAGAATATTAAAATAATATATATATAATTAAAAAGAAATTATATATACAATTTGAAAGTCACTTTTGGAAATAGATTCCATTCATTTAATGTGATTGAATTAATATTTTTAAAATACATCTTAAAGTTATATTTAGACTACAAAACTTACTGCTTTTAACTATGGCAGATAGTTTTGTAAGAACTGGGTATTTGTTGTTCAGGTTTTATTCGGAATACTTTCAGTGACTAAACTCTGCCAGGAAAGGGAAATTCTGATATGCACAAGTGCCTGAATGATAAAAACAAAAAAAACTTACAACTGGATTATTGATTTCAATTTAATATAAAGGGGAAGTTGGCACTATCACATGCATCATACCATGCAAGATAAGAAAGGGATTATCTCATCAACAAGCCTTAAGTTGTCTGTAGAGTAAAAAGGCAAATGCTTCATTCAAAATACTTTCCGTGATCAAACTCTGCCAGCAAACGAAAAGACTAACATGCAGTGTCTAAATAAAAAAAAACTTACAACTGGATTATTGGTTCCACTCAGGTGTAAAAAGGAAGCTGGCACTAACTATCACATGCATCATACCATGCAAGATTAGAAAGAGGGATCATCTCATCAACAAGCCTCGAGTTGGCTGTAGAGTAAAAAGGTAAATGTTTCATTCCGATGACATAAGTCTATATTAGGACTGAAGAGACTTACAAATTATCCAAGTGATTTACAATAACCAATCCTTGTGGAAAGAAATCAAGATCAGACACGCCTCTTGAGAACTGAAGTTTTTATTTTGATCCTGGTTTTTGTTAAATGCTTCAAAAAATTACAATCCAAACATTGAGAACCATAATTTCTTTTCAAAATTAATGCAAAGTCTGATTTTAGTTATGTTTTCACAAGAGAAAAAATGCCAAGTGGATAAAATGTAAAAAGTGGTTTGAAAAATTTAAATCTTTAGCTTTAATTTGTAACTGATGATGTTAACAAATAGAAGTAGATAAATTTAACTTGAAAGGTCAAGTTATATTTTTTAAACACAAATCAACATGAAATAATATTTTTCATCATTTTATAAAACTGAAGAAAAATCAATTACTTCCTTCTAGGATAAGCAAAGTAAATTTTGATTGAAGTAAGCAATCATATATACTTATTTACTAAAATGTTTGAATGTTGTTAGCTTTAAGCTATGTGTTTGCTTAGTAATTTAGCATTTTAGAAGGATCAGAACTAATAATAATACTTGAGATTTTGAACATAATATGCTAGTACATTTGACTTGAGATGAGTTAAATAAGAGTATTTTATTACTGAATATTTTATAACTAATGTAGATGTTTGGTTGAAATTATAAATGATTTTACAATATTCTACAAGATTCTAGCAAGGATAAGATAAGGTGGAGAAGAATTCTAATTTCAGGAATTTGTCAATATGAAATATGTTTGCAAAAACCAACAAGTTATCATATTCTTTATAGCAATACAAGATCTCGTGGCAGCCCCACTTGTTGAAAAAAAACTTTAGCTTGTAACAATAATTTTCTTTTTAATCCTATGCACTAAATGCTTATCATTCAATATATGTCCCACAACATGTGATAGCATAATACACTATAGATTAAATCATAATAATAATGTCCCACAACATGTGATAGCATAATACACTATAGACTAAATGCTTATCATTCAATATATGTCCCACAACATGTGATAGCATAATACACTATAGACTAAATGCTTATCATTCAATATATGTCCCACAACATGTGATAGCATAATACACTATAGATTAAATCAAACAGCCTAAACAGTGGAATTTAAGAGACACTTACTATTTTGATGTGAGAACTTTTCCCCAATTTTTCACACTTCACTTAGCACAAACATGTAACCAAAAATAAACTAAGCTGTAAAGCTATAACAATTTATAATTTCAATTCCACAAATACTATTATCACTAAAAGAAATTATATAGTTTTATCAAGTTGCTCAATAATTATGATTCTCAAATATTATTTATTCAAGGACCCTTACTATTAATAGACATTGTAGCATGTGATGGCACCTAATTAATGTTTTCTATAGTTTAAGCTAGCATCATAGCCCGGCATTGCCCATGCAACTCGGAACATTTTAATTTCTTCAGCAGATAAAACAGATATGTTTAAATTCGCTGCAGGCACTTAAAATATAATCTTTATATATAAAAGGCAATCTGTGAGTCTATGTGTGACTGTTCCCTATGCATGCCTACATTTTTTAATATTTCTTTTGTTTCAAAATTACGGGGAAAAATATTCACATTTTTTTGTTGACCAAATGAATTTTTAAAATGTCAGAATAAAAATTAAATATAAAGGCTCATTTTTTTTTTTAATAAAATTATATTTTAATTGCGTTTGACATGTGTGATTTGATTTCTGTGACGTAATTTAGTAACCATCTTAGATTTTAGATGTTTTACAGAGCAAATGTAAACAATCTGAACCATTGGCCAAAAAGTGCGAAAGGGAAAATTGCTGAACTTAAACTCAATAAGTATGTGTTGACCTGGCTTCCCTGTAGATATGTGTCCCTAAAAAGTTTGAATGGCATAGCTTAAAAAAATGTAAGCATGCACAGGGAACAGTCATACACAGACTCACAAGATTGCCTTATATATATATATATATATATAGAGAGAGAGAGAGAGAGAGATTACTATACAGTGCTGTTTTAAAGAACAGGGATTATTAATGTCTTAAACTAGATTACTTTAGAGATTCTCCTTTTGAACAATGAAATAGCAAAGATTATGTTCTAAATTAGTATATTATAAAAAGGTTTTTCTTTTTATTGAAAATAACTATAAAAATATTTTAGATTATAAATTAGAAAATAAAAATTAGCATTGATATGAGTGCTAGAAAAATAACAGATGCCATTAAATAATGAAGAAATCAAGTCCTATCAGCATTGCTGTTAATAATGAGTAGTTGAATAAGCAAACTAAAAAGAGAGTATACTGACAAATCATTAGCATTCTAAATCTGTCCAAACAAAATTTGAAATAAAAATGATAAAATCTTGAATTTATTATTCAATGGCAGATAGTTATTTTCAGCTATTGTTATTTTTTACTAGTATGCATCTCCTATCACAACTTCACGATTGCCATTCATACAGCTGTTAGCAAGTAAACAATATTGAAAATAAAAAAATGAATTTCAGAAGTTTTAATAGAAAGCAAGAGACAAATAACTTCAGAATGAAAAATAACTGAAGTTATTTAATTATATTTCGTTTATGGGTATTAAAAATTTTGATAATTTTTGAGATGACGAATTGTTATTTTATGCTTTGTAACTGAGACTAATTGTAACCAATTCTTTGCATTCATTTACGTGCAAATACCCTAGGGAAAGGTATTAATCCGTCCCTTCCCTCCAGTTATGGGTTAAATAACAGAACAGATTGGGTTCTATAGCCTTGGCTGGCAACCAGTCTACCACAGAAAGCAATGGCAATCTACTGTGGGATAATCTTCTGCCCAGTCAGTCATGTCTCTTTCGAGACATGATCACCCAAGCATGTATCACGTATGGCACTTAACTGACTGACTAAACTGTGACCAAAAAGCTCATCTTTGTTGTTATACAATGTTTTGGGTACTGAATTCTCCAACTTTTTTAAGGTGTTTGTCTTCATATTCCATAATCATTTTATTTAAATTTTGAACTGTTTAGGTGTAGATTGTTCTTATTCTGCTTTAGGGATAGGGTTTGTATCAGTACTCATCAGTCTTATTCTCCTTTGTGTATTTTGTTTCTTCCAATGAACCAGAGTATGTGAATTTTCAGCAAGGAACTGAATGTGTTGTTCATTCACTGGTTTACTGATGATTATTGATACAAGGTAATCTCAAAATATGAAAAGCAGAATGAGAATAATCTAATCTCAATTCAAAGAAAGTTACAAAGTCAAACAAAAGAAGAGGATTGGAGAATACAATTGCTGAAAAAATCTAGGTTCAAAATATAATTCAGATATTTATTTGGTACAGATATTTAAAAGCTAAATGATGTTGCTGGTATTGCTTTTCATCAAGCAGAAAGTTTTTATTTATCTTTTTATTCACTTTCTTGCTTTTACTTTATTATTATTAATATTGTTAATTGAATTCTCAGACTAAATTTGTCAACAATCTTTTTTGAATGGATGAATACAGTTTATATTAAACTTCACTCAATCTATATTTATTTCCTTAATTGAAATATTGATTACAAACAAGAATGTTGACCTCAAGATCAATATTTTTTATTTATTTAAACCTAAGTCATGGCATACATTTAGATTGTTCTAATCACTCATTCTGTTCTAATTTCTATAAATTAGAATTATTTTGAACTGAAATATACAAAATAAAATTTTATATTGAAATACTTCTCTATAAAACTTACCAGTTAATTTTTTTAATTTTAAACATATTTTAGAAAGACTTATTTTTTAAAATGCTGGAGTTATAACATGAATAAATAAAAAGAATAATTCTTAATAAGCATTAATAATACAGATATGCATTTCAGAATAACTCTTTTTAACATCACTGATGTAAGATTAAATTCTACAATGAAATTTTAATTTGTGAATGAACTGATTGAGCTTTAATGATGTCTTATAAAAAAAACTGACATCATTTATAGTGCAATTCACAACATGCATCATTCTAATTCTTGTTCATAATGTTTTTAATGAAGTTAATGATCAGTCACAAAATACTGACAAATAGATCAACATTAGAAAATGTTAGTCAAGCAATGAGTATGAACTGGATCCATTTACATGGGTTCAGGTAAATGGCTCCCTTCAATACTTGTTCTCAGAATGCTCCCATAATAGACAATTTAGAATTAATAATGGTGTCACTACCAATGTAGATTAGACTAATTCTTTAAAAAAAAAAATGCAGAAATGTTTATATTTCTTGTTAAAATAATCTAAAATTGTGTTTTACTGATGTTGCTTATATTTCAGAATGTTTTATGATACTATCCTAACCCACTTTATGGTATATCACATGAACCCTGTATGTTTGTTGAATTTTGTATTTTTGTTAGTTCCAGGAAATAAAGGAAATGCAACAAACATGCAAATATATTTAGCAATTATCATTTGACTTGTTTTAATACAAAATGCAAGTAAAGCTCCCATATTCACCACATCACATTATGGGCCCAGCAAAAATTAAGTACATTTTGAAGAAGATAAGCAAAAATTTGAATGATGGAAAATAAAATTCCTGTCAGACTTGCATCCACAGAAACTATCACCTGTCCTTGAATCAAGTTTAAGTGCCAATGATGATGATGCTTCACATTGTCAATGGACAACTGCAGCCCATGGCCAGTCTTTCACCAATTAGCATCCACCACAATATATTTTTATTTCCATTTACATTGGTGTGAACAAAAACTGGGGAATGCTCAGTTCCCAGAACTCACTGCCACTAACTTTATATCACTCTCTTACTCTAACCATACACTATCTCTCTCTCATCTCTCTAATGGCTCGTGGCTCTACATCACCACTGACAGTTTTTTACTCTGATCCCTCCAACCACTATCACTGGCCCCTCTAGAATGCAGCCCACAATCAGAATTCCCATTCTTCCAGCCAAATGAGCTTGATTCTAAAAAGGTTTCATTTATTTATTTCCTTTTTTTATTTACTTATTAACAGCAGGTGGTTGCTTTGAAGTTCTTGCATCTGGCAACATAATTAAAACTGCTGGTGCTTCTGGTACAAATAAAATCCTTGATAGCCTGTGTGTGAACCAATACAATACAGTGTGAAGTGAAAGTGGATAATTAATAATAGAAACTGAAAGATGTAGCAAACAAAATGATATATGTGACAACTACTTCACAAAAATAAAATTACAGCCTGTACATAAACTAAACTAAAACTATAGTAAAATATTGCAACCATAAAAAACAAGATTTTGAATGCAAAAGTTAAAAAAATAAAAAACACAAAAATGATGGTGTGATATTTGTTAAAAAAAAAAGAAAAAAAAAAAAGGAACTTACAATACAAAATATTACAAGAAGAAAAATTCAAAGATAATGACCAGCATACCAGAAAAGAATTTATAATTATTCACAGTAAGTACTCCACAAATTTGTTGATAATTTTGATAACATTGAAATAAATATCTGTAATATGTGAGTTTACTGTGGAGCAACTGTTCAGATAATTATATTAAAAAAAATTATTAATATTTTGAATATAAATATTATATAAAATAATAAAATTTGTTGATAATTATTCATTGCCTGTTTTTGAAAGATGAAAATTTTGAATTCACATAACATTCTATGGTTCACTTAAAAGACTGAGAAAAAAATAACGGAACAAAATTCACCAACTCTGAATTTAAGAACCTTCTTGTAAGAAATAAAATGAAACAAATTCTCAGTGCCTTATTCACCATATGAAAATAGAAGCATGGAAAGAACATAGAGATCACTTTTTAGTATGGCAAGATGTTAATACATTGTTTTTCTTTTTTTTTCTTCTAATATTCAACCTATACAAGGCTCAAGGGCCACTCAAGATAGATGCTTATTGAAGGCAGTTGTTGGATGAGTGTTAAGAGTAAGGATACAGTTTGTAGATGTGTGTGTGTGTGTGTGTGAAAGATAACAGTTAACTGTAGACTTGAAGAGGTTAAGATTGTAGTTGAAGGAATTCTGTTAAACAAAGCAATTGTTCTTGGAACAAAGTTATCCAAGTGGAACTTAATTTTTACTAGTGATTCACCTTAAAGTATGCAGTTTGGCAGGTCTTATTTAGGAGGGTTAAAGTTAGGGGAAACTAAGGAATGTAGTTCATCAGAGCATTTTACATGGAAATAATGATAGAGTAGCAACAGACTTGCAAGATTTCATCTGTAGAAATTAAGGTTGTGATAACCCATTGGATTATTTAAGAAGCCAAGTCAGAGAGAAAATAAAGAGAATTCTGCTTAACCGGAAGACAACTTGAAACATCAGATTTAAATCAAAACGAAATTGAAAGATATCCACAGATGGAAAACAATTCATCATTCACAAGGCCACATAGATACTTTTGAATTCTATCAAGACTAGAGTAAAGACTGGGCAGCTCCTGCCTATGCAAGGCAGCAATATTCTATTTTTGACCTGATCTGGCTCTTGTAAAGGGACAGGATAACAGGAAGAGATACTTACTGGAGCTGTACAAGTAACTGACCAGTATTCCAGCATCTTTAGTGAAAGATCATATGAGTTCCACTTGAGGGCTAGAGTGGGCATAAGTTGTCCCAATAAGTGCTAAAGGCAAGAACACATGTTCATTGTGATAGGCAAAAATTCAGAGCATGATCAGTAATGATGCTAAATTACTTAAACTTTTGGTTTGACATGTTTTGCTTATATACAAAATAACAACGAAATTAAACCCAAGAAGTGGACAGGGTTTTTCTGTTGAATGTGATATGAGAAATAAAGAGGAAATTAGAAGAATACGTATATATTATTTCCTGAACATCAACAAAATGGATGATAACCCATTGGATTATTTAAGAAGCCAAGTCAGAGAGAAAATAAAGAGAATTCTGCTTAACCGGAAGACAACTTGAAACATCAGATTTAAATCAAAACGAAATTGAAAGATATCCACAGAGGAAAAATCAAGCAAACAAAATACTAAGATTCTATAGATCCTAATAATTTGAACATAGCAAACTGTACTACAGATTATTGTTACCAAATGAGAAAAATTCTTAAAACATATGAAGAAGCAACAACATCTATAAAAGCAAATAAACAGAAAGCAACAATGAGTAATGAAATAAGAGCACTCAAAGGAAATGAAACATATAGATTTATAATTTACTCAAAGTAGACTGGTTAGTGTGGTGTTTTATGAGCATAAGAAAAGGCAAGAAGTGACATTTATAGGGTTATGTAGGAAGATAACAATTAGTTCTAGACTTGAAGTCAATATTGTTGTGATTAGAAAAACATCATGCTTGGAGTCTGTTTCACAAAGCAACTGTTCTTGGGAACAAGCTGTCCGAGTCAAACTATATTCTTATTAATGAAACACAAAGGTAATGGCTCATGGCATGGCAAGTCCTAGTTGTAAAGGTCATGGCTGATGGAACTAAGAAATCTAGCATGTCAGAACACATGCCATGGAAATAGTGATAGAGCAGTAAGAAGTTTGTGATGTTTCATCTGTAAGAAAAGGTGTTGTAGTGTGGGAAATAATTCATTATCCAAAAAACTGCGTAGATGATTTTGAACTCTATCAAAACTGATTAGTGAGGGTTGGGTATCTCCAGCCTAGATACACAGCAATACAAAATTTCTGTTTTAATCTGTCTTTTGTAAAGACAGAGTACAGAAGGGAGAGTCACATAATTACTGGAGTGGTACAATGACCCAATAAATTTTTGGATATATGATTTCCACTTGTGGTCTGGGGAGAGCTTGAGTCCCAATAAATGTTAAAGGCAAGGAGCCTTCTCAACAGAAGACACATCCAGCATGATAGGTGCAAGTTAAGGGTCTACTTGGAAGTGGTGGAATATAATCAGTTTCATTTTGGACTGTATTGAATTTTACATGCCAGTCCTCCCCCAATTGAGCCATCTGGGCTAAGTCAGAGGAGAAATCAGCTACCAGGTTCTGGTCACCAAAGTTTTTGGAGGTGTACCTATAAATTTGTTGTATCTTCTGCATAGATACTCACTAATGATCCGAATATGCATTAATGTAAAGGAGAAAAGAGTAAGACTGAGAAAAGAAATCCAGAGGAAAACCGGCATTGATCTTATGGGCTTCTGATGACTGGTCATCATCAATGATCTTCAGAAATCTACCTGTTAGAAAGGACTTGATAACTGAAAGAACCCTTCCAGAGATTCCATAACTGGAGATTTTATGCAGTAGGCTCTGATGCCACACTTTGTCAAAACTTTAATATATCTAGTGGTATTGTGTGGTGAAATAAGGTCCCAACAATAGAAAGTTAAAACTATAGCAAAAGAATATTCCCAAATTGAAAATATAGATTACCAAGAGACATATTCCTAAACATCTAGTATTATGTAAATAAGAATTCTAATGGAACTAGTTGCACAGAATAAATTGTACTTCAGATGAATTTTAAAACAGCCAATCTTAACACTGAGATCAATTGTGAAATATATTTTGAACAATCTAACAGTTTTATATGAACAAATGAAGAAGGTGAAAATCTTGTTTGTAAAGTAGAAGGGACTGAAATATTTTGCTCTATGTCTATCAGACTGAGAATTTGAACAATTATTAAGTGATTATTGTGTGTACACAAAAATTTCAAATACTTCAAACGTAATTTTAGTATCTGGAGTAAATTATTTAGTTATTGCAATGTCAAACTTAGAAAATATAAATAATGTTATCAGAGAGATTCATCTTCAAAATGCCAGAATTAGAGCAGTTGTTATATTTTTCATCCACTGAGTTTCGTTTTTAACAATAGATTTGTTATTTGGATTTGTTATGATGTTGATAAGTGCTCATTCAAACTTAATCTCACAAGATATCAATCTGTTCATTATCTCAGATATGTCACATATATATAGGGGTACCGCTATGCTAATCATTATTAGCTAGCCAATCCCACTACATCTCCCTGAGCCTTTTAGGTCTAACTCAGGGAGTTAGACCTATTGCTCCTCCTACATCCCCTCCCCCTTTTGGTGGTCTCAAGAGGATTTCTCTCTATAGGAGATCTTGACCTTCTTTCCAGACACTAAGGCTTTGTTTTCTGACTCCTCAGAAAACTCCTGTGCACTCATTGTTTCGTCTGAGCTGTTATCATTTTCTTGTGGTTCCTCATACAATTCTTCAGCATTCTCCATCTCCAAGTCATTATTTTGACACTACCATAATTGGTCAGCATGCATCAATAAGCCTTTGTAATTCTTAAAAACTACGGCTGTATTTTGTCCCTTCTGCATTATGAATCTTACTATTTCTCTCCTTTCATTTCCATTATACCATATCTTCTCATTCATTGAGTAAGACATTGTTAATGGTGCTCTTATCTGTCTTCCCATTAAGGCGGACATTGTAATCTTCCAGCATGAGGTATTGTCCTATAACTTAGTAATCTTGGTAGAAAATTTTCGATCTCTTCATGCTGTGGGGAGAATGCTTTTAAGCCCATTTTTATGGTTGGCACCATTCTCTCTGCCATTTCATTTGATTGCTAGTGATAAGGAGGTGTTTTATACGGTCTGCATCCAATGTTTCTTAACCATGTACATTGGTAATAGTTTTGTGACGAGAACCTATGTTATAAGTATGCCGTTCCTGGCAAAAACTGTATGTAGAATTTGTTGCACTGTCTCTGATCTTCTATCCTTAAAAACTTTGGGCGAGGCTGAAAACACATCCACCAATATCAAACAATCCTATACCATTCACCTGTGCATGGTCCATGTGAACACTGAACCAAGGTTCAGTTTCCTTTGGCCATGAATGTATCTTGTTCAGTCGAAAATTTTTTATTTCAATACACTTGGGACATTTATTAACATATGTCTCCACATTGCAAATGTGACCAGGCCACCAGACTTCCAATTTTACACATTTTAGTGTAGCAGCTATCCCACAATGCACATCATCATGCACACCTTTAATTACCTGCTTTCGACAAGTTTCTGGTGATACTACCAAATCTCCATTGCAGATTATGCCATTCTCTATTGTTAACTTGTGTTTTACCTCCTTGTATGGTCTTTCCGCTTTGGAACAATTACTCCATATGTTGTTCCTTACTCTTCCTAGAATCTTACTCAATACTGGATCAGTCTCCACCCAATTAGCATTCCCCCTCTTCCAGTTCCTTATTTTTCTCATGTTGCTCCTCCTCAAACTGTAGTCGTGACAGTACATCCACGTATGGGATCATATTCCCTTTCACATATTCAATTTTTAAAAAAAATCAAAGGACATCATCTTCATAGCCCATCTTAGTAACCTTGAGGACGTGACCTTCAGCAATTCTTTTCTGGGATGGAATGTAAACTCTAGCGGTTTATGATCCAACCTAAGTAAAAACTTTTTTCCTAACAAAAATTCTCTTGCTCTGGTCATACTCCATACTATAGCCAAGGCCTCCTTTTCAATATTGGAATAGTTCTTCTCAGCCAGCGTTAATTTCCTAGACAGATACATCACTGGGCATCATTCCTGTGACAAAATTGCTGAGATTGATTGACCACTTGCATCTGTCATTAATTTGACTTCTTTTTTAGGATAAAAAATCTGTACAACTGGTTTCTTGCATAATGCCAATTTCAATTTACTGAAAGTTTTTTGATGAATATCAGTCCACCAAAACTCCTTATTTTTTCTTTCGTATTTCAGCAAAAGGCTCAATTCTTTCTGCATATTTCAGCAAAACTTGCTATAAAACTTGCTATAAAAATTAATCCAAGAAATGACTCCAACTCTTTCTTATTACTTGGAGGCAAAATATTAAAAAATTTTTTTTAATTAAGCTTGAGTCTGGTGAAGTACTCTACTCTGAGATTTGAAATCCCAAAAACGTCAACATTTTGCACTTGAATATACACTTATCCTCATTTAAAGTCACTCCTGCTTTTCTGAGTATACAGGTGCCCAACCCAAAATCATCTTAGTAAATTATAATATTTTTTACTTTTCTCTCAAGTAAATTTTACATTGCTCTCTGAGAAATCGAACTGGCTATCTTCAGTCCAAATGGTAGATGAGTCCACCTTAACAAGCCTATAAGCGTGTTTATTGTTGTAACTTCTTTGAATTCGTTGTCTATTTGGATTTGGTTGTATGCATTTTTTAAGTAAATTTTAGCAAAATATTTCATTCCTGCAAAGGAATGCAATATATTTTCTACATTTGGAATAGGTTATGAATTTGAACAAATTTTGTGATTTTGTAATCCCCACAAATCCTAAGATCACCATTAGGTTTCCTTATGACAATAGGGGAAGCTCATTTGCTGCCTCCAGGTTGAAGTAATCCTTTTTTCACCATTTTGTTCAGCTTCTCAACCACCATTGGTTTTATATGTATGGGAAGCCTCCTACTTTGAAAATATGACAGTGTAACATTCTGTTTTAGCTTAATGCTTGCTATATAATTTTTTAACATTCCCATTTCACCATTTTTACTATTGACAGCGTTCAGTAACTGTGCACTATCAACATTTAATAAATCAGTACCTATTAGGCCATGACTTTTTACACAATCCATTACTATGATGGTGATCATTTCAATTCGTTTCACTCTTTCAATTGTCCCTTGAAAAGAACCTGTTTTGATACATGTATTGTCGAATTGTCTTAATTTTATCAAACTTTTCTTTAATTAATCTTCTTAATTTTTCACTAAAATTTTTAATTAATTAATCTTCTTAATTTTTCACAAAAATTTCCTATGTCAACTTGTATACTTAAGTAAGTGCTGTTCAACTTAAGATATTCTTGCTTTTTCTCTCTATGGCGAAAACATTTCTTCCATTTTCTTTTTTTTTCTTCCATTGTGCCTCCACATTCTTTACCTTGCTGCTTTGCTATTTATGGACAGCTTTAAAATGATTCTTTTTCTTACAATTGTCACATATCCTTCCCAAGGTGAGACATTTTTCTCTTTTTTGTTCATGTTTTTTGTTTCTATTTTCCTTTTAATAGCATCTACCTCCATTTCTTCTTATTGGTTTCTTTGTGTCTTATACTCTTCTATCAACTCACTCTGCTGTATAAATTCAACAGTGGCTTCCAAACTCATTTTGTAAATGTAGTATTTCCAAAGTCTCTGTGCAGTATCAACTAAAACTTCCACAAGTCGAAGCTGGATTAATTCATCCTCTATTGTCATTTCCTTTCATCCCAGTTTGTTAAATTCATAATACCTACTAGTACCTCTTAGTCTACTAAGATATATCCTAATAGGTTCTCTTGACTCTTGTCTTAGTGCCAGAAACTTGGTCCTCTCAGCAATGACTAATCTTCTTTTTGGTTGGATAGACTTTAAAATTCTCTCCTTAATTTTCTTAAAGTCTAAAGTTTCAATTTCTTCAGGGTAAGTCATTAATAATACTTGTTTAACAACTCTACACCTAGTGGTGGCCAAAAATAAATCTGTGATTTGTTTTTGGTGTTGGTCATCCTTCCATTTTTTAAATCCTGGCCATTGCCTCGAAACGCTTCAGCCAAATTGTAACCTTCTCCGGGTTTTCTACGTCCAACATATTTTCGTTTGGCAACGCCATTTTGTTATGACATTGATAAGTGCTCATTCAAACTTAATCTCACAAGATATCAATCTGTTAGATATGACACATGGTACGGCTATGCTAATTATTATTAGCTAGCCAATCCCACTAGTTTTATTAAAATGTATCAAAACATTTGAAAAGATTACTAAACAGATTTGAATTTAATGGCATATATTGAGAGCACTTTATATTAGAGCTTCAGTTTGTAATGCTTCTACAACTAAACTTCTATTTATGAAAGCAATTCACTCTGCTAGAAATTTGAAAACAGCATGCTGTACAGTTTGGCATTCATGCCAGAAGCTCCAACACAAACATAGTGCTTGGATGTCAATCTGAAGACAGTGCAGAGGATTCGTAAAGAGTTGGATGAGTCTAATAGTGATTATAAAGGTACAATAGCTTGGAAAGCTCATTTTGATAAGAAATTTGTTGATGAGGGCCTCAGACTCAACATCAAGTGCTCCGAGAAGATAGTACTGCGGTCAAGAGAGTGACTGCTGGAAGACATTATGTCTAGCAAAAGAATACTGTACCATGCCATACATGCAGGAGAACCTAGTCATGGCTGTCAGACAATTTCTTCAACCACATTACTCTTTACATCTGGTCACCTAACTCCCCAGACTACAACTCCCTTGATTATGTGTGGGGTGCAGTTGAGTCAGAGACCAACAAAACTTCTTGTCGCACCAAAGATGAACTGAAGATAACTTAAACAGGGAGACCATCCAGAAGAGTTGCAGGAGATTCTGAAGTCATTCAGAGTATATGGTCGAAGCCAATGACGGTTTTATTAAATAAATATATTCTTTAGTATTTCAAGATATTTTTGTATAATTTCGTAAATATATCTGTTAAAATGAAATGTCAGTGTTATTTTCATTTTTGCATTATTTCTACAATTTATCCATCACACCCTATATATAATAACGGATCATGAGAGTTAGCAAAGATTCTGATACATCATCAATCAAAAATACATTGATGCAAAATATCATTATATTAGATTTCAAATTTAAAATGGCAACATGCCTTTCCATTATATAAATTTAAATGACAATATTGAAGATATATTCATAAAGCCAGTTACCAAAAATCAGCCGTATAAATTTAGGTTTATTTTGTAAAAAAAAAAAGTAAAAGACAAAAATCTTCAAATATTATGTCCCAAAAATATTCTCTTCAGATCTTAAAGTAACATTTATCTAATTACTTTAAGATGTGGAGTTAAAATGAATTATTGGGTTGTCTGGAAAATTCATACTGATTTTTAAGGGAAATTAAAACACAGAACAGAATTATGTTATTAAATATTTATTCAGTTAAATATGAACCATTTTGGTGCACAACCCTTCTCCATTTTTTTCTTCAACTTAAAAATTCCATCTTCCTAGAATTTTGGTGGCAAAGAACTCATTAAGGTGGTTTTTTTTATGTCATCCAAAGAATTAAAATTTTTACCACTGAGGTTATTTTGCAAGGATCTGAATAAATGAAAATCCAATGTCTAGGTGAATACCACAGGTGGGGTAATACATCCCAGCTAAACTGCAACAACTTTTATCAGGTCACCAAAGAAATGTGAGGTCTGGCATTATCCTGATGAAAAACAACACCTTTCCGATTCACCAATTCTGGGAGCTTTTTTTAAATTGCTGCCTTTAATTTGTCCCGTTGCTCACAGTACAGGGTTTCTTTCCAACCCCACCTTATGCAAAGTATGATTTTCTTAGGACAAAGACCTGCTTTTGGAGTGGCTAAAGTTGGCTCATATCGCTTATCCCAGGATCTTTTTCTCTGAAATTTGTTGTAAACAATCCATTTCTCATCACACATCACAATTTGCTTAAAAAAGGGTGCATTTTCATTGTATCTATACAGCAAATCACAGATAGAAGTGCAATCCAAAAGATTCTTTTCACTCAGATTATGTGCTAACAATATCCTAGCAATTTCAGTACTCAAGCAGACCCCCCCCCCCCACTACAGATGATGACCAAATCAATATACTGATTGGGAATAACTTGCATTATACAACAAAGGAATTTTGTAGAAACACTAAATTTAGTAAAATTCACTATCTATGAACACTTAATGTATCTCAAAGAATTATCAAGAAGCTATATATTCTGAAAATTCCAAGCAATTGATAGCCACCATGCAAAAAGAAATGGAATCCCTAGTATCAAATGATACTTTTGAATTAAAAAAAGGCCCCGAATGATAAAAATATTATCGGCAACCGTTGGGTTTATACAATAAAGCAAACTGAGGATGGCTCGCCAGTGTATAAGGTTTGTTTTGTAGCTAAAGGATTCTCTCAAATATATAGGGATGATTTTTTAAAAACATTTAGTCCCACAACAAACATGACAACAATCATTATGGTATAAATATATACCATATGGATGTTGAAGCAGCATATTTAAACGCTCTGATTAACTATGAAATATAACTAGAACCACCAGAAGGTTTTGAAAAAGGTGACAATTATGTGTGGAAACTCAAAAAGTCACTATATGGGCTCAAACAAAGCGGAAGAACATGGAATAAATTACTACATTCCTATTTAATTGAACAACATTTTGAACCTGTCCCAGTTGATCCATGCCTGTACACAAAAATATTTAATAATGAAATATTAGCAATTCTTGTTATTTGGGCTGACGATATATTAACTGCTTCAAAATGTGAAACTACTTTATTAAAAATTAAAAGTTCCTTAAGTATAAGGTTTAAAACGACCTACTTGGGTTGACTATCATGGTTTCTTGATATACAGTTCGAATTTAAGGACAACCCTATTACAATGAATAAATCCAGATACATTGAAAATCTTATCTAAATTCAGCATGCAAAATTGTAAAACACGAACTACTCCATGTGAAATGGATTTAAACACAATCATGAATAATGAAGATGGTATGGCAGTGTGTGAGAAAGAATACAGAATATTGATTGGAAGTCTTATTTACATTATGACATCAACAAGGCCCGACATCTGCTATACGGTTACTAAGTTGTCAATTGAGTTAGCCTGTTTGAATGCAAGGGCCTTGAGGGATCAGAGTAAGGCTGCCCGCCTGCTTCAGGACCTCTTATCCTTCAGTGTGGATGTGGCCGCGATCCAAAAGACTCACTTTGTTTGCGAAACTGATGCCTGTGTGCTGTCTAGCAACTTTGTCGTTTATTCAGCATATGGGAACTGACTGGCCAGAGGAGTTTCTTTGCTGGTCAAGCATACCCTGGACACGAAGATGGATCTTGTCCATGTTGGTGCCGAGGGTCAGCTGATCGTGGCCGATATTGCAGCAATGCGTTTCGACTGGTTGTGGCTTATGCACCCAATGACCAGGAGGAGCGTGTCTCATTTTTTTGCGGTTGGAGCCCTTCCTAGTGAATTCAATGCAACTTGTCTTAGTGGGGGACTGGAATGCCATCCTGAACCCTGAGCTGGATAGAGGGCGAGGAGCTAGTGGGAAGGAATGTGATCGTAGCTTGGTTGATCTCATCAAAGAGTATGGGCTCATCGATAGATCTCGGGTTGACCACAAGGGTGGGAAGATGTGGACATGGGCTAATAGTTGGACTTCTATCCAGGTGGTTAGCTACCTGGATAGAATGTTAGTTTGTGAAGCCGTCATAGATCTTTTAGATTGTCCCACATTCTACTGATTAGGCTATTCGGACCACAAACTCATTTGTGCCCAGGTAGATTTAGAAAATAGGCCTAGAATGGCTGGTTACTGGAAGTTCAATGTGTCCTTACTGGACAGGCGGGACTTTCAGCGCCAGCTAATTAATGTAGTGCAGTAGGTGTTAACTGGGAGAGTCATTGGGAATAAGTGGTGGGAGAGTCTTAAAAATAGGATTAGGTCTTTCACCACTGAATTCAACAAACGACTCAAACTAGATAAGGCTGACAAAGTGAAGGCACTTAGAGCTAATTACTCCCAGGTGAAGGCTGGTGGAGATCCCCTAGAGATAGCTGTAGCTAAGGAGTCCCTGGAGCATTCAACTAGTGATCGTTACATGTGTCACGTAATTAGACATAGGTTAAGCATGATGTCATCTGAAGCTTTGAACATGGGGGCAGAACTGCGCAAGGAAGACAGTGACGGGTACATTCAAGAGGTTTGCAACCCAGAGGGACATACTCTTCGATCAACTGACAACATGTGCTAGGTGTTTCGGCGGCATTTCAAGATCCTGTTTACCAAGGAGCCTGGTCTCCGTGATGAGGGGTTTCACAGCTATTTGGCTGACTTCCACCGGCTTTTACAGCTAGCTGTGTGGGAGAGATTACAGAGGGCGAAGTCTACGCAGCTTTGAAGAGGGTTGGCAGAGGCAAATCGCCAGGTCTCAATGGTTTGCCCTATGAATTGTACTTGAGGTTGTCACACATCTTCTCATGATTTTGACTGTCATGTTCAACAACTGGTTCCAGCAGGAGTCCATCCCCAACTGGTTCACTAGGGGTGTGATCACGCTGTTGAGAAAAGGCAAGGATGTTGGGAAGGTGCTAGAGGGTTACTGGCCCATAATTCTGCTAAACACAGAGTTAAATATTTTGGCCAAGATCCTGTCGAATCATTTGCAATTAGTTGCCGAGTCTCTGTTGGGACCTGAGCAGACTTGTGCTGTGAAGACCCGAACAATTTAGAACAACCTGCATCTGATCCACACGATCATAGAGGGTATAAAAGACGATGTAGAAGCTGCGCTTACCAATTTGGATCAGTCCAAGGCATTTGATAGGGTTGACCATCGTTACCTGGCAGCTGTCCTGCAGGCCGTTGGATTTGAAACCAACTTCTGCCGCTGGATTAGCCTCCTGTATCAATCCCCCATGGCTGTGGTACAGGTGGTCCGACAGGGTTATCCACTGTCGCCCTTACTTTATGCTTTGGCGTTGGAGTCCTTCCTTCGCTGGCTAAGGGACAGGGTGTGCAGTCCAGCCCTATATGGAATCGCTGACTTTTTGACTATCTTATTGTATAGTTTCGTCTCTCTTAGGAATCTGAGAATATTTTTAAGGTCAACCTTGTTGAAAATATCCCTTAGATTATTTTCTTAATAATGTTTTAGTCAGATCTGTTCAAGATCTATGCAGTTTGTCAGTATATGGTGTACTGTGTAGGGTTCTTGCCATGGTATACAGATTGGTACTTCTTCTCCTTTCAGTAAGTATGAGTGGGTGATATAGATGTGCCCTATTCAGCATCAAAGGAAGTTGTCCTTAAAGGGTTTGGCTGAGGCATGTGTTACATATGTCTTTCCCATTATCCTTTACCGGTTGTCAGTACTTCCACTTTGTAAACGACATAGGAAGGTGATCATTTGCTATTCTCCATTTTGTGGAGAAGACACAAACATTACGTCGACAAATGTGTGCATCGAGCATCTATGTCATGGGGGTCTGGGAATGCTGCACTTGATGGGCCACAAGGTCGCTTCAAGGTTGGTTTTTCTCAGGCATACAATTTTGGAAGAATCATTGCTGGCATGGATAGTGAGGGACATATTCCCTAGCCTTACTATCACTCCCCACATCTTGAGGTGGTGCCGTAAGCCTCAAGGGCGATCGAGTTTTCTCCTCGAATGTCTGGTGGTCTTGCGGGCCATTCCACGGTCTAGTGACCTTTCACAGCCTAGGAGAGTCTTCTATCGTGGGTTAGTGGAGTGTGTCACAAAGAATTCATGACGTGATGTGCTCCACTTGTCAGAGGATGAGTTTCACTCATTCTGGTCTTGAGTGCCAGGTCCTGATTATCTCAGCAACGCTGAGTTTTCGCTCACCTGGTGATTGGTTCGGAATCGGTTGACAATAATAAGGCCTTCATATGGGATCTGGTGGACTTACCAGATTGTGAACGCTACAAATCTTGGCTTGGAAGAAACGGCTTCGCACTCCTACTATTGTTCGTGAGTTCGCTCTCTTTGGGACCAGGTCGGTGAGTTGACTGCTCATATCGTGCTGCAGGAACTTGTGCTCATTGATTGTGTATTCACCTGCAATAATGTATCTGGGATGAAGCTGCTAGCCATGGCTCGAATGGTGATTTGGATGACACCAAAGGAGGAAGTCTTGCGAGGTCAGCATCTTTCACATCAGGATCTGATTCGATATTTTGAGCACCTGCTCAAAATTAAGATTAGAACTGATTGGAAACGTTTGACTTCAGCAAAAGGTGGGTAAATTTGGTGAGCCTGGTTTGTGTGAACAGGGCTAGCTTTCATTTTCTCTTTTAGATCTGCTAGTTACATCAGGTTGGATTCCTTTGGAACCCTCCCCTGGTTAAGGTAGCTCTCTTTTGTGAACCTAGTTAATGTAAATGAATGTGTTTCTAGCTTGTACCTGGCTTTTTCTTTTGTTATGATCCAAGTAGAAATTCCCAACCTCCCCAGTTTGTTTCAGCCTCCTTTTATCTTTGCTGGGTCAGCCTTTGATTTTTCCATTCTATTAATTATTTTACTCCCTCCCCACTCACTTAGCTAGTGTGCTTCTTGATTTCGCCGTTTGGCGGAATACAGCGTCCACTCTTTTTTGTGGGATGGATGCGTCTTACTAACATCGTTTATTTTTATTTTAAAAATTACACTGTATTTTAGTTTGTTATTGGGTTCATCCCACTCCTATCATTTCATTTTTTTGTTAAATGTTTTAAATATATATTATATATTGTATATAGCTGCATTTTTATTGTCACGGGTTTGTTTCCCACTTTTTTAGGTGGTAGTGTGGTGTATGAAGGATTGGGAGGTGATGGATGGGTTCTTGTGGTCAATGTGCAAATTGTAATGAGTGAATGGGTTGTGATAGTGTTTAGCTAGGTATAGGATAGCTAGTATAGACCAACCTCTACCTCCACCTTTTAGCCTTGTGCCACAATTCTTGTATTCATTACAATGAATAAATATCGTATATAAACGTACCCAAAAAAGTCAAACAAAAACAATAGTTTATAAAAAGGATTATCAATATCATAATCTGTGACCCAAAGAGCCAAATTGACAACAGAATTATAATCTTAACTCAAAATTAAAGTAAAAAATAATCTGAAACACAATTCCTTTAAAGTAATATTAACAAAAAAACACTGGCACTTCCAAATTAAACAATTTTCACTCGAAAGCAATGTGGCATGCAGATTGTTAGTTAAACTACAAATCAATTATGTATTTCATGGATAATGCAAAAGTTTCTAAAATGAATACACAAACAATTAAAAAAATATATACTAGAATGATTCATATGAAAACATTATTTGAAAATGAAAAAAGTTGTCTTTGACTGCTCATACTTCTAGAAGCAAACAGAAAATATAATACAAACATTCATTGTTTGTTAAATTAGAACACAGAGTAGGTTAAAGAATTTCCAAACTACAATTCATGTCCAGCATAACCAAACTGTAAATAATTAAATACTTGTCAATAGTTTTGTCATTTTCCAAATCCATTCTCCTAATTGCTTTTTAGGAGTCAGCAGCAATGGTCTCCTTGAAAAAAAATATCATGTGGTCATATTATCAAAATGCAAGTTTAAAAACATGGCAACCAAAAATATCAATTCTGTACAATCCAATTAAATAAATAATTGAATGACTTTGTGATTTTATCTTTATTTTTATCAGAGATTTAAATTTTCTCTCTACATATGATATATATTATAAACTACAAATACAAAAAATAATTATTTCTTTTAAATTATTCATTGTTTTAGTCAATATAATTTATTATAAACTAAATATTAATATCTTGTCTACAGCTATTTGTTCTTTTAAGCAGTAAAATTTTCAGTTAAAATGCAACATGCTTTCTACATTAACAGTTGAAATTACAGGTGATGTTATTTGTCTGAAACAAATAAATACAGAAAATATCCAATCATAAATAACTTACCTTGATGTGTATGTTCAAATTTTTGAGTAGCATAAGCTAATTCTGCAGGAACATCAACTTCTGTATCCAATAAGTCAGTTTGATTATTTGCAAAATTTATGAACACCTAAAAATAATACATTAACAACTGTTTAAATTTGTTAAGTTCTTCCATATTTTTATGCATTAGAAGTTTCTCTCCTATGTTGTCATGAAAGAAATATCTAATGTATTCATTGTTTTTTTAGTATCTTTCCTTTTTCCATTATGATTGTTCCCTTTTTAGATTTTATGCATCCTGCTAAAGAGCATTTTTTCTATCCTGCTACTTTTTTAATGTCTTTATGCATGTCTGTAATGTTTATATTATACAGTTTTCTTATCTCCACACACATCTTTGCTTAACATCATATTTTCTCTGTCATTTCTTGGTGTTTCTTTTTTATTAGTTCAAGAATTTCAACAGTAATCCACTTTTTCTTGTCTCTCTCTGGAAGGAACTTTTACTGTTGTCACAGCTTAAGGTGTTCCACTTTGAGTTATTGACACCTTCCAAGGTTTTATATTTGTATTTAACTATGACTGCAGATGTTTATTTGCAAATTAAGTCATTGTGGAGTTTGCTGTATTTTGCTTTAGGTTTCTTTAATTTCTGTAATTTTATCCTATGACTGAGAGATTATTGCATCTCTAGTCAGTATCTGGGTTTCTTTTAAAGTGAAATAATGAATTTCTACTGCCAAATTTGCATTCACTTATGCGCAAATACCTTTGGGAAAGGTATTAATCAATCTATTCCTTCCAGTTATAGGTTAAATAACAGAACAGATTGGGTTCTATAGCCTTGGCTAGCAACCAGTCTACTGCAGAAAGCAATGGCAACCTACTGCGAGATAATCTTCTGCCAAGTCAGTCATGTCTCTTTCAAGCGTGTATCATGTATGGTACTTAACTATCTCTAAATAATATCCTTACATAAACTCCAATATTTGATTTCTTAAAATAAAATTATTTTGTAAAAAAGAAATTTGAAAAATTTATACTGAATACCTGATCCAATGTTGTCTGTGTTACTGAATAATCTTCAATATCTAATAAGGATTTGGCATTTTCCATACTTAAGAAAATCTTGGACAAAAAATTTTCTTTCACACCAAGCTGATAATGTAGAATATTGAAGTGTTTCTCTTTTAAAACTGCTTGCGGGAAATGTTCAGAAACATACTTCATAACTGGAACTGTATCGGGATTCTGGCCAGGCATTCTTATGGATAACACATAACCATCGCCAAACCTATAGAATATTACATTATTATTTAAAATGTAGGAACTTTAAATTTACTTCAACAAGTAAGATCAAGCATGAATATAAATAGGTTCATTACTAAATGGAATGCATAAAAGACATGATTAAATAAAAATATGATCACAATTACATATATATATATATATATATATATATATATATATATATATATATATATATATAGCACGTTTCATTGAAAATGAATGACACGGAAAATTTAATTTTTTATTTAATTTTTCCAGTATTCTGACATGTTTCCTTTTTGCTGGAGTTAAGGAATATAAAAATGTTCTGTAATTATTATTTTTCCAAATGCTTTCAGCTAATTGACCAAAATATTCCAGTTGTTTTCAACAAAACATGTTTAAAAGGTTGCTGCCCAATATATATATATATATTGTGTATTTGAGCAACAATCTCTCTTTTATACATGTTTCATTAAAAATGACAGACAAGGTATTACCATTAAGTTTTTTATGTGTTTGTATAATTTCTTTTTCTATTCAGAACTCATATTATATAAGAATTCTCTAAAGGTTTTGTACTTTCGACAGCTTTCAATTATACTTTTAGCCATTATCAAAAATTAGTTTTGTTTTACTTGTAAATAAATATGTGTAAAGTTTATGCATATAGAGTCTTGTGTATGGTAAGTTTCGAACATGGTAAGCACATTGTTACCGTATTCATAATTGATGTTATTAAGTGTAGGATTTCTCTTTTTTATTAGTAATGCGTCCATTACTTTTAATCTTTTGTACGTGGATGATGCTATTATGTATGTATTATCAACACATATATCACGGATAGGTCTTGGAAGATTTGGTCGGGTTTCAATCCTGGGTTAAAAAGCAATCAGAGTCTAACTGTACTGATGTGCTGTGATACAGCAAAACAGATCTGTCTGTGGATGACTATATATATATATATATATATATATATAATGTTTGTGTTTGTAAGTTATGACTGTCAACTTCACATGATATTCAAAATTTATATATCATTAAATACAATCAGATTGATGGATAAACATGAATATATGCATATATTTTTAACTGGAATTTACATTTTCAGAAGAAATGCGCAGATAGAAATTTTGTGATTGCTGATTTTTTTTTATATAAAAAAAAAAAAAGAAAAATAAGTTTATTTTTTAATGATTTCACTCCAAGAAAGACAATAAAATCACTAAGATGCAAGGGGTTGCTGAGTGTTAGAGAATATGAGAAAAAACATTACGGAGAGAGAACAATAAAAGAACAGGAATTAAAGAATGATTGACATTGCATTTAAAATTTATGAAGATCAAATTTGCTTGGAGATCAAGAAGCTGAAGAGAGTTCCACAAGCAAGATATGCCAAAGAAGAAAGTGTTAGTATAGAACTTACAGTTACATTCAGCCATTTTAACTGTAAAATGATGTCCTAACTGACAATTAGTACAGCACTTAAATTTATAAAGTTTAGGTATGAAAAAGAAAAATTCATCAGAACAATTACCATGAAAGTATTTATAGAAATGGTACAGGGAAGCTACATCATGATAAAAATGACTCAAGCAAAGATGCCAGGTTAGAATCAACAAAATTATAAATTTTTCTTTATATTTTATCTGGAATCTCTAAATACATAAAAGAAGCACCAGATAGATGTAACAACAATATTCGATGCATGGATGAATGGTAGACTTATAAATGTGTAAGGATAGGTTCTGGTGAGAAAAATTGTCTACCACAACATAGTGAACCAACTTTCCTGAGAGCAGCCCCTGCAGTTAATTCAATATAATCTTTCCACTTCATGTCAGCTGAAAGCATTAGCCTGAGAAGGTACAATGAGTCACTCTCCTGGAGGTTAGCATCAGCCATGCTGATGGAAGGATTAAAAGAGAGCAATTTTTAGAGGCATTAAAATTAACAAACCATTCCTTGCCCCAATTAACAACAAATTGTAGGTAATTTTTGAGATCAGCTACAAATGTGACCTTATCAAACTGGTCAGACTTACTATTAATACAAGATTAAATAATTCTGAGAGAATACAGAGTTGAAAAATGATGATACCAGGAAGGTTGTTGATGAAAATTAGGAACAACACAGATCCAATGATAGAACCTTGGGAGACACCTGCATTAATGCAAAAAAGATTTAAAAGAGTGATCATTCAAGACAGCTTTCATTTCACTATTTGATAAGATTGAACCAGTTCAAAAATTGATCAAGAAATACTACAATCATTCAACTTGGAAAGAAGACCAGCATGCCAGACCCTGTCAAACACCTTTAAAATATCAACAGCAACAGCATGTTTCACTATTATTAGCTAACATTTGACAGTCTCTTTCAGTCATAATACATCAACAATTGACCTAGAGAAACATATTGCTTATCTGAAAGAAAACTCTGTGAGGTGAGATTCTTAACCAATTCAGAGGTGATAAGTGTTGTCAAAAAAAGAGGTAGAGGGTTAATAAGGTAATAGGAAGATCAGATGTTTCACATGCATTCTTATACTGGAACTACAGAAGTGGATTCTTAACAAACAGGAAAACAAGCTGCTGCAAGACATTTATTGTAGAGTTTAGAGAGAATAGGAGCCAGTTCTAGAGCACATTTCTTCATGACTATTGCAGTCCACATCAAGTTCACATGATTTGTGAGGATCCAGTTTAGAAATGATAGCAGAAATCATGGGCAAAAACATATGCATATCACAAAAAAGAGAAAAGTTGAAAGTCAGGCAAAGATATGTGGGGATTAAAATAAAAACACAAAATAAAATGAAATAAAAAGACAAAAAAAAAAAAAAGAATGATAATCTCCCAGGTGGCCACTAACAAGAAAGACTGCTCATGCATGCATGAGAAAAAAGGGGCTTCCTGGCACTAAATAGAAACCAGGGGAGCTCAGAATTTTTTAGCTGGGATTCTCAACAGGACAAGACGTGTCTTTTTGTTCGGGAAAATTTTTCCCCTTCAAAATGATTGTTACCATCTTGTGAATAAAAATCAGTCCTAAAATATTCTGAGTGTCTCCGTCTCCATTTTTTACTTTACCTATTTATTTAAGTGATAAATGCAGTTCAACAAGTATTGGGTGTTTAAGTGAAACAACCCAAAAACCAACCCAGCAACAACCATTACTATCCATAGATACTCCAGATGAGTCAAGAGTTGAATCCAAAGAGAATTTATGAGCAGAACATCTTGATTTATCAGCAGATGTTAACATTTCAAATCGAGTGAAGAGAGGAAAGATAGAAGACTCACTCTTATTTAACGCACTATTAGAGCCACCAATAGTCATGAGAATCAAACTTGTTAGAGACTATATGGTGCCTAATTCTGTCAGCAAATAAAGATTTAACCTCTGTAAGAACACATTTACAATTATTATTAGCAGATATCTTGTGATTGGAACTATCATGCTGTTACAGCCAGGGAAAGTGATTCCTATGGGTTATAGTGGTTAAACAGACTGGTGTGAACCAAGGAGAAGATTATGGTTTAACTAGGTACTTCCAAGAAGGTCTAAAAGCATTAATGTCAACTAACTCAAGAAGAAACCTTTGTGGCACAATTCTCAATAGGATGGTTAAGAATATCAATCGAAAGTGTGTCTCAAAGGAAATCATGGAAGGAATCCCAATCAGTATGCTGATAACAGAAAGAAGTATTGCAAACAGGAGGTTCCCCTCTAATCGACAACTTAAAAAAATATCAACAGATACTACTTTATGATCTGAATTGCTAAGAGGACAGAACTGTTATGCTCAACAAGAGCTAGGAGAGAAGGTTACAAATGAATCAAGTAAAAAAGCATGTTGATCAGAATTATTATGGAAATCCACTATTTGACTGATTGACAAAAAATTTAAAAGTTTGAATACTGGCAACATCAGTAATATTAGGATGATTAAGCTATTTAATTACTAAAAAGATATAAATGTACATTGTACAAAGTATTCTTTTGATGCATATTTTGTATTTTTCATGCTTTTTAAATAAAATATAAGAGAACTTACCTATTTTTCAAATGTTGAATACTTCCAAGACATTGAAATCGTCCATTAACCATAATAGCAATTCTGCTACATAAAGCTTCACATTCTTCCATACTGAAAATACATATAACATACATTTTTATTATTTAAAACGTTATTTTTAGTGGATACTTGAATTTGAATAGACGCTCCATTTATTTTATTGAACAGTTTTTATTTACCAGTCTGAATATTTGAGAAATCTTAGAGAAAAAATTGCAGTCTCCAGCAGGAGCATCTACTGAAATTTGAGTATCTACTAAAAATAGCATTTAAGTAATGAAAATCTTTCAGATTAATAAATAATAAAATATCCATCCATTTCTTTATATAACATGCATATATACTGTGCTTTTGTCTTGTCTTTAATTTTTGTAGGAAAGTTTTTATAAAATATAGATTTAACATTAATCTATAACATTATAAATTCTTTAAAATCAGAGATCGCCTGTTATCTAAATCAAATGTCGGATACATTCTTTTTTCCAATACACATAACTTATTTAAAATATCTATTGCTTAAAGAATTTTAACTTTTTGACAATTTCTTTGAGTGTATTTCATATTTATGTAACATTAATATTAATTTCTTATGAATGTATTAAAAATGGTAAATACAGACTAGAACAGCGACTTTGCATTGAGTGAATTCTAAGAAAAGTGACTGTGAATTGAAGACATTTTACTTCAAAAATGCAAATGTAACTTTTATAAGTTCCCTTTAGAAGAAAGAAGATAGTAATGAAAATTATTAAAAGAAGCAATGATGGTAAAATTCATATATAACTATCTTTACGATGCTTTGGTTGATATATGCTCTAACCTTTTACAGATGCTCGGAATTTTGAACAAACACTTTATTTCGATCACTGGGGTAGACTGTTCTTGTTCCATGTGCAATGCTCCTTCAGGATGCCATGAAGTTATCTCCCTTTAACTCTCTAAGTTATTTGTGCACCTGATGAAGGCCAGAATGTATAACGGTCAAAATGTCGCAAACTTGGCAATAAAGATGATAACAACAGGATGAACGATGTAAATGATATAAATACTACCTCATCTCAGAAGTATAGAGAAATACTAAAAAGGAGATTGAAAGAAATGGAGATTCAAAGATTAGTTGTTTTTTTTTACAATAATGTTCACCCTGTACAAGACTCAAGAGCTACTCGAGGTAGGAAGGTACTGAGTAAGAGGTAAGGGACACAGTTTATGAGGATATGTGGGGAAGATAATGGTTAACTCTAGATTTGAACAGGTTAAGATTATAGTGCTTGGAAAAGCATACTCTTGGGAGTTGATTCAACAAAGTTTATCAGAAGAAACTGTTTGAGCGTAACTTACATCTCACCAATAGTATATAATAGGGACTAAGGTGGCTTGCTACAATGCATATCATGAGGAAATTCTTAGCTATTAGGTTAGAACTGGTGAAACTAAGAAATTGAATTCATCTGAACATTTTCCAGGGAAATAATGATAGAGTAGCAAGAGATTTGCAATGTTTCATCTGTAGGAAAAAAAGGTTGTAGGATGAAAAATAATTCATCAACCACAAGGTCGTGTACACACTTTTGGACTTTATAGAGACTGGAGAGGGAAAACTAGACAGCTCCTGCACATATATGGCAGCAGTACTCTATTTTCAGCATTATCAGGCTCTTGTAAAGGTAGAGGATAACAGAAAGAGACAGGTACTTAATGGACAGGTACAGTGAACTGACCATATTTTCAGCAAATTTAGTGATGGTACAGGGCTTCCCTGAGAGAACACTCATTCATAGTAATAGACAAAAATTCAGTGTTCACTCAATGATGATAGAATGTCACTAGTTAGATATTCAAGGCACTGAATGTAATCAGTCAGTTTTTCCCCACTAAGCTAAGTCAGAAGAGAGATCAGTTGCCAGACTTTGGTTATCTAAAATTTTGGAGGTTCATCGATATACCATTGTATCATCTGCATAGATATCCATAAAAGATCAGAGTATTCTCTTAGGCAGATCATTAATGCAAATTAGAAACAGAATTGGACTGAGAAGCAAGCTTTGGGGAATATTTGCATTAATCACTTGAGCCTTGTAGGATTAGCCATTGATAATTACCTTTAGAAATATACCTCTCAGGAAGTACTTGATAATTGAGTCTACAGATAATCCATAGCTGGAGAGCTTGTGCAGCAACTGTCTATGCCACACTTTGTCAAAGATTGCAGATAACTCAGAGACAACAACTGGAATTTTGTCTGGACTGGTTACTTATTAGGATCAAGACTTTTGATAAGTTTTGAGACTTCCTAAGCTATAATTAAATTATTATTCTGTTTGTGTTCTGTGAAAGTGGGGAAGTTGGGAAGAGGATGTCCTTTGTCATCTAACATGGAGTTAGAGACAAAGCTCTTCACTACCATCTTTGCCTTATCTGATGAGGATGAAATGACAGCAGGGTCATTTATGATAGTAGGCACTGACACTTTGCTTCTATTAAGAATCTCGGAAATTTTCCAGAATTCCAAGGATTCAAGTTGTTTATTTTCAATCTTGGCCTGGACTGCTTGTGCATAGCAGCACTTTGCATTTTCTAGAACTCTCTAACGCTGATTGCTGGCAGTTCTAAATGCAACAAATATCCTATTACACTGTTCCTTGTGATAGATATTGTAGTTATGGTGAGTTATGGCTACAGCACATTCAATGAATTAGAAAGGTTGTTCAGTTTTTGCTGGAATTTTTTCTGAGTTATAAAACTCTATTCCAGAAAGGATCTATTCAGAGATGAGAGTGACAGTTTTGGAGACAGTATTATATTAGATCTGAATCTGTCCCAGTTGACTTTCATGTACCAAAAAAATTGTTCTGTGAAATGGCACATCCAGGGATGCGTTTGGTTTGGCATTGACTTTAATGGTAACCAGGAGAGTAATACTTCAGTAGAACACTTTCCAGGACAAGATATGAGGAAGCGGTTGAGGAGATTTGTCTGAGGTCTTGTATCGGGAACACAGGTGGCTTATCAATTATCTGTGTCAGTTCAAAAGTGACAGAAAAGTCTTGGCAGTATCAGCTTTCTTCATTAATTTTGTTCAAGTGGACTAACCAGATACTTACAGAGGATGTAATCAACCATCTCAGATATTTTGTCAAAGACAATTTTGTAATCATGCAGACGATAGAGAGTAAAGATGAAAGAAGTACTGTGGACAAGTGACATGCAGAAGCACATATGCTGGAGATTCACCATCTCTTTACCAGAGATCAGGATCCTCATTTTTGGGGTCTCTGCCATATGTGAACCTATCTTTAATTTAGGCCATGAGTCCATGTTTTACTCTTAGGGGTGGGTAGTCAGGGATTGCACTAAGATAGATAGTAATTTCAGACAGGAATAAGCGGTCAGGTTTGAGTCAAGATGTTCCACCTCTGAAAGTTGAAACATTGACCCTGCACATTGGTAAAAGAAGTGGTGAATCTGGAATTTACTTTTGTTTTTGTGGGGTTGGGTTCATTTCTGGGTCTACATTTATTTTTTTGTTGGGTCATGCAAAAATATGGATATTTGCTATCACTTGATAACAGCAACAACCACTACCACCAGAAATTTGGTTTAAAATTTTTATATGAACATATGTAAGAAAATGATTCATTTATTTATTTGCAAAGTAAAGAGAATTGACAATGAAGAACATGACCTATCTATGGATAGCAGAAGATGATAAAAATTGAAATTGATTGGACAAAAACATGAGATTGAAGACTTATTTAACACTTTTACAGAGCTGCCATAGCCATGAGAACCAAACTTGTGATAGGCTATACAGTAAATCACTATCTTTGAACAATGATTTAGCCTCAGTGGTGCAGTGGATATTGTCTCAGAATAAGAAATTGGGAAGCTGAGTTCAAACTCCAGTTGAATTCCTTGCATTCATTTATGCACAAATACCCTTGGGAAAGGTACTAAACCGTCTCTTCCCGCCAGTTATGGATTAAATAACAGGACATATTGGGTTCTATAGCCTTGGCTGGCAACCAGTCTACTGCAGAAAGTAATAGCAACCTACTGCAGGATAACCTTCTGCCCAGTCAGTCATGTTTCAAAAGAGACATGATCGCCCAAGCGTGTATCATGTATGGCACTTAACTGACTGACTGAGGACACATATGCAATTATTAAAAGTGAACACAATAAGGTGCCAGTTGTAATCAAAGTTATCGCATTAGTATAGCTAGAAAAAATGATTTTTTGAGCTAAAGTAGATGGACAGGCAGGCATGAACCAAGAAGATTGTGGTTTTATCTGGTATTTATGATAAGAGTCACAAGAGAAGGAAAAGAACATATCAAGTAAAGAGGTATGTTGGTCAGAATTATTAGGTAAACAAATTGGGAAATTTTACTTTTTAACTGAGAAATTGAGCAACTGAAAAATTCAAAGTCAAAGCAACATCAATGGCATTATAATGATGAAGCCACTTGATATGATGAGTATTAAAATTGTCAAACAGGAAAATGCTCACAGAGGAATGTAGAGAGCCATTATTATACTGTCAGATATTTTGTCTAACATTCTACAAAAAAAAAGGAAAAGGAGAGCGATAAAGAAAAATCAGATCCCTCACAGAATGTAACAATGAAAGTCAAAAATAGATGAAGAGGACTCAAGAGATGATTTCCTTGCCACTGGAAAATTTTCCCCTGCCTAAGTCCATAGATATGTACCCTAGAATCTTTTCAACAAAGAGGAAGATATCCTAGAATAGAAAATTCAGTGACAGAGATAAAAGAGTTTAAATTAGTTTTGCAAAGTTCTTTAGATGTCTAGAGAACATTTCAAGAGAAAAAAATTACACGACAGGAATTGTGATAGGAATACCATGATTATTGGAGAAAGAAAGGTTGAAGGGCTTTGGTGATCTTTTGCTCTTTTGCAGACTGGTTTACTTCTATTATTTTTAATGGTTGCAGCCATAAGAATTTTATGACCAAATGACCTCACTTTTCTTGTTCTTATGAAAGTTGGAATCTATTAAAACTAGGATTTATTTTAACTGAAACTGAGGGTAGGCAGATATATTACTAATTCTGTTGTATTGAATGTAAGTTAATGGTTTTAGACTTTGCAGCAAATCTTGTTTATTGATGAAGAAAAGAGAAAAGAAAATATAAATTGTTGATATAGAGTCAATATTATTTTATTCAGAAAGTAATATCACATTCCCAGTGGATGCAAATGGATATATTTTATCACTCACTGACATACTTACCATCATTAACAATTAAAGTAAACTAATATAAAAGCAATTTCCACTATAGACCAATAAAAGGTGTGAGGTGAGTGCAGAGGATGAAGTAAAACTTACCAGCCTAATGACTATTTTTCCCTGTTGAATGAAGCTTTAGTGTCATACTGGAAGATTATACTCTATCTAATCAGCAAAGCTGAATGGTTTTGTTATAAAGACACTCAAAAATTGTTGACAATAAATATCTGGGTGAATTATGTTAAAAATTATATATATATATATATATATATATATATATACTCACACACACACACACATATATATATACATATTGTGTATTTGGGAAGCAATCTCTCTTATGCAGGTTTCATTGAAAATCACAAACAAAGTATTATCATTAAGTTTTTTATATAATTTTTGGTGTGTTATAATTTTTTTTCTTTTCAGAACAAATTATATAGGAATTATCCAAATGTTTTGTGTTTCTGAGAATTTTAGGTATACTTTTAGCCATTAACAAGGGTGAATTTTCTTTTACACTCTACACATATTCAGTTACACATAAAATAAATGAAAAATTACATGAAAAACTTAATAACTTGTCTCATTTTCAATGAAAACTGCATATATATATATAATAAAGTAAACGAACAAAATAGGAACATATCTCAATCTAACATGTTTCACTTTTATTAAAGCTTCTTCAGAGATCGAAAGAAAAAGAGACATTATACAGGTATGTTGTGATTTGGAGTTAATTCATTGGTCAGATATGTGTCCCATGTATTAAAGCAATAGATAATTTTAAATGTTTGTGCATGGAATATTTGGGATTGTAAAGTGTATAATAGTGTATGTTTATATAGAAATGCTTGTCTGTTTAGGTGTATATTGGATGGTAACATTAGTTAATATTTATTTGTGTGTTCATATTAATATTTGTGCTAAGTGTATTAAAGCTATGGACAATTTTTAAATACATGTGTGAAGAATATTTTAAATGGTGAAGTGTGATGGGGTATGTGTGTAGAAATGCTTGTCTGTTTAAATGTATGTTGGATGGTAAGGTTAATTAATGTAAGTATATGTGTTTAGAAATAAAATAATAAATAGTATATTTTGAATGTATATAAAACCATGTTCAGAAGCATTTCCATAAGATATTTTCAGAAAGTGTATTTTTTTTAGTTAGAATTATATAATACCTTAAACTATGAGATATTTTCTCTTGATTTAATGAATATGCCAATTAAAGTGATGTATAAATATTAAAAAAAAAACAAAAACAGAAGCATATTTCATAGAAAAATCTAATAAGGCATAGATAATGTCCATGTTAATGAGAAAAAATTACCTGTGTGAAGTGAGTATTACTGATCGACCATCTTTAACAATATTATTTATACAATCCCACAGAAATCTGCGTGCTTTGGGGTCCATACCAGAAGTTGGTTCATCCTTGAATATATACAAAAAACACAAAAAACAATGCAAATAAGACAATAATGAGCTAACAATAATTTAATTAAACAGCATTTCCTGTTTATACCTGGCTGAAAAAAATTGTTTCAAAATTTTAATTCAAGAAGTTTTAAAAGATTTTTTTGATCCTTATTTTTTATTTTCTCTATTTCATTCAGTGTTCATTCATGTTTGAAAAATTATACAGATTTTATTGAAATATATTTTCATAAATAAATAATATCTCATAACAAATCACACCCACAAATACATTAGTTACTTTCAAATTTTGTTCAAGTAGAATATTCGTCTAAATTAATAACATGAACAAATACAGACTCTATATAGCATCACTTCCATTGTTTAAATAGTTATTCATTCTCTTGTTCTTTCAATCACATATCTAACATTTACATTTTGCACCAATATATATTAAATACAAATTTAAGTGAAAAATAAATTATTTTGAACTTACCAAGAAAATAATAGCTGGATTTCCAATAAGGGAAATTGCAGTTGATAATTTTCGTTTATTTCCACCAGAATAAGTTTCGGAAGGTTTGTCTGCATATTTAGCAAGATCCAGTTTATTAATTGCCCAGTTTGCCACCTAAAAGTATAGGAAAAATGTAGATATTCAAAGCAACAACAAGCCATTAATTCTCAATGTCAAGATTAAATGAATTCAATAAATTGTGATTTATCTTTTGTAGTGTATTTTTCAATCATTATCTAAGTATGATCTTTTTATAGATTCATGAAACTTTATGACATAAGGCTGAATTGAGGAAATGATGGTAGAAAGAGTGTGTTGCACCAGTCTTAAGTGGATATGGATGATCTTTCTTGACACAGGTTTAATAAAATGATCATTATGACTAGAAGAAAATATGCAATTATCTCAGCCAAAAGGCAAGGCAAGTGGCATCATTTTTTGAACATATCTAACTCAATGACCTGTGGAAAGACTCAATTCATCATGAAACAAGTAACAATAAAGAAACCCATGATATATGATGCAGTCAGATTAGAAGTGAACATTCAAGTGTAACCTAAAATTGTTTCAGAAAAATAGTTGATGTTAAAATCTGGAAAAATGTGGTTCTTGTGTTATTTTAAGAAATAGTATGAAAATTATTAAATTATTATTAAGAAATAGTATGAAAATTATTAAATACCAAAAGAGAAATGTTAGAGAAATAAAGTGACAACTTAATAGTGAGAATAAGGCAAGTAAACATTACTTAATGATAGATTTTTAGGTTCATGAGATGTAAAAAAGAACATTCCATCATTAAAATATCTTATAACCAAATCTGAAAAAAAAAGTTGAGAGATTAAGCTATTGAATGTTAAACTTGAAAATATTGTTAAATGTACAGGACTGGTTAGTATAGAAATAATAATACAAATAAAGGATCTATTATGAAAAACATTATTACAAAAGCTGCATATGACCTGAATGCTGGTATTTTAAAATGATGTTTACTTTTTTGACTTCTTTTTCTGGTACACCATGAAGTCGAGCATAAAGCTCTAAATGTTCTTGCCCAGTGAGCAGAGAATCAAGAGCATCAAACTGAGGACAATAGCCAATATTCTGTAGAGCTTGAGGCAGATTTCTTTTAACACTTAAACCATTGATAAAAGAATCTCCAGCTGTAGCAGCAATTTCTCCAGTCAGCATCTTGAAGGTTGTAGTCTTTCCAGCTCCATTGACTCCAAGCAAACCAAAGCACTGTCCTTTGCCAACACCCACACACAAATGATCAACTGCAAGAAGTGCTTTTTTTCCATAACCTTTGTAAACCTTAAAAAAAAGAAGATAAATTGTTAGTAAAGAAAAACTGAAAGATTATGATTTCACTTGCTGAATATTTACAAATTTGATTTTTTTCTAAACTTACTTTTAATTTGCTTTCTATCCTTCCTGAAAGGCTATGACATAATCAAGTCCTTCCTGACTCCTTTCATGATTTTATTGTATAAACTGTGATATTTGTCTTATATCTATGCTGCAATAAATATTACACTTTTATATTATTATACAAATTATTTTCTGGCCTAAATTTCAATTTTTAAACTTCTAATATAACACATCAGCAAGGTAACATCCTAGTTATCAAAAACAAACTTACCATATTAAAGATAAAATAGTAAATTTCCCAAATCATTGGGCTCATTACTGAAGGAATTAAATTTCCTTAACACAAAAACGCAACTTCAATTTATGATGGTCTTTACTGACTGAACTTCTTTCTTTGTCCCTTTCCACATCTTCCTGTTATTTCTCTCAAACCCTATTCTGCAATCCATTTGCTCAAGCCTGTTAAGTATGTCACAAGCTATTTTCTTCAGTCCCTCTTTCCCTCTATCTCCACTGGGAATATCAGATTTTCTAAATTTTCTAACTGTAGAACTAATATATCCTAGACAAACTAACAAATTTTAATGCATGGTCTGTAAGGATGTATGTGTATTTCAGTATGAATTTAGCAGTATAAATTCATATGAATCTTATGTATAAAAATGTCAGTGAAAAAACGTAACTATGACATTTCTCATTTGTTCATTAAAAGATGATTCAATAAAAGTAATTTCAGAAGGTCACATGAAAAATAAAATAAAAATTTGACTATTTGACTTTTCTCAATATATTTCATGTACAAATAAACATTAAAAAAATCCAGTTTCCATTAGATACTACTTTAGGCAGTACAAAAGATGGGGTAGCAGTTATCAGCACAAAGAACTGAATTAGTGAACAAAGTTTGAATATCAACTGAGACAAAGTTCTACACTGATTCTCACCACATATCTTGAAAAAAAGTTTAATCACTGGTATGCTGACATAAAGTGAGTGAATATTTACAAAAACTATTCTCCGATAACTACCTTGTATGCTCAAACATTATCAATAATAGAATATAATCAAAGTCTATTATAAAAGGATCAATATAGCATTAATTTTATATGAAGTTATTTATTTTTTTATTACATTCAAAATTAGTATCAGATACATTTATTCTGAAATTATAACTATTTTTTTTCAAGAAATAATTTGAAAATGCTTTGAAAATCATAATACAATCAGTTTAATTAAAATGAAACATGAAAAAAAGAATTAGTATCTATATGGAATTCATATACTTAAACTCATTAAAATGTACTGCATCCACAGGGAGCGATGGTTAAATTGCCACCATTTTATATTATTAACTTAGTGCAACTACATAGTTTGTTTTTTTTTATTTTGTTGACTGCACTGTAAAATAAAGGATCATCTGTGCACCATCTGGGAGAAAAAGAGCACCATGATGCAATTCACTTCATTAGAAATTTTGAAATAGCATTTGCACCAACAGATCCAATACAACCATTTCAGAGTGTTGGTTGTTAATCTAAGCACAGTACAGAGGATTCAGAAAGTGTTGCAGCAGTCTAATGGTGCATACAGCAGCTTGAAAAACTCTCACTGATCATTCTGATAAGAAAGGAAGTCCTGAATTTGTTGGTAAGGGCCTCAGACTTAACACAGAGGCCTACATCAAGTCCATTGAGAAGGTAGTGCTGCCCTGGGTCAAAAGGGCAGCTTCTGGAAGACCCTATGTTCAGCAACAGGACTCTGGACCATGCCACACAAGCATCAGAAGTCAGTCATGGCTGACAGACAATTTCTGTAGCCACATCATCCTTTACATCTGGCTACCTAAATTCCCAGACTGAAACCCTTTGATTATTATGTGTGGGATGCCGATGAGTGAAAGTTCAACAAAACTCTTTGTCACACCAAAGATGAACTGAAGGCAAGGATTATGACAGGATTCACCAACATAAACAAGGAGACTGTCCAGAACAGTTGTACAGGATTCCAAAGTCATCTGTAGACCAATGGTTGTTTTATTGAATAAATTTTCTGTTAAGTATTTCAAGATATATTTTGGTAAATATATCTGTTAAAATATATGAGATGTCAATGTTATTTTCATTTTCGGATAATTTAGACGACAATTTATCCATCATGTCCTGTATATTGAAAACACAAATATTTCAATATATGAATTATATTAACATTATACTGTGCAGTTTTTTTAATAAATAATAAAATTTCAGTAACTGATTTTCCTTTGTCTTTTTTCATGATACAATATTTTCATTGACAATCATAAATGAAATTATAACATTCACAAGTACTTAAAATACCATATATAGGATATATGAAAAATATCTTTACAAGCTTTGGGGGCAGGTTCCTCACACCAAAATAAGAATAAACGTCCATATAAACCTATGTTCACAAATCCTTTGATTTTGAGATTAAGTTTACACTAGATGGCACATTTTTCATTCATGTACGTTTGTGACTAGTCTGTTTAAAGTATTTAACACATAATAGTGAGTTAACTGAGAAGTGTTCTGTTTAACAATGGCAAGATATTCATGATCAAGCAGATATTGACTTTTACATATGGCTGTGTGAATGGTAATGAACACAAGGCTGCATAGCTGTATAAAAATTGTTTCCAAACCGAACTCAGCCAAGTTAGCCAACCGTTGATGCTGTTTATTGTCACATTGCTGAGACAGGATCTGTGGCACCACAAACTGTACACCTGACCATGAAGAACATATTCTACAGGATGTCGGAGACGATTTAAGTATCAGCACATTTCAAGTAACCCTAGCATGTTGTACATCTCATAGTACTACATGGAGAATACTTCAATAGCAGCTCTTATCATTTGCAATGTGCACAGGGTCTTTCACCCTCTGATCATTCACCAGGAGTGAACTTTTGTCAATGGTTTATTGCACAAACTGCCAATCTGTAGTTTGTCTCTTCAGCCTTTTTTTAAGAATGAGACACCATTTGGAAGAGATGGAATAACAAATTTATACAACCATCATTTGTGGGAAAACTGGATCCCCCCACCTCCATAGTACAATACAGGCTAGACACCCACATTATGATTGTCGGCTGGTATTGTAGGTGACTGTCAGGTAAGTCCATATATTCTCCCAGTACATCCTATAGGAGCTGTCTAAAGCAACTTTATTTCAAACAAACTTCCAGACCTGCTAGAGAATATACCCCTGATAATACGAAGATGCATGTGGTTCATATATGACAGGGCTCCAGCATATTTTAGCCACATTTTTTGCAATGAACTTGTTGACATCTACCATGAAAGATGGATAGGTAGGGGAGGACCGGTTCTATGGCCTACATGTTCCCTTGACCTCAGTTCTTTGGATTTTTATCTGTGGAGTCACCTAAAACAATTGGTTTATGCAGCAGATATCAATAATATAGAAATGCTTCATCAATGTGTCATGGAGCCCACAAAAACCATTTGACACAGTGTGAAAGCATCTGAAAGGGTTCGCCAGTCAATGATCCAACTGGTGCATGCGTGCATAGAAGCAAGCATAGCATTTGTTATTAGCTGCTGTGTTGAAGTACAATGATGATCATTTAAACATATGTTTATATGAACAGTTTACCTGCTTTTGGTGTCAGGAACCTACTCCAAAAATTTGTAAAAGTATTCTGGGATTATATCTTGGGTTGTACATTTCTCAGTGTCTGCAGCAAACTTAACTCAAAAACAAAGGATTTGCAGATATATATTTAAACAGACTTTTCTCTTTGTTTTGGTGCCAATAACTGGCCCCTAAAGTTTGTCAAAGTATTTTTGATACACTCTCTCTCATATATATATATATATATATATATATATATATATATAAAAGCATTTTGAAACTTGGAAGTGTCACCTTAAGGGAGGGAGTGCCAATTATTATTATATTAATCATCAATTTCTTTGTTTCAATATTTGGTTAATTAGTGACTATGAGAAAATTAGTGTGTTTAGATTATTGTCTTGTGTTTCTGTTAGGTAGGGTGTGTCACATGTTTAGTCTTCAATTGGGCAAGAACACAGAATGCAGAGTCATTCCCCATACTGATTAAATGAATGACATGGGGGAAGCAGATGACTTATTTATGAGTCAAACAAGCTGGCTGCCTGGATTGCTGAGGTGTAGATAATGTATTCATACTTTCACATCTGGTGCACCAGCCTTTTTGCGAGATAATTTTGAATTTGCTTGAAACAAGTTGGTTGTCAAAATGTCTACGGCTATTGGTAACAACGTCATGACTCCAAAACCATGTCTAAATCTAGGGTTATTATTTGATGTGAGCTTTGTTGAAAGCACAGTTGTTATTGTTGCAACAGTAACTACGAATTTATCTAGAATGTATTTATACTTGAAATATAGCATAAAACTTGTCATTTTGTCAGATTAATTTTATTAATAGAGTAAATCTTCAAATTATAAATTATTTCCATTCTCAAAATAAAAAGAACAAAATTTTTAGAATGACAATTTAAAACTCTACAAAAGTCAACTTACTTTGGTCAAGTTTCTAATTTGCAAAACATCATTTGTAGATTGTCCAGTAAGTATTCTTTGACGCTCATGGAAAACATCCACATCATCTTCAGTGTATTGCTCTTTGAGAGATTTAGTTTTTCTAAGGTAGATAAAAATGATAAAAAAAATATTTATTCTTATGAATATTTTCTCATAAATAATAAACTGAAATCAAATTTGAAATTTGTTAGGAGGGCTCATTTCCACTTTAGCAGAAAATAAATTTAGATCAGATTTGAAAGTTTTATCAACAATGAAGAACATATGAAAACTTTCAGTAAATTAAATCCCTAGAATGATTTTCATGTTAGTAAAAGTGTAACATTTATTGTATGTGGCATAGCATGGGCTGCCAGGACCCATGGCAAGGTAACTATTATGTCCCTTATTATGTTAGCACTTTCCTCTACCAGTATAATGTTGAACCTCCACCTCAAGCACATCTACTGTAATTTATAAAAATAGTGATGTAATTTAAGTAAAAAGGCATTTAAATCCAGTACATGCAAATATATTTAAAATAATTAGAACAACTAAATTCACCAAATGACCAAACTTTAACAGCACATGCACACACTGGCCACAACATATTTTATGTGCTGAAACACTAAATTGGTAGGAACATTACTGGTATTAGAATCTGAATAAATTCTAATTTAGATAGCCAATTGTCGCTACATACACAACAGAGGTCACAGCAAGTTTCATAAATGTAAAACATTTTATTTCTGATACTTTCGAAGTCAATACTTGTCAGTATAAAATCTACCTAGCGGCAACTATTTTTCAAAGCCTGAAAAGGTTAAAATTTTGCCTGCTAAGAAAGGTCTTTTGTCCACACTCTACTTTCCAGTTTCCACCTGTAACTTTCATACTTAATTCAACTCCCTGAAACTTATTGTATGAAGGGAAGAGGACATTATTTTTTTATTATTACTACTTTATTATTTTTTCTTTTGAAATTTTGCACCCTGAAGAATTCTGCCACCCACACCATGCCAACAGTATGGCAATAATCATGAAAGTATGATTAATGGAATGTCAGGCTTCCCTAACTAGGACAACATTAGTAATCTACTTGTTTATAAATAATGAGTCATCCTTAACACTTATATAAAAGCTTTTGCTTAAAAAAATAAACTAAAAATAGACATGAATGTTGATAAACAACTTAAAAATCAGTACACAAAATTATTAACACCAAGTGGAAGAGGCTTTGCTGCAGGTTTATATTTCTTTAAAGAATTAATGTAACACTAACAAGTTTTCATTCAATTTATTCATTTCAGGTATTAAATTCTGAAAGTAAAATAATCAGCTAAGATCTTTGTTAATTGTATGAAGATTATAAAGAAATAAAAACATGTATTGTAGGTACTTAAAATATGCTTGGGAAATAAATTTGATAATGTAGCTAAAACAAAATTATATTAAAAGCAACATAAGGATACAATAATAAAATACATTCTAAAACAAAATAAAATTATATATAAAACTGCAGAAGAAATTATTTAAAAACAAACTTTACCAGTATCACTTTAGCTATAATGTCACTGAAGCATAGATTTAAACAATTCAATATCTTTACAAACATCTTCAGTTGTAATAAGTGGTTCATTTAAATAAACAATGGAAAGTTTTAATCACTGGTGATAAACATTGTTATATACACAAAAAAAATTTTGATTTAAAAAAAAAAATTAAAAAAAAATACATACCTAAACTTTTTAAAGAAGGAGAATTCTATCATGAGATTCAAGACGAAAAAGAAAATCCCCAACATAAAGAGAGAAAAGAGATTCCTTCCAACTTTATCCCATGTAAATGGATTCATATACCATTTCTCACCTACAACAAAATAAAAGGCTTTCAAATAACTACATTTATTTTTGGAAATATAGATCTTCAATTTTTAAATTCACTGATTACAGCCATCTATATGTATGTAGTTAACAATGAAATTACATTTGCCAATAACCATTCTTGCTGTTTTAATCCTTACTTATTTGCAGCTAATACGTTCACCAGCTTTTGTTAACCATTTCATTCAGATTTTTTTCTTACATTTTGGTAATTTTATATCTCAACTTATAAGAGAATAAATCCAAATATTTGACAAAAGACAAAGAACATATGAGCTGAAACAGTGATAAAAATCAACAAATATGAGAATGTTACATCAAAAAAACAATGTATTTCTGAGATTTTCAGAAAATATCTGATTTATTATTGTACCAGAAAACCAATATTAACAATTATTCATAATAATATACAAAAATAAAAATGAATTGGCTACATTTCATTTCAAGTATATACTAGTATCAATAATAAAAAATCTTAATATTTATTGTTATAAGTTTTACAAGTATACAACTGTACTCATAATCATTCCTGGCCAAACTTACCAAATTTAGAACTAACGTCAGACAGCAATTGATCCCGAGCCATTTGTACAAGGCCGCGACCAAAACAATATTGGGGCAGCAACAGAAATACCTTCTTCAAAATGTCATTTATATGTTTCAGTTCCTAACATGAAATAAAAAAATAATTTCATCATATTTTTTATTTTATTATCACTTACTGTATTTCTTGCTATATAAATACACACATTTTCTCTCAAAATTTTACTTAAAAAATAAATCTGCACTAAAAATGTCAAAGTTTAAGAGATCTTACTTTCATTGTTATTCACACATTTACTGTTTGCCAGTATGGCCTCTAGTCAACCTTAAAATTAAATCATCAATGATTAGCTAATAAGATCAAGTAAAAATAATTATCAGTTACAAAAAACCACCATAGTCCCAACTGATTGTACAAAAAAGAATGAAAAAAATGTTTAAAATAAGGCTAGTTTATTATAATTTATATAATGTAGAGGATAAGTTGATATGGAATAGGTGTGACTACATTATAGGCTTGCCATGGGGTCATTAATCTATGTCTGTCGGTTATGGTATAAAAATAAACAAATAAAATAACAAAATAAACAAATATCCAAATGAAACTTTTTGCAAACCATTACATGTAAATTATTAATCATCTAATCAGTAAGTTACAGGTAATAAATTCATAAACATCAGAACTTATTCTTGAATATGTCTTGATTAAATAGCTTTATGCTAATCAGGATATTTATCAAATACTTGTCAGCAGGAATTACAAATTTAAATTGGTACTTTTGTAATTAAATGGCCTTGCCAAAATCATACTCAAATGAACATTAACAGAAAATACAGTAGATAAAAGAAGCCAATAACACAAAAGTTACCAAAAACTTTTGTTATTGATGATAGTTATATTTAAAAGATTTTCTCTGACAAGTCACTCAGTGAGTTAAAAAATAATGAAGCATTTTCATCACAAATAAAAAATTAAAGAAAAAAAAGATCTAATTATAAAAATTCAAGATTTGAAAAACATTGATTACAACTTTATTGATTGCCAAATTCTATTGTACGTTTCTGCTTGTTTATTACCATAATAAATTTTTGTCTCAATGAAATTAACTTAAACCATGGAAAAGTTTATCAGTGATTTGAATATGGGTTCTACCTGATCATCAGTTTGCAGCATTTCCAAGATAAAAGTAGCCAGTGTCGATACAGTTCCAAGAAATACATTTGCACAAGACAGTGATACAAATGCTGTACTTGGTATGTCAAACAAACGTGCAAAGGGATACATCATAGGAATAATGGCCCACCTAAAAATAGAGAATTCAAAATAAAAAAATTGTGAACAATAAAGATAAAGTTATTATGGAGCTCAATGGGGAACTATTTGAAATGCATAAATTAGTAAAAGCAGAACTTATTTTACATGTAATTCCCTAAATAAATATGATTATTATTCTTATATTCAGTATGAATAAGTTAATAAAAACAACATTTATGATACTTGTTTTATGTTTATATTTTAATTTAATATTTACTGCCCAAAATATTTGCAAATGTTATATAAATGAAGGCTTATATTAATATTTCAAGTTTCCATGATAAAATGTTACTATCAAATGAAAAAGGAAATTTAAGTTCTCTAATAATAATTATTATTGCTGTTAAGATTTATTTAGATGCTATTTAATAGATGATCAAAAAACAAAACAGTGTAATTATCAGTAATAGTAAATAAGTTAAATCTATTTACCCATAAAGAAAGAGCAATGCTATTAAGCAAGGTAAATTAGTACTGGAAACATATGCCCTTTCATTGAAGGCTAGGAAAATCAAGACACATAAGATGGCTGGAATACAGTAATTCACCTATAAAGAGATGATAGCATTTTTTAAATTATAATGCAAAAAACTGACAATAACTGAAATATTACTGTTTAAAAGCCAGGATTTTGTTTCAGTAAAGGCTCTGATTATTGTAGTTTTTATCATGTGACCTAACTAGAATTTTAAAAAAAATACTATTTACATATCTTGTATTTATCTGCATCTACACAAAGGCAGATTGGATACACAGTTGGTTTGATATAGAGCTCTACACTTACACATTTGAATAGATGCAAAAATTATCCATTCCTCACAGCTTTTACTATAAAAGATGATTCACAAACTCCTCTTTTTAGCACAATGGGGAGATACTGCACTGGAGTTGGAACTCTAAGAACCAGATGCAACAAGACTGATCCTAGCTAAATATATTTGAATAAAAATTCTATTATTTTTATTCCTGTAACAACATCATTACATACTGTTCCTTCATTTTATTTCTAATTTTAAAGTAAATTTATTTTTATATCAAAATCAGTATTTCATACAGACAAAATCATTTGGAAATATTGTTAAAAACTAGAAAAACTTCAAAGAAGTCTAGCCAAACATAATTTAACACTTGTAAGTTTGTACATAAATAATAGTGGAAGACAAAACAAGGGAAATAATTTAAAAATAAACAACAATAAACAAAGAAATTTCAAAAGAATAAAGAAAATATATCAGGTGCTAACCCATACTTACAAGATCCCATAAAATTGTTGCTATCCAATATACTGAAGCAGTGATTCCACTGACAAACTGTAAGTGTTTGGCATTTGTCACTCGTTCTTCAATTAGGAATAAAGTGAAACTGGCTGGCACAAATGACAATGCAAACATTACACAAATTGCTATCAATACATCAACAACCTTTGTGACTCTGTTGAAGAACAGAAAAAATTGCTAAAAGTATGGATACAGCAAAAGACATTTTAATCATCAATAATGTTGTTGATATCTCAAAATAAAAATAGAACAAGTAATCACAGATTAAATAAACCTAATAATTATGACAAGTATTTTATTTACTACAAGCCATTCACATTAAATATTTGATGCAGAGATCATGATTAGAAATAAAAAAGTATATATAATTTTAAGTTAATTTTGATATGTAGTGAGATAATTTTTGTTTTCAACTTAAATAGTAAAAAAATAATATTTAAATAACTATTTTTACAAGCTTTTTTACAATCAATATATAAAATATATAAATAAAAATACATATATAAAATAAATATACACTCAATAAAAAATATATCATTATTATAAACATTCTCAATAAAGAAAGAGAACAAGTTATAAAATATTTTCATTCACAATCAATATTACATACACATTTTCTTCATTTAACTGCTTCTTTGTTAAAGCCATTGGATGATTGATTGTAGTAATACCATAGTTGGAGGGATTGGCTTCTAAAGGGAGGTAACTCCGTAGAATAATGTTATTCATTATATTCAAGTATATCACAATTGCGGCCCAACCTTTATTGTTAAACCAAACCTGAAAAATAATTTGAAAAATGTTACGATATATGAAATAAACAAAAAAGATTAATAAACAGTATCATATTACATACACACACACACATTTTTTATCAGACAGTAAAGAGTCAAAGATTACCTTTGCAATATTTCTAGTGATTAAACTACCAACAACACTTTCTAAATCAGTCCAAAATGAAGTTATATTAGCTGGACGGTTGAAGGCAGCATGTGAAAGTCTGTTCATTAATTTTGACATCTGAGTTCGATTTAAACGGGCTACAGGATTTAATTCGCCAAAGCTGAGACCACCATATCTGTTTTTAAAAAATGACACAAAATTAAACCAAGATAAGCAATAATAAGTTTAACATATAAAAAAAAAACACTATAAGTTTGAAAATGATAATACTTTGAAAAAGATTCACACAGGAAGAATTGTGTGTAAAAAAAAAAAAACAGGGTGTTTATCATTATACCCTCTATGTTGAAATTAATCTTTAAGGTACAATGAATTATTTTTTTGTTTTTAAATTTTTATTCTTTCCCATACAGAATAGTGGTTATATAACTGCAATTTCAGTTTATGATCATGTAAGCTCAAAAGTTTTACTAATACCACCAAATCTTCAAATGAATCTGGTGCTATGAGTCTTCTCATGACTAAATGACAACAAAAATACAAAAGACTGAGGAATGAAGTTATAAACAGAGAATAGTGTGTGTGTGTTTTTCACCAGCACAAATACAGACAAAAAAAACAAACTTTTTTGCTGATGTTATAGTGGGTTATCCATTCTTTTCCTGTTTATAGTGGGAGTCCGTTCTAGTGAACAGTAGTTGTATATTGTTGCAGATTAATGGAATTTGGCCACTATAAGTCATAAAATGATTACAAATTAAGAAAGGCAAATTGAGTTGAAAAATAACATTTTATATATACACATATCAATTAAGGTTTTACAATTAAAGTAATACTTGAAGTATAGATCCAACGGACGTTAAAATGTTCATGGCAATAAAATGCTGAAAAGAGGATTAATGCTTAGGAATGTGAGAGCGCCATCAGTAAGGAATGTCTTTGATGTATTCGCCCCTTAGGTCAGTAAGTAGTTTTGAGGCAGCAAAAGATAAAAGGGGAGGGAAGGGAGGCTAACATAGTAAGCTGCTTGATTTAGGTCAAGGGGGATACTGATTACGCTTCTCTCTCTCGAGTCAGTCTGCCTGTCTGGCGATGCTTTCTGTATCAGGTTTTTATATCTTCTTTTTGGATCGCAGCAGATCATTTGGGATTTCACACTTGTATTTGATTCTGGGCTTCCCATTGGCCAATAAATAAAATTCACGTAGGCTCGCGAACTGGAAATTTTATATTTAATTAATTTTTAGTTTTCAACCAGAACATCTGCACGAATCCAGCTGCGCAGTGACGACTTTTGGTCATTTGCTTTTTGGTTGTGAGGGTGCAAACATCTGGTCCATCGCTTTTGCTCTGTATCACCACAATGTATTTCATTTTCTGATGGACTTGATCAAGGCAAATGTATTTTATTTTGTAATAAGTATTTTTATAAACAGAAATAAAAATGTCATTAGTTTTTCAAAATATTTAAATTCAAAACGTTCTGTTATTTATATATATATATATATATATATATAAATAAAATAAATTTCGAAGTTCAAAACCATTGTATGATCATTTGATCTTTGAAATTTATTTTATTTTATAATTGGCTCTGTAATTTAAATATTAATTACATTGAGCCCTCCACCTGGATCATTTTTTAATATTAAAATATTAATTAGGATCGGGTCTTTGGGATTTACTTTCCTACTTTTCCTTTTGGATTAAAGTTTTCATATTTTTAAAATATATATATATATATATATATATATATATATATATATATATATTTTAATTCAGATACTTCAATCCAAGGGAAAAAAGCAGGAAGGTAAATTCCAAAAAACCCGATCCTAATTAATATTAAAAATTTATTTTAATATTAAAAAATGATACAGGAAGAGAGCTCCATGTAATAAAATATTACAGAGCAAATACATATGTACTTCTATAAGTATATATATAATAATTGTAATTATTTTTTTTTTTTACCTAGTGTTGTCTTTATTTAGTTTAATTTCAAATGACCTAATTTTTTTAAAAATAATTTTATTTTAAATCCTATATCTTTTTATTCCCTTTTATTAATAATTATGCCTTTTTAAGTAAAGGCCTTTTTCTAATATTTCAACGTTTTGGGGAAATTAGGTTTTTGAATTTGTCCAGCGTCTGTAATATTTAAAAAAATTTTTTTCTTTAGTCTCTTTCTTTTTCCCTCCCTTCCTTCTTTTATCTCTCTTACCACCTTTTTTCCGTGTTGCTTAAACTTACGTCGATTTAACACGGCTGTCTGTTAATTTTTAGTTACATTCTCTCTTTTTTTTGCGAACCCAGACGATGTCAATTTTTTTTCTTTTCTTATTTATTTGATTTTATTCTATCTTTTTCTTTTTCTTTTTCTTTTTCTTTCCCTTTATTTTTATTTTTATTTTATTTTATTATTTATTTTTTAATTTCTTTGCAATCTATTTAAAAAGGAAAAGTAGACTAATTTTTCTCCAGTTTCTGAAAGGTTTTTTCTGTTGCTGAGGTGATGTGTCGTCCCCCGTGGGGATCTTCATATTGAAATGGCCATTCAACATCTTTGAATTAATCCTTTTTTAATATATATATATATATATATACACACACATACACACACACACATAATTTATAACATAAATATGTTATAAATTCTAAATAAATATTATTTACTTTCCACAGAGTAAATAACAGGTTTTGAATTCAACAGTTTCCTTTTAATTTTTTATCATGTATGTTGGCTTGGGAATAAAACTGCAAAGGGATTATCAGTTTCACAGGTCAAGGATTTGGTCTGAAGATTGCAAGAAGGTGTGAAACTGACAGTCACCATGCAGCGTTGATTCTTATGTCCACATTTTCTATATCTATAAATACTTTAATTCTAACATTGGGCACTCTTACCACATAAATATATAAACTATTAAAAAATATGTCAGTTATCCCATAATAAATCAACCAACAAGAGACTCTCTCAGAAATAAATCTGTGAAGTAAATCACATTAGATCTATCTTTAATAGTTTTAAATAAGGGCATCTTTAAATTTCACTGAACTTTTTATATTTTGCTAAATAAGGCTTGCAACAAACTTCTGACATTGATAATTCCAAGAATATTGCATGTACAGATTGAAAACATGATAAAATAGTTCATATTTATTCTGATATTTGGGATTCATCAATAAATTAAATCAAGAAACACACATGGGTTTACCCAGATTTTTCTGAGAGGGTTGCCTGTGGCTGTTGGTTGATTTGAGATGGAGAGACATCACATATAAAAAATATATATTATAATAAAGTAAAGAACAAGTAGATTAAACCTACTATTTATTGCATTCACTTTTATAAAAAGTGATCAATAACAAGTAGAGATTAATATTGTAATTTTATCATTAAAATAAAATGCTTCAATAAACCATTCTAATAACAACATTACAATATATATATATATATATATATATATATATATATATACACACACTCACAACTATAAACCAACAAAAATATTTTTATTACCACTCATGATGGTATTTTTAAAAAATAAAATTGAATAACAGGCTAGCTAACCAGCTTTGCACCTTGCTGAATAGAACTAAATCAAGGTGAATAACAAAATAATTATCGCTTTAAGAAAAAGGACAAGATGTAGAGAAGGAAAAAAAATCTAAATGGAAATGAGTTGGAGGCCAAATATATGCTCTCTCTGTTTAAATATTGAATGGTCTCCAACACTCTGAGGTGGTAACTAAAGTCAGACATACTTAAGATGGAAAATGTGTCCACACTAAAGTTAATGGTACAATTATGGTTATTAATAAGGTGGTCCACAATAGAAGAACCTGTTTATATTGATCAGCCTATCAGACGAGGAATAGTTCAAATTATGAATTTTTGTAGGTATGTGTTGTTTAATTCTGGAATCTAGTCTTTGAGTAGTTCTCTCTATGTAGTGCAATTCCCAACTACATTTAAACACATAAATCAAAGAGCTATTATGTTGTAGGGGAGAACATCCTTCTGTATAGAAGGAAAGACAGATTTAGCAGAAAAAACTACACGAGTATTGGCAGCAAAGTAAGTGTTGAACAGCAACAGAAACCTGCTTAACAAATCTATCACTGACAGAACCCAGTCAAAGAAGGCTATTGATATATATGCCAATGACTTATATCACAGTCTTCTTGTCACTTATATATATATTGGTTATACATCCAAAAGAAACAGCTTGGTGGTAAGTCCCAACAGATCCTATTAATATAAACATTAAAACTGATCCAGTTAGAGAGTACAATGTTATTAAATTTATTTACACAGCCAATATTTGCTACATGTAAAAAATTTCAAATTTTCCAAAATCGGATGGCTATTTCAACAAATGAATTTAACACCTGTCCCATCAGCAATAACAAAACATTATGAGAAAATAAATTTATTTGTTTGTGTGTGTGTAAAAAACAGAAGGGTAGAGAAAAAGAAAAAAAAAGAAAAAAAGAAAAAACATGGGAGATTTTTGCTGTTGGAATTTGTAAAATTTTTTATAAAACAAATATGTAACACTGCTAATACCAGAATTAATGGGTTGTCTTCCAACCTTAAGATTTTCATGGAAAATAAAAAGTTATATAATAAAGCCCTCCAGGAAAGCAGCTTTAAGGACAAATTGGTATTGTTAAATCTGAGTCATCTAAAACGAGGAGGAAATGTAGAAAAAAAGAAAGTTATATGGTTTAACCCCCATTCTGTAGACATTAACATTGGGAAATATTTTCTGAGATTGTTAAGTAACCATTTTCATACCGATAATCCCTATGCAGAACTTTTAATAGAAATACTATTAAAATTAATTATTCTGGCATACATAATATGGATAAGGATGTGCATTGTGGTGCAGTGGATATTGGCTCGGAATGAGAAATCGGGGAGCCGAGTTCTAATTCCAGCTGAATTCATTGCATTCACTTACGCTCAAATACCCTTGGGAAAGGTATTAATCCGCCTATTCCTTCCAGTTATGGGTTAAATAACAGGACAGATTGGGTTCTATAGCCTTGGTCGGCAACCAATCTACCACAGAAAGCAATGGCAACCTACTGTGGGATAATCTTCTGCCCAGTCAGTCATGTCTCTTTCGAGACATGATCACCCAAGCGTGTATCACGTATGGCACTTAACTGACTGACTGACATAATATCATATATTTTCATATTTTCTGCAAGAACTTTTCCTTGATCTAGTTTTACAGTGTGACTTTTTATGTCCTACTTTTTCATACTTGTAACATTTTGAATTCTTAAAGGGACAGTAGAGATAGTGTAAACTTCCACTTTTGAAACATGGATTAATTTTCTTTTTTTCACATTTTTCTTTCATTTGGACGTATGCACTATCTTTTTCCTCAATTACTTTGACATCACATCTCAGATTTAGGATTCTCTGATATTCATCCAATTTTTTCTGTAGTGTCAATTTATTATTGTTCAAGTTTCATTATAATTCTTGCCTGTATTTCTGCGTTTTTATTCACCCTTAACTCTTGAATGAAAATTAACCCTTTAAACATATTTGGAGTTAGTACATTTAATCTGAATCTTTTACACTTAACAATTCCAGCAAATATGACAAAATCTTAGTCTATTTTTTTGGTGGATTCATACATTTCCAACAAGTATTGAATAACAAGCCATTCTTGCTAAAATTTTTAGAATATTTGCTGTTTCTTCAAAACAAATTTCTCCTGTATTTTTTTTTTAGTACAAAATTACAGTATTTTGCATATTCTACCGCTAACTTTCTCAACAAAAGTCTTGTTTTTTTCTCATCTTCCAAGTCACTGCACTTTTCTTTGAAAAATTGCTCATATCTTCTAAAATAAATAGGGAAACTAATTCTGTCATCTGAATTGTATGTGAATTCAGATATGGCATTTTCCCCTATGTCGAGAGTGAAAGAAGTTGAAAAGTTTTCTATTTCCTTCCAAATTATTTCAATTAATTTTGTTGTTTTTTTTTTAAAGTTCCAACAGCTGCTGATATTGCTGTTATTGTTGTATTTTTACCACAGAAGCCCATATTTCTTCCATATTTGAAGAATCTGAGTTTTTTTTTACCTACACCAAAGAGTAAAAATTAAACCAATGTGATTCAAAATTCTTGTCATCACTTATGTTCACCACAAAAGCAAAAAGGCTTATTTTTCTTACTTATTATAACTAAGTATAAGTTTCAATACCCTTGTCACTCCTGTTATAACTTTTATAAGTTTTGATTCCTCATTGGCTTACAGCCTATCACATTGAATAAACCGGTTCTTGCTTGATCACCGAAGTTAAGCAACGTTAAGCCTGGTCAGTACTTAGATGGGTGACCACTTGGAAATACCAAGTTCTGTAAGCATATAGTGACGGATGTGCGTTGTGGTGCAGTGGATATCAGCTTGGAAAGAGAAATCGGCACTGGTACCCTTGGGAAAGGTATTAATCCATCCCTTCCCTCCAGTTATGGGTTAAATAACAAGGGTAGGACTTGGGAACCCTGCCCTTAAAAACAAATCCCAATGAATCCTGATACTTGAAAAGAAAAAAATGTATTACTAGACACAAAACCTATATAAACAACAATAAATTGTTAAAAGAAAAATGGTATTACCAGTAATAAATAAATAAAGTTTAGTTGGCAATAAATGACCCGCCGAGGTTGATTTGCCATAAAAACAAAACCACCAACCAAAAATGATATCTCATCACCACTGTTATAACTTTCTTATAGCAGTTATAATATTAAGTCTTGCTTAGGCTACTCACTGTGATATCTGTTAGATATACTCTTGACTGACACTAACATAATTTTTTGACTCACGTGAAGTTCTTTATTTAATGGTGTCTAGCTTAGTTCATTTGTGCTACCAGGGATGTATTATTTATTTCACAACAGTTCAGAAGAAAAATGCACTAGTTCACATGTCCCATTACAAAAATGAGTCATTCACCTTATTCAAACTTAGACCCCTGTGATATTTGGCTATTTCCAAAAATTAAAAATGCCTTGAATTAAAGATCTGACACACAGCAATACATAACTACATTACAAAAAGGTATTCCAGAAAACAAATTCCAATAATGTTTTAGCCATGGCCTAATCACTTCACAAAGTGTGTAGCTCCACAAGTGGAGTATTTGAAGCAACAAATAGTCACAAGGTAAGCAAACTTTGCTTTCATAGGGCCAGTCTAACAATTAAATTGTCACTCCCCATATATGCTTTAATAGTGTTCGTTTATTTGTATATGTACACACACAAAGAAAAAATGGTTGTTTATCTATTATTATAATTTATATAAAAAAACTAATTTGTCAAAAATTAATGTCTCTAAAAGCTAACTTAAATTTGGATGATAATTGTTCTTTTCAATTTGAATTTAAGTTTCCAGTAAATAAGGTGCTTCTATGGTGCATCAATTTGAGTGCCATACTTGCCTTCCTTTATTATTTATTCAAACTTGACTAATGTTTGATAGAATGAAAGTGAAGTGAAGGATTAGGCAGACATTTGTTTTAATACTATAATGGAGTAATCGTAACATAATGTTAGGTAAATAAAACTAACTAAAGGCAAATACTAAAAGAGTAAAATAGAAAAATGACTATTACAGACAACACTAGTTCAAAAGTCAAGAACTGTTGATTGTTTGACTTTTTAGTGTTCTCTAAGATTGTTTCGTATTTTATGAGTAAATAATTCATCTCACCGCTTTTTGAAAAACTGCATATTGGTTTTAAGAAGCCAATCACTGATGTTTCGTCCAGTCAAATTGTATATGATATCTACAGTAGAAAGAGAAAGCATAGGTGGGGAGGGTCCAACAGCACCTAAAAAGTAAAAAAGATTTACATAATCTCACAGAATGTATGTAGAAATCAAGTTGAGGTAATTTTTAATTCCCCAGTAGACAAACAACAATTGTATTAAATTAACAATGTTAGTTCTTAAATTTTAATTTACAATTTTAGAGAATATTTAAACTGAAAAATGAACTATCAACAAACTCATAAGTTTTTTTTTTGAGCAAATAAACAAAAATCAATAATTTGGTTGTAATAACTTTATAAATTGCATATTCTTTCAATAAATCATTTCCTTAAGATGTTAAAGGGATATAATCATTTTTATTCTAATTATTATCAATAAATAAATCAATTATTTTAAAATGTAAAGTTCTATAATCACTTTAATTATCAGATTAAAATTCATAAAATTTAACGTTAGTATTTTTCATTAATTTTGAACACTAATATTTTAAATAAAATCATTTTTAACAAAGCAGTTAAAGTAATTAAGATAATTCTGTAAATGGTATTGACTCACCCTCAGGACAAACTTGTACACCTGTCTCACATGAACAGCTAGACAAGTTTTTAGGTAATGGACCAAATCTTTTCCATTTACTATGCAATTGTTCACATGGGAAGTTTCTGGAGATTAACAAGATATTTTGGAAATATGACAAAAACACTAAATGAAAAAACATGCAATCAAGGTTCGTAAAAAACAGAGAAAAGGGGAGTGAAAGCAAAAAATATCAAAGATTATATATTTTATAGGTTCACTCTTAATTGGGCATTTGAATTTACTTTGTTAATTCTTATCATATTGTAATTGTTTATAGTAAATAATGTTAAACTACTGTGCTAGGAGTCATGTGTATGTGTGTGTGTATATATATATATATATAAACTTATTTATAAATGGAACTTTGTGTGTGTGTGTGTGTGTGTGTTTGTGTGTATCCGTTACCAATACACTTCGAAATGGCTGAACTGATTTACTTGAAAATTTACACAGTTGTACTATAAGCGTCTGCGAATGTTCTTAGCTAGGTTTTGTGACAAGGTACCCCCGATAAATATCAAAAATCGATAATCGAAGAAATTGGGTTATAGAAGGAGTGGTCCAATTTTAATCAAATTTGATACAATCCTAGACAAAGACATAAGAAACGATATTCAGAAGTTTCAAGGTTGTAGTTCTTACAATAGTGCAGAAAATCGATTATATATATATATATATATATATATATATATATATATATATATATAAAAAGGCAAGATGTTTGTGCGTGTGTCTGTTTATCTGCCTGTATGTCCTATATACAAATCCACAATTTTTATCCGATTCTCACCAAACTTTACACAAATATTCTTTAGGCTGAGTCTGAGCTCCAAGATCATGGATTAGTTTTAAAGCTTTCATTACACCCGAGCAATGCCGGGCTATACTGCTAGTATATATATATATATATTTATTCAGAAATTATAACATGAATATGTTATAATATCCCTACAAAAGTAGCTATTTTGTTTCGACACTTCTTGTGTCTTATCAAGTGATAAGGTTTATTTAAGTTGAAGGGTTTTAAAAGGTTAAAAACAAGCAAAACCCCTTTAATCAGGGAGGCATTGTTGTATAGACTGTGTGGACCAATTAGAATAAAGCAACTTCTAATTTGGAGAATATGTGAGCAGACTCAAAAATACTTATTGGGGGCATTAGTATTAATATTTGATTAAAATGAGATCAGCATTATTAATTGACTATTAGATCCACTTCATTATTAATGCGAATTTAAAAAAAAAACTTTCCAAGTTCAACAATTTATTAGATTTAGAAAGCTATTATATATTAAATGAGGAAGAGAAAGAACACACACACAAATAAACCTACAAACATCCACTCATGGGCAAATAGAAGAATATACACACATACACTGGCAAACAGACACATATACAGATTAATATACTTATGCATATATACATGAACAAATTTCAAGTTTTAAAGCTCTATTTGGAAACAGACTGAACTGCCACAATATTATATACAGTAAGAGTGAATTCGTAACATGACCAGCCTTGAATGAAAGAGGTCATGGTAGATACAATCATATTTCCGTGAATGAACACACAAACAATTAGATATATACTCACGCAAATACACAGGCTAAAAACAAAAACATACACAACTAAAAACTCCACAGATCATCAACTACAAAATATATATAACCGCATACATGAAAATACTTCTGGCATCAAACTCAGTAGATACGCTATACCCCAATCAAATGCATATGCATGTACAAAATGTCACACATATACATACATACATATATATATATATATATATATATATATATATATGCCAAGCCCCATATTGTTCATATGCAGTTATGCTTGTGTGAGCCCTGGTGGTCGAGCGCACGTGCGTGTGTCTGCACATGTCAATGGGTGTAGAAGTGTGTATCTATGTCTGTGTTTGTATAAAAGACATCACGACCAATTTTCTCCCACTTCCACAAAAATACATCAATATATGCATCTCTACATATATCGAATATTTTTTTTAAAATTTAAGCAAAAATAAAGTACACTTTGCTGAAACTTTATTAATTAATCTGATTTTAAACAAATATTACTTTTAATTCAAAATTTGCAGAAATGCAGTTTTAACATTGGGGGAGGTGTTTTAATAAATTAAAAGTTTATTAATAACTGGAAATTTTATTTTTTCTACGGAAAACATCTGTAAAAATTACTTGAGGAATATGACATAAGCACCTTTTTTTTTATATATATATATTTTTTTAACTACACAGTAATTTTTAAAAATTTAGGAGAATATTCTAAGTAATTTAATGTTTTATTGAATTTTAGGTACTTTGAATTTAAATTTACTATTGTTACTACTCTTATTTTCTGATAATGACGTGTATGGATGTCTGTATAAAGAAATGTAATTTAATAATAAAAAAAATTTAGTCTTTCTTCTTAACAAAGATTTTTATAATATAGCTTTGTTTTTATTAAGTTTAGGGCATTTTTTCATCAGGTATGCTCATTATATACACAGCAACAGAGAAAAGCAGAAAATAACTGCTCCCAAAGTATGATACAATAAAAAGTGCTCAATACAAAATTCACCGAGAAAGCAGAACAAAAGATACCTGGCAAAAGTATATTTTGCTAAGAGTGTGTGTGTGTGTATATATATATATATATATATATATATATATATATATATATATACACACAGAGGTTGCTGTAGGTAAAATGTCATCATAATATACTTTTAATTTCATGCTTGTGTGTTTGTTTTTTTATTTTTTCAACTGCACAGAATAGTAGAATCTGTTGGGCACTATCTGTGAGAAAAAGGACACCATGATGCAATTCACTCTGCCAGAAATTTGGAAAGAGTATGCCATTCACACCAAAAGCTCCAATATGAACATTTCAGAATGTTTAGATATCAATCTTCAGATTGATATCCAAACAGTGCAGAGGATTAAGAAATAGTTGCTGATTATGAAGCTCAGATTAACTTGAATATGTCATAATATCACTACAATTATTCCTTGATTATTATGTGTGAAACACAGCTAAGCAAGAGACCAACAAAACCTTTTTAACACTAAAGATGAACTGAATGCAAGGGTTATGACAGCATTCATCAACTTAAACAAGAAGACCATCCAGAAGAGATGCAGGAGATTCAAAAGCCATCTGGAGGTTGTGATTGAATCCAATGGCAATTTTATTGAATAAATTTACTCTTTAATATTTCAAGATATTTTTGTGTAATTTCAGTAAATATATCTGTTAAAATGAGATGTCAGTGTTATTTTCAGTTTTGCATAATTTAAGCTTCAATTCACCCATCGCATGGATGTATATATATATATATATATATATATATATATATATATATATATATATATATATGTGTGTGTGTGCAATAGATGAATTGCATCATTCATTCAGTAATCAATTAGAACACTAAAGTCTGCCAACCTTCTACCAAGCGCCCATAGCTCAGAGATAAAATCAATGACTGATGCCAATTCGATCGGGTTTCAATCCTAGGTAAAAGCAATCAGATGCCTAACTGTACTGATGAGCTGTGATACAGCGAAACAGATCTGTCTGCAGATGACTATATATATATATATATATATATCTCCAGGTGAAGACAACCAACAGTTTTAGAATTCTGAGTTTTCTGGCATAATGTTTTTTTTTTAAGTGCTCAATGCAGCATATATCATAGAGCATAATATAATTAGATTTGTTTTTTATTTAAAATTAATTTAATTTACATTGCGAAAATTTCTATGTTTCAAGATTTTACCTTGTCATCAGGCAATGTTGACTCATTGTTGTGAAAATAATTTACATTTGAATGTAGAAAACAATACGCTTGTTATTTAAAAAGTTAATATAGATGGAGAAGACAGAAAAAATATGTTTAATTTAACAATCAGAATGAAGTTCAACTTTTAAATTTGAAAATATAGGTTATATGTTGGAGGAATACAGGATTTATTCTTTCAATCTTAACGGGAAAGTGTCAATCTATTGAGCTACTATTTAGACTGCTCTTTTCCAGTGTGATGTATCCATTATTGTTACAAATTATTGTCTTAGCTTTAAAAATAAAAAAGAAAGAAAACATTTTCTATTTTTGATCTGACTTAAAGGGAGATTTGAATATGATTATACTATTTTTGTTTCAGCTCAGAGTGCATTTTTTTCTCAATTTTTCATAAACTCTTAATTTGTAAAGATTTTAATATTTATTTAATTAATATTTATATCATAATACAAAACAAATTATCAGATATATGTAAGTTAATAGATATTCTTTTATGAAGAATTTTTAACCATATTTTAAGGTGAATATTTTGCAATGTTTACATATGACATTTATTTCATTATGTTTATTTAATAGACTTATATTCTTAAGAAATTTAATAATATATGAAGTTTTTCATATAGACACAAGAGGTATGGTTCATTTAAAGACTTACATATTCTAGCGGTTTTTTTTTTATTTTTCCATTTTATTGTGGAGGTTTTGTTTGTTTCTTTTAGATGTAAAAAATATTCCAATAGGGATGTTCTATTTTTGTACTTATTTTTATTAAATGAAGAAGTGTGTTGATAAAATCTCTTTTTAAGCAAATTTTTAGTACTACCAATATAAATCTTTATATTACTTGGGTTTTCTAGAGAAAAAGTAGTACATTGATAAACAATGGAGTCTGTAATGCACCTGTTTTCCTAAGGACACTCTATAGGGTTTCTATATTTATTACTGTCTAAATTATTGGTTTCAGTTTTTGGATGTTTCTTATTTTCAATTGTTTTTAAATTTTTATTTAGAATTTTTTATTATATATATATATATATATATAAGTTGAATATAAGGATCAAAATCTGACAAAATGAATAGAGTAAGTAAAGAACATGGATAAAAAAAGTCTCTTCAATCTAACATTTTTCACTTTAACAAGCTTCACCAGAGATTTTTTTTTAAAGACAATGATTTAAAAAAACTTTTTTTAAACCTTTTAAAAATCTAACAAGACAGTATGTTGATTGAGGCTTGATTTCATTGGTCAGATACATATCATATGTAATAAAGCAATGGATGAATATTTTAAATGTAGAGGAAAAACTTATGTCTGTTTAAATCTAGATAATTATTATGAATGTAAGTATACGTATGCAAAAATAATGTGCGCCAAGCGTATTTAAATTATAGATGAATTAAGTGTGTTTTTATGTCTATAACATATGTGTGTGAATGACATTTCTGTGCAGAATTATGGTGAAATAATATATACATGTGTCAAGCGATGGAACAATTTTAATATTTACCTCCAATTCTTTGTCTTCAAACTTTTTTGTTGTGCCAGAGGATTCTTTATCCTCAACATCATAATCATAATTTTTGAAATGTCTAAACCAATCTCTGCACGTTGTTTCTGACAGAGCATGTTCGCCATAAGTCTCAATAAGAATTCTGTGCGAGGGAATTGCAGATTTCTTTTAAATAAAGTAGTGCAGTAAAGGATGTGTGTTGTGGTGCAGTGGATATCGGCTCGGAACGACAAATCAGGGAACCGAGTTGAATTCCAGTCAAAATCCTTGCATTTGCTTACACACAAACACCCTTGGGAAAGGTATTAATCTGTCTCTTCCCTCCAGTTATGTGTTAAAAAATAGGACAGATTGGATTCTATGGCCTTGGCTGGCAACCAGTCTACTGCCGAAAGCAATGGCAAACTACTGCAGGATAATCTTCTACCCAGTCAGTCATGTCTCTTTAGAGACATGATCACCCAAAGCGTGTATCAAGTATGGCAATTAACTGACTGAGTGCAGTAAAATTCCCTGCAAATACACTTTCTTTGGCCTGAAATCTGACATATTTAACACTATGAAAAACAAAGTTGTTTACTCTTTGGTGAAATGACACACTGAATTTCAAGTTTGCTTATAATATTTCCTTATAGATGCATTACCATCTGAAACTACACAGATGCAGTTCTGAGAACGCCATGTTGGAAAACAATGAAAGCTTATTCAAGGTCCTAATATATATATATATATATATGTCTATCTCTCTCTCTCTATGTGTGTGTTTCTATATCTATCAATAGATAGATCGTGTAACCAACAATGAAACATTTATTCATAGATAAGCATAATCTCCTTTCTTATCAATACATTTGAGTGGTAAATATTAATTATATAGAACAAATATTATACAACCTTTCAGCTTATAACTGTGCTGATCCATTCCTTTAAAATGTAACATTAGTTATCAATTCACTTCAAAGTTATAACCTATTTAGTACATATAGATAACAAAAGATCATGATAAATATTTTCAAAGTTAAAAAGACATGCACCAACTTACTTGATAGTGTAAACACTGGTATTCAAACATCTATTTCCCAAACCACACCGAGAGAGAAGAATTTCTTCAAATTTCTGTGTAATATTGCTGTAAGGATTATCATTGCTGAAATGGATAAACATTTAATCAAATCTTAAGCTTAGAATAGTTCTGTTATGAAAAATATAAAAGATATGAAAATGGAATCATTACTAAGTTTGTTTTTACTAATTTCCAGATTTTTGTTTTCTCTGAAATCTGATATTACTAAAAAATTTAACATTTTTCATTAAAATTCACAGGGGGTATATTTTTAAATTGCTCATTGTTAGATCAGATGGTAGCAAGATTTAAAAGATCTAAAGTTAGTTGAGGTAGATGATTGGAAAGAAAAAAAATGATACGAGGAAAAAGATTCATTTGTGAAGCTGATCAAAATGGGTCTGAATAATTGGACAGAATTATGGGAGAAATTATGATAGAGAAATTCTTTGAAGTTGCATTAAAGGTGATGCTGAAGATGTTAAAGCAGGTAGAGAGAATTAGTTTGGACCAATTGAAAGACAAATTTAATATCATGGAAGAGGAGATATAGAGAGATAATTCAGAAACCATACTGAATTGGTCTGCTATGTTAGGCACCTTAATAGCAGCCTCTATAATAGCAGCAATATAGAAGCTGAAAAAGCATAGGAAGAAATCAATTAATCTACAGATGTTGGTGAGTGTGTGTGCATGAGAACAAGAGAGAGACGTCATTTAGTGTTCTTATCAAAGCAATTTGAATTCAAAGGAAGAAGAATCCAAGTTGAATTCAACAGTAGAACTCTAAGTGGTATCAACATCTGCCAAGGGAAAGTCAAAACCCACCATGTGAAAATAAGAAAAATGACTAAGAAGAACAACCCATAAAACAGATCAATTGAAACAAAAATAAGAGAAGTTGAAAGCCCAGGTAGAATGATTAATTGTTAAGGGGTGATGCAAGCCTTAATATGAATAAGCATACTCATGGACCAGAAAAGAAGGACCTTTTAATTCTACTGCATATCTAATTATACATTAAGAACATTTTTGGTTTAATTTGTTTTTTTATATACACCTTAGGGATAGTGGAGTTAGCTGTCATATACAAGTAAATAACAAAAAGGGGAAAGGGAGAGATGGGACACAATGTGACACTGATGTGTGAAGTGGTCAATGTTAAAATGTGAGTTGAAAGGCCATAAAAGGTTAATTCTCATATGAGGTGTAAGCTGGAAGAGAGAAACAATGGAAAACATTTCCTCTGGTGATGGAAACTGAGGGGAGCCATATGTATTTCCCATTTTTTTATGAATTGGAAGAGTGCAGCTGTTTATTCTTTATTAGCTATCAAGAATCTGGTATGTGGTGAAATAATCAAGAAATAATATTGACATTTCCTTGAGAACTTGTTGACAAAGAAAGACATAAATATGGTTTATATTTTCACTGGGTCAAAATAAATTCCAGAGAATGGGAAATAATTTTATCTCATTAAAGAATTGGGAGGGCATATGTTGTTGGCAGAGATAGAGGTGGATGGGCCTTATATTTTTATTAACAAAAAACAAACAGAAAATTAAAACAAAAGACTCTTTTCCAAGGGGAGGGTCAAGGTCATGAAATCAGGCCCTGTTGAAGACAAACTAGTGGCCTGATAATTTTATCTCTTCCTCACAAAATTGAAAGAATTAAAATTAATAATGAAAATAGAAACACACTTTAAAAATTAGATTCATCAGAAAGACAGTTGTGTCTGCTCTAGATAATGGGCTGAAGTTGAATGCTGACAAAGAAGGAAAAGGAAGAATTTATAACCACCCATATAGAGTAATGGTGTGAGATCAAAGTAGAGCAGGTGGGAATTGACAGAAGGAGCAATCCCTGTGCCTACTCCCAAAAAAGGTGGATATTTCTCCAGATTTAGAAAGTTGATTAAGAAATGTAGAATTAATGGAACAAAGAACCCTATTGAGATTAATGTGAGAATCGGAGAATCACCGAATCTCCAGAACAGTCAGCTCCTATGCTGGTTTTGTGCTGGAAAGGAGACAGCTTTGAAAACTCAAGGAGTTGAGCAGCGAATCCCCATATCAATTGCCACAGGTTTTCATGTCAGCTGCCACCAAATCTCCTGCCTCTAAAGAACTTGAACCTAGCTCCATAATTTTTGACATGGTCACGTGTCACTATAGAGATTTATGCAGGAAGGGTTAATTTTTGTTGTACTCAGAACTATATAAACCAACTGAAGATTAACCTAATGAATCTTTCATTTTTATTTCCATTTATGAAGATATTTCTTTCCTTGGTATAGCTTCTACTATGGCTTGATCCAGCACTTCAATTACCAGTGACATTTTGAGCTTTCACTGCTCTGAGATCAGGAACACAAAGAGAGCAGAGTATGCATGGATTGAAGCAACCAGCAACCAATAAGCAGCTTGATCAGCACATAGTTCCCTGTGGCTAAAATGTCATCCTAAGAACCTGAAGACCAGACCACTAATTTTGGTTACATCATCTGGTGTAGGGGGTGTGTGGCAAGCATTATCTGGTTACCACGGACCAGGTTTTGACACAGAATTGAATTGGCAAAGTTATATGCAAAGATAAGTAAAAATTTTAAATAAACTTAAATATAATTTGACATTATTAATAATGTTTGCAACCTTCTTTTATTACAGAGTCTAATTTGCCATACTTCTAGAATAGATCTCTTAAAGAGTAAAAAAGAAAAAAAACAAACCTGTAAAAGGTGTAGAGATGACGGTCATTTTCTCGAGGAACATAGTGCCAAGGATGGAGTTCTAATGGTGGTTCAGAGTCATATGAAGGATAAATTAAGGCAATCGTCATAGCAAGTAATATAAATGCAGCTGGAAGGATGATCTGGAAAATTTTAAATAAAATATTGACACAATTTTTAACAAAATGCTTCACATTTTTTAAATTTTTACTAGGTATTTATGATATAGTAAACAGTATATTCATGGAAATACACATGGGTTTCTGGTTAGGCAACAGATGACTTAAACAAGATGAAGTAGATTACTCACTTGGCTGTTGTTCATTGTGTCTTCAAGTATAATTAAGGTATACTTTAAATGATTTTAAATTCACAAAGTATTTCATATACAAATGACAAAAATCTGTTTTTTTTTCAATTACTTGATTATTTCATTACTTTTAGTCATATTTCTCTAAATTTTGTCTTGATGCTTAATTGAATTAATAAGATCTTTCTTGTATATAGCATATGCTTTCAGAAGAAAACCCAGTGAAAAATTTCAAACAACAATCAAAATATAAATACCAAAAAAAATTCACCTCACAAAGAAATCCTTTCTTGTTTCTTCGCTGATGATGAAATCTTTTAATAATAAGTGCAAGAAACTGATGCAAAGTTAATCTCCAGCCAACTAGTTTGTAAGAAGCTTCACCTTGAAATTCATCCTGGTTTTGTCCTAAAGGTTGATCTAGAAAAGAGAAAGGCTTAATAATTTTGAGTTGAATACTATTTGAAAAAAAGCATTCATTCTTTCAGTAAATATTAAAATATTTATAAAGCAGATAAAGTCAGTTAATTTATACATTGTTACTACAAATAATTCAAACAACTAAAATTTTATTTTACAAGCAAGAGGCAAAAAACAATTTATCAAATTAATATTTGTTTTTTTTTTCTATTGCAATTAGTTCAAAATTTAATTTCTAATAATTTCATTTGTAATGCTTGCAATGAAAAAGAAAAAATAATTAGAACTTACCCAACTTCACTTTATCATCATCAGCAAATGAGAAAAATGAATTTCTGTTTTTACGGAAGCTTAATCGACTCAGTGGACGAGGTAACCGGCCTTCTATAATTTGACATTAAAATCAAAAGCAATTAGAAATTTTTATTATTCATGAAATGGCTGTTTAGAATGAAGATGATGAAAAATATTTTAATAGCATAAAAGAACAAAACTGCAGGTCTGATATTTCTTGTATTTTAATTTCTTTAATTTAAATCACTTTAAAAATTTTAGGTAACACTCAGTTTTAATATTTAATTTGCACAAGGTAAAATATAAAAATCCAACAGATTTACAATCAATTAAGTAACTGTGTTGAATAAATATTTCAATAAAAATAATTTATGCAGTATTTTTCAAATATTGTATAAAAAAACTTTTTCATCATAATGTTCAAGTTACTTAAATTAAATTTAAGAGCAAAAAACAATGAAAATTTTCACGAAATGCAATTTTTTATACATATTTATTATTTAACCATGATGGCAACAACTCAATCCTATAAATAATAAAACCATGGTGATGAATTCTGGATATTGCTCTATTTATCTTTCAATCCATAATAGTTTATATTAAAGTCTAAAATTCCCTAGATTCACGATAAAAAAAAAAAACAACCCAGTAGTGGGAGTTCTTTTGTCAAAATATATTTTACACTTGATCAAGTAAGGCTGAACAGAAATACAGAGAATAGACATTTTTTATGAAAGTCGAAGAAAACTAACAACAATGCCTGCATCTTTTAAGGTTGTAATAAGCAGGTTAAATACATAACAGACAAATCAATTGCATTCAACTTACTTTCATAATTCTCCTCTAATTTCTTTCTGGTAAATTCATCATTGTTGTACTCCAGGCACTCATCAGTAACTCTTAGAAAAACCTAAGAGACCAAAGCCATTATTTTATTTTGGTTGGAAACAATGATATATTTCATTCAGTTTATAAATATACAAACATTTTTTTATGTGTGCATAAGAAAGAGAGTGAGTATGTTCATACTTCCATGGAAGTGAATAAATGTTAAAATGCTCAAAGGAAAACTCAGACCTAATTAAGTTACCTTCTACTTAAAATATTTGTAAAATCATTTATATTCACATAGTGAATAATATCCATAAGAAATATGAATAACATAAAATAAAACAAAATAAATCTTTATTTTGAAGAATTGCTATTTGTCTGATTCTGCCACTGAAGCTGAATAAATGTTTCTCCATTCAACCCAACCAAACAGAGATAAATACCATTAAGGAAGGACACTCAAAAATTCCAATACATGAATATAGATACTATGTTTAAGTAGGTATCCCAAACTAAAACTTTAATTTTCAATATATCTAAGAACTAGCAGTATAGCCTGGCGTTGCTTGAATGTAATGAAAGCTTTAAAACTAATCCATGGTCCTGGAGCTCAGACTCTTTGGACATTGGCACAAAAGACTAAAAAGCAATAGTTGTTTCCAGTTAAAGCAAAACCGTAGACTGAAAGAAAAATGAATGGATGTAAGTCAAATTTTGGTTTCCTGGTATCGATATCAAATAAGTTGTTTTGTCGTAAACTGAATTTTGAAGGCTAAATAAGTCCTCTGAGTAAATGGTATCATGGCTGAAACTAAGAACTACAATTATACATACTTAGAGCCAAACCTGAAGCAAAAACTAAAATAAAAGGGCTGAAAAAAAAATATAGACATACAGGCAGATAAACAGAGACACACACAAACATCTTGCCTTTTATATATATATATATATATATTATCGATTTTCTGAACTACTGTAAGAACTGCAACCTTGAAACTTCTGAATATCGTTTCTTATGTCTTTGTCTATGAGTGTATCAAATTTGATTAAAACCGGACTACTCCTTCCATAACATGATTTTTTCAATTATCAATTTTCAATATTTTTTGGGGATACCTCGACACAAAACCTAGTTAAGAACACTCGCAGACGCTTATAGTACAACTGTGTAAATTATCAAGAAAATCGGTTCAGCCATTTCGGAGTCTATAGGTAATGGACACACAGACACACACACAAAGTTTCATTTATAAATAAGTTTAAATTTAGATCTTTAATACATGCAGAGAGTGTTTAAAAAAAAAATGGGACCAAATTTATCTTGGTATCTCAATTAGCAACACCCTCATGGCCATTCAAAGTTTGTCAGTCTTTCATTTCATGTTTTATTGGGCCAAAAGCTAATGTTGTATATAACTGAAGATGCCAGCTTCAGAATAGATAAAAATCAGGGTAAATGTAATGTCATATAGATAGTCTTGAAGTAAAGAAATATAATACTAATAAAATTAATAATTATTTGATCAGACCAGCCTAAACATTGATAAAAATTATGTTATAAAAAAAGAGTAGTTAAAACATGACACAGAAGGGAAATTTTAACTGCATACATTGATTTCATTTTAATGGTTAATGCCCTGTAAATTCTTGCTGTTTATGTACAACAAAGATGAAGATGAACATTTTCAGTAGTACATCAATAGAAAAACTCATACCTACATCATGTAAAAACAGCCAGAAACCAGTTTGACAGTAAGGTAAAACAGGTCAAAAGTATACCATATTGAACTTGTCAGAAAAAAATATCCATTGGAAGAATATGCCTGAAATTTTACAACTTTACTAATTTTGAGATAAGGATTTCAACAAAATGGTTGTTTTCTTTGTTATAAATGTATCTAATTTTTGAAAATTTTGTGAAATTATATCATTTTTAACTTGTCAAAAAGAGACAGTAATGATTACAAAACTTTGAATGAATGAATTATTGGTCAATCTTTCAAACAAATATTTATTAAAAAGCTTCAAATTTATTTAACTTAAAAAAAAAAACTTAAATGAATAAAAATCCATTTATTGGCATGGGCCCTACTTAAATGCTTAATCACATGAAATTGCAGGATGGTGACTTGGAGAGACTACTAATTGGATAATAATTATTAAAATTCTCAGAAGAGTAGGTTGAATGGTTGAGAAAAAAAAATGAAAAGAAACAGATTAAAATTTATGTTTTAAAATAAGATTAATTTTCCAAGGAGAATCGAACCCAGAATTAACTTGCCAAGGTTCAGTAAAATTGAGCAAAACCAAGTTTCTTCACCCTATCTTATCTTATCACTTCCTGCTGATAAGAAGACATAATTAATGTGTTGTCCTAATTACTTTTTTGCTGAGAAATTAAATTCAGGAGCTGTGGGTATATTATAATGTCCAAAACATGTGTGTTCTTATAAATTATTCTACACAAAAAAGAATTTTGCTTAACTCCCAAGCTTTGGGATTTGCTTGTATCTGGCCCAAAACATCATTATCATTACAGAAAGATACCTAGGAAGATTCTAAACAAAGAGTGTACCATGTGCTTATAAGATGGTTTGGGTAAAGAAATTAGATATATCAATGTAAAATTTGAGGATGAGCAGTCATCTACATAAACAAGAACTGCCCAGGTTAAGAGACAGGTGGAAAATTGGCCAACCATAAGTTGTTAAACAGCCACTACCTCACAAGAAACACATCTCCATTTTAAGCAACCAAGTGCAAACACAGATACATGAAGTGACAGAAAATTGTTTCCACTATTTTATAATAATTACTGCTAAATTACCAAATCACCATCCAGCAAGTAGAGAGCCTAGTCATTAGATAACAAAAACATTTTATTCACCAGTTTTTCTTTATATTAAATAAAACAAATTGTTAGAGTTATCAACATCATTTTAATGAAGTTCTCATTCCAGACAAATTCCAGAGATACCTTTGGACACAAAGAGACAAAAGTTACTACAGCCATAATTTGAGAATTACACTTTCTTAACTACAGTACACAATGTACACAGAGGGGTCCACTCTAGACTTCATCAATCCTAATATCACAAGATTTTGGAAAACCTGAATCAACCCCATCAAGATGACCCACTGGCCTCAATTGAAGAGGGAAAAGAAAGTCAGATGACTTGTAAGATTAGTATTAGTCAACAAAGCTAGTGAAGCTAGCGAGAAAGGAAGAAAAGGAGTGAGGGAGCCAATAGAGTGTGTGTGGAGAGGGTGTAGGGTTTACATTGGAACTGCTGAAAAACACTTTCTGGACAGTTGGAATAGTCTATCTGCATTTCCTCTTCTAATGGTAATTTGCAGTTAAAATTTGTTTATAAGCCTCTGCTGTAAATAATATTCCTGAAACACTATATCTTATCACCACTTAAAAGTGGTATTATATCCAAGTCCCATCTGAAAACAAATGTTGATGCTACTTGTGCAATATCATTCAACAAAGGCCATCAAAAATAATCATTACTACTTTGGTTGGAACTAAAATTTTGATTACAGCACAGGATGGAAATGTAATATCAAGGACTTGGTCAATGTAAAAGTTAGAGTAATAATATAATGCAATCCATTAGCCTTGGCATTCATGACTGAAGGTTCTTCTTTATCTCAAATGCTAAAGTTGTTTGAATACTCAGATTCACTAAGTGCCTTTTCTTCATTCATTTATTCCTTTACAGTTGGAGAGCAAGTTTCAGTAAAATTTATATCAGTGAAATGCTTATTCCCTTCCTTACAGCTTTTAACTTTATCAGCATACATTGCATGGAATTTTAGGTTTTCTTTTGCACTAATACAACAAAACAAAAAAAAAAAAAGAAAGACAAGCAGATATCTACTTAAAAAAGACATTGTGCTTATCTTCCATAATGCCTTAAGAAAAGAAAAAGAAAACACATTGTAAAAGTTGAAGAACTATAAAAATTAAATGTATCCATATTCTTTTTAAAGAAAATTTAACAATTACATTTTAACTTCCGAAAAGGATTTAATCTCTAGAAGTAGCAAACAAATAAACATTAAGAAAAAAAATTAAACTGATTACATTTTGAAAATTACTTAATTACATTTTTAATTATATTTTATTTTATGATAAAATGTATCCAATTTCAGTTTTTATAAGAAAATGCAAATAAAATTTTACTTTAATCCTCAAATTCTGAGTATTAGAGAAAAATACCAGCTATGAATGTGAAAATGAAATGAATGATCATTAAATAGAAAAATAGACACTTTTTAAAAGTTTTCATTCTTTTTGCAGACAAACATGAGTGTGAAATTTAAAGAACTAAGAATATAACCAGTTTATCATATAATATGAATTCTGTTTATTTTTTTTTTTAAGAAAATGCATAAAAACAACAGCCAAGATCAAAGTTATCCAAAGAATCTGAAAAGTTTCATACAAGGTATCTTAGTAGCCATCCTCACAAATACTGATGAAACTACACTACCCAGGAGATATTTACTGGCATTAAAAAATTTATCTAGGAATAAAAATTGTGTAATATCTATTGATGAAACAAGTTTGATTTAAAACAGTATTCAGATGGCAATGTTCATTGGCCCAGTCAGCAATAAAAATACACCAGATTATTTTGCTTTCTGGAATTAGTAAATTTAATCTCTTGGCTTTCAATTAAAGCTAAAATTAAAGTTTTAAGAAAAATTTATATTTTTAAAAATTCTGTTTCAATTTAGGTATCAAAAATGTGTGGTGGTACCTAAATATATTCATTATACAAAAATCACTGTAAAACATAAGAGACTATTTATCATAAGGTCAATTTAGTCAGTATTACAAGTACAAGAAACATAACACCACCAATAATAGTTTTATTGTAATATTAATTATTTTTTAACTTTACATTAAAGAGAAGAAATTTATCAAATGACTATTTACAAATCAGGTACATGCAATCTTTTGATAATACCTTTTAATCATAAAAGTTTATCTGCAAGTCATTCACATATTAAGATAATGATATTAATAGAAAATAATATTCTTGCAGTATCATTACAATCAAATAAAAATAAAGAAAATTGAAAATACTGACTTCCTCCAAAGTTGTATCAGAGATACCATATGTAGAAATTCCCATTTCTGTGTGTTTTTTTTCTAATTCAGAAAACAAATCTTCAAAATTGGCTTCTTTATCATAAATAAGTTGATAGCACAACTCTGAACCTATTTCATCAACGAGCATACAATTGGGGACATACTTTCTGAGAAAAGTAATCAATTGCTCTTGAGAGAAATCTAAAACAAAAGAAAATAATTCCATAAATTTATAGGAAAATTAAGCATTTATAATTTTAAATTTGTTTTGAGTAAAATACAATTATATTGCAAAGAACAAAGCACTATATATATATATATATATATATATATATATATATATATATATATATATTTAGTGTATTGAGGCAGCAGATAATTATTTAAACAGATATTGTTAAATGTAACAAACAATGAATGTCATATGTTTAATCATGAGCAGTTCAAAACATCATATTTTAGCTTTAATTTCTGGTGAAAATAAAGACTAAAATTGTCCAACATTTGGATATTTTTTTTAAATAATAATAATTGTCCATCAAAATAAACATAACTCTATTAACTTAAACTATTGAAACCAAATGCATAATAATTACAAACATGATGAAACAACACTCAAAAACATAATAGATAGAAATGTTAAACTCATTAATAATAAACAAATTAATCTCATCATATATTACAAATTTTTTTTAAAAATTGACCTCTTAGTCTCTAATAACCCTACAACCACACAACTAAATCCTCTACAGAAAATCAATGTAGCGTATTAATTTACATGCCCGTTCCAAGATTACATCTCTGATACTAATAATAAGCTAACTACATATATTGGTTTTACTACAACCAAGCTCTCTCATAGATTTATCTGCCACCTTTCTGATCATAGTTCTATTAAACAACATTTCTTAAAAAAACATAGCTGCGTAGTAATATTAGATAGATTTTAGTCAATAACACAATAATACTCACACATACACACAGTAAAAAAAAACAAAAAAAAACATCAGATATTGGAGGTCATCTACATTAAATCAAAGTAACCCAGTTCAGTAAAATCACATTTCAAACTAGTCACAACAAATTACATTGAATTTAGAAATATGATTGTGTTGTTAACATTTTGGTCTCTGGGTGGTGTCATAACACCCCTACCCCGCTCGCATTACTAATTTATGACCTACATCTGCTATTCAGTGACTGCTATCTTATTGTCACATAGCAATGTTTTATGTCAACACAAGAGAATATCATCTTTGAGGATGAATATCTTTATGTTAATGTCTACAACCACTCTGAAGATGGCTCAAGTGAGTCAGAAGTTTAGGACCAAAATAACCAAATGTTAGATAATTTTTGTCTTTATTTTCACTAGAAATTAAAGCTAAAATACGATGCTAAAAACGGCTCATGATTAAACATAATAGACATTCATTGTCTGTTATATATATATATATATATATATATATATATATGTGTGTGTGTGTGTGTTATTTTTGTTCTTTGCATATATGGCCTGACAATTGTTTTGAAGCATGAAACAGACTGTCACTACATAGTGTTCACCTCAGTGCCCACTTAGTTTTAAGCTATGTATTCTATATTTATGTATGTAAATATAAAAGGCGCATAACCTGATGATTATGTTTAGCATAAAACAAACTACCACCTCTGGGTGTTGACTTCAATGTCCACCTTTTATACACACACACAGATGAAGTTAACTTTAGTGGTTAAAATTAGAGAAAACATTTTTTCTGAAAAAAATATCGATAAGTATTTCATAATTTTGTATATTCTGCAACAAATTAAGTTAATGTTGTCCAAATTTCAAATTACTTTTATTAAGATGATCTGTTCATTACTGAATAGAGTTTAGAGTAGTGGGTAAATATTATGAAAGCAGTGCAGAGGTTTAATTATCTGCTTTAATATTTGCCCATTGCTCTAAAGTTAATAATGATCAAGAGTAGTTGATTATAGTTAAGCCAACTCTTTCTTCTGCTTCCTTTAAAAAAAGGAAAAAAGTATGCATAAAAAGTTTCATGGTTTTGAAATTGAATAACTTCATCTGTTGCTTTTTTAATCCTCATTATAAAACATATTACTGTAATTTATTTCCTTTTCTACTTAATGAGTAACATTTTTTTTTTAATATATTTGACATTTTTTCTCTGCATTATTTGGAATTGTTAGAAAACAAAGTAATAATACAAATAGATTAGCAAGATATTTTTCAAAATAAGTTTAGTTCTTCTACTATGTGCCCTGTCCTTTCAGGACGTAGGCGATCATGGTTCTCCATGTCTCCCTATCCCTTGTGGCTCCTAGTATGTTTGTTCCCGTTACTCCTGTCAACCCCCGTTCCGTTCCGTCAACCACCTGATCAGGCCCTGCAAATATGTTATCCGCTGCCTTCCTCTGTCTCTCTTTCCTTCTATCTGGCCAGTCAGTATCAGGTTCTCCAGGCTCTCCTTCCTCATTGCGTGTCCCAGGAACTTCAGTTGTCTCTTCCTGATGCTCAGTATCAATTTCCTCTTTGTTGCCATTCTTTCCAACACCTCATCGTTGTTTGCATGCTCAGTCCATGATATCCGCAGCATCCTTCTGTAGAACCACATTTCCACTGCTTCCAGTTTTGTCCTCATTTTCAATGATATTGTCCAGCATTCGCTGCCATATTGAAGAACTGACATCATGTAGCAGTCCAGCACTCTTTTCTTTGTTTCCAGTGAGATTTTCCTGTGTGTTAGTATTTTGCTCAGCTTCTGGAACACGTCCTTTGCCATGCCAATTTGCCTTCGGATCTCCATGTCGCACTTTCCATCTTCAGTTAGGACACTTCCTAGGTATTTAAATTTTTGTACTTGCTTGATTCTGGTATCTCCCACATTTATTTGGCATTTTGGGTTGTACTTTTTGCTGATGACCATGCACTCAGTTTTCTTAAAGTTTAGTTAGTTAGATGTCTAATAAATAAAATTGATTTTTAAATCTAAAAATAATGAGAAGAAGGCATATCACCATCAAATCAGAAACAGGTTTTTGTATAAACAGAACAAAATTAATGGATGTGACAAATGAAATCACAAGAGTGGAAGAATGAGAAATCTTACTTGTTTTATCGGCTCTGTCTTCATAAAATGGAGAAGAACACTTGGAGACATTATTACCATCACTGTTATCTGACTGTTCAGTGAAGCCTTCATCTTCTGCTTCAGTTGGTAAACTAACCTAAATTTCACAGAGGAGTTTTTTCAATTAATGTTGGGAGTGAGAGAAATTAAATTATACTTGACGGCTTCAACAAGAAAAACTGTAAAAGTATATAATAAATAAACATAATAAAATATATTTAAGTGAAACTAAAATGGACAAGCAAGCCAGTTTACTATTTTTTGTTTTTCTTATATGGATGTTTTCATTAATAATTACAAATTAATATAAAACAAAAGTAAAATACAAAATATCAAAGTTACTAAATTATTATTAACAGATAACATTATACATAAATATGAATAAAAGAAATGATTTAATAAAAAAGCAGAAAATAATGGTAAGATTAACCATTTCCATACAGAAAACATTCAGCATTCATTAATAAAACAGTTTAAATATATAAAATATTTTTCTTAAAATAAACATTTTTCATGAAAATGGGTTTTTCAAGCCCATTAGCTGTTATCACTATCTACTAGTATTGAACGAGGGGAAGGGTTGGTTCCTTCTTAACCTTTTATTTAAGATAGTGTAAAGTTAACATCTTGCTATGTCATTATTTTGTTTTTGAGAAATATGTGATACTAGTAGTATAGCCCAGTGTTGTTCAGGTATAACGAAAGCTTTAAAACTAATCCATGGTCCTGGAGCTCAGACTCTTTGGACGTTGGCACGAAAGACTAAAAAGCAATAGTTGTTTCCAGTTAAAGTGAAAAAAGAAAAATAAATGGATGTAAATCAAATTCTGATTTCCTGGTATCGATATCAAATTTTCTGCACTATTGTAAAAACTGCAACCTTGAAACTTCTGAATATCGTTTCTTATGTCTTTGTCTATGAGTGTATCAAATTTGATTAAAATCGGACCACTCCTTCTATAACCCGATTTTTTCGATTATCGTTATTTATCGGGGGTACCTCGACACAAAACCTAGCTAAGAACACTCGCATACACTTATAGTACTACTGAGTAAATTTTCAAGAAAATCAGTTCAGCCATTTTGGTAACGGATACACAAACACACACAAAGTTCCATTTATAAATAAGTTTAGATCCATTTTTGCTGCTTTTAGAAGTTCAAGTGATGGGATCTTTTACTTAAGAGTGCTTTGTTTGCAATTCAGTAGCACCAATCTGCAGAATCTGACAAAGTGCCACCTACTCTACAAGCCACAGGGCTCATTCATTTGGAGTGAGTGTTAATCATTTATCTGAGAAAACAGTTGCATATAGGTATGGCAACTCAGAAAACTCACTCTGATCATTCTGATAAGAACTCACAAATTTGTTGATGAGAGCCTAGACTCAACACAGAGGCTTACATCGTGCCTTGAGGATGTAGTGCTGCTCTGTGTCAAGAGGGGGGGCTGCTGGAAAACCCTGTGTCTGGAAAATCTAGTCATGAAGGTGAGACAATTCCTGCAACTACATCACCCCTTACATCTGGCCACCTAACTCCCTAGACTGCAACCCCTTTGATTATCCTTGTTTATTATGTGTGTAGTGCAGTTGAGAAAAAGACCAATAAAACTCTTTGTAACACCAGAGATGAACTGAAAGCATAGATTATGGCAGCATTCACTTAAACAAGGAGACCGTTTAGAAGAGATGCAGGAGATTCTGAAGTCGTCTAGAAGTCATGATTGAAACTGATGGCAATTTTATTGAATGAATTTATTCTTTAGTATTTCAAGGTATTTTTCATTTTTGCATAATTTAGACGACAATTTATCCATTGCAACTGTACACTATTTCCTGGAATTGTTTGATGATATATATGCCACTACTGCACTTTTTACCAGAATGAAATCCAAATTGGATTCTTACAATTTGACTGGTGAGAGTCTAGTTAATAGAATATTCATTACCACTTTTACCATGATAAATCCAATTGAGATTTCTCTGTATGCATGTGGCTCTTGAGGACTACCTCTTTTTCCATAGTGTATTTATGTGCAATATGCCACACTGCTCAGTGACATACTTTTGATTTCAGACTTTCTTCACAAAACTGAGAAATTTATTTTTAAATTTAGAAAGAGATAAAAAGAGTATGCTACTTTCAAAAGTTTGGCCTCAATGTCAAGTGAAGTTTTGTTTTTTTTAACTTTTTTATCACTTTGACTTCCTCATCACCAGGTTTTTTGTAATACTCAGATATATACTGGTTCATATTCTCTTTCCTCTGGTATCTTCAGCTTGATGTGGTTAGGGTTGAAATGTGACTTGAAATATTTTTTAAGAACAGGACATTTCTTCTGTTCTAGCTTTATCATTTGTTTTTACATTTCTCCACATAATCTATATTGTTTAGCTTCATTGATTTGGTTCCCATTTTTCAAAAGATGTTGGTTTCTCAAAACATTAACTATCATTTTTATTTTCTTTCTTAATTGTTCAGTGTTCTACCTTCTCTTTTTTTTTATCTCTTTCTGCTATCAGTTTACTTACAAAATTTAACACTAAAGAAAAATTATTTAAGGAACTTATTGATTTATAGAACAAATCATTGGATTCAATGTTCTTCAAAATATGATTGTGACAGCAAGATTATTTTTAATATTGAGAGTATTAAAATTCCTTAATATATAAGAAAGAATAATGTAAGCAAAATAATTTTACTATATAAAACAATAAACAAATATTACTACAGGAATATTTATTATTTTTACAAAAGTATAATGTTTTTATTTCTTTATTATAAAATTAATTATCTTTAACTTAAAATTTACAAAGAAAAAAAGTTATCTTAAAGTAAAAATTAAAAAAAGAAATAAATTGATACAATGACTGCAGTCAAGACTTCAAATTTTGTATTCAAATTGTGTTATAAATTGTTACTTATGCTAACTCCACAAAGATTTAAGAAATTTAGCTATCTCATTGTATCACTTAAATATTTCCAATATCAATTAAAAATAAAATATTTGTTGAACAAAACCAAGTTTGATCCAAAGCTGTAGTCACAAGACTATTAATGAAGAATGAACTCATTAGCAATGGCTTGCTAGATAGACTTGAATGTCCTTCAATGAAAATAGATTGTTCTTAAGATGAGCAATTCTCTTCCACACAATTATTGAAGATGGTTGTCTTTAACATCAAGAGTGGAAAAAAAATCTCATTTAAAATAAGAATTCAACATTTAACATCTACCACCTTCTCATTACAAACATTAATTTTTACATTTGTTCCACTTATTTCTTACAAGCTCATTATAAGCCTCAGATCATCAACAGAAAGAAAGCATGGTAAAAGATATTAACATAAAAGCATAGCTAAGCGGACAAAATTTTTTAAAACTCCGCAATTATAATGCTGAATTCTGAAAAATCGTAAAATCCTTCCAGAATTAATACATTCTTTAAATAACACAAGTGAATATACTTCTTCACAAGATACAACACAATCAAGATAAACATGTTTGCATATTAAATGATGTAAAACTAAATGATTTAATTTTGGAATCTGCAATTTTGATAAGAAAATCATGAACACTGATGTGACTAGAAAATTGTTAATACAATAAGATATGCATGATGAGGTTACATTTTTCTAGCATTCCCACATTATAACAACAAAGTTTGACAATACTGTAAGGTGTGCTTTACATCAGTGGTAGTTGTTTCAGCCCTGGAGCCATACTTGACTGATTAGTCATCATTTGATGGAAATTTTGTTGCAAGCACAGCAGTCAAATAACTACAGAAATCTCATTCACATTGAGTTTCTACCATTCATTATCATACGCACACATATTTTACAAAGCACAGTTTAGTATGGCACAAGGCCAAAAGTGAGGTATGGGTGTAAGAAAATTGTGCTGTGTCACTCTTCCAAAGGAGGAGTGTCTGCTAAGAAAATCAGAATTCAGAATGCTTTTTTACCTGATTATTAAAATCAATAGGAAAAACAAAACCAATATAAGAATCAAAGTCAAAAAGCTTGCTAGTTCATATTTTCATTACTTCTAGTAAAATATTACACAAAAAGAAATTACTAGAGCAAAAATAAAACTTATTAAAAATTAAAGAGCTCTAAATCACCAGCCATTGATATTGATATAATAACTATAAAATCCTTAAGTAAAATAAAAGATACCTCATTCAATGTATTTGCAGAGTCAACTTTTTGGGATGAAGTACTTTTCAAAGATACACTGTTGCTTGAACTTGAAAATTCCCGTTTTTTAGTCTTAGTAGTTTGTTTTTCGTTTTCATCCATTTCTGTCTTCACTAAAGTCAGATAATATCCACTTCCATAAAAGTTCTTTAGAAACAAGCTAGAACCACAACACTGCAATTTTCCATTAGAAATTATGGCAATTCGGTCTCCCAGAACATCTGCTTCATCCATGTGGTGGGTTGTTAAGATGATGGTTCGACCTAAAAAATAGTATTTAAAAACAATATTGCTGTAAAAATATTTTAGTTACTTAAAAGTTCATGAAAAATGAAAATAATTAGAATTATGATAAAGAATATGTGAATTTGCAAAATTTAAACTTTCAATAGGAAAATACTTGCAAATATATTTTGTAATCAAAAAATTATCTGTTCTAAAAAATAGTCATGTGTTGAAGAAGTTAACAAATACAATATAAAAATGAAACATACTGCATTTAAAACAGTAGTGTAAAAAAGTGTTTTAATAGAACAGAAGAGATGAAATGCAAAGAAATATTGACTTTCATCACTATCACAATCTAAAAGCATTCTTTCACATGTAAGAAGCTCAACTTAGTTAACTCTATGTTTGTGACAGATGAAAACACTTTAAAATTTAAGACCACTCATAGTGAAAAAATACAAATACCAAAAGATTATATAGATTTTTTAATCAATACTTTAAAGTGTGTTTTTTTTTTGTTTTTTTTTTAAGAATGTCTGGGAAAAAATGACAAAATAGTTTGACGTTTTTTATCCAACACAGATTGAAGAAGAACATGTCAATTAAATGAAAATGTTTCAAACAACTGACAGCTTTCATAGAGGAGAATAATAATAATGCTGCAAAAATATTTTATAATTCTTGATAATACTCTTCATATGATTTATCCATGAAAGAAAAGTTATTGTTGGAAGATTTTTTAAAGTGAACAGGCCATTTGCTATTTCATGTTTGATGAATAAAAAAAGAAACACTGAATTTATCATCAATTAAAACAAAATCAATAAAGCAAACCAATTTTAACTGAACTGTAACAGCAAAGACAACTGGGAACAAAAGCATTGTGTTTGATTTCCTGTCTCATTTGCAAAACACACATAAAAATAAAAAAAAAGATCTAAACAAGAACATTTTGAAAATGATTAATTTTCAATTCTTTTTTGAGAGAATTATGGAGTGCCACAAAAATTGAAATAGTCAGTATTTGAAGTGAAACACTAACAACTTCAGTTTCAATTATTTTAGCAAGCAGAAACAATCAGTGATAGATAAAATGAATGTTACTGAAAAAATGTTTAGTTATTACTCATTTCAGGATATGAGGTCAATCCTCTTTGAGGATTCATGCTTGTAAGCAGAAAATAGTATACTGTGAAAGATTTCAACAGAATTACTCATATTTCTTTCTAATTTCTTACAAAGAAAATTCTTTTAGTTGCCCACATATTTGCTACATTGGTCTTCTTAATCTTGTTTCAGAAATAAAGTTTGAATATACAAATTTTTTTCAATTGTATATTCTTATATCAACTGATTTTAGCTATAATCTCCATCCAAATCAAAATTTGTCAATATATTTTAATAACTGCAGATGTGTGTGTATTTAAAATAATATTTATGATTTCAAAGTAAATTTAAAACCATAAAGAGAATTTATAATTAAATGATATCTAAATTCTACCTTTGTATCAATGTAATTATATTTTCAACTTTAAAAGTAAAGTGGTTCCTATAAGATATATAAAATTTTGAAAAAGTTTTTAGTCAAATGTAATGAAAAATCAGTGTATGGTTTCAATGGAATCTAAAAATAATGTAGAATCATTATTTTTTTAAAAACAAATTAAAGTAAAGATTTGTTAGAGTTTTACTTGTGAGCATGTGATCTACAATTGAGGTCATCTTGATGAGGTGTTTTATCTAAATCAACAAGAGTATTGTTTAAGCATTTGTTATATCATACAGATACATAATATTAAAAACGTTATGGCATACCTTGTCTGAATTTGAGTAGTATTTCCCAGATAGCTCTTCTTGCATGAGGATCAACCCCAGCAGTTGGTTCATCAAGAATGACAGTTTTTGATCCACCAATAAAAGATATGGCAACTGACAGTTTCCTCTTCATTCCTCCTGCAATAAAAAATTACCTTTCAGCAAATTCTTTGTACTTGTAAAATAAGGTTGGCAATTTTTACTAAATAAACTATTGGTTTTGTATTAAATTGATTAAAGATTTAAAATAACAGGAATAATATAATTGCTCAAGACCATTAATTTATTTTTAGTCTTTTTTTTTCAATTGTTTCTGCAATGGTAGCAAGATGCACTTATAGATAAACTTCAGCAATGAAATTGCATCCACTGAATAGAGCACCTGTAAAAGTACCAGTAAACTGAAGATGACCTGATATATTTGCATCTATAAATCTCTCTATTTCATTATTGGTAATATTTTCATCTAGGAATGTTTCAGCATATCAACTTGAAGATCCACAAACTATATCAGATTTTATTTTGCAAGTCAATGTTAGGTGAATTTCAGCCTATAATATTTGTCCTTATCAAAAATACTGTTAACTTATTTCAGAGATATCAGAATTTATTATGCAAACAAACTAAATACAGCATAAATTTCTAGTTGTAAATAAAAACATTACACAAGATTCCCTATACAGGTATACCACAAATTACATAATTTCGGGATAAGTTGTTCTGGATTACAAGTTGTTTGTCAAAATAAATATATAGAAAAATAAAAATCAACTTTAAGTCATTTTATTCAAATTTACATCTGTCCGCCACAAATAGTGAAGTCATAATATTACTAGAAAAATGTTAAAAGCACATAAAATCATGTTACTGTACAGTTGATGCTGACGATCCACAACCATCTACATCCACGATGTAAATAAACAGATTGAATGTAAATACTGGTAAGTTCCACATAAATTTGTTTATTTTCTACAAAATAATTTTAATAACCATATTTGTTATTTAACCTTATAAAATCTGAGTCTTTTAACAAGGTGATCACAAGGTTATCTTTGCAGAATGTAAATGAGCATTGTCTTGCCTGAAAAGCTTTTTCATTCTGTACCATTCAAAAATATACCACAATAATTTGTTGCATTTAACTTGACAATATTATCAACTATTATCTTATTTTGGTTAAATATTTCCATGAAGGATCCAGCTTATGGTTCAAGCATTGAATCCAACAAATCTTGCTCTCAATACATCACTAAAAATTACTGTTGAGAACTCAATTTTCATGAAGTTCTTTGTTTAACCTACACATTTCTATGTGAAGTTCAGTTTAAGGGTGGTAGTTTGGGTTGCTTTCATGTGTTTAGCCAATGTTATTAATATCCTGCATCTTTTCTTGATGTTTAATTTGCATTGGAGTAGATAGACTAAACTATCGCCCGGTTCACACTCCACCCACGTCTATTGAACAGGTGAAGAGGCTCATCCCTTGTTCCCTGTTTAGGATGTGATTTCTGGCTTTCTCTTTTCCATTCTTTTTACCGTTACGTAGCCCCCTGCACATCAGTGGCATTATCGCCTTGCTTGGAGTGATATGATTAAAAAAAAAAAAACACCTTCTTCAAATATTTTCTTGCTGGTCAATCCAATTCCTTCACTTATTACACCGTTAATTTTTCTCAAATATCAAAATCAAATCCTTAAAGCCATTTTTGTTGTTTTATCTTGCCAATGTTTTCACTTTCTATTTTTTTTTATTTATTGTTCTCTGATCAATATTCAACTTTTACACTATTTCAAAAGTTACAATCCTGTCACTTTACAATTTTTCATGAGCTCATATCTTTATTATGAGCCATGATCTTGTAGAATGGTAGTGAAAAGATTATTGGCTCCTATGACATGGTCATACCATTTCAATTTTCTCTTCTTGAGAGTGGTTAAGAGATTTTTCAATATGGTTGTTTCTTGTCTGTTGGTATCCAGTACTGTGTTATCTGTGATGAAGGATATGTCTAGGATGGTTCTGTAGCATTTCATTTCTTGGATTCTTTGCTGTAATTTTGCTGTTAATATCCAAACTTCACAAGTGTAAAGAAAGATTGAGAATGCAACAGTCTGATCATTGGTTTCAAGCAAATGTTTTTATCAGATGGTTTTTAGTTTTGTAACATCTGCCAGTGTTTGTGATGATCTTAAAATTAATTCTATCATGAAGTTCTCGTTACTAATAATCAAGCAAAAATATTTATATTCTCACTATTTTAAGTTCATGATCAGTAACTTTTATCTTGCTTGAAAGCACTTTTTCATTGTTCATCATGAGTTTGTATTTGGGAAGCATTAATCTTTATGCTATATCTGGTAGATGTCTCATCTAGTTCCTACACCAGACTAAGACTGACATACCTGCTGAACTCATCATACATGATGGTGAATCAGTAATAAACATGATAACAATAATCTGCAATAAGATCTAGCAATCAGTTAAGTGGCCAACATGGACCCAGTTACTGATCATTACTTTACCACAGATCTTTTTAAGCCACTAAGATATAAGGGGTTACCGAGAGTGAAAGAAAATGAAAAAATATTGGAAAGAGGACAATAAAAGAACAAGGTTAAAAAAGATAGATGATCAATAACACTGCATTTAAATTTTTGAAGACTGTCGGCTATAGGAAAGCAAGAAGATTAAAGAGAATTCCACAAACAAGAAGTGCAAAAGAAAAACTGTTAGCATAGAACTTATGGTTACATCTAGCTTTTTCAACTATAAAATGAGACCATGCCACCAATAGGTACCATCAGAACAACCATGAAAATATTTACAGAAAAAGCATAGGGAAACTACATTGTAGCAGTGGGAAAGTGACTGAAGCTGAGATGCCAGTTCAGGACCAATAATATTGCATGTCCTTTGTATTTTGTTAAGAATCTCTAAATACATAGCAAAAGCACCAGAGCAGAAGTGATAGCATTATTCAAAGCATTAAGACAGGAGTAAATAGCTGTGTCATCAGTACAGATAGCGAGAACTGATGACATCAAGAAGGTCATTAATGAAAATTAAGAACAACATAAGATGAAAACCTGCATTAATGCAAAAAGATCTAAAAGAATGGCCATTCATTTTGCAATTTGATAAAAAAAGATTGAATCAAAATCATAAATTTTTTCCAGAAATACCATAACCTTTCAAACTGTTTAAAAGACCAGCATACTAAACCCTATCAAATGCCTTAGAGATATAAAAAGCAACAGCCCAAGCTTCACCATTCTTATCTAAAGCTTGATAGACACTTTCATCAATGTTTTTTAAATCAAAGGTAAAAGCTATCCTATTCTATGTTTGTTAATTCAATTCTTGCTAATTCTTACCAATTATTAAAGAGTTTAATATTTTAATATTTTATCATTTGGAGTTTGGTACATTTTTTCCTTATAAATGTGTGTGTGTGTGTGTGTGTGTGTGTGCATACATATATATTATCACTTTAAATGTTATTTTTGTCAGATTAATAAAAAAATCCATTCTAAAACTCCATTTTAATAAAAAAAAATCCATTCTAAAACTTTTATATGTGTATAAGATTTGTGTTGTACTAAACAATTTTTCTTGCACAAATCTTTCTTATACATAGCTATCATTCATCTATGCTTTGAATATAGCTGCTATATCTGGTTTGCTGCTCCTGCAATATATTTGGAGATTCTTAAAAAATCTACAATGTTATTGATCTTAATCAGGTATCACACCTTCGCTTTCCCACTGCTGTAACATAACTCCTGTCTTTTTTCTAAGAATATTTTTATGGTAATTGTTCTGATGAGCTTTCCTCTGTGGTAACTTGACTTGATGAATTTAAGTGCAGTACTTGATTGGCCACAAGGTCTCATTATTTTAGTTGAAATGGGTAGATGTAATAGTAAGTTCTATGTTATGCACTTCTTACTAGTGGAACTCTCTTCCAGCTTCTTGCTTCCCAGTCAATTTTGATATTCAAAAATTAAAATGCAATGTCAACCAGTATCTTCTGTCTTTTTAACTCTGTTTTTTTTTAATTTTTCTCCTGCATTAATAGCGCATTTTTTTTCTCATATTCCCTCACACTGAGTAACTCCTTATGTCTTAGCAGCTTTATTGGCTTGCTTGAAGCGAAATGATTGAAAAAATAAAAGTGTGTGGAGGAATTGCCCATCATAAATATATTCCTGAATGTTGTTGACTAATTCTTTAGCTACTTTTTTTATGGGGGTGTAGGGGTTGATAAGATATATAAACTTATCAGATCACAATCTGATTGATGACCAAATAGTTCTTAAATTTAGGTCTAAACTGCCATCTCCAATCTGGAGATAAAATGATTAAAATAAAAGATAATTTATATAATTTAAGCCAACTGAAAAGAAAACATGGGTAATATTGATCAAAATGAAAAGAAATTTACCTGACAGGTTAGTACTGAGTTCTTTTCTTTTATGTACAAGGTCAACATCAGCGATCATTTTATCAATTTCTGATGAAAGACATTTTGATTGAGCTCCTTTAAGTTTTGCATAAAACCACAAATGTTCTTCAACTGTTAAGCTGTTTTAAAGAGAAGCATAAAAATCAGTTACTAATGACAGGCTAATTAACCTTTTCCAGTTCTAACACTGAACACTATTAAAATTCCTAAAATAAATAATAATTCTCATTTAATTCAAAATAGACAATTGAAATTTTGTAAATGTAATCAACTGTAAAAAATGTTAAATGTTTAAAAATAACCTATAAAAAAGCACAAAGAGAGAAATTTAACTATTTAGCAAAAGTATAATGTCATTATGAAAATTTAATGAATATCAATTCAACTTATAAAGATACAAAAATGTGCCATAGCAAAATTTCATTTAGTTGATGCACACAAGAACACATTAAAAGATTGCAGGTTCATCAAATAAAAATTAATTTTTAGTACAATAATAAATATTTATTTCGTGTTGTTTAAAATTATACTTATATATATATATATAATAACTACACACATATTTGCTATATATATGAAGGCAGAGTGTTTGTAGATAGTATTGATTTCTATATTTATACTGTCTGTCTGTTTCATAACACAAAAGATTTTTATACACACATACAACTCCGTGTGTGTGCCTTTAATTTTCTTTTAACCCACAACTAAATCACAAAATTATAAAACATTTGCTCATTTACTAGTGAAAATTTATGAACTCTTTTAAAATGTCAGATTTATTTTTGTTGAAATTAGCTGAATAAAATAGAAAGTAAAATTAAAATCTTATTTTTCACTGAAGCCATTTCAAGTAAATGTGGTATTTAAATGGTCAAATATTGAGGATTGCAATGTTGAACAGATAATATAAATAGCAAACTTTGTATTCTTGGAAAGATTCTGGTCAAAAGGAAATGGAAATCTGGAGAGAAGAGATCAAAATACTCAACTTGAAACACAAGTAATTTTTTTTTTTTAACCAAAACTAGACCTTATCTTTCTATGCAGTTGTTCATATCAAATGATAGAAAGTAAATTTAAACACTGTATCTTGTTTCAGCAATAACCTTTTATTTTAATATAGTCGGATAGATTACAACAGATGGTAAGGGGACTTGATTTTAGAATTGACTCAGTACTAAAACTAAAGTACAAAAATCTAGTTGATAATTTATCACAGGTCAAATGACCTAAAATGTTGAAACTTATTTTCTTTAAAATAAAACTAATTGCTTTTATCTTTATATTCATTACAGAAACTGCATACAAAAACATCAGCAAATAATTATTACATGCATATTACATATAAATCATTAGATATCACATTTCTTAAATGTAATTTTTTTTCTATGTTACTAAACATCAATAGGATATGAATCCTTTTTGTTTCATATTTAGAATAATCAAAGTATGACTATAATCATGATCAAAATAAAGCCAGAAATTTAAGAATATAAAAACAAGCATCTTACTAATCAAAAAGTACATTGTACTGGGGACACATGGCTAAACTTTTTCTAATCTCATCAATATTCCAACGTATATCTTTGCCATAAATGATTGCAGTGCCATCAGTAGGTGGGAAAAGGCCAGTCAGAATGGACCTGTCAAAGAAAAAGAGTTAAAATTAAAAGCAATGAAAAATATTATTTTTATTATCATTATTTTCTGATTGGAAGAGAAGTTGTGTTTAAACAAAAGAATTTACATTGCTAGCTCTTTAATTAATAATTTTTAATATTGTCCAAAAAAACTATCCGTTCTGAAAAATCAGTCTATAATTTCTTTCTACCTTATATTTTCTATAGCACAGTACTAAAACAAACTGTTACAATAATAAGCAATAATAAAAAGCCAACAAAAAAAAAAAAAAATCAAATACTTACATTGTTGTTGTTTTTCCTGCTCCATTGTGTCCAAGAAAAGCTGTAATTTGCCCTTCATAAAAGTTTAAATTCAAGCCATCCACAGCAACTTTGTTAGTTTTTTTATAAACTTTCCTCAAATTTTTGATTGAAACACCAATTTTAGAATGTGATGGAACTTTTTCAAATTTTTCAGAATCTGACAACAGAATAGAAATTTAAAATAAATAAAAAATAGCAATATTACTTTTAACTCCAAAAAATATTAGCACTTTTTTGGAGAGAATTTAGAGCAAAAAATCTATAATAAATAGTTAAGAGTATTTTTTTTGGTACCACAGCATTTATACTTTAAAGCAAGCTTAATACAGTATCTTAGTTACAGAAATGTATTACTTAACAGCTAAGATGATGCAGAATTGATGTAACAGTAATTGGAAAATAAAATTAGAGTTCAAATCTCAGGTGAGAGTTTGTGCCCATTTTGCACTAATGCTTACAGGAAAGGCATGAATGCATATCTTTCATTAGGTCAGATCAGGTAATAGGACCTGCTGTTGATATAGTGATATAGTACAATGTGTCAAATGCTATTTGGAGAGAAAATAAACATTTCTAAATAATCTCTTTGCCTAAAGAAATGCCATAAAGGACCTAACATGGCACCCTAACAACTTACTGGGTTATTGGATTTATTTTTTTATTTTTAATAAATAAAAGGAAAATTTGTTGTCTTAAGCATTTTTATACTGAGAATATCACTTGAGAATATTTTAGAAGTATAAATTCATAACAGATAAATTATTAACGAAACTAAAATGCTCACCTTCATTAGCAAGTTCAAGTATTTCATTGTTGGTGTTTACATTTTGCTGAATTATTTCTTTATTCACTTGTTGATGAAGCCAATAAGATTTTTGGAAGGGGAAATACCATTTTCTAGGAATTCCATACATGCCTGAAGTAACAGAACAATAAAAAAAGATATTTTATGTAATATATTAAGTCTATTCAAAAGTATAACTAAACAAACATGAATTCATTTTTATTTTTTCATTTTTGCTTTCAATGAAGGTCAAATGTTAATTTCTTACAACTTTAAAAATGTGTATTACAGCACAAGGAATTTAACATTCATCTTTAATTTTAATGCCTCCAAATCAAAACTTCTCTCCTTTAACCACCATAGAGAAAGTTTCTTGCTAGCCATCAGCATGGCTGATGCAAGTCTCATTGACAGGAACTCCTCGACTTCTTTTTCATCCGACCTGAAGTGGAAAAAATATGTCAGATCTATAGCTGCATCTACTGCTAGGAAGATTAGTCTGTGTCAGGCCAGAAAGTTTTTCTCGTCAGAATCCATTTTGCAAATTTGTCAATCTACTATTCATCCACACATTGAATACTGGGTACTCTTGCTATTCACCTTGAGGTTCGCAACAAAATCCAAAGAAGGATCTGCAATGTAATTGGTCATGACTTGGCATCTCAATTTTGGTCCGTTTCTGACCACTGTGACATGGCTACTCTTTGTACAAATATTTTCATGGTAACTGCGCTAATAAGCTTTTTTCCCCTGGTGCAACATCCACATGAATTTAAGCATGCTACCAGATTGGCATCTAGGTCCCACCCTTGTACCACTGAAATAGTTAAATGTAACAACCAATTCTACTCCAACAGTTTCTTTTCTCGCATTTCCCATCTGTGGAACTCCCTTCCATTTACTTGTTTCCCTGATAACTACAATCTCCCAAATTTTAAATGCAATGTCAATTGCCATCTTCTATCTTCTCGAAACCTGTTCATCTTTTAGCCTTTCTTCAATACCCCCTGTACCCAGTCTTTTCTTTCACACACTAGTGGCAGTCCTGACTTGCTTGGGATGAAATGATTAAAAAAAATATCTTTTATGACCAATGATAAAATACAATGCATTTTCCCAATCAGTAAATAGTCAATCTTTTAACTTTTTAATCTACTCATTTTCTATAAATACCAAATTTTTACTGCTGCAGACTTCAGTTTTTCAGAGTACTTCAAAGATGAGAGACACTTTGAATTAGTCACTTAACTGCCAACTTTATTCAACTTACTTATCTGAAGCAATACAACAACAATAGCATATTACTATCACTCATCTTTTTGACACAAAAAAATGATGGCAGAAATTAAGAATTTATCAATACTCAACAAATCAAATCCAGAAACTGGACATTCCACTCATAATTTATTTTATCCTCTTAGCAAGAAGAAATATTAAACAGATTTTCTTGAAGACTAACTCCCTACATTCCAACTATAACCAAAATTACTTTTATTCAAGGTTGGTTTTATTGTGATAAAACTTACATATGTTATAAATGGGAATGTCTGGTTGAGAAATAGGAGTATGTTGCTAATGTCACAGCAACATGTATAAATGGGTGTAGTTAAATGTGTTTCTTCAGGAACACAATCCTAATGCCACCACACTGTACATAAATAAATGATGACAGTTGAGTGATTTTGGATATTGGCATGCGAGTTATTTCTATGCCTTTGATATTCTTTTTCACTACCATGATACCACCCACATTTAAGATCAAAGTGTTTGTTAAATCTAATGGGTTCATTATGTACATAACAATAATTGCACATTGTTAGGCCATGGTTTTCTGTTTACTGCTTCATTGGAAAACCAAACAGTGCCAATACATTCATCAGAAATAAAGGTCAATGCCAGAGTATGATTAGCTATTCTTGGAGTGATAGTAATGACTCAATTCAGTTTTTAATTTTCTTTTCCAACCAAGTTGTGCCAACATATCCTGATTTTATAAATTTTAAATATATTATTTATTTTAGTAAATTAAGAGAGGTAGGATGCAAAATTAGCATATTTCCTGGTGGAGATGATTATATATTTTTTAATTTCTTTGCTAAGTTGGCACAGGAAAAAAATACACTGATAAGGAAACACAGGGAACTTGTAGCAATGGAGAAACAAACCATGAAAAGAAATAGCAAACCAGCATTTGATCGATCTAATATATTAACACATTCTATCTTAATTCTCGGAGTTACTTAAAAGTACAATTTTAGCAATTCTCAGTCTCAGTTTCAAGTCATTCTGACACCCTCTCCAATCTTCATTTTATGGTGCTAATTAATATTTTCAAACCATTCTTTCTTTATATTAACTTTCATATTAAGTCATGAGCTAATCAGCATCTTTCTTAATTTGTTAATTTTAATGATTGTAAAGTAAACTAAAAATGGTATATAAAAAAATGTGACTTTCAGCAAAATTTCAAAATTAAAAAAATATTAGTCATTACTGTCACTAAATAAGAGTGCAGCTATTCTCAAAAACTAGAAAAGATACTTTTGTTATGATTTTTGTATAAGGATTTTCAAATAATTATTAACGCTTTCTAAAAATGTTAAAAGCTAACATTCAGATTGGCTTCATTTTCTTACAAATTTTTCCTGTATAAATGAAAAGCACTATTCACAAAAATATATTTTCATTATTAAATTCATTCATATAAGGAACATTTTAAAGGATTTTTATTTTTTAAATAATTATTTCAAGTATAATCAATTTATAATTATATAAATGATCTCATAATAATTAAACATGTGAACTTACAGATAAAAACTGAACAAATGAATTAAGTAAATGTTTACCTGGAAACACAGCTTCAATATACCAAGCAAGTATTAAATAAATAAGGCTATCAACTAGCATGAGCATCATACACTGCAGCATGCTAAAGCCATCATCAGGCAAAGGACTAGAGTTCAAATTGGACCATTGCAATCCAACAGCTTGTTCTTCATATCTGGCAATGTAGCTACACCCATATCCAAAGGCAACATTTGATGATAAACACTGAATTGACAAAGAATAATGCATTTCATCAATTAAACAATTCAAAAGTTCAGTCATTTCACTTGTTAAGTTCATGAAAATAAATATGCAAGTTTAACTTATTTTTTCAAAAAACAGTTTGTTATTGTTCATATTACAATTATGCACCATTTTTCATAAATTTCATCTGTAACAAAGATTATATCTGAACTCCAAAATTCCAAAAGTAAAACACAAACTCTTATAAGAGCTTACTTAAAAAAGAAAAACAAATGCAAAATTTAATCACAGATAAAAACTGGTCTCAGACAAATAAGTGATTTTACAAGAATATAATCAATAAAAATGATTAAGAAGTACTAAGAATATTCAAGAAAAATCAAAGAAATATAACTAAACATTATTAATATCTTAACTATTGGCCCAATTTAAAATTCAGTCAGTTAAGTGCCATACGTGTTTCGTGCTTGGGTGATCATGTCTCTCTCAATCCATCACTGACTAGGCAGAAAATTTTTCTGCAGTAGGTTGCCATTTCTTTCTGCAGTAGGCTGATTGCGAGCCAAGGCTACAGAACACAATCTGTCCTGCTATTCAACCCATAGCTAGAGAAAGAAGAGATGGATTAATACCTTTCCCAAGTGTATTTGCATGTAAGTTAATGCAATGAATTCAACTGGAATTCGCACTCAGCTCTCCAATTTCTTATCTCCAGCCAATATCCATTGCACAACAACTTGTAGTAAGAAAAAATATACGAGTTCACATTATTATAGATGATTAAATCAAAAGAAATTCTGCAAATATAAATACTTAGTGATTAAGGTTAAGATTATGAGATTGAATGATCAATGTTCAACAAAAAAAAAATGCCTGTTATTGATATTTTTAATATCTATCTCTTAAATTATTTAGTTAAATTTACTATTTGATTAACTGAACTGCAGATTGAAAGATAATGCAGCTAATTGGATAATTTAAATAATATTGCAGCATCTGAAGAAAAATGAAACTACTTACTGCAAATCTCTTGAGGGATGTACTCATGTAATCCTCCCATTGAATACACACATTGTAAGGGAGATAGAGGATATAGTAAATAAACCCTCCACATATTGCTGCTAAGTTGGCACGGGAAAAAAATACACTGATAAGGAAACACAGAGAAATTGTAGCAATGGAGAAACAAACCATGAAAAGAAATACCAAACCAGCATTTGATCGATCCAATACATGACCAAGCTATAATGATAAAAAAAAAAAAAAAAAAAAAAAATGAAATGATTATCATCATCATAATGATTCATAAGAAAAACACACAGAAATAAATTAAGTTTTCAATTGAGCACTTAAACCAAAACACAAACAAACACACACATCTGTTTTTAGTTAAAAGTTAAAACTGAATCAAATAGCAAACATCTTTTTGGATATGTACAGAAATTATAGAAAACATTTAATTTGTACTGAATAACCAGTTTTAAAGAAAAAATTCACAAATTCTTAGAATACTTTATATTCTCAAAATGTTTTAATAAATATCACAAAAAATTTTTTTCACAAAAAGATAATACTGAGATAAACAACAAAGAAAACATGAATTATATATGGAAATTAAGAAAAAAAAATGTAATTTCTATGATTTAAGATATGAAAATTAACTTTCAATGGTTACTTGATAATTATTATCCCCACAGTATCATTAATCCATTCAAGCTTTGTATCATAAGCTTTATTCTAAATCCTTAATAAGTAATAAAAAAAATTCTGAAACAGCACATACCTTTAAGGTCATAACTAACAGTATAACAGAAAGTGTCATAATAAGGAAAGCATCACAAAACCAAGCTAGCCAATGCACACCATTGCCAAGTCCCATTATTTTCATAACCTCCTTTAAACGTTTTTCTTTCTCATACACAACACTCTTCACAATCATGGCAACAGAGAATATCCAAGCCAATACCATGAACAAAGGAAGGCTTTTTGATATGGTCTTAGTAAATCTGAAAACAATTTGAAAAGAAAATGTGAACTTTATATGAATATTATTTCATTAAAATGTGAGGTAACAAACATATATGAGAACTGTATTATGAAATTTATAAACTTTTTTCTTTGCTACAAATATTTCTTAAATATCGTCAGGTTTCTTAACCATGTGTATGAAGTTATAATTTTAATTCAGTAGTCATGTACCCTGTCTTCTCTATGGTCATCATGGCTCTCCACAATTTTCTGTCCTTTGTAGATCTTAATAAATTTTGTCCGTCTTATCTTTCTTAAACCTTGTTCCACCATCCATATATTCTAGTTCACTAGGTAGGTTATGCATGGTTTTCTTCTGTTCCTTTTGCCTTCAAGCTATCCTGTCAGTATCAAATTTTACAAGCCCGCTTTCCTTATTATGTGCCCAAGAAATTTCAAGAATCTCTTCCTGATGTTAAGTATAAGGGTCCTTTTTGTTTCCATTTTCTCTAAAACTTTGTTGTTTGGTCAATGGTATTCTCAGTATCCTTCTGTAGAACTACAGTTCTGTTGCTTCAAATCTCTTGTTCATCTGTGAGGAGATTGTTCAGTAACCACTGCCATATAAAATGACTGATATTACATAACAATTCAGTAATCTCTTCTTTGTTTCTAAGACAATTTTTTAAAAGGTAAATAAAACTATGATTAATCACCAAGAAGTTCCAAGTTATTTTCTGATACCCGACATATCAGAACTCTCTTAATAATGTCCAGTGGTAGAGAATTTACATAATCAGCTCAAATAATAGTGAGCAGTAAATACATTATTAAGAATAATAATTCAGAAATATTTTTATAAAGAAATCATCACTACATTTCTTTTAAATAAGTTGTATAAAACTAACACAGCTATTTCATTGACTAAATTAGGTTAAAAATTTTTAGAAAAAAAAAACTAACTTATCTTGCAGGTAACATGGATAAGGGAATTGTTGAGTGAAAATTCCAGTGATGTTGTCTTGTCCTGTCTGTTCCCTAATGATTGCATGGTCAATCATATCTTGAAGATAAATAAAACCAAAGGTGAGATATTTCATGTCTGGTAAGGTACGAGCTCTGGGACCAGGAGTCCACCATCTGTAAATGAAAAAGTTTCTTGTAAATAATTTCAGTCTAAAACTATCATAAAAATAATACAGTGTTTTTTTGTTTTTTTTGTTTTTTTTATAATCATATCGCCCCAAGCAAAGCATTTTACTGCCACTGTTTTGCAGGGGGTAACATAGGAGGAAAGTTATGAGAAAAGAGTGATAGGTTATAGGGGGGTGTCAGGAAGTGGGTAAGAGAAGGATGAGAATACTGATGAGAGTGGAGTGGACAGAGAAAGGAGCATGAGAAAGAGGATGCAGGTTAGTGAGATAGGAGATGACTATTGACTTTACATTTAAATTCTTGGAGATTGTAGCTGTCAGGGAAGCAAGTAAACAGAAGGGAATTCCACAGGCGGAAAGTGCGAGAAAAGAAGATGCTGGAGTAGAATTTGCATTTACATTTTATTGGTTTCACAGTAAAAGGGTGGGACCTAGTTGCTAATCTTGTGGCTCAAGTAAATTCATATATAGGAGGCACCAGTGAGCTAAGTTCATCGGAGCAGAAGCCATGAAAGTATTTGTAGAAGAAACACAGGGAAGCCACATTGTGCTGGTGAGAAAGTGACTGTATCTGAGCTGCCAAGTCAGGATCAATCATATAACAGATTCTCCATTGGATTTTGTCAAGGACACCTAGGTGGATAGCAAGAGCACATGACCAGATATGGCAGCAGTATTCAATGCATGGGTGGATGATAGATTTATATATGTGCAGGATTGTTTCAGACAGGAAAAACTTCCTGGCCCTACACAGAAAATTGACTTTCTTAGCAGCAGATTTAGCTATGGATTCTATATAGTCATTCCGCTTGAGGTCTGTTGTGAGAGTTAACCAGAGGAGGTGCAGTGTTTTGCTTTCAGGGAGACTAGACTGATCCATGCTAATGGGGGGTAGAAGCAATTGTCTGTCATGAATAATAGATAGCAGTTTCAATTTGGCAGCTTTAAAATTGTTATTTAAAATTATATTTTTAAAATTTTAACAATTTTTACCATAAAACTTCATATGTAAACAAAACCCAATGTCTTCAAATTACTTAAACATTTTGTACATTTTTTTCTTCAAGTTTTTCAATTTCTGATTATTTGTATATAACACCTCTTATGAAGAATAATTGCATAAATTAATATTCATATTTAATATTAAATTTTAAGCTTGTATTTCACATTATTTTTCTTAATATGACAATCATAACATTTGAGTGATAAAAATTATACACATCAGTAGCAATGAAATAAGTGCAATGTTAATAATTAATATAATACAAGCTGTTTATATAAGGATGTGCGTTGTGGTGCAGTGGATATCAGCTCGGAACGAGAAATCGGGAAGCCGAGTTAAAATTCCAATTGAATTCATTGCATTCACTTATGTGCAAATACCCTTGGGAAAGGTATTAATCCATCTCTTCCTTCCAGTTATGGGTTAAATAATAGGACAGATTGAGTTCTATAGCCTTGGCTGGCAACCAGTCTACCACGGAAAGCAATGGCAACCTACTGCGGGATAATCTTCTGCCCAGTCAGTCATGTCCCTTTCGAGACATGATCGCCCAAGTGTGTTTCACGTATGGCACTTAACTGACTGATATAATTAATGATACTACATGTAGGAATTAAAACTAATTCATTCTAATGATTACATATACAGTGATACAAATTCTGATAGTAGGAGAATAGCCAATGTTTTATTTCTGCATCTATTGTATTTGAACTCAGAATACACAACTAAAATTTCAGCTTTTCTTATTGCTGCCCACTGACTTTATTACTACTCCACAATACCTCATTTAGCTTTAGTCAGTCTCTACACTAACAAACCAACTATTTCTGATAAGTAAAATTTGATTAATTATATAAACCTTGGTCTAAAATTCGTTTCAGGAAGTTTCAATACAGCACTATTGTGTATTGAATGTCGGGAAAAAGACGGTTGGCAGGAATTTATGCAAGCAATAATAACAGGGTATAAACATTTCACCCCATGCAAAACAAGCCATTAAGATACAAACATGGTGTTACCGAGTGTGAGAGAATATGAGAAACAAAAACCTTCATAAGGAAAAAGAACAATTAAAGAACAAGAATTAATACCAAAAATAATGATTAACACTCATTTAAAATTTTGGAGATCAAAGTTGAATAGTAAGCAAGAAAAAGGCAGAGAGTTCCACAAACAATAAGTGTGAGAGAAGAAACTGTTAGCTACATTTAGCCAATTCAACGATAAAATAATGAGACCTTGCTACCAATCTAGTACTGCTCTTAAATTCATAAAGTCAAGGTACCACAGAGGAAAGTTCATCAGAACAATTACCATAAAAGTATTCATAGAAAAAAAAGACAGAGAAGCTATGTTACAGCAGTAGGAAAGCAAAGGTGTGATGCCTGATCAGGATGAATAATATTGTAGACTCTTCTTTAGATTTTATCAAGAATCTCTAAATATATTGCAGGAGCAGCAAACCAGATATGGCAGCAATATTCAAAGCATTGTTGAATGATAGAGCTATGTGTAAGAAAGATTTGTGCAAGAAAAATTGCCTAGTACAACAGAAATTATATATATATATAAAATTTCTGTTGTACTAAACAATTTTTCTTGCACAAATTTTTCTTACACATAACTATCATATATATATATATATATATATATATAAACTTATTTATAAATGGAACTTTGTGTGTGTGTGTATGTGTCTGTCTGTTACCTATAGACTCCCCAACAGCTGAACCGATTTTCTTGAAAATTTACAGTTGTACTATAAGCGTCTGCAAGTGTTCTTAGCTAGGTTTTGCATCAAGGTACTCCCGATAAATATCAAAAATCGATAATCGAAAAAAAATCGGGTTATAGAAGGAGTGGTCCAATTTTAATCAAATTTGATACACTCATAGACAAAGACATAAGAAACGATACTCAGAAGTTTCAAGGTTGCAGTTCTTACAATAGTGCAGCAAATCGATAATATATATATATATATAAAAGGCAAGAGGTTTGTGTGTGTGTGTCTGTTTATCTGTCTGTATGTCCTTTATACAAATCCACAATATTTATTCGATTGTCACCAAACTTCACACAAATATTCTTTAGGCTGAGGACCATGGATTAGTTTTAAAGCTTTCATTACACCCGAGCAACACTGGGCTATACTGCTAATATATATATATATATATATATATATATAATAATAATATTTATTAATAAATCATAACATTGATATGTTATAATATCACTACAAAAGTAGCTATTTTGTTTCGACACTTTTTGTGTCTTTTCAAGTGATGTTGTTATTTCAAATGAATGGCTTTAAAAGGTTAAGAACAAGCAAGACCTCTTTTATCAGGGAGGCATTATTGTATGTACAATGTGGACCAATCAGAGTAAAGCAACTTTTACTTTGGAGAATATGTGGGAAGACTTAAAATTAATCTTGGTGGGCATTGGTATTAAAATTTTATAAAATTAAGATCAGCATTATTAATTAACTATTATAGCTACTATATTTTTGTTGCTAAAAAAAAAAAAAAAAAAAAAAAAAAAACTATATGTATATATATTTTAACAATTTTGTAGATTTAGAAAATTATTAATATTTTAGACGGGGGAGAGAAAAAAATGAACGCATACATGAATAAACTTACAAACATTCACATATGGAGAAATATTCACAAACATTAGTAAGAAAAAACATATACATAGTAATACACCCATGTATATGTACATACACAAATTTCAAAATTTAGTTTTTATCGAGATGTCAATTTGTCTGTTAACTTTTAGGCAGGCTAAATTGCTACATATTGGATACAGTCACGGCGGATTCATAGAATCACTGGCCTCATATGAATGGGGTCAGGATAGACATAATCATATAATATGATTATGTCTATCCTGACCCCATATATGATTATGTCTATCCTGACTATCATATATATTTATTCCCGCTTATGTGTTCATGCATTGAAATATGATTCATATTTCAATGCATGAACACATAAGCGGGAATAAATATATACTTACGCAAAACCATAAAACAAACTTAAATGCGTATGCATGTGCAAAACGTCATACATATATATATATATATATATATAGAAAGAGAAAGTTCAATACTGTTCATATGAAGTTATGACTGTAAGCCTCGGTTGTTTAGCTCGCGTGCGCGTGTGTCTCTGCGCATGTCAATGGTTGTATATATGTAAAATTATGTCTGTGTATGCGTAAGAGGCGTCATGACAAAAATACATATTCCCACCAAAGTCAATCCCACCTTCAACAAAAGTTCATCAATCTCCGTATACATCCAGTATTTTGAAATAAAATTAAAACAGTTAGTTAGACGATCAAAAAAGCATGAAACTTAAGAAATATATATATATATATATATATATATATATATATATATATATATATTAGAATATATAGAATATATATATATATATATATATATATTAGAATGGATTTTTGATTAATCTGAGAAAAATAATGTTGAGCATGAGCCAAGTTATTTATCTCAATTATCCTTTTTTCAGCACTGAATGGAGTTAAAGGTTAGATGCTCTTTCTTATGTGCTAAAATCCTGTTAAGTCAAATTCAAACCTGAATGATTCCAGGTACTAATTTATTTTACTTTATTAAGATGCATCTAGCAATTGATTTTTTTTTTTATTTATCCTTTATTATATCTATAATTCATAATTCACACTAATTTGACTTCTGTGTGATTTTTTTCAAGTCAATTCTCTTCAATCTCAATACATATCAGTTCTATTTAATATGTAACTGAAAAAAGACCAAATATTCTCTATAGGGTTCAACTCAGGACTATGACTAGGCACAAGTATGAATCAAGTGGGCTTTATCTAAAACTACTTTTAGTGGTCTTTGCAGTATGAGCAAAGAGCATTAACACATTGTAAGAAAGTATATAAATATTCCTTATTAAAAAAAATTAAAAAAAATAAACAAAACAACTTTTATTTGTGAGGAAGCCTTTCTGCAATATTCTACTGTATTGCAAAGCACTGACTTCACAGTGAAGCAAATCACAAGTAGCCACAGCTGAAAATGTTTTCTATACAATAATACTTACATCTCTATGCTCAACTATAGTAGAAGATACATTCATTATTGCTTTTCTCACCAAACTTTTAAAAATATCTTCCTGTTCTTGTTCAACATAAACCTTGATTGCAAAAAACTCTGTTCAACAAATCTGTATTAAATTTTCCATATTCTATCTTAGAATAATCTTTCATGCTACAATCAACATAAAAAAATCATATTCACTCAAAAATTCAGCTGGAAAGCCATATTTACTATTTCATATTGGAATGGGGATAAAAACTGATTCATATTCAATTAAGAATTTTTTCCCCACTTCAATTATTTAAATGAAACAAAATATATTTTCAAAAGTGCATCAGTATGTAAGCCCCAAAATATTAATACAGCAATAATGAAATAAATTACAGCATAGAAAAATGCAAAACAAAAAAAAAAATAGGAAAAACAAAGTTAAATCTGCTGACATTACCAGAGAACTTTGCTATCATTTAATAAGTAGAGGATAAGTGAGTAACAGAAATGTGGATTGGTTGATTATTTGTTTGACCAGCATATCAACCCCTGTTGGTCATTTAATGATGAAACTGATTTTTTTATGCAGGAATGTTGTGAATTTTTTTTTAAATTGTTTTCAAAATATGACAAGTTGTATGGTTCAAAATCCAAGCTCTATTTTCTATAGAAGTTTTAAGTATTTTATTTTCTTTGGATATTCTATTATTTGGGCAGTAGGTACATTTTTGAAGAACATGTTAAGATTTTGTGCTTGGTAATAATTGCTATGTATTTTTTGTGCTTCTTGCATTCTATCAAGATATGCTTGATGGTAAGAAATTGGTTGCAGTGGGTACATTGATTTATATTTTCAGCCTTGAGTGTGTGTGTGCTTGTCCAATACTTATTCTATCTAAGATTTTTTATCCATCTATGTAGTCTGTTTTATAGTTACAATATTTGTCTCTTAATTCTCCATTTTGTTGACTGACACACACATACAAAAAAGAAGAAACAATGCTAGGTCTATGTGAACTTTGAAGATTGTCCATAGAGCTACCTTGTTTATTGTGATAGTGTTACATTATCAGGATCTTTGTTTATTTGTTCTACTGCTTCGTTAATTAGAAGTCCAAGTAAAAGGATGGCTATTGGTTAATTTCTAGACAACTAGATATATTGAGGTTCATATGTTTTTTGGTATGCTAAGTCATTTGAGTTGTATTATAGTTTTAGTGCATATTGGAGGGATAATTCTTCCCATCTCAGAGATAGAGGTTGTTCATTGGCTTCTATATAGAGACTTTGCATTGATGAAATCCAGAAGGGTCCTGGACTTAATCTCAGTCCTTGATTTTGTATGGTTAGCAGTTTTTTAAAGACAGGATTTGTGTGGCACTGTAAATGATGCATCCATAGTCTTATTTTGATCTGATATATGACCCATTACTTTTTTATCAACATTTGGTTATTAAAGATACATAGATCAGATGACCCTAATAAAGATTCTATAATTTTACCAGTTTGATTGGGATCCCTACAGCCCCACATTTTGCTGTGTGTATTAAAATCTTCCATTTGTAGAAAGGGTGTGAGAAGTTGGCCAATTTCTATTTCAATCTTATCCAGTCTATGTTTTGGAGGAATGTAAATTGAACAAAAGGTTCAATGAATTGAAAGTTTTACTATCATGATCTGTATAGTTGTTTTTAATTGAATTTTTTCATGAAATATTGATTCTTTAACCAATACTGAAATACCCCAACTTGGCCTATTCTCTATGGTTGATACATTTATTTTGTGATAAGTTTCATATTCCTTAAAGGAGATTTCAGTTTCTCTGAGAAAGAACCCCTGCAAGAATATTATATTTTGGATTCTAATTTGTAAAGAGTAATTTGATTTAACACCTCTACAGTTTCATTGTATGATGCTTATGTTCCATTTGTCCAATTTGAGTGGTAATTATTTTATTTTACTGAGTGGATCTTAAGGATAGCTATGTTTTTTGGCTATCTACATATATTCAGTACTGTTTGTTTTCCTTGTTTGTGAACTTGTTCTTCATTGGTTATTTCTATGTTCTTGATTATTTGGGTGCTTTTCATTTGTTTTTGTTTTTTGATCTGGTGCATCACAAGTAATGATATAAATGTTGGTATCTATAATTATGTCATTTTTTTTAATGGATATTCTTTTTATGTCTGTAATGTTTTTTTGGTTTTTTTTGGATAGAATTATGGTTCTTAATTTCCTCCAATGTACACAGAGAGAGTTCAGTGCTCTTTGGAGGAATTTAAAAATTGGTGTGGGTAGACCCTTACCTTTATGTCATGGAATTTGGTCATTCTTAGTAGAATTTCAGCATCATGTTTTCCTCTATCAGTAAAATATTATTTCTAGTTTTTTAAACTGTTTTTGGAGTTATCCAAGATTGAATACAGTAGATATATTCTGCAGTAAAATTCCAGATAAAACAGCCTATAGGAAATGATGGTCAGCCATATCAAATGTTAACTGATCTAAATTGATCAGCATAGGGTTGGGTTATTGGATTTTACGGCATGTCAAATCCTATTTGGGTCATTTTATGTCAAAGCCTTGTTTATTTATGTATACAGGGTACTTATTTTGTATAAAAGGTTGGGAGGTTGTTGGGTTTTATGATCTGTTTTTTCTTATTTTGTTTTTTTCTTTATAAATCACTTTATCCTGTGATCGTTTCTGATTGTATATCTGCATACCCACATGTACGCATATGCATAGTTTATCAAATTTTTTTTTAGGAGCATACCAAGTGCAGGTTATCTTGGATTAGTCTGTTAGGAGACCATTAGATGATCCAGCAAAACCTACAATTGGCCTAAATCTGCATTTAAAATATTTAAGCGCCAATAATTATTGCATCTCTATCCTGTTTGCCCTTACTCAGTAACTTTACTACATCTATATTGAAGAATATTTCCTTGCTTCATCAATTAGGTGCCATCAAATGGGCAAAGATGAGCACCAGCCTCAAGTACACTTTTAAGAGAGATCACCTATCCAAGGGGATTAGTCTATCCTGAACTTCTTCAAAGTTTCTTGAATATTGTTCTTCATTACAGGACATTCACACTTAACTGCTTCAATCATCTCAAGGTGAAGAGAGTCAACTAAATAGACGTTAAACTAAGTAGAGTACAGGCCTGATAAAAAGCTTCTGGTATTAGTCATGAAATTCCTCACACACATATGCTTTTATTTGTAATCAAGCATCATCTATTTGGCAATGTGGCACTGGCAATATGTTGATCTATAGAATTTTAAAGTTTTTCTACACTCAATTCTGCTACCATATTCATCATTTTAACAGACCTTTTTTTAACTTGAGCCTCCTCGTTAAGTAAAGAGGTCAGTACTAATCTTACAATAAACAGTCCTGTCTGCTATAGATGTCAGTAACTATAATCAGCAGCAAACAACCTACTTCTATGAACGTTTCTAACTAAAACCTCCTTCAGTTTCTAATTTAGGGTTAATATTAGTCTGAATAAAAGGGGTGTGAAGATTTGCTCCCATGTCTTGCCCTGTCTTCAGATCAAAGGTAATAAACAAAGCTATTATGACCTTTTTTCCATATCAGAGGTGGGCAGAAGAGGATCCACATTTTGATACTTGCTTTCTCAGAATTAGAGCATTCAGTCCCAAACTGAAGAGTAGGGACCAAATTCCATACAATATCAGTATGCTGTTTCTTTTTTATTTTATTTTTTTTCAGAAATGATGACTGGTAGAATCCCTCAATGTTAAAACAGTTGGGAATAGAGCAGAGGGCTATTTAACATTAGGTCAAAGCTCAATCCCTCGAGCATAATTTCCCTAAATTGGAGAAAACATATGACCAAATAATTTCCCCAACATCAACATGTAACCTTGGACCTCATACACTGAAATCCTGATTGTTTATTCACTAGTCCTAATATTCTACATGGAATGTGATTTCTTTGGCTTTCCTATTTCTTTTTGCCAATGTCAGATTATTGCCAACAGTGGATAACAATATGTACCACATGGGAATGATCCTACCTTTTATCCCTAACAGTGATTTAATTAAGTCTACAAAAAACTATCTTTTTTTTTTTTATAAACTACAAAAACAGATACATTTTTTCCTCAATGGTTGCTTAGACTGTTGTATAAATACTGTGACAAAGAAAATATTCCAGAGAGAAAGAGAGAGAGTTTTAAGAGGAGAGTTTGTTTTCTTTATTTCCTGACTGTGCCAGTTCAGCTAACTCCAAGTGAAAATAGTCTCAACAAACAAACTTTTGTCAAGTTGAATAAAAATTTTAGCTTTGTAAATGGACAAATGCAAAACTAAATAATTGCAAATGGGGTTTGGCCCGCTTTTTAATGCATCATCGCAACACACATATGTATAATTTCTCGATTAGTAGTCATTTTAGAATTTACGAGTAAATTAATAGGATCAAACAGAAAATGTGCTTCATTTATAAAAATCTCCTGAATTCCTTAAATAGGTATATTTTTTCAAAAACAAAGATAAAGGCAAAATAAAGATTATGAAATAAAGTGAGTTGGAAATTCTGCTAATAAATCTTCTGTGTTAAATTATTTAGAAATAATGCAATAAGTAAAAAGAAAAGGTTAAACTGACCTGTCTCGAATTCTGTGTGTACTATCAACTTTGTCAGCATCCATTCTTATTTTATAAGTGACATGTGTTGGTAATTTTTCTGTTTCTCCTTTCATATCAAACACTAAAGCTGAAAAGATAATTCAAATTGCAAACAGCAAAAATTTATAAATTAAAAATATTTTGATAAATTGAAAAGAGAGAAGTAGCATATATTTTTATTAACAGAACAATTTTACAGGCAATCTTTTTCTTTGTATATCTCTGAACAAGACAATAAAATTTATTTAATGAATTAATTAGAAAATATACATAAGAATTCAAAGTCAAAATATATGTATATTTTCAGTCCACCTACTCTGAGAGAAAAGCTCACATCAACCATATTATTGAAATTTGTCATTCCACCTAAATCAACTGAATCAAATGTTTTTTGCCAAAGACTTAATTCTGTCTTTAGTGTTTATTTGCAGGAGCTTGTGGACAAACCAGACAATTGCATCCCTAGACAAATACACCCTTGATTATTGCATACTTCTGGTAATTATTTGAAGTTTCAGTTCACTTTAGTAGTGCATACCTTAAACATCTATTAGATTCTGGATTTTATAGATTATATTTTTTATTTGGAACCCATGGCTAAGTTCTGAAAATCAAACACTGGTGGAAAAAATATTTATTGGAGAGGGAAATTACAGCTACCACTATAATAAGAAAAACACTGATGAAACAAAAACATACTGGTGATGTGTAGAGCAATTTTGCAAGGCAAGAATTCATACTGTGAATGAATCAGTCACAACATGAGCATAATCAGGGACCTCAGCTGCTAAAGTCAGAGGATAAGAAGCTATGTTCCAGTTAAAAACTACTTCAGTTTCAGCATATGAACCAGCAATAAGTCTTACTGGAGCAACAATTGCTAATGAAGATGAGTTTTCAATTATCCACATGCCATCTTTATCATCAATAGGAAGAAATGTACATCAATGGAAACAAAAGACACAAAATTCACTACAGATTCCACAACAAAGAAGTAATTTTGATATACCAGAATCCTACCATTTTCTTACATTTTGAGATAAGTTTCTTGCATTTGATTCAATGATGAAAATAGAATACTAATATTTGCAACAGAGGGCAGCTTAGAAGATTTGGTAAATTCTCCTAACTGGGCAGTAGGTGGTACTTTTAAAGTCAGTCCATTAATATTTTATCAACTATATCATATCCATATGCAAGAAAGTATTCCCAGAAATTGTTGCCCTTCTTCCAGGAAAAACAAAGAAAATGTATATTCGGTTATTCACATACTTGTTGCAACTCAAACTTATTGACAGACAAATAGGAGCTCAGAAAGATTTTATTGAAATGTTCCCAGAAGTGTCAGTAAGTTCATGTCTCTTTCATTTGTCTAAGTTTATTTTTAAGAAAATCTGTTACACAGGATTATACAGAAGATGAAGTATTCAATCTAAAAATGAGATGTTTTTCTGCATTGTCATTTCTACATGTGACATCATTGAAGGTTTCAGTTACTTGTCTGATGATACTGATTTACTGCCAGAATTTAACACATATTTTGAAATGACATACATTTGCCAAACAAAGGGCGAAGAGGAATAATGCAACCAATTTTGTCAATTGAGTAATTTTTGAGAGAGATTCAGAAATCAGTTGCCCAGATCAAATACTAGTTTAGAAGGATTGCACAATGCAGCAGACTGGTAAACTGGCACCCCTCTGTAATTGTTTTGCTTTTCACTTTGAATAAAAACAAATTATATTTCCAAAACAGTCTTTTTCATTAATTTAAACAAAGTATTTTTGAGTGTTTTCATTATGGGGGATCGATTTACTAGAACGTTGCATGAGAAACTGAGCAACCCCCTAAAAATCTTTAAATATTGAATTTTTTCCAAATTTTTTTTGCTAATCTGAAGGCTTAGGGTATAATCGATAAGAATGCATTGAAAAAAGTAAAAGAAAAAAATATGAAAAGCAGAAAATATTACGGGGGGGGGGGGTGCTTTGTACATGTCCACCAACAATGCTCTGCAATAGCCTTTATCTTTTTAACACCACTATCTGGAAATTAATAGAAAAATTGAAAAAGAGACAGCTATTGCCTTAAAGAAAAAAGTGACTTTCAAAGAGGAATTCTAGTGTGACAAAAAATAAAACTGCAAATAAGAGAATCACAGCACAATTAGATAAGTATACCTCTGAATACAAAATAAATTTCTTAAAAGGGATAGCTCATAATATTTATAACTTGATTAATTTGTGAATACAATAATTTTCAATTTTTGAAAATTTTTTTTTTCAAACACTGTTAGATTAACAGTGTTTTAAAAGATATTTCCATTGCATTTATAACAAAAATGAACTTGTAATTTCTTAAATTTTATTCCTTTTTTCAAAAATTTGCAATTACTACCTATGCTTTCTTCAAAATTTATGTTAATTGCCTTTAAGGACTTCAAAAAATTATCTGAGGTACAAAATTATCCTGGGATGCATTTGTATAGGGATGCAAATGTCCTGGTATGCAATTGTTTGGGACACATGCAACTGTCACAGACCTTTAATTCTAAATAATCTTCTGTTAATTATTTTTGTAGGCTTTTTTCTAAATTTCAGTATGTAATTATCTTTGCATGATGAATTCTTTGGGTTTTCCAGATCCAGAAGAGAAAGTATGATAATGATAGAAAGGAATGGGTTGAACAATTAGGAAGAAAACTGCAAAAGTTGTCTATAAGCTCTATTTGGTTTTAAGTACAAAGAATATAAAAAATAATTATATTTTCAACAAAAAAAAAAAATATTATACTAATCTTGGGCAAAGATAAAAAATAGACCTTAGTATTCTAACTATTCTTGATATTAAATTCACTGGTTAATTACATTATAAAAACAAATAAAAACTAGCATAGTACCCATAATTATTATTTATGAAAGGGATCAGAACTTTGGTCTTGAAACAGTGTATCTGTACACTATCTAGGAATAAAATGTCACTCCTCAACCTGCTGCTTAGGATCAAAATGGATTAATAGTGCACTGTAAAAAGTATTACACACATGGATAAGCATTGCATTTTATATATGAGGATCATACAACTAATACAGAATAAAAACCGTTTTTTTTTATATTTTAAATAAAAGTATTCTTGTTTTTTATAACATCAAGGATACATGGAAACATAAAAAATACAACTGTATATAAAAGAAAATGCTCCAATCAAGTTTAATACTTACCACCTAATAACGTTGCATTTTCTACAAAAAGTATACTGTCTTTTACTAATGCCGATTCATTTGGATATGGTACAAACTTATCAAAGTTAAAACACTGTAAAAAATAGAAAAACTTAATTAGAAATAATCAAGAATATTATTTAAAATAAAAAGATTTGTGCTTCATACAAATATTTTGAGAAAGCAAATTCTTTCCCTTTTTGTTATAAATCATTTTTATGATGAACACAAAGAAAATATATTAAAAAACAGTAGATTTAAATTTTCACCATTATAAAACAATTTTTTCTTTACAGTGAATTTTATTCCATCAGAATCAGCACTGAATAAAGTAGGGCAACAAAATCAAGTGCATGTAGATGAATAAATATTGTCTTATCATGGCTTACAATAGTAACTTTTTCTCTATGACATGAAAGAATATTGAAATTATAGGAACATATGTTGGTAAAGATATGTCTGCAGATTTATATATTTTTACTTATTTGCATGTGCTTTTTAGATAGGTTTAGAAGCAACTGCACAATCAAAGAGAGACAAAAGCAACATTTCATGTTTGTTGGCAGTTTTTCTTTCACAGATTTCTCATAGAAAACCAGCATTTCAAATGCAAAAATGGATTTTTTTTTAATGCTAAAATACTTCTAATCTCACATAGAATATATAAACATATATGCACTGAGTCAGAAGAGTATAATATAGTAAAACGCTGTGAGGAAAATTAATGTTTTGATTCAAAGTTTCTGAATGTAACATTTAAGGAAGAACACCAGGCAAAATATTGCAAAATAAATATATAAAGGATATTCTCCCCACACAATTTACGAAATTATCACAACACTTCACTTCAAAAGTTTACACAATAAATACCTAAAAATTGTAAAATATAAACAATTTTAATTGAAACTTTCAGAAAAAGAATTTTCATCATTCAATTATCATTTCTTCCCACCAAAATGGCCAAAAAAAATCCCCCAGGTCTCATTTATGAAGGCGAGATATCAGGTAAGCTAATATTTACCCAGATGCTGTATAGAGTACCATGGCTTGAACATTGCCTAACACTATTTAAATATCATCAATACTACAGGTGATATATTATAAAGTTGCTTTTTTTGTAATATTCATTGCTAAAATGTATAGTCTTAAATGTATCAAATTCAGAATTATAATTATTGTGAAATTTATGTTAAAAAGGCTTAGTCATTCACATAATTTCCCAGATACTTAAAGTTTATTTAGATATTACTTTACAGTAATTTGAAATATTCAGAGAAATTTATCAAGATTCAATTTCTCAGAGAAAATATTTTCTTGTATTAAGCATATTGAACTATTTTTGTAAAAACAAAAAATGCTTTTATTTAAAAATCATTTTAAATAACCATTTCCAAAGAATGTATTGTTCTTCAAGCACTAATGGAAATTACCAGAATTAAAAATTAACACAAAAAAACAACTTTCTTAACAGTGCCAAACAAAATTCTTTTTCTTAAAATTTTAAGCTGAACTCAAAATAATAAATATAAATATTTTCCTCGGGAAAAAGGAAGCATGACTATATTTTTGAGAAAATGATCAGTTCTTACTTCAGTGTTATTTTGTTATTTAATGGATTTAACAAGTGAAAATTATCTTCATTTTTTTATAAAAAAATAAATAAATAAATAAATAAAAAATAAAAAAATACTTGATTAATTTTAAGAAAAATTACCCATGAAGTATTGAATACATATTTTTATAAACAGACACACAGATGATCACCAAATCAAATCCATTACACATTAATACATATTGGACATTTACCTTTGAATATTTACTAAAGATTCTCATCATATGCAATGTAGAATTCAGGCTTTTCTCCCAATGATATTCTGATGAATTGTCAGAACTTTCCTCTTGGGTTTGAAAGAATTTTGCATAATCAGTTTTGCATAAATTAGTAACATCAGATGTATTCACTCGATCAAATACAGGAGCCAAAATTTGAGGACTAGCATTTGTACAAAACAGCGTCTGCAAAAATCAAAAAAATTCTATTTAGTCTCAAAATGAAATACTAAGATCTTTTCTGGGGTGTTACACGAGGGATGTCCAAAAAATAAGGTACAAACATTTTTTCATCTAACAAATAAATAACATTGTGCATATGTTACTAGTTCTACTCTACTACTTATACATGTAGTTGGAGTCATGATTGGTGCTCTTGTTTTATTGTTAAATGAAGACTTTTAAGCAATACAATAATAGGATCCCCATGCAAAAAATAAATGGCATTTAAGTGGGGAAGGTTAAACAGAAGATAATCTGAAGGAATCTAGTTAGGGATATGTGGTGGATGTCATAAAACCGCCTAACAATATTGCTAGAGCAGCTCTTTTACCAGATGAGCTATATGTGATATAGTGTTGTCATGCAGCAAGAGGGCACCTTTAAACATCTCAAACAAATTCATGAACCACTGACTTATGGTCAAGTTCTACAGACATATTACAAAGTTTACCCTGTCTTGCATCTTGAATTAAAGATTAAACATATGCAATGTTGTCTTCTGTTAATGATGAAAGTATACTTCTCAGGAAACTACACTAAACTAATTCCTATTCTTTACAAGTTCTTGGTAAATTTCTATTAGATTTTTGCCCTCAGCATGAAACAAACCTTATTAAATCTCATACCTTCATGGTTTTCCACTGGTTTATGGCAGCAGTTATCTTTGTTGTGACATCACATATGCAAGAACTTGTTTAAAATATGCATGTTAAGGTTGTTAAGTATTAAGTATTACTTTGTGCTTTAACAATGTTTTTTTAATTTGGGTTAATTTATGCTTACCTGTACCTTATTTTTCAGACATCCCACAAATACATAGAGTATTTTTAAAGTCAAAAATGTCATAAAATGTGAATTTAAGTTCAGATAAAGAATATGACATTAATCCTCATATTAATAAACGCAAAAGTAAGGAAGCTACAACCATCATCACTTTATAGTTCCAATATTCTTTGCAAAACATTCACTAATTGTTTTTTTCCAAAGGAAATTATTTCATTCTCTTTTCCATATATGATATTTTGAAGACAATAATTAACTTTTAAAAAGGTCAGAACTTTATTTTTATTTTTTAAATTTGAGAAAGAATCATTTTTTTTCCAATTGCTTAGAAAACAATTTTTATGCCATGGGAATTATGATAATGCATTTATACAACCAACCAAATCTGATCCAATTTTCATGCTGAATTCTCTTAAAATATTAATGCTAACATTTTCATTTCAAATTTTATAGCAGATATTTTACAAGCTTGATTTGTTTATTAAAAAAATATCAATTTGTGAATTATTATGACTACATTAAACCATGAAAAATTAATGGAATGCAGTACATTTTTTTTCAAACTTCAGTAAATACATTAATAACTAAGTGAATCTGCCACAATCCATTTACATGGCGAAAATAAACAAGATAAACAAAAAATAAAATTGAAAGTACTTACAATAACTTTACTGAGGTTCCTTAAATTTCTTAATAATTCTCTAGGATTGTTAGCAACATTAGCACACCTTCTCATGAATATTCTTAAACTTTCAAAGCTTTCACTTGCCTGAAAGAAATTGTTTTTATGAGATTTTTCTCTGGAGTTATGATATAAGAAGTCATTAATCTTTTTGATATTTGATTATTAATTTCCAATAATCATAAATTTAATCTGCTTGATATTTAACATGCAATCAGAAAATTCTTCTTACAAAAATTTTAAAAATTCAGTATTTATTAAAGAATTTCAATACACTTTTCTTAATTAGCACTGATTAAAATTTCATAAATATAAATAAGGAATAATACATTATGAGATAATGAGAGAAATCATTTAGTCAAACCAAGTAGTCATCAATAGTCTATATTTTGAATAAAGTATGAAAGGAAAAAAATCAAACTTTATTTAATAAAAACAAAAACACTATTTTGTTTGATAAAATTTCTGATTTTTTGTTAATAAATACTTAAAACTGAAAACTATGTAATTTGCATTTTATCATTATTTGAATATATTTTAAACGGTAATACTTACAATGTAATATTTTTGTCTCTTACCTTCAATATTATCTTACGCACTATGGGTGTATCAGGCGTATAAGGTATGACACCCAACAAAACTGATTTAAGAATGTTTTTCCATATCAGCCGTGTAAGAGGGTTGGTTTCCAAAACTTTAAAAGCAGCTTTACAAAAATCAGCTAAAAGAAAAATAAAGGAGTCTTCAATACAATTAGAAATAAAAGATTTGTATAAATAGTGGGTAAGTGAATTAAAAAATATTTTTTTTAAAAAAACTGTTTCAATCCAAGAAAAAACTTCTTCAAATTAATAAGTTTTATTTATGAATTCAGTCTTATCTATAAAATAGTGGAGAGGAGGAGAGAAAAATTCTGCAAATGTTACTTATAGTTTACATTATAGCACAACAAAATATGACATAGGTTTCTACTTAACAATTAGAATTTGCATCCCTCAATATGTACATGATAAAGAAAAATATGTTAAAAACACATTTAAACTTCTCTAATACCCAAATAATTTCATAACAAAAATTGGAAAGCTTACAAAAACTACAAAAACAAAAAAGAAAATAACACAACCTCAATAAAACTAAGCACATTATCTAGCAACATAATGACTACAATAGAAAAAACATTTAAACTTAATATAAAAGCTTTTTCATATTAATTATGAATTAGCTAGGTTTTAGAATTTTTTAAAACTGTCAGCATTCAAGTTAAAGAAAAGTTCCAAAACTGTTTAAGGAAATAACACATTTAAAAATGAAAATTCTTAAGAATAATGATGAATAAATGACAGCTATTTATGATTATATTCACTTACACACTGAACTATCCAGTTCTTCAAAGTTTGGTTCTATAGCAGGACGGTTTCGATAGTCTTCAAGTCTTCGTGCAATCTTTGACTGCTGGCTGCTACCAAACTCCAGGGCTTCAGATCTCCCACAGAAAAGGTGGCTGATGCTACTCATCAAATCAGTGGTGTTAAAAGTGTCATTATTATTATTATTATTATTTACCCAAGATTCGAGTTCATTTATTTGCTTTAATGTGTTCTCCCAATTTGAGGATAATAGAAAAAAACTCTCAGTACCTTGAATGGTTTGCCACTGAAAGAGAAATAAAAATCAAAGCAATTTTTCCTAAAAAACAATCCATTAAAAAAAAGTCTTTTTTGTTTGTTTTTCAGAAAAATGAGAATATTGATCCTTAAATATCTATTTTTGTTTCCATCAACAATTGAATTTATTGTGGGAACCTACCTACAAATAAACTCTTCCATACCTTTATAATATGGCTACCAACTCTGAGTAAGATACACTGAGGAATCACTGAGTAGTAGCCACAGAGTGAGTGAATGAGTGAGTCAGGACACTGCAAGAGGAAGTACTCTCCAGTCCACATTTACTTTTGTACTACGTTTTACGAGAATGTACTATTCAACCTTATATCCAAGTTCGTGTTATCTTTCTACGACTCTTTGGTCATAACACTGGCGATGAAGAATACTCGAACTACTAAGGAGAACTTCTACATAAAAAATTCAACAAAAAAGATTACGCCATAACACTGGCAATGAAGAATACTCGAACCACAAAGAAATCTCTACCTAAAAAATTCCATAAAAAAGGTTATCCCATAACACTGGCATAGAATATCCAAACAACAAAAAGAAATCTCAAATTTTCACAAAAAAAAGTAACGTCTATAACAGTTGTACGTTAAACACAACTGATAACTAAAAAAAAGAAAAAAAACCGGACACACCAACTGAATAAACAGGCAACTTAAATATGAATTCACAGAAAGAAAAAATGACTTGAATTATTTTTTTTTCTATGCTTTTCCCTTCTTTCAAATATATCCGGCGTTCGAAACCAACAACTCAAAAATACTTACTAGTGAAAATTGTAAGTAAAAAATTATTTTTCTTCCCCCCTCGTTGCTATAATCAAAAGCATTTCATTGTTCTTCTCTTCCCTCAACAATACAGGAAAAAAAAGGAAGAAAAAAAATATATTTTCTGTTTTGCAACATGGTTGTTATGCAATTTTTTTTTCTTTCTTAAAGAAAAAAAATTGTAGCACCTAGAATGTATTAGCAAAAAAAAAAAAAGATTAAAAAAAATAAAAATTTATCGCCAGCTTGAGCTGAAAAGTATTAAGGAAAAGAATTACTTTTTATTTTCTTCACCCCACTTACAGAAGAAAAATTGTCTAAATTCCGTTTTTTTCTCTGAAAACACATATTTGAAGACGTTACAGAGGACTTTAAAGCAATCATTGTTCAGATGATGAAAGCACAACTTGATCATCAACAAAAGACTGAGGAACGTATGTTACAGCAGCAACAGCAAATGGAACAAAAACAACTACAGCAGCAACAAATGTTGGAAGAAAAATTGCTCCTACAGCAAAAAGAACAACAACAGCAGAGAGAGAAACAGCAGTTTTTCCTTGAATTACAAAAACAACAAGAAGAATTACTTCTAAAAACATTAAGTAAAAAGGAATTTAGTGAAAACAACACAATTCGGAATTCGATAAAGACATTCAATTATCTTCCTGAAAAGATAAAACATTTGAAGCTTTCTATAGAAGATATGAAGATTTTTTTACGGTAGACTGTAAGGATTGGTTGAATGCTTAAAAGGTTCACCTTTTGAGAATGTTGGGAACAGCGGAACATAGTAAGTTCATTGATCACATTCTTCCAAGAAAAACAAGTGAATCAGGGTTTGATGAAGCAATAAAAACTTTTGTCTGAGTTATTTAGCCCTAATACAACACTATTCCACAAAAATAGAAGTGTTTCAACTTGTAAAAATGGTATGATGAGGATTACCTTACATTTGCGTCCATTGTAAATAAGCACTGTGACAATTTTCATTTGGTAGAATTGTCAACTGACAATTTCAAATGCTTAATATTTGCCCAAGGTTTAGTCTCCACAAAAAACTCAGAGATAAGACAGAGTTCTATCAAGACTAGAAAGCGAACCAAGTCTCACACTGCAAAAACTAGCTGAAGATTGCCAGCATGTAATCAGTGTTAAGCGATTCCAAAAATATTGAGGAATTAGGCATATCGTATGTTAGGAGAATTAGGTACAAGCCAAAAAATTACTCCCCTAGAAAAGGTAGAGAAAGCAAAGAGTATGCCCATTCACAATCAAAAAGTAGACGACCCTTACAGAAACAAAAATTACCCACAAGCCCATGCAGGCATTATGATGGACAACATTGAGTGGCAGCTGCTTCTACTGAAATAAGACATGTAATAATTATGGAAAAATTGGCCACAAGGGGGCGCACTGTAGAAACAAAAAGAACAGAAACAGAGACAAACTAGATCAAATGAAAAAGTAGATAGAAATCTACAAAAATACGTCGTAGTCAACATGATAAACAAAATAGTTATGCTGCAACTAGATTCTGGCTCGGATCTCTCAATTATTAATCTTCACACTTGGAGGAAATTAAAAAAAAACAATGATGAAAAAGGCAAACAAAACAGCTCATGCAGTAACAGGAAACAAAATCAAATTTCAAGGTGAGCTAATACTACCTGTAACACTAAATGGCATCACAAAGAAACTAAAAGTTTTCATCCATAAAAACTCTGAGAACCTATTCGGAACCGATTGGATGCAGCGGTTTAAGTTGTGGGACCAACCAATAAACAATTTTTGCTAATATAACAAATATAAAAATATATATGAAAATATAACAACGAATGCCCAAGACCTGAAAGACAAATTAAAAGAAAAATTTTCTGAAGTTTTCTCGGCGGAGGTAGGGAAATGTACTAAGACAAAAGCCAAATTTGAGCTGAAAGAAAATGGTCAACCCATTTTTAAAAGAAAAAGAAATGTAAAAATAAAAAATGTATTAACATCAGAACTATTTCTGATTCACTTTAACAGATCAAATGGCCAACAGGGAGGTGTGTAGACACGGTTAAAAGAGCATTTAAAAAGCTCAAGGAACTCCTACCAACATAGCATTACAGCAGTTTTTACAAGTTTATCGCATAATGCTGAATCTAAATACGCCATCAACTGGCTCACCAGCAGAAACCATGTTTGGCAGAAAGGTGAGATCCATGTTTGACAAATTAATTCCAAAACAGTCAAAAATATGTAAGACTGAAAAAGAACGCAAGAAACCGATTTCTCCCAGGTCAGAAAATCTTCTTTAAAAGTTTTCAAAAGAATATGCCATACTGGGAGGAAGGTATGATCACTAGAGGGATCTACGAAATGGTGTATATTATACAGGGACCAAGACATACTCACAAAAGACACATTAATCAAATTAAAAAACAGCATGAAATGGATTCTAACAGCACACAAGATGAAGTAGAAGGACCCATCGAGATCATTTACGATACATCTGACCTCGAGTCCCCGCAACACACGCTCGAACAACAAAGGTTGAAGAGAAAGAGAAAATCTACCAAGCCTTTAACAATCAATCCCAAAAAGAAAAGGTATTAATTGTCAGGGAAAGGATAAACCCTTTTACAAGTAAAAGGCTTGGGAGTGGGGTATTGTGGGGACCTACCTATAAATTAACTCTTCCTCACCTTTATAATATGGCTACCAACTCTGAGTAAGATACACTGACACTGAGGAGTCACTGAGTAGTAGCCACAGAGTGAGTGAATGAGTGAGTCAGGATGCAGTGAGAGGAAGTACTCTCCAATCCTTGGTTTACCTTTGTACTACGTTTTACGAGAATATACCATTCAACCTTATATCCAAGTCTGTGTTATCTTTCTATGGCCCTTCGGTCATAACAGAATTTAAAAAAAAAAAAAAAAAAAAATCAAATTGCTGCAACTAAATCATTCTTAAAGGAAAAATATTTCCTTTTCATAATAAACGAGGTTTAGGCAGCAATATTTTAGGTTTTTAATTTTCTATCATAGAATCCTTACCATTTTACCTTTCCAAAAATCATTCTATTAATAGCTAAATACAAACACTACTACTTAAAATATTTCTAGGATATCTAAAAACTAAACTGAAATCTACAATTGGATAGCTGTTCAATGTCAAAAAATAAAATTAAAATTACAAACAAAAAACTAATTAGCTGAAGTTGAAAAATCATAAAATTTAAATCTTGAAGAGCTTATTGAAAATTATTCATGAACAAAATTGTCATATAACCACATTGTAAGCATGTAAGCTCTGGGGATTGTAATGCACTGGGGCCACAAAACAAGAATAAAAATGTAAATGGTCAATAAAATTAAGCCTATAGATTTATTGATACTTTCAACAAAATCAATATTTAAACATGAAACACAAGCTGTAAAGTAGGAATTAACACATACTTTTAAACAATTTACCATAAACCTTGAAAAGCACCAAATTTCAATATATCAATGATAATTGTTACACCATACATATGGAAATAGTTCAACATGAATAAGGAGTTATTAATAAACACCAACACATGTGAAATTTCTTTGTAGAGAATTGATTTATAATTGGCTTGATGTCACTACTGTTAAGAATGTCATTTTCTATGTACATAATTGTAATCCAGTTTAGATACTCCTGCCCCATTACACTACAAAGTTGATTCTTTATAAATTTCAAGCTTAAAAATGAGCTGGTCTATATTTCATGAACACATGGCCCAGTGGATATAGTTGTTTAGTTCCAGTGACTTGACTCAAAGAGTTGTGAGTTCAATACCATGCTACAGCATAGGTGAACAAGTAACTTAGAGAGTTACGTTCAAGGGAGATAACTCATGACTACCAGAAGTGGCTTTGCACAAGGAATGAGAAGGATATACCCCAGTGATCATAATAAAGGGTTCGGTTCAAAATTCCTAACCCCTAAAGAAGGCTGGAGCATACACCGGCCAAAATATTGTGGAAATAGCCACAAAGATGAGGTCAATAGTATAAATAGTGTTGAAAATGAACATTTTCCAAGTATAGTTGGTTATTACTATACCACTGAATACTGGGTGCAATTTCAATATTTAAAACAGGTTTCAAATTGTCTAAATTAATGTTTCTGTACAATGCAGGAAGAGTCTTACAATTTTCCTTAAGAACTAAGTAAAAGTTAAAATGTTTGCATTCATTTAGAAAATCACCATAATCAAGGTCTTTATTAGCCAAATATTTACACTTTTTGTTTAGCATATCAGAATCAATTGTTTTCAATTGACTATAAAAAAAAACAAACACCGATTTCCAGATGGCACTCAAGATATTGAGGAAACTAAAAAGAATGGATTAACCATTAACTGTAAAAAATGCACAGTGATCACCAAAAGTTACAAGTCACAAAAAAAAAACACAAAGAAAGTTAACTATTATAGATGACAAAGTGCAACACTAAAATCTGAAGGTGCATAGAAATATTTAAAGATGCCTTTCAGAAATTAAAGTACTAAAGGATAGAAAAATGCTCTTAGAAACAAAGAAAAGTGTGCTAGACTGCTATATAGCATTTCTTAAATGAAAATGAATGCCGCATAATCTCCTCACATAGAAAGAAGAGAACTGAAACAACAAATACATGGTTTTACTAAAGAATGCTGAGAATACATTAAAAAGAGTACATGAAGAAAGTTTAAAGGAGAATAGAAACTATGAAAAAAATTATTGCTAACAATCAATGATAACTGAAATAAATAACGATAGCTGAAATTTCTGGGACACATAAGGAAAAAAGGCTTAGAGAATTTAACACTAACAAAGCATAATTAAGGTAAGTGAAACAATGAGTAAACTAGCTGATAAGTGAGTAAATGAATAGCAGAACAAAGATCACAAAGAAGCAAGAGTTATTTAAAACAACAAAAGATAGGAAGTTGTAGAGAGCAATGATTGCTCATGTCTTCCAAAGATATGGTATTTGAAAGAATCCGTAAATGAACAATTACACATGACGTTCTGTTAATGATTGCTAAATTTGTCCCAAATTTCCTGAAGATACGTTTTCAGAAACCAAAGAATATTCATAACACGTTTGTCCACATCTTCTAATTGAAGGACCTTAATTGTTTTGTTCACTCTTTCAAGAATGTTGTACTTCATTTTTTCACTCTTTCTACTTCTCCCCTTATGTTCACTTCCTGATCAGTGTCAGCTGATCAAATCCAATGCATGCTTAATTTTCATGAAATTTCAATGTAGAGCAATTGAAAATATAACCATCTTGTCCTAGAGAGATACTTGGCTATAAAATAAGATGATGGTATAACCTTCTATCAATGTGTAAAAACCAAGAAAAAGGAATACTGACAATAAACAAAGAGTATTTTACAATCAGTAGACAAGACTTTTACACCCATCAAGTGGGCATAGATAGCAAAATCATTCAGTTGACCAATTCATGCAATCTAGTATAGAATGCAGACATATTTGTGGCATTATTACAATAAAAATGTTTTTTTCAAAAACTTCCTAACAGTGTCTGCTTAATTCTTTGCTTTATGAGAAAAGACCAGGATGAATTTGATTAAATGTTATACAGGTTTATAGCCTCAACTGTATTGGTTAATAAATAATTGATCAATGTGAGATGAATCCACAATAATTGACTTATTTCTTCCAGAAACTACAAAGAACATGTTGTACAATTAAATCAATGAATTCCTCTCAAATGTTTGCCAAGTGATACAATGGATTTCACTTTCCAGCATCTCCAGTGAGATGCTTTTCTGAGAAAAAAAATGGTGGGGGGATCAAATTGACTCAACAGCTCTAGAAAGTTACTATCTTTTGCTAAACCAGTAGATTGATCCTTCCCATAAAATATCAAACCACTAGAGGTAACAAATTACTTGTAATTTATTCAAATCAGGAGTATTACTATAAGTCAGTACTTCTGATCAGAGTAATGCTGTTTGAGTCATAAAAATTTATGCATCTAATTTCTTACATTAAGTTACAGGCTCCAATAACTGAATGAAGAGACTAAAAACTCAAAATGTAAAAAAAAAAAAATTCAAATTATTGGATTGAGAAGATATCATGAACAAAGTATATGTTCAGGTGTCAGGAGAAGGAAGAGTATAAAACTCAAGAAAAAGAATTTGAATTTGAAGAAGAGTGTTGAATAAAGAAGCTTACCACATGCCTAATCATTCCAAGTGAGAAGGTTGGATATATCAAATGGCCATAAAAGTAAAAAATTCGCTTCAAATAGACATCCATCCAAAGCACCAAGAAACCTAGTCTTGCACTGACCTTGAACATGGCAAATCTAAATTTTGAGAACAGCCAATTGAGTTAAGATAACTATAGATACATTTAATTTGCAAATTTTGTTCCTTTATATTTCCTTATTTTATTTTTTATTTACTTATTTTAATTTATTTTTCAGTTCCTTTACCACAATTGTTTGATCTATTTCTCATTTAATTATTGAATTAACAATCTTTTATGTACTATTATTCTGCTTCTTGATTTCTAATAAATTTACTAATTAAACTCTTTCCTGGTGAAATTCTATGCTCAATTTTCACTTAATATGAAACTTAATATTAAATAACACTTTCAGTTCCACTCTTGAAGATTGGGAGGAAACTTAACTTGAAATGCTGACCCAAGATTTATTCAGAGGCTCTCAGAGTTATCTGACAGTTTGATATTTAATTTGAAATTTAGTTTGTGTATTTTACATTTACAATTTACCACCCTCATGAAGCCAGCTGTCCATATCCTGGCACATCAAATATCTTGGCATTGCAGTCCAATAAACTAACCAGAAATATTCAACTAAAACAAACAGTTTAACAAAGAAATAAACAAATTGGCTCAATACAAGTGTCATTTTATATTGTGGAAATAGATTACTGCAAATACAAGTGTCATTTTATATTGTGGAAATAGATTACTGCAAATACAAGTGTCATTTTATATTGTGGAAATAGATTACTGCAAATACAAGTGTCATTTTATATTGTGGAAATAGATTACTGCAAATACAAGTGTCATTTTATATTGTGGAAATAGATTACTGCAAATATAAGTGTCATTTTATATTGTGGAAATAGATTACTGCAAATACAAGTGTCATTTTATATTGTGGAAATAGATTACTACAAATACAAGTGTCATTTTATATTGTGGAAATAGATTACTGCAAATACAAGTGTCATTTTATATTGTGGAAATAGATTACTGCAAACTGAATTTTGTTTATCAGACTTTTCAAAGTGTTTATGTCAGAACATTCAAGACAAATGATCTGCATTTTTTTTTTTATAAGCGTTTCACCTGAGCAAGGCATTTCACTGCCATTACTGCACAGGGGGCTGCATAGAGTGGAAAAAGGATGGTTAAATATAGGAAATGTCAGAGGGTGGGTGGTATGGGGGTAAGGATACCGAGAATGAGGGTTGGGTAGATGAGAGTGTTCTGAGAATAATTGGTAGTTAGTGTGATAGGAGGTGTCTATTGACCCTACATTTAAACACCTGGAGATTGTAGCTGTCAGGAAAGCAGACTTGTGGAAGGGAATTCCACAGGCGGGAAGTGCAAGAAAAGAAACTGTTGGAGTGGAAGTTGTGGTTACATTTTATCGGTTTAACTGTAAAAGGGTGGGATCTAGTTGTTAATCTAGTATCTCATGCAAATTCGTGCTTAGGTGGCACCAGTGATCTAAGTTCATTGGAGCAGAAGCCATGAAAGTACTTGTAGAAGAGGCACAGGGAAGCCACATCATGCCGGTGAGAGAGTGGTTGCAGCCGGTCTGCCAAGTCAGTATCAACCACGTTACAGATTCTCCTTTGTATTTTGTCAAGAAGCCCAAGGAGAGTAGCAGGGGCACCCGACCAGATATGGCTTTTCCCTTAAATGTTGTGTTGTGATATGTAAATCTTGTAGGATGCTACATGATTTCTCTTTTTATTAGTCCCGAGTTTAACGCTACTTATGTGTATATCTCATTTGCATACCACGCTACATCTCCCTAAACCTGAGAGGTTTGATGCCCTTAGTTGCTTCATGACCTCTTCTGAATATTCTGGATGGTTTACATTACTTGTTTGTTTCTCTTGTGTCCTCTTTAATTGAGATCTTGGTCTTGATTCATCTTCCTCTCCTAGGTCTGTGAACTCATTTCCACTTTCCTCCATGTTGTTCTGTTCTGTTTTGGTTTCCCCATCCTGTCTCCTCTTGTTCTTTGTTTCACATTTCTACATCTTTAGACTAGAACCTGGTTCTAATTTGATCAGCATGAGCTAATATGGGTAGCCTCTTTTTTTCCAGTAAAGCCATGTTCTGTCCTTTTTGTAGAACAAAGCTTGCTCTTTCTGGCTTTGCCTCCTTTTTTTATTGTACCAGACATTCTGCTCTGTGGCAAACAACATGGTTATTGGGGCTCTAATTTGCCTTCCCATTAAGCAGATGGACTTTGCTTTCTATCCACATGAGGAACTGTTAAAGAACTTAGAAGTAAATTAAGGAGATATGCCTTTACATTCTCATTAAATGGTGAAAACATCTTTTGTTCCAATTTTATTGTTTGAATTATTCTTTCCGCTGTGCCATTTGATTGTGGGTGATATGGTGGTATTTTATATGGTATACATCCTAAACCAAGACACTAAATTTTCATTGCAGAATTCCGGTGCATTGTCAGTGTGAATGGTCTTAGGTACACTACAAATAGCTTTCGATATTTGTTTCATGGTGGCAGCTTTCCTTTATTACTTCTAGCCAGAGAATGAGTCTACTAAGATTAAAAATAAACCAATATCTCAATGTGAACATAGCCCATGTGGACCACTGTTCATGGCTCCCCTTCTTTAGGATGTGTGTGTAATTTGGTTTGTTTAAATATTTTAATTTCCATACATTTGGGGCATCTTCTTATGTGTTCTTCAATATCTTCAGAATATTTCGGTCAGCAAACTAGCAGTCTCAATCTTCTTTGCATCACTGTAACGCTATAATGTATATCATCATGCACGCTTTTAATTATTTCTTCCTTTAAAATTTGGGGAGGCACTATTGCATCTGCATTACATATAATGCCTTTCTCTACCGTTGACCTATATCATGTTTCCTTGAAAGGTCTTTCAAAGCACCAAGAAACCACATTCTTTCTTATGTGCTCTAGTATTTTGCAGGATAACATGTTCCTTTCCACAGATTGTAAAACTATCATCCAAATTTTCACGTTCCTCTCCATTTTCATTCTGAAATCTTATTCTTGATAATGCATCTGTTACGAGGATGCATTTATATACAAAATAATAATAATATATAAAAAGTTATAGTAATGGATTCTATTGAGTCTTAAATGTTATTGCCAAAAAGGTTTTATTCATGAAGTAGCGAAAAAATAAAGAAATTAGGAATAGAACATTTTGGAAGTTAGTAGAATGTTCCAGATAGTTCAAAAGGTTCTAGAAGTATGCAAATTAGGTGTTAGCCCCTATAAAAATAGGTGTTGAGTATGGTGCCATCAGTTGATTGGAAAATGGGTTGACCTCTGCAGCTCCGGTAGATTCAGGATGTATATCCAGCCATAAGAATCCCTAAGTCAATGACAAAAAACTAAAACTTGAAACAGTTGATAAAAGGATATGCTGACCTCATCAGCACCAGTTTCAATACAAGAATTATATTTCAGCCAAAAGAATCTATCTAGTTGACGACAAACAAAAACTTGAAATAGTTGTTAATGATTTTTCTGTCATATCAACCCCAGTAAAAATTCTAGGATTGAGATCCAGCCGAAAGAATTTCACAGACAAAGTCAGAACAATTAAAACCTTAAAAGAGAACATCATGAAACTATCTGGATAAATACATATTTTTGCCTTTTTCATTGACCAAGCCAATAATTAGTCTTTATATACGCATTTAAGGATTTCCAAAAACTATAGCACTTCCCCGCCAACTTAACGGGAAAGTTATCTGACACCTTTCCTTCCCTTCCCTTTCTCTCCTTGTAACACTTTGCCGGACAGTAATAAACTAAGTCTCTTGATTTGAATACCAAAACTGTAATGTATATTTGTAAGTATTATTGTCTACTGTTTTGTGAATTAAATATTTGTCTGTATTTTATCTCTGAGTTTTGCTCAATCATTTTTATTTTTCTTATGTTACAACTAACACATAACACATCCACATGAGAAATGGTGCTTCCTTTAACATACATAATGTCAAAATTTAACACCATGATTTTAATGGCTTCCAAGGGTTTGTGACCTGATTTTAACAGGAAATTTTTATTCAAGAAGAATTCCAACAGACTACAGAATAGGATTCCTTTTCTATATTAGAATAATCACATTCTGCTGACAACAATTTTCTGGAAAGGTACATGATTAGGTGACCCTCTTGCGGTACAATAGCCACTATGGTATGTTTGCTTGCATCAGTAGTTAAAGTAACTTGTTTTCTCTGGTCAAAGATTCTTATTACTTGTCAAAGACTTTTTTTAATGCTTCAAAAGTATTATTTTGCTTCTGCATCCATGTGAATTCTACATACGTTTTACGCATTTTCACAAAAGGTGTAATGAGTTCACTATATCTAGGAAGATATCCACTGTAGAAATTAATTAATCCTAAGAAAGATTTCAATTCTTTCTTGTTCATGAGCTTCGCTACTTTCGCAATTTTGTTTTGTTAACCTCTCATCAGAGATTTCTTCTCTAGATATTTGATATTCTAGATAGGATATTTTTCACAGTCTAGCTCACATTTGTCTCTTTATAGTCATACCTGCCTGGTTTCATCTGCATAGAACTTGGTTCTGTTTTATGCTTTAATTCATCCTTAGTGTGAGATCCCATGCATATATCATCTTCATATATTTTTATGTTCTCCACTTTTCCTAATAAGATTTTCTCAATAGCTCTCTGAAAAATATGACTTGCCATTTTAATTCCAAATGGCAGGTGAGTTCATCTTAATAATCCCAACGGTGTATTTATTGTAATGACCTCTTTAAATTTGTCATCTATTTCAATTTGGTTATATGCTGATTTTAAGTCAATCTTTAAGTTAAAATGCTTCATGTTTGATAATTCATGACTCACGGTTTTGATGCTTGGTAGAGGAAATGAATCCAAACAGATCTGATGGTTAACCCCAATTTTGTAATCAACACATATTTTAACGTCTATCAGCCTTTTTATGGGCAACTATTATTGAAGCCCAATTGCCCCCCACCATGAGTGACCTGTTCCAAAATGCCCTGTTGAATCATTTCTTTTCTTTGCCACTAGTACAAGTAAAATATGTATTGGCAGTTTCCTTGATTTGATATATCTTGGATGATGATTTACTTTCAAACGAATGCTTGTTTTATAATCTTTTAGTAATCCTATTTTTTGTTCTTCAGATTCCATGGAACTCAATGTCAATGTATCAACTCTTAACACGGCTATTCCTAGCAATCCAGGGTCTTTTGTACATGCTACCAGTGTTATAAGTATGATTTCAAAATGATTTTTCATTTCAAATGTTCCTTCAATTGTGCTCAATGCTTTAATTGGGGTTCTATCAAATTGTTTTAATTGTAAGAGACTTTTTTAGCCTAGGGTTTCCCATGTACTGCCAAAAATTAATTGGAATTAGAATAACATCACTGCTGGTATCTACCTGCATCTGAAAATATTTCCCATTTATTTTCACTCTTTCCTTGGTTTTTGGCAGTGTATTTACTGCAAATAATTCCACCTGTTCTGTAGTTATTCACTCCAATTTCTTCAACTTTCTTTTTGTATTTACATCCCTTCTAAAAGTGATATTTTTTTTTTTTTTTTTTTTTTTTCAGATTAGACATGTTTTACCAAAAGCTGGGTGTTTTTTTTTCTCTTACATGCTGTTCACCAAAGTACTTGCATTAAACTTTGTATTTTTTTGTGCTATACATTTCTCTCTCGTCCTGCTGTTGGTTAAACTACTTATCAATTCTAGTTGCTGCTCAGATTTTATACTGGTTTCTAAGTTCAAATTAACATCTTGCAGCCTTTTCAATATCTTACGTTTAAATGAGGAGTTATGCATGCCTTCTGTCATGTATAACTGAATCAGTTTATCTTCTGCGACCGTTTCACCACTGCCAAGTTTTTCAAATTCTCAGAGCTTGGCCTTTTCTTTTAATTGGTGTAAAAATTGTATGATAGACACATTTGGTTGTTGTTTCATCTCAAGAAACTTTGTCCTTTCAGCAACGACTAATCCCCTCTTTGGTCTAATATTCTTTATTATTTTGACATTTTCTTTGAAGGCTTAAACTTGCAAGTTTTTGGGGTATGCCATCATCGAAACTTTCTTTACTGCTTCATAACCTGCTGTTGCGAGGAACATATCCATAATCTCATTTTGTTTTCTTTCATTTCATTTGTCTCTCAGTTTCTTTATCCTGGCCAGCATTGCAAAGCATTTAATCCACATCTCTAAGTGCTCCGGATCTTCGAGCGTGGTCAGACATTCTATCAGTGACATCATCATTGTGATGTATAAATCTTGTAGAAATCTAAATGATTTCTTCTTTTCTTGGTGCTTGTGGTTCACTTTATTTATGGGAATATCTCATTTGCAAACCATGCTACATGTTGTATGACAATTCGAATAAATAATAAATTTAATCATAATAAAGATATTTTTAATTTCCAATGGAATAATTTTTATAGTCAGTAATGCATATCTAACAAAGGGTTGAAAAATAGAAGAATATTAGAAATAAGTTATCTCCTTGACTCCCATCCATCTTCTTTACACTTTCCTCTCACACAACTCTCTTCACATCAGTGTTCTCGTCCTTCTCTTACCCATTCTCCAACACCTACTGTGACCTGTTCTACTTTCTCTTCACTCCCCTAATATGTAACTCCCTACACCACAGTGGCAGTCCTGCCTTGCTTGGGGTGAGAATTATAAAAAAAAAGTTAAAGAAAATAGCCAACTGTCCAATCCTGGAATGTTTGGTTAGACATTTTTAAAAAAAGCTAACTGGGACAATAAGATGATACTTGAAATGCTGAACCAGGAATTATTCAGAGGCTCACAGAGTTGGTTTTTTTTTTGGTTTTTTTTTTAATCATATCACCCCAAGCAAGGCGGTAACGCCACTGATGTGCAGGGGGCTACGTAAGAGTGAAAAGATTAGAAGAGAGAAAGCCGGAAACCACATACTAAACAGGGAACAAGGGATGAGCCTCTTCACCTGTTCAATAGACGCAGGTGGAGTGTGAACCGGCCGATAGTTTAGTCTATCTACTCCAATTGAAAAAAAAAAAAAAAAAAAAAAAAAAGAAAGAAAAGACTGAAAAGACTTTTCCTATATTACGGGTTCATTGGGGTAATGGATAATAGTGAAATTGTATTTTGGGAGTAATCGCAGCAAAAAGGTTGGGAACCTCTGCAGTGTATGTATTAATAAACTACATTCTAGTTTGGGGTTGCAATAAAAATCTTCGATCATGAAAGATCTTTCGCTCATTTTATCTATGAAATGGGAATAAATCTCGATCTGATCATTAACACACTCTTGTACAGAGAAAAATTAGAGTAATGGTCCTAAAATAAACGGAAATAAATCGCAGTCTTCTAAATAGTACAAGTGATTACTCTCTAACCAAGTTTATTTTAAGAGTAGCGCAAAAAATAGAATAAGCAATAAAACCAGCCAGCATCAACAAAAAACAATTTTGTTGGCCTCATGACGTAGAAGAGGCACCATTGCCTCAGCAGCTACGGGCGGATAGGATTCCCTAAAAATATTTTAGATCAAGAACGATAAATATTATCTACACTACGAATCAGCAACTTACATCACGGAATGCATGGAGGATAGTTTCAAAATTACCTGTGTAAGCTTAGTCGTAGGAAAACAGAATTCAAATTTAGATATCGTTTCTTAAGGCAAGCATCAATGTAGCATCCGAAGTCCAACAGATAATGAAATTAAAAACAGGCAATTTTTTGCATTTCAGCTATACAATCGCACCTACCTTCTATTAGCATGGACCAGGCTTGCCTCCCAGAGAGTAAAACACTACGCCTCCTTGGTCTCACACTTTCAGTGGACCTCAAGTGGAATGACTATATCGAATCCATTGCTAAATTCGCTGCTATGAAAGTCAGTTCTCTGTGCAGGGCCCGGAAGTTTTTTCCATCTGAATCTATCCTGCACATTTATAAATCTACCATCTGCCCGTGCATTGAATACTGTTGCCATATCTGGTTGGGTGCCCCTGCTATTCTCCTTGGGCTTCTAGACAAGGTACAGCGGAGGGTCTGTAATGTGATCAATACTGACTTAGCAGACTGCCTGCAGTTTCTCTCTCACCGGCACGACATGGCTTCCCTGTGTCTCTTCTATAAATACTTTCACAACTTCTGCTCCGATGAACTTAGATCACTGGTGCTCCCTAGGTTCGAATTTGCATGAGATACTAGATTAACAACTAGATCCCACCCTTTTACAGTGAAACCGATAAAATGCAACCGCAACTTCCACTTCAACAGTTTCTTTTCTCGCACTTCCTGACTGTGGAATTCTCTTCCACATGACTGCTTCCCCGATGGCTACAATCTCCAGGAGTTTAAATGTAAGGTCAATAGACACCTCCTAACAAACTAACTTCCATTCTTTCAAACACTCTTCCCACCCACCCAACTATCTATCACCCCACTTCTGACATTTCCTATATCTAACCACTCTTCCTATTTACCTCCCCCTATGTAGCCCCAAGCGCAATAGTGGCAGTGGAATGCCTTGGTTGGGGTGAAATGATTAAAAAAAAAAATAATAATAATCGCCATAGTTGTTTTTATTGATCAAAAGGGATTTATGAGCTTGGGCAATGTTCTTTCCAGGAGTTACTACACAAGCTTATAACATTTCCTATATTTTGTTCAAATATTAAAGAGTATTTTTTTATTTGCCTACACTTCTGAGATAAGGTAGTATTCACATTGTTCGGTCTGTTCTCGTTTTTATTGCTTACGTTTCAGCCGTTGTACGCTTTGGCCTTCAGGTGTTAGGAATTTTGAACCGAACCCTTTATTCCGATCATTAGGGCATATTCTCATTCCATGTGCGATACCACTTCCGAATGCCATTTAGTTAGCTCCCTTTAACTCAAGGACACCCGGTCCAGTGGATATAGTTTTTTTATTAGTACGATAATACAAAAATGAAGTGAATTAAATATGTTACCGTAAATTGGTAATATCAAAATAAAACAACGATAGCTAGAACGGTTTATCGGTTCTCTCATTAGATTGACAAAAATGTGCACAGCGACTTAAAATGAAAATCCAGACACTGTTATATGAAAGAAAATATAACAGATTAAGCCCATCAGCCATGTCTTCTGCTTACAGAGAGATGGCCGGTAAGACTTTATGTACAGATTTCAACATTTTCAAGTGAAACCCGGAATAAGACTTGTTCAGCAAGCCCGGCCTATAAGACTGAGCACATTATTGTGAAAGTTCTTTAATATAGAGAAAGAAAGTGGAATCAGTCAGATGGGAGCAGAGATCAGGTAAGACACCGCCACAATGTAAGAAATTAAGCTTATGAACCAAACATGTCTCGACATTCATTCCCTCTCTTTCTCTCCGTTAAAAAAAAAAAAAAGAACAGCAAGACACTTCAACTGATGCCTAAAAATTAACGTCAATAAATACAATTTTCTTTTATTGCTTTACCTTCCTTTTCACTTTCTTGTCGTCCGCAAAAGAAAGAAAAGAACACAAACTTTATTACCACCTTGTTAATCTTTGTCTGCATACACATATTTCGCTACAACCACAAACTCTGGATCTATTTAACTCCATTTCTAAACATTTACACAGCTAATAATTCCACTTACAAATTTATGTTATTCTGTTCTGTAAATAAATTTTCAATTAAGCATACAAAACACTTATTCTTTCCAACCTTCTGATGATATCTTAACTTGTATGGCGTTTGGTTATGTTTGGCACAAGGCTAATTTAATAAAACATGATCGTTCTCCCTATATGTCTATTCAAGACATTAGTGAGTATTGTTCTTTTCTTGGCCATACACACAAAAAAATCTGGTTTACACAATTTTTTTCTGATGTGTTTTGAAGGTAGCGTAGTGAATACTTCGTATTGTGGATATTTAAGTTGTGAGGGTTTTGTGTATTTTCAGGTGAAGGTGCATGTTCAATATATAAACAAAGCAGCACACTTAGACTATTTGTCTAAGGCAACTATTTACCAAGAATGATCATCGCAGTGCAGAATTTACAGATGCAAACTAAAAATAAAATTGTAGAGGTATGACCGATGACCTAAACGGATATTGCACCCAAAGAGATACGACAGGAAAATACTTCGCAATACACACTTGGTAACAAACGCATATTGATAGTTTAAGAAATAGCAACAAGGCAATGCTGTTGGGAAGAAATGTTTCTAAAATCTATAGACAACTCCCACTATAACAGAAAAAAGGTGGAGATGTTATTTCTGTGTTCAGTAAGGAAAATAATGTACTATTTGTGAGGTTAATGAAAATACACCAATCATGAGGTGGTAGTTTCTTGTGATAATGTCTGCACGTGAAAAATTAGAACATTGTAAAAAAGAAAAAAATAATGTAACAGTAAAAATTAAATTTCTCTATTAACGCCATCGTCCTTTGAAATTAAATGTCAGCTTTCCAGTTTTGTTTTTCCATAGCTTGAATATAGTTTTTATTTTAAAAAGTCTTTGCTATCCTAACTGAATTTCTCAATCATCATTTAACTAAACATTAGAATGGAGGATTTGTTTTTCAATATTGAATACGGTACACTATGACACCAGTTAGATAACCTAACAAAACAACACATGGGCTTTCATCTTCTAGTGCGACGAGGGAGTTAAATAAGCCTTTCGAGATTCTAAGAGAAGAGAAGGTTAATCACAAGAGATTTAAAAATAATGTAAGAAGCGAGTCAATTGGAATAGTGATAACCTCTAAACAACGAAGCAAATTCCAATTATTTAGAAATAAAGTGTTTGGTCACGTGACTCCCAATTCGAAAAACAAAAAATAAAGACGTTTAGACTTTTTTCGCAAAAACATTTATTTGGAATTTCCATTTAGACTTTTAAAGTTTCAAAAATAGGAGTTAGGTTAATAATAAAAGAAATGAATACTATAGTTTGTGTGAAGGAATTAATACCAATTAAAGTAGATCAGTTGTTCACCATGTTTTTCCTCAACAAATTCATTGTCATTTGGCAACACTACAGTAAACAATATTTTTTAATAATTTGCCTAATTTTACATACATTTAAGAACGCGACAGAAAAAAAACTATTTTTAGTAATGTAAATGAATTTCTTTGCTAATGCTTTTAATACAATGATGAAAATAGTATACAGCGGAATAAAGTATAACTTTTTTAGTTACTGATTAAATCATTAAACCAAAAGTAGCGCTTGAAACAGTTAAGTACCATACGTGATACACACTTTAGGTGATCATGTCCCGGAAGAGACATGACTGACTGGGCAGAAGATTATCCCGCAGTATGTTGCCATTGAGGCATTGCCTTCTGCAGTAGACTGGTTGCCGACCAAGGCTATAGAACCCATCATGCTCCCATCCCACAACTTCCTATCCTTTTTGTAGCTTGTTATGGTTTATAAAATGGTGAGTGTTCTAAAAATAGAAAAAGATAGACACACTGACACCAAGAATTCAAAATTGGGCGGCAAAATATGGAACCGTTTCTTTTGGTAAGAGTAAGAGTATGAGTAAAGTAGGAGTTAAGGAACATTAGTTTTGTGTATGAGATTTGAAAAGAGGACGCTAGTCAGTTGACCACTAGAGTCCAGAAGGGATAGGCTCGTTTACTACTAGCATCCCACAGTGAAGAGAACTTAGCTAGACTGCTCCTGTATCCACACAAAATTTAAAGGTTGTAACTTGATGTAAAAACCTAAAGTTTTATACCAAAAATAAACATCATTAATTCAAGTTTGTGTTATCTTCTAATTATACCAAAACGAAGCAACACAATAAGCTCTAAGTAAAAAGAGCAGGTTTATTCACTAAATGTCCTTGTTCTGCCATTCATCTAAACTTGTTAGGTTCTTACCGTTTGCCCACCCACCCCTCTTGCTTTCAATGCCCTGTTACGGTAAATCCTCCAAATATTTACTCTTTATTATACTTTTTTCCTTGTAAATTCTAATTCATAGTTCTTTTTGTTTCTATCCCTAAAACTTGCTCGCATGATATCGTATATTAGTATTTTTTGTCGAAGCATATTTCTATTGAAACACACCTCTCCAACTTGTTTGAAATATAAAATACTTAACGGGAATCTAGGAGATCTCACTTTAAAATCAGAAATATAGGGAAGCAACCACATTTAACAAAAATCAAATACGTATTTTAAAATATCAAAAAATTTATGCGAATAATTTTAAGAGACAGGAACAGAAATAAAATTAAAATATGTCAATCTGATGGGGAAAAAAAAAAAATGCAGTTGAGTGAGCGATGTGGTTGCGTCAGTAATTTCGTGACCTACTTTTAGATTTTCTATAGCTACAACTGTAAATTACCGAAGCCACCCAGTGTAACAAAATTGATTACAAAATAACGCAAACAATATGAACGCAGAAAAACATTCCCGGAAAAGCTAAGAACTGAATTGTCTCTGAGGTGCTATTATCTACTAAAGAAGCGTTATCAAATCAACAGACTCCCTTTCATGTCACTAAAAAAGTTCAATAAATGTAAGCTTGATTTTTTGTAAACTGATAGAAAAGATGTGCGTTATGGTGTAGTGGATATCGCCTCGGAACAAGAAATCCAAGAGCAGAATTCAAGTTTTTTAGTTGAACTCACTGCACTCACCTACACAGAAACACCCTTGGTATCTCCCTCCAGCTATGGGATAAATAGCTGGACAGATTGGGCTCCATAAACCCGATCGGCAACCAGTCCACCGCAGAAAATAATAGTAACCTACCTACTATACGCGATACACAATCATCTGACTTAACTTTTAACATTACTTTAAATTTTACTTTAAATTTTACTTTGTATTTTACCACTCTGTCAAATTTGTATTTTTAAGTTCTGCTGCTTTAGGCAGAGGGATATATTGTTTTATGACACACTGGGTAGGTTAGCACCCCTGTCTCAAAAGTTCAAATAAAGGGTGGGAAATTAGAAGAATTTTAGAAATAAGTTAAAGGAAATAGCCAATTGTTCAATATACCAGATATTATAAAAATAAGATATCTAGGACAATATTGCACTTGAACTTCAAATCTTGCTTTCATTCCTCAACCCCTGTCCTGATCAACCCCTGTCCAAGTAGGTGGGAAATGTAGAATCTGGCCATAAAATATATTCAATTCTCTATTTTCTCCAATAACCACTAAAAAAATTCTACTTTATCATAAAGCCAATGAACCTTTAACCAGAACAGAGTTAAATGTAAATAAGAATTGTTTAGCAAATAATTTTGTAACTTTTTCACTTGTCATACCATCATAGGAAATGTTTTTTAATATACACGCTAAAAAGTCTGCCTCCTCCTACTGAGTGCCCATAGCTCAGAAGTAGAATTGCCAACTGACGCCAATTCAGTCAGGTTTCAATCCTAGGTTAAAAAGCAATCAGAGTCTAACTGTACTGATGAGCTGTGATACAGTGAAACAGATCTGTCTGTGGATGACTATTTATGCTCTCACACCCTGATTGAGCACTCTGGAAGAATGTTTGAAAAACAGTAGCTACTTTAGCATATATGCATCGTTCATTCAGCAATGAATTAGAACACTCTCAGCTATTGGGCGTGTATAATGAAAATATACACACTAAAAAGTCTGCCTCCTTCTACCGAGCGCCCATAGCTCAGAGGTAGAATTGCCGACTGACGCCAATTCGGTCGGGTTTCAATCCTGGGTTAAAAAGCAATTGGAGTCTAACTGTACTGATGAGGTGTGATACAGCGAAACAGATCTGTCTGCAGATGACTATATATATATATATATATATATATATATATATATATATATATGTGTGTGTGTGTGTGTGTGTAAACATGTTATGGAAATGAACGAATTTTAACGAAACTTGGTTATAAGCAACCGATAATTTGTAATGAATTGGTGATTACTAACGAAACTTGGTTATATGCTTAAATAGTTTAATAATGATTATTTTGAACATTATTTTTAGATACTATTAACTTCTGGTAGATATAAATATAAAAATACTGTTTAATTAAAAACAGAATATCTACTTAAATACGAGTATCGGTAAAAATAATGTTCAAAATAATTCATATATATATATATATATATATAGAGAGAGAGAGAGAGAAAAAAAGAATTGTAGCATTTTATCGTTATAATTACTGATCATAATATTATTCCTTCCATTTCTAATATGTGCATTTAACAAATTTGGCATGGAGCTGGTTTTCTTATTTTTAGTGACTGGTGAATTCTTAGAAAAATGAGAATCAATTTACTCCCCCATGCCTGCTGAGAGACAAAAAAAAGAACAGAAAAGAAAATAAGTAGTACTGTTAAATTTTTTATTAATTTAAGAAATTTTTGTCCATTCATGTATCATACTTGCAATTTAACTGCTCATGTTGCTGACAATGAATACTGTTAAAGAATCTCATTTGTGTACCAACCTTAAAATAAGCAACATAAAAAAACTACTGTGACATGATTAAATTAATTTTCCATGCAATTTCAAGATGAGTTGCATAGTGACTTAAATTCAAATTTAATAAGAATAAATAAATGAAATAATTTATGTTCCCAGACATGCCTCTACCATATTAGAACCACCAATAGAGACAAGAGGCTAGAAGAAAGGAAAGAAAAAAAATGCAAGTTTCTAACTACCAGCTATAAAATTTTTGGTTGCAATCAAATATTAAAGAATGAAACCCCCTTTCACTATCTATTAAGCCAAGATAAGTTTTTGTGTGTGTGTGTGTGTGTGTGTATTCAGGTATGCAGTGTCTGATCACGACTATAAGTTTCATGTTTTTACACAATCATGAGGTAGTCAAAGGCTGTAGTGAAAAAAATGGAACCTTTATTCCTCTAGGCAAAACTATGATTGAAAAAACAACAAACAAAAAAAAAAAAAAGCAATAAAGAATCTTGGTATATGCACATCATGTATACAGTATAAATCAACCAAACTCACCTGGAGAAGGAAAAATACACCCACCTGGCCATGATCAAATAAAGCTGTAAATGCATAATAGTTCACTTTGCAAAAAAAAAAAAAAAAAAAAAAAAAACACCAGAAATATCTTGCAAATGCAGTTCAAAAAAAAAAAAAAAAAAAGGCTTAATGCCATACAAACCAATGTGCTCACTCAGCAGGTGCTTAATGCTTTCAAGCAAAAAATGCTCAACAGAACTAGACCTACAAAGACACCCATACCAGAGCTTTACAATATTAATAGAAATAAGCACACTCAAAACAAGTCCTCTGTGATTGCACAACAGAAAGAAAATGGTTGGATATTGCATGCCTTTTCTTTTTTCCAGACCTGAATGCTAGAGCAAGCAATGAGAGGGGTGGTGAAATAGGATGAAAACATTAGTATATATAGAGTACTTAGAGAAGTAGGACAGAAAACAGCCTGTTATCACACAAAATACACAGAGCTGTGCTATGATTACTGCTACTCACATTAAAATGACATCACCGATAGGATCCATGATTTCAGTGGACAACCCAGAGCACATATAAACATGAATGAAAACTTAGCAGAATTTGCAAGAGTAAAAACTTGAAAGACTCAAAGACTGCTGGAGGAGAAAACAAGATAACTGATTTATTTCTTGTGACAGTGGTATGTGAAGCTCTGAAGAAAATTTGGACAATGAGTTATCTGAGTAAGTTACAAAAAAATGACATTTGAGCAAATCGTGAAAAGTAAAAAAGACCATAAAACCAAAAAACAATTAGTAATAGCAGAAAGAACCAAGTTTTTCGAAATAAGACAAGCACCACAGGAGTTCATTATGCAATACTTACATAGACTGAAAGAGCAAGTAAAGTATTGTGAATTTGAAAAATTAGCAACACATGAAATGACTACAGAAGATGCATTAATTCTTCTTAGATTTATTGAAGGCTTGTAAGACTAAAACCGCAAGTGCAAAATACTAGAATATTTGCAGAGTAGCAGAATGAGTTTGGAAGCTAGTGTCAAATTTTTGCAACAATTAAAGTTGATTTGAGAATTTAATCAACTAAAAGAAGAATTTGAGACATATAAGACAATCACTACTGAATTCCTAATTAAATGTAAATATTGTGAAAATAGTTATATGAGCAACAAGTGTAAATGTCCACCTTTGGGGGCGGGGAAGCATTTTTCCAGAACATATGCAAATATGAAAAGTAAAAACTGTTCAAACCCCCTCCAAAGAAGCTGGAGTATTTACAATGAATACACAAAAAAAGGTAGAGGAAAAAATAAGGATAAATGGCCATTTCACATGCAAGTTGATACAGCAGTGAAATTATGATGTTAGCAAAATATCTCTAGATAAAATTAGGACAACCGAAATAAAGAAAAAAAAGAAAAACAGCATACAACTAAAGCAATTTGATGGAACATAAAAACAATGGGCACACTTCTTTTTTTTTTTCTTAATCATATCACCCCAAGTAATGATGTGCAGGGGACTACATAAGAGTGAGAAGATTAGAAAAGAGAAAACAGGAAACAAGGGATGAGCCTCTTCACCTGTTCAATAGATGTGGGTGGAGTGTGAACCAGGCGATAGTTTAGTCTATCTACTCCAATTGAAAAAAAAAAAAAAGAAAAAAAAAGTGAAGTGAGAAGAAGATTAGAAAAGAGAAAACCGGAGCAATTTTGAAACTGACAAGCATTTTGATATGATTCCCATTACAGTTATAGCATGCAAAAAAGATCACAGTTATTAGTATTAATCAATTATAATAATTAATATTATTGATGTATTAAGAGTAGACATGGCAAGACTATTCAATTTCATGGAATCAGAAGGAAATGTAGTTGGATTGTTGAAAGGCTATAAAACAAGCATTCAACTAAAGAGAACTATCACTCAAAGTATACAGAGTCAAGAAAAATTCCAGTTCATATCCAACCTTTGGTAGAAGCAAAATTAAACAAAATGATACAACAAGGCATATTAAAAAGAGTAATTCAAGGTGGAAGGAATTGGACATCACCAACAGTAGCGATAAAGAAAGGTGATGGAGATTTAAGGATATGTGGTGATTATAAGATAGAAGTGAATCACCAGATATGTTCAGACTCATTTTCATTTCTAAATAATGAAACTGCAAGCCATGAGTTAGCAAAAATGGAGTACTTCATAAAAATTAATCTCAAGTCAGCATACAATCAAATAGAAATTGACTAAAACTTCAAGGAAATAACCATGATAAATACCCCTGTAGGTTTATTAAGATGGACAGGATAAAAACTTCCAGCCATATTTTTCGAAAAGCAATTGAAAGAGTTTTATTGGGAAAAATAAAAATTATGATAATATACCAGGACGATATAAGTGTAGGGGCGAGAACTAAAGAAGTGTTAAAATATAAAACAGCAAATTTTGATGAGATTAAAAAAAATCAGGCTTGACCATAAACAAAGAGAAATGTAATTTTGACTGTAAGAAGTTATCATATTTAGGATATCAAATATCAAAAGAAGGCATATCACCCAATGATAGACTAGCAAAAAAAAAAAAAAATAACAGAAATAGCTGCTCCAAAAAATAAAAAGAATTAGAATACTTTTTGAGGGCTGATAAATTTTTATAGTAAATATATACCAAGATACAGCAACATAATAGAAACATTTGCAAAATTACGTTAAAAAAAATAAAAAAAAACATGAATTTGAGTGGACACAGAAGTAAACCATTGCTTTTAAAACACTTAAGGAATATTCTGAGGAGTAAACCAATAATAAAAGTTTTAGCCCCAAAAAGAAATAACATTAACCATAGACACAAGTGAGAAGGTGGTTGTTGCTGTTCTTTCACAAAATGAACACCCAATCATGTACATATCAAGAAGGTTAACATCAGCAGAAACTAACTACTGGAATATTGAAAAAGAAACACTAGCAATAGTAGAGAGCACAAAACATTTTGATAGAAAAAAAAATTCTTATAAAAATCAGAACACAAACCATATTTAAGCCAAGCAAAGAATTGCCAAAAGTCACACCATCAAGGATTTTAAGATGGGCAATAAAAATCATGGCATTCGATTTTGACATAGTGTACATTAAAAAAAAATCACTGTTCTTCATGTAGACACTTATCAAGATTGTAGTTCAAGAATGAAACAGAAGAAAGACAAGAAAATGCTGAAGAAAAATTAACAGACATTTTTCCTCTAAAAAGACTCAAAATAGAAACAAAGTGATGTAATGAATAGGTAATGAATATGTATACACCTTGGTTCCCCCTCACTGGAATGTGATTGGCTAGTGTCAGCCATAAATACAGACAAAGGCAAGGACGTCTAGAGAGAGTGAGTGAGAGAGATCTTCCACTGGAGATCTACTACGTCTACTGACTATGCCTACGTCTCAGGATACTGCTTACGACAATTATGTCTACATTCTAGATTGACCTACCTGATTACATTTGTCTAAACCACTTAACTACCCCATATTGACATATCATTTTCTGGGACATATCAGTTGACGATGAAGAATTCGAAACGAGTTCACAAGAGAAAATACTCACAAAAAATGTTAGTAATACTCGTTAGCACTTACAGAAAGTAAGTTTTTTCTCAAGATTTTGGATGGACGTTTCTAATGAGGAACATTAGAAGCGGAAAAACTTTGGCAATGCTTACAAGAAGTAAGAAACTCCCCCCCTCCTCTTGTTGGACATAAAAAAATTTTTGGATACATAAATTAAATACGTTCGTAAAATGGAACAAATTGTTGAATTAATTAAGGTGCTACCAGGCACTTTGCAGCAACAACAAGAACAACAGCAACTTATTCAGCAACAATTACAATTCCAACAACAACCATTTATGCAACAACTACAATGTTTGGAAAATTATTCAAAAGACAATAAAGTGCTTTTGGAAGACATTACGAAGGAGAACAAAAAAACTGGGTGCTACATTTTTTTCTGAAAGGAATTGCAAATTCACTATCTGAATTTAAGTACGACCCCAACAATGGTTCAACGTTTCCAGCTTATTTTCGTAGATTTAAAACAATATTTACGAAACAATGCGAACAATGGTCGGAAGAAAAAATCTCGCCATTGTTGCAGAAGTTGAGAACTGAAGAAAATACAAAACATACAAATTTAATCCTCCCAAAGAAACCAGAAGAAATGACAACGAGACAGTTGAAATTTTGTTGAAAATTTTTGATAAAAGAAACAGTATATTCCATGTTAACATCTAACACAGTCTATCCCACAAGTTTGGAAGACCGGTTGTCTTCCCTTGAACCTGAGAGGGGCCGCAAGGGGAACATGAGGAAGAGGGGAGGCCACAAGGGGCATTCTGGATGACATTCTCTTAGAGACCAGTCGCACACAGCATTCAGTCAAATAAATATCCTGTTCACTATACTTACAACTGGTTGTTTATCTTCTTTAATATTGGTAGCAGAGACCAACATCTACGGCAATGGAATGAGTTATAAACTATTTGAACCACCGCCTTTAGACCCGGAATTTTATGATTCATGGAAACGGGAGATTCAGTTATGGCAGTCAGCAACAAATATTCCACCTGCACGGCAAGCGCCAGCAGTATTTTTGTCCCTTGCGGGTCAAGCACGTGCCGCTGTTCTGGAAATGGAAATTTCATCACCGAATTCTAAGAATGGAATGGAATTACTTCTCGGAAAACTAGATTCCCTATTCCTCGCAGACAAAAATCAGTCCACATTTGTTTGCTACGAGAACTTTGAAAATTACCATCGAGACACAAACACCTCCATTAATAACTATCTAATCCAATTCGACCGACACATGGTGAAACTCAGAGAATTCCAGATAATATTACCTGAACCTGTTTTGGCCTATCATGCCCTGAAATCTGCCAACATGAGTCCCAAAATAGCGAGATTAATAAGAGCAACAATTCCAAATCTCACTCTATCGGATATGGCACAACAGTTAAAAAAAGTTACGCATGGGAATTCAACCTCTGCCAAGCCCTCACAGCAACATATTTCTATCAAAAAAGAAATGGACCCAACCTACTATCACCAGTCAGAGGAAAATGACATTCTTTTTGGTCGACATTTTGTCAACAATAGACCTCCCTTCCCTTCTAACAAGTTCAGTAGTAGCAGCAGCAACATCAACAGAGGGAAACCACGGAATTTTACACGCGGTGACCCCCAAAATTCAAATAAAAAAAAACTTCAATGGTCAGACCACGACTTGCTACATTTGTGGATGCAAATTCCATTACACTTCTGACTGCTCCTACTCCAAGCCAAACAACGATTATAATAGGAGGTGAACCACCAACCATGCAGATAATAATATCATTAAAACTTGTGAAAAAGTCACGAACCTTGTTTTGCTTAACCACGAGGAGCCCGATACTTTACTCGGAGAGACAATTCCGCCATATTGGATTCTGGGGCAACCTCTACCGTATGCGGAAAGAAGTGGTTCGATTTGTTCCTCAAAACTTTGTCCGAGGACACACGAAAAAATATTCCCACTCAAAAAGGGACAAAGACCTTTAAATTTGGGGATGGAGCGAAATTAAAATCACTAAAAAAGGTAACTCTACCCTGCGTCATTACAAAAATAGACGTAAAAATAATAACTGACATTGTTGAAGCTGATATCCCTCTGTTATTAAGCAAAGCAGCAATGAAAAGGGTCCAGACATACCTTAACTTCAATAACTTCAATACAGTGGAGATGTTTGGCAAGAAAATTAAGTTACTCTGCACCACGTCAGGCCATTACCACATCCCTATATCGAGACCTCCACCGGACCTGGGTAAGTTACGGTATATTTTATTTTTAAACAATATTAAAAAAAATTAAAAAAAAGAGCAAGGCGGAAAAATTAAAAATCGCCACCAAACTACATAAACAATTTAGCCATCCTAGTGCAAAAAAAATTATGTGACCTCGTTAAAAGTTCTAGTTTAAAAGACGCTGAGTTTATGGACATTTTAATGGAATTTCCCCTTGCATGTCAGACCTGTATTAGATATAAAAAAACTGCACCCCCACCTGTTGGATTTTCTTTGGGGACCCATTTCAACCAGACTGTAGCTATGAACATAAAAAAAATCAATGGTCACAAAGTACTACACTTGGTCGATCATGCCACCAGATATAGCGTTGGTGTCAGGCTACCTAATAAGGAAAGCTCTGATATCCTTACTGCCATTTTTAAACACTGGGTTGCGTATTTTGGCGCTCCCAGAGCTTTTCTTACTGATAATGGCAGGGAATTTGACAACCAATTTTTTCGGGACATGGCCCAAAATTTGAACATTACAGCACGCACCACCGCCACCCAATCTCCTTGGAGTAATGGATTAACTGAAAGGCACAATGGTGTTCTGGGAGAAATGGTCAAGAAAACATTAGAAGACGCTAAGTGCAATTTTGAAATTGCACTATCATGGGCTGTCAATGCAAAGAATACACTTCACAACTCACATGGCTACAGTCCTAACCAGCTGGTTTTTGGAAGAAATCCTAACCTGCCCTCCCTTTTGAATAATCAACTTCCTGCACTAGAAGGCATCAGTACCAGCGAAATTGTCGCAGACAACCTCAATGCCATGCATGCTGCAAGAAAAGGGTTCATAGAGTGTGAAGCCTCTGAAAAATTAAGACGTGCCCTTCGTCATCAGGTCAGGACTAGCATACCAGATTCATATAAAAATGGTGATCTTGTCCTTTATAAGAGAAATGTATCCGATAGATGGCTTGGTCCTGGTGCTGTCTTAGGCTGGGAACACAAACAAGTGCTAGTAAAACATGGGGGCACATATGTTAGAGTTCATCCCTCACGCCTAATTTTCTATCCCAAAACACCCGAAAATACTCCAAAAGACCATGACACAAATGGACGTAACAAAGCCACAGAACCAGTATAATGAAGTCACAAAAGGGCTTGTCCCAGTATATAGTGAGAGTGACACTGATGACCATCCTGAGCAGACTCAAGCTGATACCAGTGACAAACCATCAAAAATGGCCATAAAATCTGTTCAACTGCCCAAACCAGGCCAAATCATAAAATGCAAATTGACAAATGATGAAGACCGGGAATGGAGGAACTTAAATGTGATCAGCAGAGCTGGAAAAGCCACTGGAAAAAATAAATATTTGATGAATGTTGCCATGGAGGAAGGGGATCCATTCTGGCTGGATTTTGAGCATGGTGTCTTGGAATGGGAAACAAATAAAGAAGTCCAAAACCCAACCAATGAAGCCAAAGACCCAACTAATGAAGATGTGATGACTGTCTCCTCTAATGACAATCTTGACCAAGCAAGGAGGAGAGAACTCCAAAGTTGGGCTGAACATCAAGTCTACACACAAGTACTAGACCAGGGCCAACCAAAAATATACACAAGGTGGGTGTACACAAACAAGGAAATCAATGGTGAACAAATTTCCAAGGCCAGGCTTGTTGCAAAAGGCTTCCAAGATAAGGACGCTTGCAGTGTTAGAAATGATTCCCCAACATGTTCTAAAAAAAGCCTACGAATGATCTTAGGAATCATGGCATCATTTGGCTGGATATGCAGGTCCATGGACATCAAAACTGCATTTTTACAGAGCAAGCAGTTAGATCGTCCAATCTTTCTTCTTCCCCCTAAGGAAGCCAATGTGCCTGCTGGTTATATCTGGAAATTATCCAAATGTGTTTATGGTCTAACAGATGCCTCTCGATCCTGGTACTTAACACTTAGGGAGGAATTGATCAATCTAGGGGCCATACCTTCAAAGTATGACCAAGCCATCTTCACATGGCACTTTAAGAACAAGCTAAATGGCATAATTGCTACCCATGTTGATGATTTCTGTTTTGCTGGATCAGAGGCCTTTGAAAAACAAGTCATTAACAATCTTCGCACCCTCTTTAAAGTTAAATCTGAAGAAGTCGCTAAGTTCCAATACATTGGACTAGAAATAAAACAATCAGATAAAAACATCAGGATTGAGCAGGATGAATATGTAAAGAAACTTGGACATATCCCCCTGCAGAATGGCAGAAGACTGGAAGATAAGATATCACCAACTGAGATCACCGAGGTTAGACAGTTAAAAAGGCCAGCTTAATTGGCTGGCCACCCAAACAAGACCTGACATCAGCTTTGACGTCAGCATACTAAGTTCAATACTCAAACAAGAAAATGTTGACTGCATAAAACAAATCAATCGAACTGTAAAAAAGGAAAAAAAAGAAAAATCGCAAATTCACATTCCAGACCTAGGTAACCCTAATCTTCTGCAAATTATAGGATTCAGTGATGCATCCTTCGCTAACCTGACTGATGGTGGATCCCAAGGGGGCTATATAATTTTTTTTGGGAGGTGACAATAACCAATACATGCCCATAGCATAAACGGATAAAAAGAATTGTTAAGAGCACTCTCGGTGCAGAAACCCTGGCCATGGTTGATCTGACTGAGGCCTGCTTATATTACAGAAAATTAATATTAGATTTGTTGCAGCTGGAAGACCATCCTACCAAAATAAAAATAACATGCAAAACAGACAATTCCTCTTTGTATGATGCAGTGCATTCCACTACACAAATTCTTGATAAAAGACTTCGAATTGAGATGGCTATCCTCAGAGAAATGGTTGACAGAGGAGAAATTGGTGATATCACATGGATACCTACTGAAAAACAAATTGCAGATGCCTTAACTAAAAAGGAGGTTCCTTCCTTCCAAATTCTTGGATTCACAACTGAACCCAAAGGATCCTCTATTTAACTTCTGAGTTTCCAGACATATAATTTTGGTTAATCTTTTTTTTTTCTTTGTTTTTTTTTCAACAGATAGCATCAGGATGCTCCTACCAAAACAAAAAAAATATATCCTCAGCACAAGAAAGAAAAGAGGGGAAGTGTTAACATCTAACACAGTCTATCCCACAAGTTTGGAAGACCTGTTGTCTTCCCTTGAACCTGAGAGGGGCCGCAAGGGGAATATGAGGAAGAGGGGAGGCCACAAGGGGCATTCTGGATTGTATTCTCTTAGAGACCAGTCGCACACAGCATTCAGTCAAATAAATATCCTGTTCACTATACTTACAACTGGTTGTTGTTTATCTTCTTTAATATTCCACACACAATATAAGTGTCTGAATAAAAGAGGATGATGATTTTGTTACATATGCAGGTATGGTTAATGAGCTGTGAAGCATTTAAATGAAATGAATTGTCAAGCGACATGTTCAAGTGTTTAATTTTTGTTCAAGGGCTAATGACGCCAAAGATATTAGATCACAAATTCTCACTATCATGGAACATGATCTGGAGATTACGCTACAAAAAGTAACTGAAGAATGTCAGCGACTTATTAACATAAAGACAATACTCAGAGTGAGGAGAAGAACATTTCGCAAGTAAAAACTGTATGACAACAGAAGTAGAGACAAAATAAAGAAAGGAAAATGATATGCAGTTCGTATAGGGGACAGCATATAAAGAAGAATTGTTTCTTTAAGGATAAAAAAATACTTTAATTGTGGGCATCTAGGCCATAGAAGTTCTCATTGTCGGGCAAAGCAGAAAAAAGTAAAAGAAAAGTCATGAACAAAGATGAATGTAGTTTGCTTGAAAAATAAAATTGAAGTGGGTAAAAGGAGAAAATACCTCAATGCAAAAATAAATGGAAAACTGCAAAATTATTACTCGATTCAGAAAGTGACATTTCAGTGATAAACAAGAAAACATGAAAAAAAATTGGTTACCCACGGTTGACTAACACAGACAAAATTGCTAGGGGAGTGTCAGAAAAAAGCCTGAAGTTTAAAGATAAATAAAATGTAACATTTCGTTCTTGGGGAAAAATTCACAAATCTTTTTCTGGTTCAGAAAAACTCTTTGGTTTAGACTGGATCATACTGTTTAACTTGTGGGAATTACTGTAGCAAGATTAATGTCATGGAGAACAATAAGTCAAAGAAAACAAAAATTTATTACAGATTTGAAAAAGGAATTCCCACATGTCTTTTCAGAAGGATTAAGTCTGTGCACAAAAACAGAAGTCAACTTCGAATTAAAAGAAAACATCAAACCAATTTTTAGACCAAAGAGAAAAGTACCATTTTCAGCACTAGAAACAATAAATGAAGAATTAGAAAGTTGAAGAAAAATGGAGTAATTTCGAAAGTTGATTACGCGGAATGGGTGTCTCCTACCATATATATAAAAAGAAAAACCAAAAAAAAAATCAAGGTGTGTGCTGATTTTTCAACAGGTTTAAATGACTGCTTGAAAGACCATGCGTACCCTCTACCGTCTCCTGAGGATATATTCACAAAATTTAATGGAGGTAGAGTATTTTCAAAGTTGGATTTGTCAGAGACTTACCATCAGGCTAAAGTCAGTGAAGAATGTTCGAAATACCTGAGAATAAACACGCATAAAGCAATGTTTAAATTAAATCAACTTGTGTTTGAATTGAAGATAGCGCCAAGCCTATTCCAGCAGATAATGGACAAAATGTTGGCTGGTATGAAGTATGCAATCGCATATCTAAGTGATATTTTCATTAAACGTGAAAACGAGGCCCAACACAAAACACATATTAGAGCAGTATTTCAAAGAATTGAGGAATATGGGTTGAAGCTGAGTGCTAAAAAATGCAAGTTCATCTTACAGAAGATAAAATATTTAGGACAGATTATTGACAGTAAAGGAAGAAAACTGGATCCAGAAAGGGTTGAGGCTATAAAAAATATGCCAGCACCTAATAATGTGGCTAAACTCCAGGCATTCTTGGGATTAGTAAGTTGTTATAGCATTTATATCTCAAAAGTATATATGGGAACTCCTTTAAACAAGTTAGTGAAAAGGGCACAAAGTGGATATGGTCAAAAGAATGCGAGTAGGGTTTTAAAAAAATAAGAGGCTGTCTATTATCAGATCCGTCGTTGGTGCATTTTGACCAGAAGAAGAAAATTATTGTAGCAGCAGATGCCAATAATGAGGGACTATGTGCAATATTGCTTCATGAATTCGACGACAGATCTAAGAAGCCAATAACACATGCCTCGATAACATTACTGCCCACTGAATGAAATTACAGCCAAATAGAAAAGGAGAGTTTAGCAATAATTTACACTATGAAAAAATTTCACAGGTTTCTATACAGAAGAGAGTTTACTCTGCAGACAGACCACAAAACGCTGTTAACAATATTTGGGAAAAGAAAAGGTATACCAACTCACATGGCAAATCGACTACAGCGTTGGGGTGTACTTCTATTGAATTACAATTTTAAAATAGAATATGTGCCCTCAAAGAAGCTAAGTCACGCTGATGGGTTATCAAGATTGATACCTGAATATATTGAACTGTTGAAAGAAACGCTAAAGATGAAAGTAAATTGTCAAGTCTTGTATGCAACACTATTAGAGAACTACTGGTTACTCAAGAAAATGTGAAAAAAGCAGCGGAGAACAATGATTTCATTAAAAAAATGAAAAAGAAAGTTGAATTAATCGAGAAATCTAAGAAAGGAAGTAGTGTGTCACCATTTTCAATCTGCGATCAAGTATTATTATATACAGATAGAGTTGTAATGCCAGTTACTTTGCATAGAAAATTCTAAAAGAATTTTACACTGGCCATCCAGGGATTTCAAGAATGAAATCTTTAATGAAAAGCTATACTTATTGGCCAAGGATGGACCAAGACATAGAAAACCTGGAGAAACAGTGTAGTGGATGTCAACTGGCAGCAAGGGATCCACCGGTAAAGATTCAGCCATGGCCAAAGACAGATGTCCCATGGACATGATTGCATATTGACTATGCAGAACCCATAAATGAATCTTATCTAATTGTTGTGGACTGTTTCAGTAAGTGGCCAGAAACTGTTAAGTGCAGACATCCAACGGCAACAAATACAATAAATGCACTTAATGAAATTTTTAGTCGATTTGGTATCCCTAAAACTTTAGTCAGCAACAACGGAACGCAGTTTACAGAAAGAAAATTCAAGGAATTCTGTTCATCATTGTCCATTGATCATGTCACAACGCTAGAACATCACCCACAATCAAATGGACAGGCAGAAAGTCAAGATGTGGACACAAATGAAAGAAATATTAAAAAAATTTAGACAGTATATAGGATCCCGCCAAACCCAAATACGATGTCAGGATTATCGCCAGCAGAGTTGATGTTTGTGAGAAAAATATGCTCTGTATTCAACAGGCTGTTGCCTTGTCTGGCAAAGAAAACTGTGAAAAAAAAAAAAAAAGTGAGGCAAATGACTAAAGCTTTTATAAGCAAGGTGAATGTTTTTTTAAGAACTTTAGGGCTGGAAAAATATTTTGGGAACAAGGAATTATAACCAAAAGGATTGGACAGGTCACAGGGAAAAATTTTGGTGTAAAAGACATTGGAATCAATTGTGACCCAGACACACTACTTCTGTAGTGTGTCTGGGTCACAATTGATTCCAATGTCTGGGTCACAATTGATTCCAATTTGATACGGAAAACACTGAAGAAATTCCAATGGAAGTCCTGTATGACACATTTGAAATTCCCGTTCCTGCAAGTCAACATTCACCTATAAAAGTATTCCTGACCTCAAGGCTAGAGGTACCAGTATGTCAAACGCCACCACAGCAGGAAGGTTTGAGGTGAAAAAGACTGAGGAAAAAAGTCGATCATTTATCTCCAGACCTTAGAATGAAGAAATATTGAAGCTAAATTTCACCAGAAAATTGAACTCAGCGGGAGGTGATGTAATGAATAGGTAATGAATATGTATACACCTTGGTTCTCCCTCACTAGAATGTGATTGACTGGTGTCAGCCATAAATACAAAGGCAAGGACGTCCAGAGAGAGTGAGTGAGAGAGATCTAGATATCTTTCACTAGAGATCTACTACGTCTACTGACTATGCCTACATCTTAGGATACTGCATACAATAATTATGTCTACGTACAAGATTGACCTACCTGGTTACATTTGCCTAAACCACTTCACTACCTTGTATTGATATATATCCCTTTCCGGGACATATCACAAAGCAAGACCCAGTATTAAGCAGAATAGTAGAGAGAATAAAAAATAATATATGGAGTAATTGTTCAATGGCAATGTGAGCCTTCAAGGAAACAAAGCACGAACTAACTATAGAAATGTCATCATATGCAATGGAAATGTAATATTAGCTCCACAAATACTGAGAAAGGACATACTAAAAGAAGTATATGATGGCATACATTGTGGTATAACAGCAATGCAAAGAAGACTAAAGTTGCAAGTGTGGTGGCCAGGATATTCAATAGATGTAGAGGAATACATTGAGATGCCCAAAATGTGCAAAAATAAAGAACTTCAAGCAACCAAAAATTCATCCATGGCCAAAGAAAGCAGAGCCATAGTTTAAGGTTCATATGGATTGCACATATATCAGAGATAGGGGATTATTTTTAGTATTAGTGGACTCATATTCAGTATGGCCAGAAGTTGTCAGAGTAAAAGTCAGAAAAGCCACCACAATAAAAGAAATACTAAGAATTATATTCTCAAGGAATGGAGCACCCCAGAGACTAGTCACTGACAATGCATACAAATTTTACAACAAGAATTTATATACATGATTAAAACTAATTGGAGGTATCCCAAACAAGACAACACTATATCACCCACAGACTAATGGCATTGCGGAAAGAATGTTACAAACCCTGAAAATGGGATTAAAAGCATTCTCACAACTTACAGAAAACATAGAAATGTATTTACCAAAAATGCTTCTTAGTTACAAATCTATTCCACATGCAGGAAGGAAACTGAGCCCATCGGCATTAATGGGAAGACAAATCAGAGCTTCCGTAACCATGTTCTTTGCAACTAGAGAAAAGGTGTGGCATAAAAATTATAAAGAGATGAATCAAGAACAAGCAAATTTCCTAAAAGGTCACAACATGGCTATAGTTGAAAAGAAGGGACAAAATATACTAGCATATGCAGATGAGTTCAGAAGCAGAAAAGAGATGGAGGATGTGAAGATGGAAGATCAGGAACAAGGGCAACATATACCGACACATGCAGATTGATTCAGAAAAAAGAGACAAGCTGGAGGATGTGGAGATGGAAGGTCGAGAACAAGAAGAAGCAGAAAGTTATAAAAATGGAACAGAGCAAGAAACGAAAGAAGGTGAGAATGAAGAAATGGACAAAGAAGAGGAACATGAATAGAGACTGAGACAACCATTAAAGAGAAAACATGAGAGACAAGAAGAAGGACAATACAAAACAAAAGAGTAGTAAGAGAAAAAACAAGTATGTATGACCTCTTCGATTCAGTGTGATGTAGTATCGTATGCAAATAAAGAGACCAGTATACATAGAGTACTTGTAAGAAAAGGACAGAATATAGCATGTCATTACCGAGGACATGCAGAGCTGTGCTATGACTACTGCTATTCACATTGATATGTGAAACATAACAAAAAGTGTACGGTGAATGACCAAATAGTAACCAACACCTGGTTTCAAGAACACCCACCCAAGATACATATGGACATGGAGAAGCTTAAGTGGAGAAACAAAAAAGAACATTGACGACATAACTATCAACAAGAGATTCAGATTTACACTGCAAAATATATCCAAGTGCAGACTGTGAAGGCAATCACCTTCCAGTGAATCAAATTACAAAAATAAGAGTTCTGAGACAGCATCCAAACTGCAATATGATAGACTCTTGAATGACCTAAATGAGAAATAGATGAAAGATGAGGGACAAAATGAAAACTCAAAGTGGGAAATATTCAGAGAAGCTTCAATAACATCAGCAATCAAGATCATCCCAAAAGAAAATAGATGAAGAAAAAAAATGAATAGATGACAGATGAAATTTTCAACATGATGAAAAGGAAACTAATACAGAACAAAATATAGGATACTACACAAAGAAATAAGGAACAAATGCGGGCAGGCTAAAGAGGAATAGCTCAAATAAAAAAGTGCAGAAATAAAAAGATTGAGTATCACAAAAAATGCAGATATGCATAAAAAAATAAAACAAACAGGAAAAATACATGTTCATCAACAAGATGAATAAAATCTAAGAACACTGATATTAGAGAAAGAAAAAATACTTCAAAAGTGGAATGAATATATCAGAGTACTTTTCCATGATGAAAGAGAACAACCAGCAATACACAAAAATATTGATGGACAGGAAATATTCAAATCTGAAGTGGAATCTGCACTGACCAAATAGAACAAAAGCAAAGTGGCAGGACTAACTAAGAAACCAAGTGCAAACAAATGTGAACTTCATCAGACAATCAGCCTAATGATCTATATAACAAAACTTATTATCCAAATTCTGATGAATAGAGTGCATAGCAGAATCAGACAGAAAACAGAACAAGAACAGTGTCGGTTCATTGAAGATACTGGAACGAAGAATGCAATATTGAGGCTCAGAATGACAACAGAAAGAGCAATACAGGTGAAAGAGGATGTGCACCTGTGTTTTATAGATTATGCAAAGGTATTCAATAAAGTGCTTTCATAAAAATCTATTGGAACTGCTCAGCAATCTTGACATATTTGGGAAGGATATCAGAATAATCAAGAAACTATACTGGCAGCAAACTGCTTGCATATGGATAGAAAATGAATTCAGCAGATATACAAAAATAGAAAGGAGCATAAGACAAGGATGTGTCTTCTCATTAGACTTATTTAACCAGTACAGCAAGGTGATTCTGAAAGAATCTGAAGTCCTACTAGGATTCCTTATTGGCAGTAATCTTAACATAAATATGCTGATGACAGCATTGATATGGAAAGAAAACTAGAAAACTCCTACAGAAGGTAGAGAAGGAAAGGATTAAACATAAATTGTGAGAAGACAGAAGATATTTGTTAAAAGGATGAGCCCAAAATGCAAATTACAAATCAAAGATACCAAAATCAAACAAGTACAAACATTCAAATATCAGGGGAGTGTTTTAGCAAAGGATGCAAAGTGCAACACTGAGATCCAAAGGCACATTGGGATAGCCAAAGAAGTATTCCAAAAGCTAAGCAGAGTATTAAGAAACAAAAACTTTGTAAGAAACTAAGAGTACAGAACTGTTCTCCTATATAGCCATGAATGCTGAACCATCTCCTCAAAGAAGCAACAGAAATGTGGTCCTACAGAAAGATGCTGAGGATCGATTATGTGAGCAACAATGAAGTTTTAGAGAAAACAAACAAAAAGGAAACTTATACTTACACTAAGAAGAGCTAAAATTTCTGAGGTGCATAATGAGGAAAGAGAGGCACTAAACTAAATTTTGAAGTTCAGTATAGAATATCTGCAGTGAGTAACTCTATAGTGTGCAATATCATCTGTATGTGTAGAATCACTTTATTCAATTTGTATGTTTGTTTATTTGGGGTTTTATGGCATATCAACCGCTATGAGTCATTTAATGCCAAATCCAGACTGTGCATATATATTAAACTAGCATTATAGCCTGGTGTTGCTCGGGTGTAATAAAAGCTTTAAAACTAATCCATGGTCCTGGAGCTCAGACTCTTTGGACATTGGCACAAAAGACTAAAAAGCAATAGTTGCTTCCAGTTAAAGTGAAACCATAGACTGAAAGAAAAATGAAAGGATGTAAGTCAAATTTTGATTTCATGGTATCGATTTCAAATAATTTTTTTTCATCGTAAACTGAATTTTGAAGGCTAAATAAGTCCTCTGAGTAAATGGTATCATGGCTGAGATTAAGAACTACAATTAAGCCTACTTAGAGCCAAACCCAAAGCAAAAACTAAAATAAAAGGGCTGAAACAAATACAAATATGCAGGCAGATAAACAGACACACACATAAACATCTTGCCTTTTATAATATAAAATCGATTTTCTGCACTATTGTAAGAACTGCAACCTTGAAACTTCTGAATATCGTTTCTTATGTCTTTGTCTATGATTGTATCAAATTTGATTAAAATCGAACCACTCCTTTTATAACCCGATTTATTTGATTATCGATTTTCAATATTTTTTGGGAGTACCTCTACACAAAACCTAGCTAAGAGCACTCACAGACGCTTATAGTACAACTGTGTAAATTTTCAAGAAAATCGATTTAGCCGTTTCAGAGTCTAAAAGGTAACGGACACACACACACACACACACACACACACACACACACACACACACACACACAGACAAAGTTCTATTTATAAATAAGTTGTGATAGATTAGATTAGATTAAATTAGATATATATACTTTGTAAACATAATTTAAGGATAATGTCCTTAAACCGCAGCTCATTTATTCTTACTCTGATAAACTCCGGAAAATGATTTCAGATGATTTCTATCTGGTATAAGTTGGTTATTTATATTAAGTAGATTGATTTATTTGCATGGCCAATTGGTGTAGTTTTTCCACTACCAGTTTTATTTACAGTGGGTAAAGTTCCGATGTAGTATTATCCAACAGTAAGTTGGTTGATTGAGTTTTTATGGTATATTAATTAGCCCGGATTCCTCTGTAATTCCACCATAGGATTACATTATTTTGTAATTTCATTTTTTGGTGTGTAGTTTTTCTGAATTGGAGCTATTGCTCTTTTTTGATTTGTTTTTAGTGTTCGGCTTATCGATTTCCATCCTTTCCAGAAAACTAAACCCATTTTCTGTGTCAAACTTTGAAGTTGATGGTTCTGTAGGTTAACTTGTTAAATTTGAAATCTTTATACGTTCCCATGAGGAAGATGAAGTATGGTTTCTCTTAGATTGTAATGGGAGTTCTTTGTTCTTGTTTGTTTCAGGGTTTTTTATGTTATTTTTCCCATTGTTGTCACTTTTAGAAGTTGAAAGACAGATTGATGGTCATTGCAAATTCTATTTTTTAGAAGGAGTGGTCTGTGATGTTTTTTTTGCTAGTTCTTTTTCATTCTTTATTTTATCATGAGTTTTTTTCTGGGTAGAGGCTTCCAGTTGAAGTGTTTGTTGATTGCTATTGGTGTGTTCTTTCTTTAGCTCTGTCTGGAATTTTGTCCACTCACTTCGGTCTAATTTCATAAGTTTTTCAATTAGCATTCTATATTTTTTTCCTTCATTGGTTGTTTCAGCTTTCCGTGTAACAGAAGCATAATTAATCTCACCCAAATAGACCTCTACAATTTTCCTGACCTCCAGGAAAGATACATTTCTCTTATGTTTTACTTCAGTGATTTTTCTTTCCTATAGATGTCACAAGATCTTGCATATGCTGGATGGTCCTGTTGACAATTTGGACATCTTAGTGGTTTCGAACATTCCTCCTCTTTATGATTTGGTTCTTTTTCTCCACATTTGGCACATGTCTGTCATCCTCTGCAAGCATCCCTGTGGTGTCCAAATTTCTGACATTTGAAGCACCTCAGGTGAGCTGGAATGTACTGTTCGACTTTCTCTAGATATCCTATTTTGACCATTTTAGGGATTTGAGGCTGATTAAAAGTCAATATATAGGTATTAGTTTCAACTTTTTTGTCACCCTTTCTTATGTTTACTCTTTTTATATCTGTCACTCTTTGTTTTCCCAGGGTCCCTCTTGTTTCCTCTTCTGAGGCTAAAGCCAACTCCCAACTTCTGATTACACCTTTGGAAGTGTTTAGCCTCTCATATGGATAGGCTTTGCATTTGGAATCATGAAATCATGGAATCATGAAATCTTTTCATTTTTAGGAGGTTTTCTGCTTGTCTCCTGTTATCCACCTCGACAAGTAAGTTTCCATTTTTCAATTTTTTAACATTTTTGGGGGTTGCTCGTGTCTTTCAATAAGGAATGGGGAGAATTTAGCGAGACAGACCTTCTTCCAAGGATTCAATGATAATGAATCTGGGGAAGTCTGCTGTTTCACATTCAGAGTCCGATTCGGATAAACTTCTCTTAGTTTTTTTATTCAAAGATGCCATGTTTTGGTTTTTTTTATTTTCACTGGCCCTGTGCTCCACCACCCACCACGGAGTCCAACTTAAGAAGGGAATGAACCAAGGGGTAAACCCATTCGCCCTGGCTGAGACAGAGATACACGACCAGTATACTCATATTGAAAGCAAGTCTTGAGCCTCTGCAAAATTTTGGTTATATAACTCTTCAATTTAGCAGTAATGAAAAAGTCTTTTGCTCAACACAGTTGACCCTCAGCCCCCACCTTCTAACTCATAAGATAAAGGGGTGTGAAATGTCCCACTAATATAATTTCAATAATACTACTGGGATAGAAAGGAATATATGAGCTAGGGCATGTCGGGGCCAGATGATTAATTGGATTGGGCCTCTCTGACCGCCTGTCTAGCCCAAAGTGGCGTGTTGAAGAAACATGACATCTTTGCACCCGGGTCATGAGATTCCGTCCCCAGGCGTTACAGGTCGCCACCCACGGCCAACAGGTGGCCTCCTTGGAGGACTTTTACCCCCTGCAGAGGTGCAGTTGACGTATTCTGAAGCCCCGCCGACAGGGTGACACTTTTTTCAAGTGCTCAGAATTAATGCAGCAATCTTCCATAATACCTAGCAGAGCTTCATAATTCCTTCAATAGAAAAACTAATTGGCAATATACAATCTATGTTCCAAAAAGATGTAGCTCTTTCATATAATGAAAAAATCAAACACTGCTTGGTTTTATGATTATTGAACCAATGGGTCTGTTAATGCACTAAACTTGAATACCATTAAAAATTCATATTTATAAAAGTCAGATTGAGTTCAAGTATATATGTATTTAATTTATCAAAACATTAGATTATAAAAGCTTCCTGAACTGACCTATACAGTTTCCCTATTAAGTTAATTTCATACAATTATCCTTTCATAGAACATTTTAATGGTAACAAAGTAAATGTATAGACTTAATTTTAACAATTTAATATTTAGATACTATTCATTTTACTCAGAACCAGAAATATACATTGTTCAGCTCTGATTATAATTTATAAATATGCAGGTCAGGTAATTTCAATAGGGAAAATGCCAACTGACAATAAGAATGAGATTCCAAAAGTTCAAATATTTATATTTTTAATTCAAGTAATTTATGCTTTAATGAAATACACAAATATTTCAACAACAGTTACTGAATCTGAAAATGTTAATTGATATACTTACCACATCATTTAATCCCTGAAGTCTTTGAATTAGATCTACCAAGTCAAGGGAGTGCCCAGTATTGTTGGCAGCATATTTCTCAAACTAGAAATAAAAATAAAATTGTACTTTTTCAGCAATGCATAAATGTTTGTAAAAATCTACAAAAAATAAAGTATATATTTTGTTTATATGAATGATTTACTAACATATTAAAAGTACAAGAAATCTATTTCAAACCAAAGATATAAGATATTACAAACTACAATAGCCAAATAAAAATGATACAGCAGTCAATATTAATATGGAAAATAGTATCATCTTAAAATAAAATTAAAAAATCAACTGCACTTATATTCTTATTTATAATCTACAAATGAACACATAAGTTTGCTAAATAATTTCTATTTTATCTCTTGAAAAAAAAGAATCAAGGATTTTTTACTAGTATTATTTCTAGAGTTAAAATATTATATCCAGGCCAATTTTAGTGTACTGCATTAAAAAAAAAATCCCATCTTCACAGATGAAAACATATGTAAAGAAAATATGAAAACACTGAAGATTCTATGTACAAATTAAAAGTACAAATAGCAAAATAGAAAAACTTTTAAAATAGCAAGGTCTTGATAGAGCAAACTAAAATTTGCAGCTACAACAAAAGAGTAAACCAGATTTATGCAAACTTGTTGAAGCATTATACATGTTCCAGGAAGCAATACTGTTGACATATTTGACTATAGATTTAAATTCAACCACCCATTTTATATCTTCAAATGTTTACAACTAAAGTATTCAAATAATCACTAAATTATATTTTTAGAAATTTATTTCTTTGAGTCTTGTTTGAAACTTCCTTTAAATTCTAAAGGGAACCATTAAAAATTGAAGGAAGTTTCAAGCAAGAGTCACAGATTGAAATATATAAAAAGCTAAACAGAACTCTAAAGCATATTGATATTTTTAAGTATAGTAGGCCTTATAACATTCAATTTATATGCTGTAAAAAATTACTTTAATACATTTAAAACATTCTCATGTAAATATTTTAAGATTATTCTATTTTTATAATAAGTTTTTAAAATGTACTATTTTTTTTATATATTGATCTTATATATCTCTATATTGTTAAAAGAGATAGGAAATAAATAGAAGTATCCTTTGTGTCTTATTTCTTTAACAATAAACAACTGTTCACTTTGTAAGAAAAAAAAAAATGTTTGTATAACAGTTTAATCTTGTTTATAATATTAAATAACTGTCAAGGCTTCATTATGAGTCTCTGATTCCTACAGTTGAAGCTTTCCTTCTCTAAAATAAATTAACTACAAAGCAGCAAAGACAGAAATCATATTTTATTTTTTGTTCAACGTTTTAGATGCTAAGTTACCAAGAACTCAGGATCTTTGTGAGAATACAATGTTTAATATTATATTTTTCTTGCTTTGCATTGTAGCATATTTTATAGTCATAAATTTAACATAAAACGATGTTTAGCAGACAAACACGCAAGAAAATATCAAAGAGTAAAGAGCCAAATAAGTAGTGAAATGATTTGTAGAAAGTAGCTATGAATTCTGTAAAACGTTCTAATAGACACATGCATACAAAAAATGATTTCCTTATAGAATACTGAATTTTCAATTCTTTTTATTCTTATAAATCAACTTTAAAATAAATAGAAGAGTCATGTCCAAAATTGCATGTATATAGTTAGAAATTGTTGTGCCTAATGAGCTTGTGTAAATGGTTGGTAGAACAGGGATTAGGAAAGATATTGAAAAGAAAATTTACTAAGAGTTGTGAAGGACAGGAAATTGTGAAGAGCCAGGATCACCTACATGCTGAAGAGACACAGAATAAAAACAAAAAAAAAAACAAAGAAAAGTCATTTAAATGATGATTTAACAATTTAAAAATATTACCGCTTATTTAATGACATAAAATACAAGGGTAAGTCAAAAATCATTAGAACTATCACCAGAAGATATTCAATAGAAAATAGTGTAGATAATTTTTGACTTCTCCCTATGGATATGATTTTTGGAGGTTACTTTTTAAATACTCACTTTAATCTTTTTGATAGACAATCAAAACAAGAAAGACAATTTTAATGCAATCCAGGTTATTTTGTGTATCAAAATTCATTATTATCATTATGTAATGAATCTACTGCAGTAAACTGAAAACAGAAGTGAAAACTAACAGAACTTAAATTACTTGAATATTTTTTATACTTTTAAAAATAAGTAAACAAAGCACATTGTAGAATCAGAAATTTTACTTAATCAGTACATTTAACAAAAGTAAATATTATGACAGATTAATAAGAGGTTAATATATAGAAGAAGAAAATTTATATCAAGCAAAAAATACTTTCTTAAGCAGAGAATGAAAGTACAAGTCATTTATAATGGATGGTACTCATACAAAACTATTCGAAATTATGTTAGATTTAATTATAGAAGTCAACAAGAAAGATATAACATTAAAAAAGAAACATTATTATTATAAAGTTATTGAGTGACAGGATACAATTTTGAAATTAAGAAAAAGTGAAACAGAAATCATAGAACAAAAAAAAATTAAAATATTGGCAAGACCAAATGGCTTTAAGAATGTCATAAAAACAGATTTGAGAAAAATTAAAATAATAAACCAGTAAGAAAATATTTGAAGAAGCTGATATTATGAATATAAATATAAAAAAAAAAAAACAGAACAGAATATTAATAACACTGGCAAAATACATGAAAGTAACTATACTATCAAGTTTAATTAAATATTAGAAAGCGAAACATATCAGCTGAGTAAAGAATTACATGAAATTTGATTTCTCAGCATTAATTTTTAGTGGTAAATGTAGAGTTACATCGGATGGATATTGACAAGCTAGACTAAAGGTTGAATCCTTCATGGAAATAGTCAAGCAACATGACTTAAAAGACAAAAGTAAGAAGATGGATTAATGTTTTCAACTAATATTAGCAGCAGTAAATCTATAGGTCACATTAAATTGGATAATGATACTAAAATAAATACAAAGAATTATTCTAATGTCTTGGACAATATTTTTGAGCAGTACAGATCATAACAAAAAAGCTTTAAGCAAAGAATATATTCATGTAAGATAATGTTCTTTCATAAGCTGCAAACTTGACTATTGCCCACCTTGCCAAAAACGGTTTCAAATATATCATATAAATGGAATAACCTCATCCTCTTCAGATATTAATAAAAACCTTTTAGTCCATCATTAAAAGAGATTCACATGAGAATAGAAAGCAATATCCAAGCAAAGAAAATCAATGTGATGCAATAACAACTGCTGCAAATGTTGGAGTTGAAACAGTAGAAAAGTTAATAAAATTAAGAGCTGAAAGGTCTATAAAGATCCCATATTAACATGTAAAATAATAAAAAATAATTAATTCATGTTTATAGGATACTGTGTTTTAACATAATTATTACTAGTAAGAATTTAAAATAAGACAAAGATAATATTTTAAATTATTATTTTAAAATTTAATACACTAATCTATGTATTAATATTGTAATACCTGTGTGTATCACTCTATAGAAAGAAATATGAAAGCACACAGAGACACGAAAGATTAAACATAGGAACACCAACAACATACACACAAACACACATGATAAATAAAAGAAAATGTCAAACAGAAAACATAAAATGAAAAGAGAATTACTGTAAAATATATATCATCTAGTATTAAAAAAAAGGGGGTAGAGAGTATTATTGTACTTATAGAATTTTTGTGCTTTAAACAATAATTGCAAGTCTTTCTTTGCTGTCTTCATCTTGATTCTCTTTCAACAAAGAAAAATACTTTTCATCCGTTTATTTATATTTATTTTATCCAACCAGTCCTTCAATTCTCACTGTGATTAACATAGCAAGTCATAGTCTTTATACAGCAATACCTACCTAGGTAACTACAGCTGTCACGCTTTTGCAGAGAAAATCATTGTAATGGAAAAAAGAATAGGACATCAAAGAGAACAGCAGAGAAGATGAGAACAATTATGTGCAGAAGAGAGACAAACAATCTGTAAACATAATAGAGAACAAATGCAAGCAAGGAGGAATGATATGAACAAAGAAGTGCGAGAACTTTATATTTATGATTGTTATTGCAATATTTTAATAATGATGCATTAAGGGAATTTCTACAGATATTTTATTGTCATAGAATTTGCAATGTGCTTATTCAATCAACAGAATTAAGATTCATCAAAATATTAAAATAAGAAAACCATGAAATTTTCACAGGTTAAAACTAGTAAATAACTATGATAAATGTTTAAAATGCAATTTTATGGTAACCAAATAGAATATACTGGGCAGTACATAGGAATCTTCATAACATTTCATACATCAGTTTATTAATGCATCAAGGAGCATTTTAACAAAAATAAATAAGGAGAATTCTTTTTTTTTATTAAGTATCTACTAGTAAACACTTTAAATTTAATGTTTCTGTTAGTAACACATTCTGTTTACAGAATATTCAAATAAAAAGAAACCTTTTAAAATTAAATTATTCTTGAAGAATGATTCTGATTATTTCTAGTACTACTGCCAAAAGTCATATTAACCTGATAATTGCACCTAAATTTAATTGAGCTAATTTGCTGCAGAAATTCTTGCAAAAATGACCCAACATCTAATAATTATATTCACTTCATTAATTCAGAATAACAAGACTATGATAGTGTATCATCTTTCCTCTGCTGAACTGACCATATGTAATTTAATCAGGGAAACAATTAGTGCAAATATTATATTGTTGTGCATGTGTGTGTGTGTGTGTAGGTTTTTTTTTGTTTTTGTTTTTGAATAAAAATAATTCTGTTTGATTCTTGGAAAAACAATATAACAATTTTTTGTCATTTCAATAAAACATTTTTATAGTTTTGCAATTCATTACTTAAAATAAATTCAGGTAAATTCATTTATATTTTTATTATTGTAGATAGTAAAATGCTTAGAATTTTCCTAGGTTTATAAATGGTTTAATTACCAATTTAAAATAATGCATGGTAATTATCATCAATTAGAAACATTGCTATGGTGAAATAAAAAAGAAAAACCTTTTTGAAATTGTAAGTAATTGATACCAAGCTATGACTGGATGTCATTACAAAGGTATGAATTTAATAAGCCTGTCAACATAATACTTTGACAGCAAAGTGTTCAGCCACAAATAAATAGCTTTACTTAGCATCCAAAACGGCTTCTAAGTAATATAAAAGTAACTTCTTTACTATCTTTACCCACAAGTTAAATCTTTTAAGCAAAGCAATGAAGGATATTATAACTAAAAAAAACATCCATATCACAAATATTAGATTTACTTGAGAAGTCAATTTATTTACTCAACTAACAAACAAAAGATTAAGCTCTTAAAGAAGATTTTTGTAATCAATTTAAATCAGCACAGATGTTTTTTAATCTATTTTCACAAAAATCAAATGAAATATGCATTGAAATTTCAAGTTTATCTGATGAAAGTCACATTTATGTTTAAGAAAATATTTGATATATAATACTTTTTACATTTGCTTATCCTAAATTCGGGCTCTACAAAAAATGATTGTCAATGAAATTATATTATTTTATAAGCTAAAAGATAAATTTATTTTTGTTTTGCTTTTAACGATCTTTAGATACAGTTCAATTTCATATACTAAGCATTTTGGTTGAGAAGTTTTGAATGTACTGAAGTAAAATTTTATTATAATTTATTTCTTTAATTCTTCTTAGTGAAATTCTTTTCTATAATTAACTCACTGAGGTGAGATGTTTGAATCTTTTTAGAAAATTTCTATATAAACAGCAATATATCTGCATTTACTCGTATAGATAAAATGTTTATACAACCAATAAAAATAACTTTTGTTGCCTTTTGTATTAAATAATAAGAAAAATATACTGTTTTTTTTGTAAAATACTTTACAAAGTGATCACTTATCAAAAAATCTTTTAATGAAATTTTATTTATACTTGTTGCTAACAGCACCTTTTATGGTTTATAAATAATCAAATACAAGTGTTACAATTTATACCTTTTTGTATTTTTTTATCATAAAAGAATTTTTAACTCTTATGAAAATATTTATTTTCTATAAAAGTCCAAGAAAAAACTTAATGCTATCAAAAGTTTTAAATGGAGTATATTTCATGTATAAAATGCTAAAGTTCTCACCAATTGCAGTCATAATTCTAAGCAACATGACTAAAATCTATCTACACTTGATTACTGCAAGTTTGTGCTTGAAAAGAAAATAAGTATCTCATGTAAAGATTTAACTGGAAGGTTGTTTGATGCCAAAGCTAATAAATACATTAATGCTTACAGCTTAGAAGTAATCAGATAAGTAGATACTAAGAAATACCAGGCCTTTAATCAGTCAATACATTTCACAATTGTAGGTTAATCCACTTGTAAAGCTATAGCAGCTTAAATGTGGTAATGCAGAATTATATATATATATATATATATATATATATATATATATAAATAGATACAGAGTCAGATTTTATGCTTAATGGTTTTCTTTTTATCTATTTTGCATATTAGATATACAAGTCTTAAATACTTTAAGCAAGTGCTTTATTTCAATGTATATACTGACTAAAAACTTAATTTAAACCAGATTTTTTAGAGTGACTGCATCTCATCATTCACATCATGTAATAATGTTTATCAATAATGTAGTTCACCTACACTGATTAATGCTAAAAAGATGCATATTACAGACAATAAAAAATATTTTAAAAAACATAATATGAAACACATTCATTTAAGTAACAGCTAAATAAATTGCATAAAGTAGTAAAAGCTGAAGTATGGAAAAGACAATAAGATTTGATTTCTTTACTTTCTAACTATTTTCATTAACTTTGAGAAACCAGAAAATTGTGACTACAAATAGTTTACAATATTATAAATTTAATTATCAATAAAAATTAGAACAGTTGTTAAAGAAAAATATTTTTCAAAAATATATTAAGGAGTCAAAAGCATTATTTGTGAATTTATTATTTTCTTTATTTTAATGATTCTCATATTTTAATATTGTTAAGAAATAACTTGAATTAAAGACATAATTATATATATTATTTGAATTACTATTATTAAATAATAATTTGGCACCTTTTAAGTCAACCATGAAGTGTTTTTCAAAAAAAGAAAAAAAACAAACAAATCACAATGATTCTGATTATTTATTACCTGCAGAATGAAAACAATTTTCATCATAATCTCATGCCATTTTGGCTTTTTTTATAAAGATTTTGATCAGTATCTTTATTACCATCAGATAAATTATGAAATAAAAGCTAAATGTTGCAACATGTAATCATTGTAAAATTTTAATTAAAATTAAATATATTAAGACTTGAAAATATTAATCTCAAATTATAAGTAAATGAAGTACTTAAATGATAATTAATGTTACAATCTCTGAAAATAGAAAATAAAGAAACACTTATCAACAAAAACTTCAATCTCAAAAATATTTAATGTTTCAAATTTATCTCAAAAATTGGAAAGAAATATGCAAGAGCATCTAATAGTTGTATTTTTCATTGCTAAAATAACTTTTACAATTTCTTTTTGATGAAAAATAGTGAAATAATCATTTTATTTTGAACATACACAAAATTCTGTGTTCTAATTTAAAATTTAGCATATACAAACAGTTGTTGAAAAGCAAGAAACCATTTCAAAATAAATTCTGGTTGTTATAATCTTCCTGAAAACAGATGTTCTTCTGATTCATGTTACACAAATTTCCACCACTGGCTAGATGTGAACACTCTGAAACCCAAGACTGAGCTAAAAACTTCAACTGCACATAGGCTCCACAGATGTTCTGTTTCACTCACACAGTCAAAGAAAAATACAATCCAGAATTTTCACTAATAGCACCCATTTCTACCTAAAGAAACAAAATAAAAATTTAAGCTGACCTGAGCCTGAGAAAAGACTATCAAATGAACATCTTTGGCAGTCAGTTAGCATAACATCCAGGATTCATGACCTCCCATCTCCAAAAGGCACCTGCTAAAGGCTCTGTAGTAAGTCATAACTCACCCTCGCTCTTCTACTGTACACCTGCTTCCACAGATAACTTTTATGATGACTTATCTTTCTTCCAACAAGAGCCATTCACAATGGATTTACCACTTTTTGTATTTTTTCAGGAATACAATTTATTTCCTAAACCTAATCATTTCTTCTTCATTCTGCCAGCATAAGCTTAATATAACATGATGTTAAGTCATTTGATCAGACTGTGAACGGGGCTAAGCCAATAACTTTTTCATTACCCACTTGTATTAAACTATTCTGTATAGCCTTTGTTTTGAACTATATGAAAATATTATTCCAAGTGGTTTACAGTATGCTATAATATGAAACTGCTAGTTGTGCATATATTTTCTCATATTTGTTTTATGCTTTTATTTATATATATATATATATATATATATATATATATATATATATACACACACACAGAGTTTTTCTTTAACAGACCAGATTCATGGCGACTTCAAAGTTTCCTGCAAACACCATTATGATGTTCTCACTCGTAAGGGCTGTTTGCCATTAGGACTCATTTTTACTTGTTTATATAGAATATGGTGTGGGAATGGTTTTGATTGATTGTTCTTTTTCTTTATGATTGGGTGATTTTTGTTTTTGTTTTTTTTTCTTTTTCTTGTGTAGTTGTTTGATTTATTTTTATTGTTTTTAGTGCATGCATGAATGAGTGTTTGTTCAATTGGGTTGGGCTCTTTTGTTGTAATGATTTGTTTTTATTGGTTTGACCTTTTTCTTAATGTGTTGCTATGTTTTGCAGCATGATGGTTTATTTTTTCTAGGTGTTTTTTTTGTATATTTGTGTTTGTGGGCTTTACAAGTGTTCTTATTTTTTATTTTAATCCATTTATTTATGTTTATTTTTCATTTGGTGGTTGTATTTTCTGTTTTTGTAGTGATTGGGTGTTTGTATATACTTTTATTTTTCATATTTTTATAATATATATATATATATATATATATATATATATATATAGTTTTTTTTATTATTTATGTTTATTATCATGATTTAGTATATGTATTTATCTTTTTAGTTTTTAATTTTTAATTTTATTTATTTATATCAAATAATATAATATTGTCTGTTTCATTTTTGTTTGATTTTGTCGTTATTTAAATAACAACAAATAAATAAATACCTACTTTGAATGATGTTTTGTGATTATTGAATCTTTCTTTAAACGTAATAAAAAGCTTGTCTGTTTAGGAGGCAAGATTAATAAAGAAACTTTGTTGTATAAAGAAGTTACAAGGGAAAATGATGACATTAAATTAAAAAAGGAAGTGACCCAGGCATCATTTAACATTTATTCAAGAGACAGGAACTGAGGCTGAAAAGTACCTGACTCATAGAGGAGTTCCAACTACAAGTGCCATTGGTGTTTTATCTAGCAGAATCTTTTAGTGTTTTGGAAAAATTTGATAGTATAGATCAAATTAAGGCTGTTCTTCTAGACAACACAAATACAGGATGTAAAGCAGGCCTTATAACTGCTCTGGAGAAGAAGCCCCATCAAAACTTACATACAATTGGCTGTTCCTTATATTAGAATGAACTACTATTCAGAGCTGTTTTTAAATATGTTGATGCTACAAAAAGCCTGACTGCTTTTACAGGCCCACTAGACAAATTGTATGAAAGGGACCATCATGATTTGATTTGCCACTAGTATAATTTATGAAAATCAGCCCTTTTAATAAATTTCATTTTCTTTGTACCTTCATTTTTCTCTATGGAAAATTGGACCATTAAGTAATGCAAGATGGTTAACTTTAGCAACCATGTTAATGTGTATGAGGACCAGTGATACATACTGTTCATAACTCCATGACAAGCTTCACCAACTTATTAAATTATGAAATGTACGCATTTAGCTGGTTTGAGATTAAGGGGGATAGCAAATTCTATAACCAACAGCTGTATGTATTCAATATGATCTAAAGAATTAAGAAACAGTCTGAAGAAATTCAAAATATTGCATTCAAGAACATCCAATATAATACTTTTGCTCTGCTACCTAAGAATGAGTTGTATTTGATGACAAAGTCAGAGGAATTGAAAGTGAGAAAAGCAGCTCTTAGAAAAATTCTGTTCACTAGTTAAGTAAATATATGAAAATAAACTAATTTATCTGGATTTAAAGGATAGTTTTTAAGTTCTATTCACTACAAATAGAATAGAAAAGGCATGGATTATTAAATTAAAATAGAATTAGATTTTTTTTATCCTTTCAGAAGTGGAAGCCACCCAAGAAAAGGTTGAATAAAATACCAGCCATCAACCTTTAAACCTTGCACTGGTCAGAATTAATCTATTCCAAAATGGAATTTGTGAACCTGCAACCACTGAAAAATTTTCAGAAAATGAAATTCAAGCATCTTTTATAAATAACACAAAATTAGAGTTGCATGATTTTCCTTCATATTTTCAGAGCATTGAAACAGCAGTGAAATTAACATTTGAACCTTCTTCTTTGCAGATTTGAAGCAAGACACACATTCTTGCAGAAATTTTATGTTGTCAACTAAGACCTTCCATTCTTTCTAAAGGCTCTCACACTGAAAATTTTGATATTATATATTCCAATTGAATTAGTTTTCATTTAATATAAAATTTATTTATTAAAATAGCAAATTCTTTTGATTTACTGTTGAAATAACATTATTCAATTAAATATTGCTAAAATGAATAGCCTTTTTAATGCCAATTTTTGATTGCATTTCCTGAAAGGGGGTCTAAAGCAATGAATCTAAAATTTGGAGTGAGTTTTTTATCTCATTAAGTCCCAACTAACTAAACTTGTCCAAAGTTGATTTGGGAAAAAATGTAAAAATCAACCTACCCTAATAATACAAGGCACAATGGATGAATTGTAACAATTCTACCTCATTTTAACAGATATATTTACCAAAATTAAACAAAAATATTTTGAAACACTAAAGAGTAAAATTGTTCAATAGAATCATAATTGTCTTCAACCATGGACTCCAGACAACCTCGGAATCTCTTGCAACTCTTCTGGACAGTCTCTTTGTTTAAGTTAGAGAATGCTGCCATAATCCTTGCCTTCAGTTCATCTTTGGTGTTACAAGGAGTTTTGATGATCAAAATCAAAAAAAAAAAAAAAAAACAACACCTATGCATGAAATGAAAAATTTTAAATGGCAACAATCTACCTATCTCACCCAGTGTGTGCATGTGGATATATATAATTTTGCTCTGTGTGTGTGTGTGTGTGTGTGTGTGTGTGTGTAAAAGTATACTTAGTTGGTATTTTTGTTTTTCATGTCAACAATTTGTAAATAAAACTGAGTATACTTTTGCAAATTGTCAACATGGAAAACAAAAATATAGTGTGTGCATGTGTGTGTATGTTTATATTACATGACCAAGCTCATTTTTAGGTCTTCAAAAAATGAGGAATTACTTGCAAGTTATTAATGAATGTGATATATTAATTACTAATATAAATTAAATTTTCAAAAATAACTTCAAAATTTTAATGATCAAATTATTAACAACATATTTGAGATAACATGGGAGCAATGAAGAAGTCAAGGAAAATAGGAACTGTAAAGAAACTGATGCTTCTAATCAGAAAGAGACAGTTAAAATTTCTGAGACACATAATGAAGGAAAAAATGCCTAGAAATTTAACTCACTGGACATATTCAAGGCAAGAGAAGCCAGGAAAAATAGTGAGTAGTCTATTTAAGAAGTTCGTATGAACAGGGACAAAGCAGGATAATAAAAGCTCAAAAGTTACTTAGAGCAACAACAACAACAAAAAAAAACAGGAAATTGTGAAAGGATTTAACACATAAAAGAGGGAATTTGGAATAAAACTTTCAAGTATTTAAAATGTACCTACCTCTCTTAAAAATTTGTACAAACTAAAGTTGTTAAGAAAATCATTAAACAATTGGCGTGTTTCTCGCTGAGTTAAATTATAACAGATTTCATTTTGTACAGCTAAAGCAGCTGCAGGATCAGAGAAAGTTAGAAATCTTGTTAAAAGACTTTCATTACACAAAGTCTGATATGCCCATATGATGTTTTCTGGTTCATGAAACTGCATAGATCTATGGGAAGTCAAATTCCTCAGATCATTAATCCACTGAAGTGTTCCAACATCATCTCTGGCAGAAATCTAAAAGAATAAACAAAATATATTAGCTATATTGTAGGCCAAAAAAAAAAAAAAAAAAAAAAAGATGAAGAAATGAATTCAAATGAAGCAAAATACAATAATTACATCACCTCACCTAGTAAAAGTAAATATCAACAAGTAATATCTGTTTTTATTAGCATTTAAATATACATGGATGTATAAAATAAAATTTTAAAAATTCAAAATTCCCATATACCTATATTCATGAACTGATATCCTTACTCACTGTTTGAGATTAGCATGAAAATTTGACCAAGGAGAATTATTATGAAATATTTATTATTTGAATTTCCTTTTTGAAATTAATATTATTTTGAATAAAAAGGGTTTAGTAGTCAATATCTCTCCATGAAAAGTATGATATATCTACAAAAACAATTTTTAATTTTCATAAAATATTTGATGCACTAAGTCTATAAAAATGATCAATCTAGTGATATGAAAAACTTTAGCAGAAGTGCTAATCCATAAAATGTGAATACTTCAATAAATAACTAATATCCATAGCCTGAATATGAAAATCACAAAACTATATGCAAAATAAAAACAAAATTTATACAGAAAAAGACACTTGACAGAAGAAAAATAATCTAAAACATGGGTAAAGTGACATAAAGGTTGCAAAAGATTGCCAATAAAGTTCTTATAAATGGAGCTGCTTAAGTTGTAGAATGGCACAATCAGATTCTAGAGACATAAAAGCACTAGAGAAAGCTTAGCTGAGTCACTAAGCCATTTAAGGGGAAATTTATCAGCTTATTGACTGATTAGAAATCAATTAAAACAGGAGCTTATTCTGAAATTTGAATGATTGGAAATTAAAAGAAATTCTTTCTTGTTTATTTATCTGCTTTCTGCAACCAAGGCCAGATGTTTAAGAGATCAATTGTATAGGAATCAATATCAAGCTTAGGAACAAATGACAAAGAAAAGAGGATGGATAAAATAAGAAAATGGGGATAAAAAGGGCAGCAAAGTTTAGTTTTCATTTACATTTTTATCAAGAATGGCATTCTTTTCTGTGCTGTGTTAATGCAATTCTGTAGTCATCAAACCTGACATCACAAAATCTTTTATGTCAAAAAGGCTCTGTAAAGCTCAGCTTCTTTAAAGAGATATACTTTACCTAAGACATGAAATTCATCTCTGTATATTATAAACTATTTCAGCAAAATAAATAATTTAAGTTTGAAAAAAACGGAAGAACATTTTTTCATTTTTTTTAAATAGAACATTTTACATTTTTAGCAAAGCAATAGTTTTTTTATTATGAATTTAATATTCAGAGTAAAATGCAAAATAACTTCATATAAAATTGCAAAAGAGCTAGCATGTTACTTTAGACATAAAAAGCAATATTGATGTTTATATTCCTTGTATATTATAAAGTCTGAAGAGGAAGTTCTGAAGAAAAATGCAACACATACATGAAAATGCAACATAAATATGCAGGAAATTAAAGATGAATCAGTCAACTGCAATTTAAAATACCTTAAAACATTAATAATGAACACTGCACATCAGTGCATTAATTAACATTTAATGTTTTTCTTTTTTTCCTCAACATTTCTCAAAAACGTGATTTTTGGACAAGATCATGGCTAGCTCTAGATCAGATTTAATATCTTAATCTAAATGGAATCTACTGGATTGCACAGATGCATTTCTTCTGTGTTTAATAGGATTCCAAGGCAATTTTTAAATTTCAAATTACTGAAACTTGGACAACTATACTTTGCAATGTTACAGCAGTAATTTGGTTCATCTGACTGAAACATTAGAATAAAAATACCTTTTTCTAGAGCAAAGAAATCAACTGGTAATTTTGCTATATAACAATGGCCTGTCCTTGTGTTGAAAATGTGATGCAGTAAATGATTTTTGAGCTGGGATGAGTATTTCTTCTTCAGTGGTTTTCTACATTTACACTTGGCACCTTCAAATTAGTTTTACTTCATGCAACACTCATTGTCTGGTCAGTAATTTCAAGGATTTCAAGATATATAATATTTTGTTAACCAAAAAGTGCTGGTAACTTTAGAAAGAGAAGGTTAATAAAAATACTGTAATAGAGTGGTTAATCAAAATCAGATCCTAGAGGTACAAAATTTAATAGACATTTGTGCTGAATCCACTACTTAACCTGCTTAATGGACAAGATTTCAAAGAATTACACAATTTAGGTTAATAAGCTTCAATAGATATGAAATTATTAAGCAAGTCTATGAAAATACAAAGAGGTACTGAAATGTTCTTAACCCAACAAAGATTAGATTCCAAAATAAATTCTAGTGTTTGGTCATTTCTAAATCTCTAGTATATTGGATTCATGTTATAGCTCTTGCCTGTCATATTCTTAAAACTAGTAATATAAAAATCTTATTAAAAAGCAGCTAAAGTCATATTTGTTTGTAACATAAATATCTAAATATTAACAAAATCAATTACTTACCATTCTAGTTTCATGATTTAATTTTGATTATCAACAAGCATGTTTTTTTCTAATTTAATCAATTCTTTAAGAAGATCTGTTTAATTTTCTTGTTCACATTCACCAAAATTATACAAAAATTCTCACACTGAAATCTACTAAATTTTAAAATATTTACCAAATTTAAAAAATCAGCTTCAAACTGTACTTAAAAATCATTATTGTCCTCAAATGAAAAAAGTAATATATCAAAGTTTTTTGAAAGTAAAATAATATAATTCCAAAAATAGATAGAAAAAAATGTTTGACAGTTAAATGTCTGTATACTTAAAGGTTAATCTATCACACTGTGTATCAACACTTGAGGCTGATAAACTAGTTATCTTTATCAATCTTGGTAAAATTCACTATTATCTTCTGAACAGAATAATAGAATGTGATAATGAGCATATAGTGTCACAAGTTACACAGCAATTGGCCAAATGGTCTCTAGATAAAAATCAATGCATGCAAATACAGCCATATCTATTAACAGTCACTTACCACTTTGACAAATTCTACCATATTGAAAGTGGCATTCTGAAGCTGTTGAAGAGCAAATGAACTCAGACTGATGTTTTGACGAATAAGTTCTCGTTGGATTTTCCCAGGATCAATTAAAAAGTTGCTTATCCTAAGATCACCTGAGTTTAAAATAAAACAAAAACATGTTAAAGAAAAACACTATTTCTTATACAGCTAATAATTTTAGTTAAATAACTTCAATTATACAACATTCTTGTTAACATTTTTGCTTGTTTATAAGATATATAAATTTACTCTAGGATATATCCTTAAAAGAATATTCTTGCTATTTGGAATGCCATGTCCCAATAAAAACACAAAATCTCATCTCTCTTTCAATAAAAAACTAGAATGTTATATCCACTATCAATTCTAACAAATTACTATGAATAACTAAAACATTCTTCACATATTTCATTCAGTAGCAGTATATTAATTTAAATTCTTATACAATTTTTTTATATTTAAAAAGAAGTATTTTATTGAAAACTGTTTATAATGTATTAATTAAGCATGTTTATATTGATTCATTATGCTGTAAAAATATTCATTTATTTTCTATGAAAATCTAGTTTAATTTCTTTTCTTATGAATACTCCTTTGAGCATCAATATGCTAACAGTTTAAAATATAAGATGTTATACACGTTATATTCAAATTTTGTAATACAAAAATGTAAAATGACAGTCCAACCTTATATGCTTCCTGGACGAATTTTTTCAAAGCAAAGTTATTTTTCATAAAAATAAAAATTATTGGTATAACAAATACATTTCCACCAGACTTCAAGATTATACTTATATTGTTGAAATTTGTAAATAAATTTTGGACGAATAAATGTAAAATTATTATTGGAAATTTCTTTAAGCTGATTTTTTAGACAATCTTATAAAACAAATAGAAATTATGTATCAGTACTGCTGACCCAAAATTTATAACATTTTCCAACTTGATCCACTTAATTTTGATTTACCATGTCAAAAGTTCTGATAATTTGATCAAAGCCTTTTATTAGTTAGTAAGGTTTAATATAGTTGTTAAAAACAGTAATTATAAAACTTCAAAGTTGTAGTTTATAAAATCTGTTTAATAGCCAATATTGATTAGAAAATGTTCACTAGCTCAAATCAAATGACAACAAAAATATTTATTTTCACTGTTTCATTTTTTCTGAAAAAATGTCTGGATGTATAAACATTAGAAAGTACATTTTGGGCTTGTACAAACCCAGATAAAATTATGCAACAACACTATTTTGCTAGTCTTGACTCACTTTTCCCCTTATTTTAAACTTCCTGTTGTACATTCAAAATAAAACGTTAGGGAATCAGTCAGTCACTAACACCTGATGATACTGAAAGGTTGAAACCATGGTAACAATCAGCTAATCTTCCTAAGTTTTAATAAATATATATATATACACGCACACACACACACACACACACACACACACACAATGCAGAAATAACTATAAAAGGTCCATTGTCAATGTCATTACAATATTTTAATAAAGTCATGGATCATTTTCCTATTCTATTTATCTATATGCTCTTAAGATTATCTTAAAATCTTATTTATCATCATCATAGCAATATCAATTTAACATTGTTATCATTAATCACTCATGTCAATGAATATTATTAGTTATTTTCTATACAAGTTGTAATTTGTTATTCCAATAACTGAAAATTATTGAAAGACCAGTATTTAGTTAAGAACAGGAGAGTAATTTTAAAGTTAACTCCAATGAACAATGATTTGTTTTAATACTGATAAAAAAATTAGCAAAATTTTTTAAATATCAGAAAGGAAAACAATTTTGTTGTGAATTTCTATGCCCCACAGAAATGATATCTTAAATATGCATTATGAAATCACTGAATCACTGGAAAGCATTACAAATTTAATATCAATAACTGTTAAAGAAAAATTGCCATGGTTAACTTATGATGTGTTTCTTAGTTAAAAAATTTATATGATGCTATAGTAGGTTATTTGTATTGTGTGTGAAAACTATTCTGATTCTTCTTCATGTGCCATGTCCCCTCAGGATGTAGACAATCATGGACTTCCACTTGGCTCTGTCTCTTGTCACTCTCAATATTTTTCTCTTTGTATCACTTCTAAGCCCTGCTCCGCCAACCATTTGATCAGACCTAACAAGTATGTCTTGCGCTGTTTTCCCCTATCTCTCCTTCCATTTATCCGACCTGTGAGTATCAAGTTCTCCAGGCCCTCCTTCCTTATTACATGTCCCAGGAACCTCATTTGCCTCTTCCTGATATTTAGTATCAGTCTTCTTGTTTGCATCCTTTCCAACACCTCATCATTGCACATGTGCTTTGTCCATCATATCCTCAGCATCCTTTTTGCAAAACCACATTTCTTCTGCCTCAATCCTCTCCTTCATCTTTGATGAGATCGTCCAGCATTCACTTCCATACAGAAGGACAGATATCACATAGCAATCCAGCACTTTTTTTTGTTTCTAATAAGATTTTCCAGTCTTTCAGTACTCTGGTTAACTCTTGAAATGCATCTTTGGCCATGCCAATGCATCTTTGGAATTTCCATCCTTTGTCAAAACACTTCCCAGGTATTTGAATTACAAAATCAATTCAAAAGTGGGGGGGAGGGGGGAGAAGCATCATAAAAAGGGAATTTATAATATGATTTAAGGTCAATTTCCAATTAATATCTTTTTTTCAACTGTGAAAGTCAAGCCTAGTTTTAAACTTCTTACTTTGGTAGAGAACTTAGAAATTTATAGTAATTATTGTTGATGCAAGGATTTCTGAAACTCATTACAAAGTTTACATAACTAGATTAAATGACCATATTAATCATGTAATGTCAAATAACTATATCTAATCTTGCATCACATTTTAAATACAAACTGAAAAAAAATTAAAAGTGTTCTTTAAATTTTAATTTAAAAAACTTAAAAAAATAAAATTTGCATACCTTGTACATTTTGAGCTTCCAAACGATGATATAAGTCCTCGAGGATACGAAATGTTTCAACAAATTTCACAAACATTTCTCGATGGCTTGAATTTTGTATGATTGTTTGAAAGTCATTCATTGCTCTAGTTAATCTAAAAATAAGAAACATAATAATTTAATAAGTAAAAATTCAGTTCATGTTAACATATGGCATCTGTTCTATAATACAAAGGGATGTTATAAAAACAAAGGTAAAAGAGACTAGATCTCAAGCAGAAAATAAGCTTTGTAGCAACTGATTTTTATAGAATTTAAGTATTGAATTTCTAAGTTTAGTGCAAAAATTTACTGAATACATTAAGACTTAAATTCATAGACATTTAATACTCCTTCCTGAACAGCAAAACTTATATATAAAAGGTTTGCCAACATTAATTGATAAAAATTTTCAAGTAAAAATGTTCATAACACAAATAGACATCTTCAAATATTTTTATGTAAATTTCTAAAATATGCAATGTTTTTTTTTAATCTAAATTAATAAAATTCAAACATTTTTATTTTGTTACTCGTGTAAAATCTACAGACATATTTTCATGATGCAAAAAAAAAAAAAAAGCATGGAATAAGATTATAACTTACAAAGACTGATTGAAATTTTCTACAATTCCAGGCATTTCTCCAGTTGTAATATTTTGATAACATTTATTGCTTATGGCACAAATGTAGGTTTGTGCAAATGGCAGCAATCCAGCAGATGGCATAGCTCGACCATCAAAATGACCTGCATGAAAGAAAATGATATCACAAAAAATTTTAACATTGCAAAACATATTCAATAGGCACATTTTTAGTTATACTCACATTCAGATAAAATGAGTTTTCTTTTTATTATCGGATGTCCGTCTGTTCAAATTAGGTATCATACATTTTAACCTCCAATCTTCTTCAGGTATCTTTTGCACTTGATAATACTCAGAATTTTTAACTAAACCACACAGATAGATTATTGTCATTTTGCTTTCTATGTTTAGGCAATATCTTGTATCAATTAATACTTTCCAATCTATTCATCTTTATGTTATTTGTCTATTCTTTTCACTGGACATAGGTATATAACTACCCCACCCATGGATTAAACTCAAAAACTGCAAAGGAATCCTGTTTTAACCAATACTTTAATCCATTAAGCTATATGGATCTTGAACAATCCAGTGGTGTCATTTTGGAGGCATAAATAAGATGTCTGTTCTCAAGTGGTGGATTCTTTAAGTGTTCTTTCTTAACCATAGACTCCCAGGTCATCCTTATTTTAACTGGAGAAATTGTCAAAGATTAACATGCACACTGATTATTTCAGTCATATTATATGCCAGTAGTGTGATTTTCTTATCTTGATTTCATTGCACAGGTGTACAATACTTTTCCCCTCCATACATGAACAGCCAAGAGAGATTTCAATGTCTCTCTCTGAAAAACAGCTTCTCACTGTTCCTCCACACTTACTTTTAAGGGGCAGCTGTTCTTGACTTTGTATTCTTTGCTACAATTACATAAAATGAAATACACATAGTTCTTTTTTTTTTTCTTCCAATGGGTAGTGAAGAGCACTTGATTCAACAGAGATAGCTTCAAAAAGTTGACCTACATTTGAATAGTCTTCATGCTACATGGACAGCAGAACCTCTGAATGTTTTCAGATATAGTGGATCCTTGTTTCTCAAACATATTTTGTTCTAGGAGTTGTTTAAAACTAAAACAATTTTTCCCATAAGGAACATAAAATGAATTAATCTGTTCCAGACCCCCAGATTGCTTATTTAAACCTATATACATCCCTATGTAATAGTTTTAATGTCTAAAATTGTATATTAAAACAGTAAATAATTAAAAAATAATAAAAAAACAAATAGTACTGAGCAAAAACTTTACCATTTTAGAGACACATGGTGATGATAGTGAAGAAGGGGAAGGGGAGAAAGACTACTATTGCTTGGAAGAGGCATCCCCTTCTATAACACTAGGTAGATGTCCTAAGGTTTTTTTCTCTGACTTTTGTTCAAGACAATGGATGTTCAAGAACTGAGGCATCAGTATAGACAGAGTGCAGCTTATTTTTTTAATCCTAATTTTCTTCCAACCATATTGTAAGAGTTGATGTTATGCGTGCCAGATTGTTTACTTGAAAAGTGTTTTTCATGATGATCATCTTCTCTTAGTATCTTTCTTAGTCACCGCTTATATAGAAAAATATAGTAATGATGATCCCTCACCTAAAAAATTCCATAACATAATTATAAAAATAATATTTTTTACTCAAAGTAGTAAGATTGTTTTTGTTCAATAATGAATTCAATAATCTCATTTGAATTTGAGATTTTTACTTAATAGCAGTTATAAATAATTTGATCCAGATTATACAAGTATTTTCTCCTCATTAATAAAAAGTACTGTATAGTAAATTCTGTAATATGAAATAAATCATCTTGAAGACAAAAATTTAATAATTATTTGAAATTTAAAGCATCCAGTTTGTTAATCTTCATGAACTGATCCCTTAGCTACTCTTCAACCCGGAAAGAATGAAGTGGGTCTTGAAAAAAATCCATTCTCATTCCATTACTTGTCAGAGTTCCTTTAATTTGAATTTAGATAAAATATATTATCATACCAACTAAGAAAAGCCATGTCAAATCAATACAAATCTTTTGAAAAGAATTTATAAAGTCTATTTCTAAGCCAAAAATCAATTATTTAATTAATGACATAAGAGATTTTAATGATTAACTTTATTAAAAAAAACTTAAATATCCTGTTTTATATTTAAAAATTAATATATTTCTAACTCTAAATACACAAGCTTCTTAAAGTTCAATTTTTTCTGAATATATACAATCATTTTTTTTGTCGTAAATAATTAATAAACTTTACATAGGATAAAATAAGTAAATTAAGTTACAATGACAGGATACACGAAAGAAATCTTATCAGTCTGGATGGTAAAAGAAAAGGTCAACAGAAATTAATAATAAACAAAGTACACATGAGTTTGGATGTTTTGTTTATACTTTGATAAACTGCTAGACATCTCTAGGTTTTCAAAATGCTTCAGCTGACCTGGTGAAGATGAAAAAAAAGTTGTAGATTATTGGGCATTTAGGAAAGTAGTTATTGACTGGGAATGTCTTTTTTCTTTTTAATCCCATCTCTACAGCACTTATCTCTATACGTTCCAAACTTCTTTATTTTTGGTCATCCTCATGAAATACAGACATGCCAGTCTTCAAATGTGCAAATCCATTCACTTTCCCATGTAATATTTTAGTTTGTGTATATTTGAAACACTTTAATATTTTAATTTTTCAATGTATTTCTACTTTTGCTTGAACATATATGTGCATATGTATTTACAACTGTACTGATAATAAATTTAGGACTGTAATGTTGATTGCAGTCACGGCATTTAATATTTTTTGGTTGAGACTGACTAGGGACTATGAAAACACAATAACAAAGACTGTGTATTTGGACTTATACTAAGTTAAAACTTAAAAAAATAAAATTATTTCATTCTCCTGACTATCACCGATCCGTAAACTCTTTCTACATAACAGATAAGAGGAGAACCACAGAATGATATATGTGGGTGGAGAAAAAAAAAATGAAAAAAAGTGTTAGATTAATACTGGATCAAGGCATGAAGAAGTGCATTCTAAGATCCTGTCAGTTATCTGAAAACATTTTTGCAGTTAAACTGAAAGAAAAGCCCTTCAACATATCTGTTATTGTTGTGCATGCACTGATAGCACAAAGTACAGAAGAAAAAAAAATCAAAACTATCTTCTCCATGCAAGACAATGCCAAGGATCAGTTTAAATCACAATTATAATTTTCTTAGGAGACCTGAATGTCAAACTAGGCAAGGAGAGGGAAGGGTAAATAACTGGCAAATTCAGACTAAGCTTGCAAAGAACACAGAGAAAAATGGTTTCAATGGTGCACACTAGATGCCAAGAATGTCCATGACAATTATGAACATGAAAAAGCCCAGGAGGAGAAAAACCAAATCGACTATATAGCTATCAACAAGAGATTCAGGAATGCAATTGTTCACTGCAAAACCTATTTGACTGCAAAAATGGCCATCTCCCTGTTATTTGTAAATTAAGAATTAAACTATGAAAACTGAAGAATCCTAATGCAGCACCCAAATTGTAATAAAACAGACTCCTGGGTGACCCAAATATGAAGAAAAAATACATGGAGGGCATGAAAAGTAAATACAAGAGACAAAATAGAAATGGAGACTCAAAATGGGACACACTAAGAGAAGCTTTAGTGACATCAGCAAAAGACATTGTCCCAAAGGAAAATGGGTACAGAAGGAAAACAGAGTAGATTACAAAAAAGATTCTTGACATGATGCAAAAAATACAGAAAACATGTGAAGACATGCAACAGAATACAAGAAACTACACAAGGAAATAAGGAACAGATACAGACAGGCTAAAAAAAAAAAAAATGGCTCGATAAAAAATGTGCAGAAATAGAGAGATTAAGTATAACAAAGAAGATAAGCAAAAAAAAAAAAAAGAGAATTAAAAGGACAAAAGACATGCTCATCAACAGGCTGCATAAAATCCCCAAAAGCTGTGATGGCCAAATTGAAAAGATACAAATCAGCAGGGCCAGACGGAATTGTAATAAAGATGCTGACAGCCTTAGACAATTTCAGCATAGAATGATTACTGAAATAATAAATGAAATCTACAACAGTGGTGATATACTGGATGATCTAAGCAGATCCATTTTCATAACAGTGCCTGAGAAACCAGGTGCAAATGAATGTAAACTCTATTAAACAATTAGCTTAGTGAGCCACATAACAAAACTTATCATCTGAATTCTGATGAATATAGCAAGCAGCAGAATCAAGCCAGAGATAGGACAAGAACAGTGTGAGTTCGTCAAAGACACCGGAACAAGGAATGTAATGTTTATGTTCTGAATGTTATCAGAAAGAGCAACACAAATGCAGAAGGACATTTACCTGTGTTTTGTAGACTACACAAAGGTATTCAATAAAGTACACTACAAAGATCTGCAAGAGCTGCTCAGCAACCTTGACATATTCAGTAAAGACATTAGAATCATCAAGAATCTATACTGGCAGCAAACTACCAACATCCAGACAGAAAATGAGTTCAGCAGATATACAAAAAATAAAAAGAAGCGTAAGACAAGGATGTGTCTTTTCCTTGGATTTATTCAACCTATAACAATCAGTCAGTCAGTTAAGTGCCTTACATGATACCATACTTGGGCGATCATGTCTCGAAAGAGACATGACTGACTGGGCAGAAGATTATCCCACAGTAGGTTGCCATTACTTTCTGCAATAGACTGGTTGCCGACCAAGGCTATAGAACCCAATCTGTCCTGTTATTTAACCAAAAACTGGAGGGAAGATATGGATTAATACCTTTCCCAAGGGCATTTGCACGTAAGTGAATGCAAGGAATTCAAACTCGTCTCCCTGATTTCTCATTCCAACTCGATATCTACTGCACAACCTATACCACAAGGCAAGAAAGAACTAGAAACCTTACCGGGATTCATCAATGGTGACCACAATCTTAACAATATAAGATATGCATATGACACAGGTTGTGGATACTAAAATCAAGCAGCTACAGCAATTTAAATATTGCGATTATTAAAGAGGACCTATGCAACACGCTAACAGATTTCAAAGCTAAATGTTAACAATTTAATAATAGTATGACATTTGCACTGAACTAAAAAAAAAAACAAGCCAGTTCAAGTTAATGCCACACAAGCCGAATAAAAATAAATTAATTTTTTAAAAAATAGAATTGCCATAAAAATGTCTGGTCTGCACATTTTATCCATAACAAAATTTTGTAACACATCATAAAAATGTATTCAATATGACAACCAATAACACTGTACTGGTGGCTGATTCAAGATGAGGCCTAAACCAAAGCTGCATGAAAAAAAGGTTTTTAGCCACTGTTTATTGGTCTGTAAGCATAATCTACTGCTACAAATTCTTGAAGCTAAAACAAGAGAACTATTACTAGAAAATAAACCAAAAACTGCAACATTTATGTCCAACCTTTTAAAAAGAATCAATCCTTTTCCATAACACCTAACCATATTTTGCACAAATGTCAAAAAAAAATGTTTTAATTTTAAAAAAATAAAAAAAATAAAAAAATAATTTTTACTATTTAATGTTAAAATTTTTAACTTTTATTTTTCCTTTCATTTTTGAAGCTGTTCTCAAATAAGTGGTTGAGTGTAACAAAAGGGATATATTTTGTTTTCATTTGCCTTAGGTAATTCCAAATACTATCATTTATTCCTTAAAAGATAACAAAATATTTCATACATAACATTTCACTTACATTTCTTTTATCAGAATTATGCAGAAAGGTTAGAAATCTTTAGTTGACTGTTTAGGAAATACCCAATATGAAAAATGTATTTTACTCATTTTTTTTGTTTAAAATTCACTTTCAAAACTGTCTTTATCCCCATGTAATTTTATCATCATTCACTCTGCACAGATCACATCATACACTAACAATATTGTAAACTAAACAATTATATCAAATTACAGAATTATTACAAATAGAATTTACCTATTAATAAGGAAACTTTTTATCAGTGTTTAGACCAAGCCTCAAAATTTATGAACCTAATAGTTTTAATGTTAAAGCAAAGAAAATTATTTCTCAATAATTATGCAATGAAGTAAAATCAATGTTTGTTTGAACTGTACACTCACCATAAATGTGTTATTACAATGTTTTCTTTTATTTTTTAATAATCTTACACTAGTAAGGTGTGGAATTTAATAAAGTGATATTTTATTCTGGAAATTGCTTGTCTTTTACAGCATTTTTATATGATTTGTGCATAAGATAAAGTGAAAAATGAAGTTATTTGGGTATGCATCTAGAGTTCTTGTTATGTATCAAATACTTTATCAATGAATATCATAGGCTACCTAAGGAGACCAGTCAAACCCTGACATACTATTATACTATTCAAATGTTTCAACAGAATACTCACTTCTCATATCTTCTCTATTTACATTGTCATGGTTTGTCTCTTTAAAAGAAGTTGTGCATAAAATGTTTCTTATAAAGACAATTGTTTTCTTGAGGGAAAAAATGCTTCCTGCTTTTACTAATACATATTTTAGAGTTTTCAGTTGTTTTTTCTACTAAATATGAGGATTCAGCTCTATATATTAACTCACCAGAATACCAAATAAGAGTATTTAATTCAAGGAGATATTTTATATAAGATCATTTATGTAACTTTTTAAATGGTAATAGTAATATTAGCCATTTCATTATAAAAAATAGTAATATACTTATAATGGAATGTTATCATTAGTCATTTCCCTATTTCAGCATTTATTAACAGTTAAAATTTATAAAATCTTTCACTTAAAAACATTTATCAGAAAAATAGGTTTCTCAAGTCCATTAGCTTAGCTGTTAGCCAATACCTATGAGGGTTCCCTACCAAATCTTTTTATATGAAGTAGTGTGTAACATCAACATCATGCTTATGTCATTATTTTCTTTTTGAGTTACCTGTGATATCCGTTTTAGTTGTTGATGCTAATGAAAGTCTTCAAAGTGATGTGGCTTTTGTACTTTGGCATGGTTCTTTGTGATTCTGTAGCACCAGTCCACAAGGTTTAAAAAAGTATGGTCTTCATCAAGATCCACAGGCTTCATTCACTCAAAGTCATTTTTAATCATTGATCTTAGAAAATGGTTACATACACATGACAGGTTAGATATTTCTGAGCAGGTTTGACATCATGCATGGCATCCAGATAAAAGTCTCAATCTGATGAGGGGATTTAAGAACATGGTTTGAATTTTCAGGTTAATGTTTTGGTTTTGTAGCAGTTTGTGGTGTTGGACAAAACTCTAGTACAGCATATCTTATGTTCAATCTTAATATCTTAGTATCTCCAATACTAAATATTTTATAGCTGATTTATACACTGAGGTATTTCAAGTGTTTAGTATTTACTAATATCACATACTGAATTTTTTATGATGCATTCAGAGTAGATGTCATCACTGCTTTCATTTCAATTCCAGATCATAGTTTCTGTTTGAAAAGGTTTATTTTGAATCCTATTTCTTGGAACACTTGGTAAAGAATGTTGATTTTCTGTTCAAGATCATTCTTTTCCCAACTATGAATACCTATGTACATTGGCCTCAGGCAGGAAAGCAGGATCATTGTCTTCTATGGATAGTTTGTTTGGGATGTGGTATAGAATGCTTAACTGGTCAATACCCATCTTATCACATCTGTGTTTATATATGTGCAGAGCATAGTCTAGGAAGAGATTAAATAAATTGGGGATCTCATTTCTTACTTGTCATACTCCAGACAAGATTTCAAATGTTTCCATATTGGGGTTCTTGCAAGACATGTAAGATTTTTGCATTCAGTGATTTCAAACTTTTGGATGATTGGATGTATATTATTATATGTTTTATTTCTGCAGGCATCTTTAGTTTAGTGTAACCAGGATAGAACTGTGATTCAAAGTGTTTTTTTCCTTCTGTAATGATTTTGATTGTATGAGGTTATTGTGATTTTTCATAAATGAACTTATAACATTATTTGATTCCTCAATTTATTTTTGATCAAGACTTATTGGTATTAATTTGGACTCTAGTTTATTACAAAATTCTAAATTTACCCTTTCGTTTTTAAGGGCTTGGATATTATATGTTAGTGTTTTCGTGGTTTATGTGGATGGAAGCAGGCTATTTTTGTTGGCTGGTGTTGTCAGTTTAAATACATAGTCTATGGTAAGATCAGAGTTGTATATTCTAACATCTGTCACAAACTGCCTCATTCAAGACTAAGATGTAAAAGTCAATTGTTATATTATCTGGGCTACGCCATTTAATACAGTGTTTTATGGGATGGTCAAATGAAATATCTTTTAGAATGACATTATTGTTTGAGGCTTGTATTTCAAAGGGAGATGTCTTCTTGCTATTAAAAGAGCAGTGTCATTCACAAAATATACAAGGTAGCATTAAAATCTCTATTAAAAGACAGTTTTTGCAACAACACTTTTTTTAGTTAGGGCTTAAGCTGATATCACTCTTGAATCTTACAGCCATGAATAACAATGTCATCAGCCACCAGTCTTTCAGAGAGACCAAAGCAACTAAAGATTTCATTAAGTGTGTTTATTGTATTTGTTGCAGTCAGATGTCTTCACTTAACAATTTCTGGCCACTTAGTGAAACTGCCCACAATAATTAGGTAATAAGATCCATTTATGGGCCCTGCATAGTCGAATATGCAATCAAGTCCATGGGACATCTGACTTTGGCCATGGTTGATTCCTTTGCGGTGGATCCCTTGCTGCCAGCTAACATCCTCCGCACTGTTTCACCCAGTTTTCTATGTCATAGTCCATCCTTGGCCAATAAGTATAGCTTCTCATTAGAGATTTCATTCTCAAAATCGCTGGATGGCCAGTGTGAAATGCTTTCAGAATTTTCTTTTGCAACTATCTGTGTATAGCTTCCTTTTTTAGTTTTCTTGATCAACCAGACTTCCTTTTTCATTTTTTTAATGAAATCATCATTCTCTAATATTGTTGTATAACAGACCTGACAATTCACTTTTGTCTCTTATCACCGCTATTACTGTTTCCTTCCAGTGGTTCTGAAAATTCAGGTATCAATCTTGATAGCCCATCAGTGAGACCTAGCGTCTTTGAAGGCACATATTCTATTTTGAAATTATAATTCAATAGAATTACACCCCAACATTGTAGTCGATTTGCCATGTGAGTTGGTATACCATTTTTTTTTCCAAATATTGATAACAGTGGTTTGTGGTCTGTTTGCAGAATAAACTCTCCTCCCTATAGAAAGCTGTGAAATTTTTTTACAGAACAGATTATTACTAAACTCTTTTTCAATTTGATTGTAACTTCATTCCACAGGCAGTTACATTCTCGAGGCTTGTGCTCTTGTCTTCGTAGATCCGTCCTTGAATTTATAAGGCAATACAGCACCTAATCCCTCGTTACTGGTATCTACTGCTACAATAATTTTCCTCTTCAGGTCAAAATGCACTAACGATAGGTCTGCTAATAGACAGCTTTTTATTTTTTTAAAAGCATGTTTGCATTCTTTTGACCATATCCACTTTGCACCCTTTTTTTACCAACTTATTTAAAAGAGCTCTCATACATTTTCGGGGTATAAATGCTATAGTAACTTACTAATCCCAAGAATGTCTGAAGTTTAGCCACATTATCAGGTGCTGGCATATTTTTATAGCCTCAGCCCTTTCCAGATCAGGTTTTCTTTCTTTACTGTCAATGATCTGCACTAAATATTTTATCTTCTTTAAGAAGAACTCACATTTTTCAGCACTCAGCTTGAACCCATATTCCTCAATTCTCTGAAATACTGCTCTAATATGGATTTTGTGTTGGGCTTCATTTTACCTTTTAACCAAAATGTCATCTAAATATGCAATTGCATACTCCATACCAGCCAGTATTGTGTCCATTGTTTGCTGGAATAGGCTTGAAGCTACCTTCAATCCAAATGGAAAACAATTTACTTTAAAAATCACTTTATGTGTGTTTATTGTCAGGTACTTTGAACATTCTTCAAATGGAAAACAATTTACTTTAAAAATCACTTTATGTGTGTTTATTGTCAGGTACTTTGAACATTCTTCAAATGGAAAACAATTTACTTTAAAAATCACTTTATGTGTGTTTATTGTCAGGTACTTTGAACATTCTTCAAATGGAAAACAATTTACTTTAAAAATCACTTTATGTGTATTGTTTCAGGTTACTTTGAACATTCTTCAAATGGAAAACAATTTACTTTAAAAATCACTTTATGTGTATTGTCAGGTACTTTGAACATTCTTCACTGACTTTCACCTGAAGGTAAACCTCGGACAAGTCCAACTTTGAAAACACTACCTCTGTTTAATTTAGTGAATATATCCTACGGAGACGTAGAGGGTACACATGCTTTTTCAAACAGTCATTCAAGCTGGTCAAAAAGTCAGCACACACTGATTTTTCGGTTTTTCTTTTTTATATATACAGTTGGAGACGCCCAATCCGAGTAATAGACTTTTGAAATTACGCCACTTTTCTCCAACCTTTCTAATTCCTCATTTATTGTGTCTAGTGCCAAAAATGGTACTTTTCTCTTTGGTCTAAAATATAGTTTAACCTTTTCTTTCAATTCAAAGTTGACTTCTGTTTTTGTGCACAGACCTAGTCCTTCTGAAAAGGTGTGAGGGAATTCACTTTTCAAATCTGTAATAAATCTTTGTTTTCTTCATCTTATCATTCTTTATAATGTTAACTTTGTTACAGAAAGCCTTTACCAGTAATTCCCATAAGTTAAATACAATCCAGTCTAAACCAGAGAGGTTTACTGAACCAGGGAACACATACACTTTCGATTTGTGAATTTTTCCCATGCACGAAATGTTACATTTTAATTCATCTTTAAACTTAAGTCCTGACACTCCCCTAGCAATTTTGTCTATGTTAGTCAACAGTGGTTAACCAATATTTTTCCATGTTTGCTCGTTTATTACCGAGATATCACTTCCTGAAACAAGTAATTTTATGGTCTCCCCATTTATTTTTACATTGAGGTATTTTCTTCTTTTACCCTCCTCAATTTTGTTTTTAAACCAAACTATGTTCATCTTTGTTTGCAACTTTGATTTTACTTTCCTGTTTTGCTCGACAATGAGAACTTCTATGGCCTACACACCCACAATTCAAACATTTTATCCCTAAAGAAACAATCCTTTATATGCTGTCCTCCACACGAACTGCATATAATTTTTCTTTATTCTGTATCCACTTCTGTTGTCTTACAGTTTGTACTCACAAAATGCTTTTCTCCTTAATCTAAGTATTATCTTTTTTTATGTTCATAAGTCAGACATTCTTCCATTACTTTTTGTAGCGTAATCTTTGAATCCTGACCCATGATAGTGAGGATTCTTGATCTAATTTCTTTGTCCTTCAGTGTCATTAGCCCCTGCACAAAAATTAGACACTTGAACATGTTGCTTGACAATTCCTTTAATTTAAACACCTCACACTGTGCATTAACCATACCTCCATATGTGACAAAATCAACATCTTGTTTTACGATATTTAGACACTTGTATCGTGTATAAAATAGACTATCTCTTTTATCAAAAATTTTTGACAAAATTTCCTGGCTTCTTTGGGAGGATTAAATTCATGTATTTTGTATTTTCTTCTGTTCCCAACTTCTACAACAATAGAATGATTTTTTTCCTCATCAGATGATTGTTCGCATCTTTTCGTAAATATTGTTTCAAACCTATGAAAATAAGCCAGAAACATTGAACCACTGTCAGGGGTATATTTAAATTCAGAGAGTGAATTTGAAATTCATTCAGCAGAAAAAAAAATCTAGAACCCAGTTCTTTTGTTGTCCTTGATACTACATCTTCCCAAAGTGATTGTCTTTTGCCTGTTGTTTGAATAACTTTTCAAACCTTTCTTGTTGCTGCATAAATTATTGTTGGAATTGTTGCTGTAAAGTGACTTGTAGCACGTTAGTTAATTCCACAATTTGTTCCATTTTGCCAATGTATCCAATTTATGTAGACAATAAAATCTTTTAAGTCCAAACAGGGAAGGGGGGTGATTTCTTACTTTATGTAAGCCTTGCACAAGTTTTTCCTTTTCTAACATTCCTTGGTGATGAGCATTAACACAAAAAAATGAGAGAAAAATTACTTTCTGTAAGTGTTGAACAAGTCTTTCTAACGTTTTTCGTTAGTGTTGTCAATTATATTATTACCTTTTGTTTTAGTCTTGTGAAGTCATTTCGAATTTTCATCGCAAACTGATATGTCCTGGAAAGGGATATGTATATTATTCGAAGTAGCTAAGTGGTTTTGGCAAATGTAACCGGGTAGGACAATCTAGCAAATAGCTGTAATGGACTGGTACTCATCGTAATCATATGCATCCACGCCTTAGTCTGTATTTAAGGCTGAGACCAGCCAATCATATTACTGTGAGGGGGAACCAAGGTGTATGCATATTCATTACATCAAGTATATAGGTAATTTTTCCAAAACTGGATATTTTATGCAATTTTTAAAAATTTAATCTGATTTGTTATTCAAAGAACACAGTCTTGAAATTAGGATTCATACATATTCAATACCCACCAAAATGACAATAAGAAATAAACATTACAATCTCTATTAAAGAGGATTTTCAGACATATGCATGAAGTATAAAGAAAAAGATTTACATTTTCTACAAATTAATTTATTCTAAATGTCGAACAATACATCAAACAAAACATAATTTTATACAAAGATTAAATAGATTATTAATAAAATGAGAAACTTATTACAATTTGATTTATATATTTACCTTTAATCATTCTGTCAATTTTCAGAAATAACAATACCACACAATTTTAGTCCATCCAGCTTCAGTGTTACGAGAGCATAAACCCCGCAACATGAGTTTGTAAAAATACAAAATTATCTTTAATTAAAATTTATAAGAGGGTACTGAAAAGTTCTTGGCTTAACCACTTTCTAAAAGTTTAATCAAATGACTAAATATCACATTCTTTTTGGAAGGGCTTCATCAAGCTGAGAACTTTCCATCATCCCTCAAATTTTAATAACTAATAACAATATTAAAACATCAGTTATTTTAAGTTTGTAATACTGGATTTCAAAGTGTGCTTAAAATGTTTTTGACCACAATGCTACAATAAATAAAATCATAAATACTCTAATTTTTTTTTTGGCCTTATAAATTTTTATATATATATAATTGCAAGAAAATATAAGTATGTTTATTTTTCATTATTCATGATAGACTATAAATTATTTGTAGCAACATACAAATATTACGATTCTAAAAACTAAATTATTTTCATATAAATAAACTTCATATTGAATATTTGTGATAAAAACATGGTCTCTTGAATTAATTCTTTTCATCTTTTTAAGTTACACAAATTCACTAAAATAAATAATTCATCATTCACACAGACACTTTCTAAAGTAATGCCAAATACAACATTCATATTAAAATTTCTTAGAAATTTTGAAAGACTCAATTAAATTCTAAAAGTAAAGAAATCAAATAAGGAAGAAAATTTATTTGCAATAATTATGTATTAACAAAATCAAGAATAAATTGATCTCAAACCTTATTTAAATTCAAAGGATGAATTTTAATCAAAAGGGATTATAAAGCATAAAACAATCTGTAAATGCTATTTTGTTACAATTTGTTTCTTTTTCATTAATATTTTTATTGTAATATATTCAGTTTTAATTCTTCCTCCATCTTCTATCCAGATTTGGTGTTTTCATTTTAATACAAGATTAACATTTTATTCATAACCAATGAAATGTATCAACACTCACCAATTCCTTGAAGTTTTGGGTTTTCCAATTTAGATAACATCATTTTGCATTTACAGTAAAGAAGTGCCACTCAAATCTGATGTAAGCTGTTATAATTATTTCACAAAGTTAAAATTAAAAACACCATAATCATAAGTGTAGTCCATTGATGTTATAAGTAAACCAAGAAATTTTCCTATATAAAATAAGTCACTAAATAACAGTGCATTCACTGAAAGTTAGTTGCCACTTATTTGATTCTTGATTCTTTTATTCTCTTGAAACTTGCAGACATTTTATTTCAAGTAAATTATTCAGAAAAACATCATTAAAGCTTAATGGATCAGAAAATAATCACTCCTTCACTTGCAATTTGCCACTGGCAATTCTATATTAAATTGACTCATAAAAATTTCAAGACAGTCAACTTAGCTAGTTTGTCATAGTCTACTAATAGCTTACAATGTCTCTTTCAATTAATCTTTTGTTGGATTTCCTAAAAATGTCCAATGAATGTTTCTATTTTGCTGATTTTTTTTTTATATTATTAGTTGATCAATTTAACACAACAGATTTAAGAATGTAATCAAATAATCTTGTATCAACTATGTAAATAGAAAACTTTATTTTTATAGCTTATTTACAAACTCTTTATTATAAACAAAGTAACAATTTGGGGGAAAAATTTAAAGCAGCTATCATTAAAATTGCTTTTGTTTCTATGTTTCAAGTGCTTAATTCTATTATCATCAGGTTATCAAGAGTAATTTCAGTGTTAACAATCAAGATTAATTCATATACTCAACATTTAGTTTCTTTTACATATTGTCCAGATTTTGTAATCAGATAAAGATACCATTCCTAATATAGCATGTTTAATTATAAACTGATATCTGAAAAGTAAAATCCAAACATTTACTTATCTGACATAGATGGCCTACAGCTTTAATGCATGAACTGTTGGCTTCTGTTGTTGCTGAACATTGTATTACATATTTGTATGACATTTTTTGTGAATGTGCTGTATCAGATCAATAGTGGCTTTCTGCTCATTACATACTAACAATGTACATAGCAACAAGTTCAAGGCAAATTTTTGTTAGTTTTTTGATTTGGTACAAATTAAATCTTATATCTTACACTTTATATGATGGCAGTTACCTTTGTTATGCTGTCACATATGTATACACTGATTAGCTACATACAATCATTATGATTATTCTCTATATGAACTAAAATGAAAGTAAAAGAAAGGTCACAGGAGGTAAGAATAGAACTCATCCTCATTTTTGTCTTATATTAGTTTTCTAGTAAATGCAATGAGATCAGTGTAGAAATTTTCATTACTATACAGACATTTTCAATCAAAATCTATAATCAATATTGAATATGCATTTTCATGGGATTAAACAAAGATATTCGTTTTTATAGATGGTTCCATAATTGAGAGTACTATTCATAAGTGATTCACTAGGTTCAAAAGTAGAAATATTAACCAAGAAAACCAAGAAGATTCTAGCAGATCTGCAGTCATCAATGAATAGCAAACTGAAATATTGATTAAAAATAAGTCAAACCACATAAAACATTACAGATGTACTCTACAATAGATATCTTATATAAGTGTTGTAAGGCATCAGAAAACACTTGGTTACATGATTCACTATTTGGGTGCTTTATGCTTTATGATTTAACTGAAAAAAATCTTGTGGACTACATTTCCATTCATATTTTTCTGCCAAACTGAAAAAAAAAAAAAAAGAAACAAAAACAACTCATTTTTAAACAGAACAATCAGAGGTGATGAAAAATGAATTGTTTACAACAGTGTGAAGCAAAAGAAAGTCCTGGAGAAAATAAGTTACCATTGACCATTCCAAAAGCTGGTATTTTTTTTTTAGTAATCATTTCTACTCAATCAAGACAATAAAGCACTAAGCTGCAAGGAGTTACTGATTGTTGGAGAATATGAGAAAAAAGATACAATTTAGGAGAGAGAGCAATAAAAGAACAAGAATTAAGAAGACGGAAGATAATGATTGACACAGATCATCAACACTATAAATGCAAAGTTAGAAGAAAGCCAAAACAGAGCTCCACAAGCAAGAAGTTTAATAAAAAAAAAAAAAAAAAAAAAACTATTAGCATTACATTAAAAGCATGGAAGAAAAAAGAACCAGTAAACCATATCCTAAACAAGAAATTAACCTCTACATTGCATACTGCAAACCCCTTCTACAAAATCAGACATTGATTTTAGACAAGTACTGTTCACAATTAGACTAATTAAAGACAGTAATAAATGAAAAGCATCCAGAATTGGCTAATTGGAAAAGTGTTTTCTTCAGTCAGGAACAATCCAAACTTAACATCTTTGTAGTCTTGCTAGAAATTGCTACAGCTTGGGTGGGATGTCCTACTTGCTGTACTCACCTGACCTTACACCTTCAGATTATCACTTATTTCAATTGCTGCAAAATCCTTTTAATGAGAAAAACTTAAATTCACTAAAAGCCTATAAATGTCAATCACCCAGAATGTTCTAGGAGGATGGAATCATGAAGCTGCCTCAAAGGTTGTAAAAGGTGTATTGAAACAAAATGGCAAATATATGGTTGAATAAATCGATATACAAATATCTAAATATTATCTTCAACATTTTCAAAAACACTACAAAGTTTTGTTTTGTATTTTAAAAAAGCAACCAAATATATCATTTCATACTAATTCTCATTTATAAATATTTTCCTGTTGCTTGTGTTCATATTCATCAGAATGACTTCGTATACAGCACATTTTACTCATAAAAAATACAGTAACATTTTAAAAATATTGCGAAAATTCAAAACATTTTAAATATTTTATTCTTTTTGAATATATCTGAATAATAATTAAGTCAATTGAAAAATAAATCATTAAACTCATTAGTGTACATTTAAGCAGAATATAACAATCAAAGTGCCATATGGACAGCAATCAATTAAACTTTCACAAGAATGAACTCCTATAATTTATAGTTGCAACATTTAACAAGCTTGCTGAGTTTGATGATTTGCAGTCACTGTTGTTGCCAAGTAAATAATCAATATAAATAGCATCAATAAGATCTTTCTACAAATAAACAATTATTCATTTACTTGGCTCACTTCAAGACATATCCCTTTTAAATATTTGGCTTGTATTTCAAAAGAAATTTCAACTTAAAATTTCAATATTAAGTAAATGTATCAAATATATATTTAACAATAAGATTTGAAACTTATTTAAAAATTAATTAGCTTAGATATTTAGAAAGGGGGCAACATAGATATAAAACATGAACAATTTTGTATAATACAGGAAAATATCCTTTTAAATAAAACATAAAATTCTTATTTAACTATTTCACTTTTTAAACTAGTCAATAACAGTTAGTAGGTTTACATATATCTTTTTACTTGGAATACATTTTGCATATGTAATATAATATTCAGATAGATATTTCTTTGAATGAACACATTCATATTCATTGTTATATTAGTGAAGCATTTTATAATTAAATTAACTACATGACATAAAAGCTTCATTTTACAGAAAATTAAAAAAGCTTTTTCTTATAACAGATAAATTACATTTCTCTTTTAAGATATTTGTTGATTATCAATATCATAAACATGAATTTCTAGTTGTTGCTTTTCATCAAAAAATACCCTAAAATAAGCATCTGCAAATTTAAAAGTTGTTCTTACTGGAAATGATAAATATGATGCAAGTAAAATATTTTACATAATTATGGACTTGTGAATTTATGGTGATTTTCTAAGCACAACTTAGATGTGGCACAAGGCCAAAAGTATGGGACAACCAGTGAAGGATCGAACTCACTACTCAGTTGTAACTGGTTCTAGTGAGACAAGCTTGCTAACCATTACATCACCTTGAGGTGCCCAACTTGTGAATTTATGATATCAAAACATAAAAATGTTAGCTTATCTGAAGTAATTCATTAGAGAAAATCTACAGACTAGAAACATTGAAAAGCTATTTGAATTTTTCAACTGTCCAAAGTCATAACAGTTTGGCTCAAATGACATGCATTTAAAAGTTCATTAGATGCAAAAGGTAACATAATAAATAATAACTAATATATAAATCACTTTCAATCATTTTTTCTGATTATCACATTTGTTAAAAATTCTTAAAATCATAAAAACATTAATGGCTTTTCTTTGAGATAAATGACAACTATAATCATAGTGTATACTACATTAATTGGCCATTATATATATATATTTATATGTATATAATAAATAATAATAGAATTTCAAGTACCACAATCAAAAATATTAAAAGAAAAACAATATGCCAAACTAATATCTTTTGTAAATAAATATTAAGATTACGTTTATATATTTATACTATTTTGCATAAACGTGATAGAAAAACAAAATAAATTCATTTTTAAACATTATTAATTTCTTGTTTTAAGTTTTCAGCATTATTTTTTTTAAATACTTTGTCACACACTATCTCTTGATCTCATAATTGATAAAACTTATAACAATTCATATTTTAAATTCAATTCTTTCTAAAATATATTTTTACTTTCATAATTTACTTTAGTCCAAATTATAAAATGAAATTCATAAAAATATAATTTTATAGAAAAACTGAAATATCTTCCAGTATTACTGTAACTTACATTTTACAGGATGCAATGGATAAATTGTAGTCATTTTATATTTTTCATTTTGTCCATGTAAATTGTTTTTTTTATTTTGTCAACTGTACAGGATAATAAGGTCAGTTGATCGCTATCTCTGAGAAAAAGAGAACCATGATGCAACTCACTATGCCAGAAATTTAGAAACAGTATGTCATACTGCACTTCTAATTTGGCTATTCTATCCTTTGTTAAATAAAGAAATAGTTCCTTAAAAGGCATAATGATACATAAGAGTAATAAAAAAAAACTTACATTCATGTTTGTATTTGATAAGGTCAGGTCTGGTTTTCACAGCCACAAGAATTAAAAATAGGCATAATGGCCACACAATCTCCACAGCAACACGGAACTAAATAAAAACAAAATAGAAATAAGTCTGCAATGTTATTTACAGAACATGACTATCTAAATTAAGTTGATATATCATTTGGAAAGAAAACTACTCAAGAATCTATGAGTTGCCCACTGTGTATTTTATCAGAAAGACTAAACATTAAAATCATGATAAACTTATAAAAAAATAAAATTAAAAATTATGATCTTTAAATCTTTTAAAGTAAAATTCACTTTAAAGATTGAAGTTTTTTTTATCTATCAACATCAAAAACACAATATAAGTTTCCTTGAAAATAGTGATGCTTCTAGGAAACTTCACAAGTTGAAATGGCTTAAAGTAAATAAAACAATTGCCATTAGTTCATGAGAAAAAATATTCAAACATTCCCAAACAAAACAAAAGACAAAATTTGTATGAGATTTTCAGTACAATTGACAATTTAATGATTGTAGAAATGTATGACTGATTTTAAAAGATCATCTAGATTTGTAGCAGGTTTGCAAGATGTTGTGATTGCCTACCAAAAAAATTGTATGATTTAAAAATGCATAACAGTCAAGCATAGTTGTATTTTAAGCCTTTCATATCAAGTTCAAACCCTAACTTTTGACAGGGAGGCTGGCAGATATAGGATATTTTGGGAATGTGGAAATGTTCAAACTTTCCTATATAAATTCATGGCAAATGCTTCTTTGTATTATGCTATGTAAAGCACCAAGTAAAAACGTACTATGAATATGTTAAATATGAACTCAAGAACAACAGATTCTTTCAATAATTTTTTATGAATATTTAAGATACAAGTTCTAAAAACTTATAAAAAACCACATGAAAAAGGAGAGATGGGCTGAAGAACTTCTCTGATCTTCCTCTAAAGCAATTGAATTCTTATAGATGTTGTATGCTCAAAGACGGACGGACAGAACGCAGGGTGGGGAGTCGATTATCGGTGGCAGACCTTCGCACTAGCAACAACGGATGACACGGCAGTGGCGGCGTCAATGCGTTAAGGCCAGCGAACAACAGAAGAGGGATGAGAAAGAGGCGGCTGGTCGTCCGACAACCAGTTGCATTGTGGCACAGTGGATATCGGCTCGGAACAAGAAATCGGGGAACCAAGTTCAAATTCCAGTTGAATTCTTTGCATTCACTTACACACAAATATCCTTGGAAAAGGTATTAATCCGTCTCTTCCCTCCAGTTATGGGTTAAATAATAGGACAGATTGGGTTCTATAGCCTTGGTCGGCAACCAGTCTACCACAGAAAGCAATGGCAACCTACTGCGGGATAATCTTCTGCCCAGTCAGTCATGTCTCTTTCGAGACATGATTGCCCAAGCATGTATCACGCATGGCACTTAACTGACTGACTGACTGATGCTCAAAGGGATGAAAAGTAAGCCATCTCCCACAAAGTTACATAAATGATTTTGAACTTCATCAAGCTTCATAAGTTAGGATGCAGTTGATCCAGCACAAGTACAGCAGCAACACTCCATTTTTGGTTTTATCTGATTCTTGGAAAAATAAAGCATGGTAGAAAGAATCAGGTACTTTATGGAACAGTACATTTAATTAACCATTTTTCCAGCATCTTTAGCAATGGATCATATATATATAAGATATACTCAATGTCTGGGGTGAATATGTATTTAAAAAACATTCAAAGCAAGGCACCTCATTGTAAGAGCAACCATTAATCATGAGTAGAGAAAAATCCAATGTCTGCTTGATGATGATAAAATATTATCAGTTTGGTTTTGGAGGTATTAAAAGTTATAAGCCATTTTTTTTTTTTTTTTTTTCCCCCAATGAGCTGTTAGGTTAGAGGAGGATCAGCTGCAAGGCTCCAAGTAATGATTTTTGAAGATGCACCAATAAACTGTGGTATCATCTGCATTTACTAATAATTTGAGAATGTTCCTAAGCAGATTGTTAATATAAAGTAGAAAAAGAGTAGGATCAATGAGAGCGCCTTATAGGCAGTTTCCCCCTAATAAAAATTCTTAATTATTTTAACATGTTTTCATTATAGTCATTTTATCCCATGTACACTTGTTCTGCTATTAATTTTCTACTTAGTGAAAACCAAACTTTTGTACATGATGCATCATTAGTACCACAGTGTCATTCATTTTGAAATGAGTATACAAAGAAAATAGTACTGGATTGTTATGTGATGTCTGTCCTTTAATATGGCAGTGAATGCTGGACAATATCATCAAAGATGAGGGAAAGACTGGAAACAACCGAAATGTGATTCTACAGAAGGATGCTGAGAATCCCACGGACCAAACATGTGAGCAATGACAAAGCTTCAAAGAGGATGGAAATGAAAAGCAAACTGATACTTAACATCAGGAAAAGACAGCTGAAGTGTCTGGGACATGTAATGATGAAGGAAGGCTTGGAGAATCTGATGCTCACAGGATAGATAGAGGGAAAGAAAGAGAAACAGAGGAAAGCAACGCATGACATACTTAATGAACTTGAGCAGACAGATGGTGAAGCAGGATTTGGTAGGGATAACAGGAGAAGTGGTGTTAAGAGCTACAAGGGATAGCGAGATGTGAAAAGCCATGACTACCTACGAACTGAAGCGAAAAAACCTTAAAAAAAAAATCTTCACATTCCTTAATGAAGTTTGATCAACCTGGATCCAGTATGCCATTGTAAAACTTTTTTTTTTCATATATATGTGTCTTCACTTAATGCTCTCTGTATTTGAAAGTCAGTGCATGACTTCCTTTGGTTGTACTAATGAAACTTCTTCAGTGTAGATGGCATCTTTATTTTCACTGGTTGAGTTAATGTTCAGATAACAGATTTAGAAAAGTCCAACAGCAAACATATTAGCAGTCATGTTGAATATAAACAAAAACTTCTATATTGAATATAAACAAATTTCTATATTGGTCATATTTATCAATTTTTATGTATGATAATTTTATGGCAAAAACAAATCAGATTTAAATTTAATAAATGTTTTTGAATGAAAGATTATTTCTCTAACTGCAACATTCAAATGCCAGATATTAATTTTATTTGTAAATAAATAGTTATAGGGAGAAGTACAATCTTAATTTATTTACCAATTGTCTTTTGTGTAATGTAATGTTTTTCCATATGAGAAGGCATAGTTGTTTTTTGAAACTCATCTTGAATGTTCTTTTAAATTAGAATACTGGAACAAGCATTTTCAAAATCTGAAAAATATAATTAACAGAATATTATTTTGCATATAAGAGAATAAATATAATACAGATTTATATATGTACAAAATAATTTTAGTATACTAATCAGATAAAGACAGAATAAAGAAGAAAAAATAAAATCAATTAAAATGCTAAACAAAGTTATCAATTTTTATTCAGTGTAATATACATTGATGGACTTAAACATCATAACCATTTGCCTCATAAGGTCTTCCATGTTCCCTCCCAACCCACGCCAAAAAAACAGTGCTTAACCAATCAGGCATGAACACAACAAGACTCCTAAATATTTCCCCTGAAACCTAGAGCCAGCATGTTAACAGAAGATCCTTTAACTACTGCAAGTTATAGAGTGGAGGTTTTGCAGAGCAAACTTGATAGCACAACACATCCTGAGATTGAAATCTGTATAGTTTTATAACCTGGGAAACATAGTGAAGTCTTTCTCATCTACTTAAACTATTCCTGTACAACTTTAGTAGTGTAGCAAGGCACATTGTTCTGCTGAAGGAAAACTGTTGCCTTCAGTGATGTAGAGGTAAGTGGCATGTGACAATGTGCTTGGTAACAGCTGCTACATATTCTTTGTGCTTCTTGCATTCTATCAAGATATGCATGGCAGTGAGAAATTGGTCACAGTGGGTACACCAAGGTGTAGTTTCTGCCTTGAGAGAGAGAGTTTTCGATTCTTATTCTGTTGAGCACTACTGTTTTGTAAAGTCACATAGACTAGAAATAACATCTTTAAAGAATACTGTCAGACCTTTTACTTTTTCTCACCCAAATGCTTCTTATGTACCCATGTATATATTATTTTTACATCATGTGTCCCACAATTCCTCTAATTACATCAAAACGAGGTTGACTATTGTTGTTCTCTGGAGATCCATGTTCAAATTCAAATGTCAGCAGCAAGACTTCATTCATATATGATACTATAGTCAGCAAATGGCTCCATATTCACCTTTATGTCGTCTGATGTTCATATAGTTTATTGTTCATGTACATGTCCAAAAATCACTTGCCATTTTCTTTTGACGTGTTATGTAATTTTGTTTTTTTGTAATCGTATATGAGAGTTTAATGTTGGTTATTTTCATAAAAATTATTGCTTCTTTTGCCAGTGTGCCAACTTCATGATTTCCCTCGATGCCTGTATGGCTAGGAATTCAAATCAATATTGTTTTGTGCTTCACTGATAACAAGTTTTTAGGATTTCTTGAATACTGGGATGATTTATGTTTTTTTTCTTTAATTGCTGTTAAACTAGATAAGGAGTCTGAGAATATTATAAACTTCCTATCTTTTGAATTTTCTAGCATTCTAAGTGTCATTTTAATAGCTTGTAGTTCAGCTGTATAGATGCATTATTTGACAGCCTAATTTGTTTATGAATTTTTCTGTTTGTGGCTACTGCACCTATTCTATATAGGATTTTTTATTCATCTGTGTAGAATGGTTTATAGTCACAATATATGTCTTAATTCTCCATAGATTATTTTACGTCTATCAACAAAAGTAAAAAGAAACAATGTTAGGTCTATGTGGAGTTTAGAGAGACTATAGAGCTACCTTATTTATTGTGACTGGTGTTTTACTTTATCAGCATCGTTGTTTATTTGTTCTAATGCATCATTAACTTAAGTCCAAGTGAAGCGATGGCTGTTGGTTCACTTCTATAGAACTGGTTATACTGAGGTTCATGTTTTATTTATTGAGATTTTGTTGTTTAGTCTGGAGATGTAGTTTTGCCAAGATACCTCTTTTAGATTTTTTTTTTAATTATACAGCATAATTTTGCTCAAGCTTGCTTGTAGTTTTGTAGATTAATTGTGGTTGGGTTGTGTAAAAATATCTTTAGCATTTTTTTTCTTCTGGTTTTAACTGCTTCTTGTTATTCTGCTGTATACCAGGATTTTAATTTGGTATGTGGTTTAAAGGAAGATTTGGGTGTTGTTTGTCTTGCTATTTGTGTTAGTATATTTGTAAAGAAGGTTATTGGTTCCAGGGCATTGAGAATTTTCATGTTGATTTGAGATTAATTTTGAATTTTAACCAGTTAGCTTTGTGTACTTGCCATTTTGGATTCCTTTCTTCTAGCATAGGCTTGCATAGATCTAGGAAATAGGCGAATTGTTATTACCATATTTGTCTATTAAAAGTCCATAAAAATTGATAGGTCAATAGCTGATGTTGATCCAGTATTTAGGTATAGGTATGTGTGCATTTGGTTATTAAGAATACATAGATCAGAGGATTCTAGTAGAGATTCTCTAATTTCACCAGCTTAATTGCTGTTCATACAACCCCACATTTTGCTGTTCTAATTAAAATCTCATTATTAAAAAGAAAGTAAAAAGTTGGCCAATTAGCCTTTCTATTTCAGTCTTAGTCAGGCTGTGTTCTGGAGGAATATAAATTGAACATATTGTTATTGTTAATGAAGTGAAGCTTTTACTGCCATGGCCTGTAAATTTATGTTTACTTGTAGCTTTTCAAGGGTTATGGATTTTTATTGAGACACTATATCTCAAAAAAATTTGAATTTATCTGTAAAGACTGTCAGTTGAAAAATGTTATTAATGTTGTTAGTAATCCATAAAGCTTTCAAATAAGAAAGTTCTTTTAGATTTTAAACATTTTCATATATTTTATTTTATTTTATTATCAATATGGCTTCAAAAATAAATGAACAAAGGAAAATAAAACAATTACAGATAAAACAAGAGACTAACAAAATAAAAATATAAGATTAGATTGTGGTAGTTATAAATTTATAAATTAACACCTATACTGTACTTATTTCATTCTTTAAAAAAGATGTACCTAAATTTCATAATTTAAAATATTTAACTTTTAAGTTTCATTTAATTTGAGAATGAGGTTTCAATGTTTTAACATTTGAACATTTTCATACTGCACCACTATATACACAACTTAGGTATGAGTTTGAGTATAAGTATGTTACTTCACTAAATTAAATGGAATAACTTCATTCATAGCAGTGGCATTCTAACCTATACATGCCCTCTTTTCCATTCTCAAGTTGCTGGAACACAAGTGAGGTTAATTTCAAAACAAAATCAAAGGGTTTATACTAACATCAATACTAACAGAACAGTGTGATTTGTCTGCTCTGACTTTTTTCCTCTACAAAACTTTTTTGAAGCACAATAAATAAATGAAAGAAAAAACAATGCAAAAAATAAATAATGTAACAAAATCAATCAAAATCTTGTGGACACCACAGCCGTACAAAAATCAACTAAAAAATTAATGTTTTCAGCAATGTTCAACCATACGATCAAGAAGCTACTTTGAAATAAGGAAATAATTTAAATAATATAATTTCTCCATGACCCTAAAACAAAACATCAAATAAGGCATTTGGATTGACACAAACTCAAGTAAACATACATGATATATTGCTTCGGTTTTACTTATTCCTCTAGATTTCAACAAAAGTTAATGTAATTTTTTTTTACATCAGTATTCATAGAAATTTACTTCTTAAAGAACAGTAAATTTATGCTACTACTAGCTCAATATAAGCTTGATCAAATGGTTAGACTCGGGGTATAGTCGGTAACTGGATAATTTACAGACAAGTAATTCAGTTGCTTGGCATACTGTGAATGCGCATTTGCACTTTGACAAAAATTTAGGTACCTCCACTCATTTTCTGTAACTAACTTTTAAATTGAATTTTTAAAACCAAAAAAGTTTCCTTGAAACTTTGATTTTAGTTTTAATTGAAATTTAAATGATTAAATTTACTATTTCCAGTAAGTAAAATACTCTGGTATATTTCAAACAAAAATTATATTGATTGAGATTTTTAAAATTTAAAAATATTTTTCAGACCTTTTTGGGCAACCAACAGATTTGTAAGCAAAAGCTAATTCTCGGTTTTAAAAATCTTGCAAAAATAAAATATACATCTGTGACACACTATTTTTGGAAAATTAACAAAAATAATGTTAAATTAATCTGATTTACACAAGTATTACTTATTTATAGCATGAAATTTAGACAAACTATTTCTTAATCATGGAATGTTGATTTTTCTGACCTTTTTCATATGATCTGACATGTGACAATAGACAGATGCAAGATAAGCTAAGTGTCTATGGTATCACAAGTAGCATATTTGTCCAATTTTTTCCCTGTAAGAGGAAGAAACTCTGAAACAGAAATTTTTAATGTACACAAAGAAAATTACCATACAAAAAATGTACACAAAGAAATTACCATACAAAAAATTCTAATACACAAAAAAAATTCTTTAAAATATGCTGGCTCGATGATTCATATTAAACTTTTCAATTTTTGATTAGTAAAAATAGTCTTCACTTAATAATTAACCTAATATTTACAAGTTTTTAAAATGTTTTAAAAATATTTTTGAAACTTTATAAATTGTTATAATTAAAAAACAAACAAAAAAAACAAAACAATTCTTTTAAAATTTCATTATTAATCGAAAAAAAATTTTCTTCAGATTATATGTCCTTCATTTATGTTATTTATTAAAACAATTAAAAGCTTTTTTAATTAAATACTGTCAGAGTTTTATTGCATTTTTTATTTCACTAATGGGAGCAGATTTTCAGAAAAAGGGCCAAATAGTTGAAAAAAATGATTTACATTCCCCAATGAGTCCTGTGCTTAACTAATAAAACCAATTTTGCCTAAAGAAGTTAATTTCTTGAAATTTCATGAATTTACATAGAGGTGGGTAACAGATGTAAAACAAATATATTTTTACCAAGATTTTTTTTAAATAATAATTTTAGAAATAATTTTATTCATTTGTGAATAAGCCCTGAAAGTTTCATTAAAATCCAACAATTATTTTATTTTTGCAAGAACTTCCATATTAATGTGTTTTTCACCAGAGAAAAACTTAGTTATGTAATATTATATTTTCCATTGGAAACTCTAGTGACAAAATGAAAATCAAAGAGTTTTTACCAAAAACTAATTAAAAATACTTTGACCTTTGCTTCTAATAATAACAAATATTTTGATGGAAAAAGTTGTTTTTATTAAGTTTAGGGCCTTTTTTTTTTTTTTACTTCATACTACACCAAGGGTCAGCAACCTATGATCTGAGGGTCAGATCCAGCCTGCAATGGCATTTTGATCAGCCGGTGAGCCTGATTACCAATGACTATTTTTAACATGAGAGACAGGCTTTCAAATTCAACAAAAGGCCTGCAGTTATCTTCCTCTGAACCACCCAACCAAATTTGAATACTATGACCGAATAAACACCCAATCACATCCATTTCTTGTAAAATATTTAAAAAATAAATATAAAACAAAAACTGAGAGCCAGACTTGGGCCAGTAACAGACATTAGGTGGGGACACATTCAAAGGGACAATGTTGTCTCAAGTCAGCTTTCTATTTCATTCCTTCCAACAGTGACCCCCCCACCCATCGCTTACCCCTGCCACTTACCCTATGTAAGTTGCTGGAATCTTTCAATGGGCCATGTTCTTATCATGTATATGATAAGTGTATATGTTTGCAACTATTTGTACTCCTATGTATGGGTATATGGGTTTTGTTTTGGTTTGAGGTATGTGTGTAGTTTGTTTGTGGTACAATTTTCAATAACAGTTACAAACATACATGTCATAATTTCATCTATTTCACTTCAGTTGATTTTTTTCACTTTAAAGTATTTTGATGTTCCTTGTGGAAAAGTAATTTTTGTTAGAAGTTTTTTTATTTTAGTTTTTCTTTTGTTTTTCTGATTTCTCAATGTTTGGGGGGGGGGGGGGTCCTGAATGAGTTGCCACCCCTGTACTACACTGTTATTTCAAATGGAGGCACCTAAAAGAGAGATGGAAAAAAAAAATTAAGTTCATTCATTTTTCTTTATTGTTACTAAATATTTCATTTTATGATTTTGCTTTTAAAAAGGAGAAGTAAAAGGATATTTTTTATTACCCTGATCACTGGTATTTGAATTTTAGCTTTTTTTTTGATACTTGTGAATGATGGGATCTTATTTTGGGACTGACATTTCATTGCTCTCTTCTGACTGACTGGTTCACTAAAAGGTTAGGAAATGTTTTTTTTTCTAAAATTACTAAACCATTCTTTCACTAAGCCATAAATCACTGACTGCTGATGTATCTGCATATAAAGTTGGGGACATTATTTCTAATTAATGTCTTCATTCAGATCTGAAAATATGACTTAAGTCTCTTTCCCTCCCTAACAAAATATCTGTTTCTATCTGGTTGTTTTATTTTGTTTGTTTTTCTTTCAAACTGGTCTTATATGTCCTTAAAAAGACTAAATGAAAAAGAAAATGCAGAGAGAAAAGTGCTGAAAATCAAATCTTATCAAAATAAGAGACTGATTAGTTTCATAAATTTTTTAAGCTCATGAGGGAAAGCAACCGAGGGGCCAGTCAAAATGGGAGGGGATTTGGCCCCTTCTGGCCCCTCCCCATAGAATTGCCACTGCCCTTGATTAGTTGTCACAATATATCACTTGTTTCTAGTGTCTGCTGTCTTCATCATTCCTTCAGTGTTCCAATAGTTCTTTTTAACTAATTTCATTTTATCTCCTTTTCCAAGTCATCTGCAAACTAAGGGTAAAACTTCAGAGAATGAAGAAGCCTAGCACAGCACCGAGACTGATATACAACATGCTCGTGAATGACCTCAAACTACAGAAAGAATACACTAACAGCATGAAAAACAAATATGAAGAAAAAACTGGACAAGGACATTCAAAACGGGACTCACTAAAGAAAATGATGGTGACAACAGCAAACAACGTTGCCCCAAAGGAAATCAAATGCAGAAGAAAAAACGAGTGGATGACTGAAGAAATCCTTAACATGATGCAAAGGAGATGGAAAATGATGCCAAGACATGGAAGAGAATACAGGAAACTGCACAAGGAAATAAGGAACAAATGCAGACAGGCAAAAGAGGAATGGCTCAACGACAAATGTGCAGAGGTAGAGAGACTGAGCAGGACTAATAAAGCAGACATGCATAAAGATATAAGAGAACTGACAGGACAAAAAAACTGTATATATAGAATATATAGAAGATCTTTTCCATGACAAGAGAGAGCAACTGATAATATGTGAAGATGAGGACAGACCGGATATATTAAAGTCTGAAGTGGAAGCTGCAATGGCCAAACTGAATTAAAACAAAGCAGCTGGTTCAGACAACATAGTAATAGAGCTGCTGTTAGCCCTGGAAGAATTCAACATAGAAAAAATTACGGAAATAATAAATGAAATTTATAATAGTGGTATAATGCCAGACGACCTATGCAAATCCATTTTCATAGCATTGCCTAAGAAGCCAGGGGCAAACGAGTGTGAGCTACACCGAACTATCAGCTTAATACTGATGAATAAATCAAGAAGTAGAATCAGGCCAGAGATAAGACAAGAACAGTGCAGGTTTGTCAAAGACACTGGGACAAGGAACGCCATATTTATGATTAGGATGCTCTCTGAAAGGGCAATGCAAATGAAGAAGGGCTTATACATGTGCTTTATTGACTATGCAAAAATGTTTGACAAAATACGCCACAAAGAATTGATGGAGATGCTCAGCAGGCTCAACATATTTGGGAAAGACATTAGGGTAATTAAAATCCTCTACTGGCAGCAAACTGCCTCCATATGGATAGGTAACGAATTCAGCAGTTATACAAAGATAGAAAGAGGCATAAGACAGGGATGTGTATTTTCACCGGATCTATTTAACTTGTACAGTGAGAATATTTTGAGGACCCTAGATGTTATGCCAGGATTTGTCATCAGAGGTCACAATCTGAACAACATAAGATACACAGACGATACAGTGTTGATTGCAGACATGGAAAAAAAAACTGCAGGACCTCCTACAGAAGATAGCTGAAGAGAGTGACATGAAGGGATTACAAATAGACTGCAAGAAAACTGAATACATGGTCATCAGCAAAAAGAGAAGTCCAAAGTGCCAAATACAGGTGAGGGGGTGTTAAAATCAAGCAGGTATGAAAATTTAAATATCTGGGAACTATTCTAACTGAAGTCAGAAAGTGCGACACAGATCCAAAGGCTAATTGGCATGGTGAAAGATGCATTCCAGAAGCTGAGTAAAGTATTAAGACACAGGAAACTTTCATTAGAAACAAAGAATAGAGTACTGGATTGCTATGTGATGTCAGTTCTTCAGTATGGCAGTGAATGTTGGACACTATCAACAAAGATGAAGGGAAAATTTGAAGCAACTGAAATGTGGTTCTACAGAAGGATGCTGTAGATATTGTGGACCGAGCATGTGAGCAATGACATGGTTTTGGAAGTGATGGAAACGAAAAGGAAATTAATATTGAGCATCCGGAAGAGACAAATGAAGTTCCTGGGACATGCAATGAGGAAGGAGGGCTTGGAGAACCTGATACTAACAGGCCAGATAGAGGGAAAAAAGATACAGAGGAAAGCAGCGGATAACATATTTAAAGGGCCTGAGCAGGTGGATGACAGAACAGGAGCTGAGAGACATTACAGGAGAAAGTGCCACCAGGGATAGGGAGATGTAGAAGGCGATGATCGCCTACATCCTGAAGGGACAAGGTACATAAAAGAAGAATTCCTGGCATGATGGAATCTATTAAAATATTTTTCCATTATGGTTTTTGCCAGTTTGACTTTCTCCCTTATTCATGTCTTTTTAAATTCACAATTTTCCTTATTAATCTTCAGTCCGGCTTTTTGTAATGTTTTAAGAACAGTTTTTAGTCTTTCATCATGTTCTTCTATAGTTCTACCATAGATTAAAACATCTTTGATAATTGTTTTGACCCCTTGAATATCTTTTCAATAATTCTGACATCTTTCTTTGAAAGATTTCCAAAAGGTAATTTTTTTTAAGCAATATTTTCCAAAAGGACTAATGAAAGTTGTGAGTAGATAGCTTTCATTTCTTAACAGAATTTGATACAATTTGTTGGTAGCATCCAATTTAGGAAAAAAAAATTAATTCCACATAGTTTAGGTGAAATATCATCTAAATTTGGTAACATGTAATGTTTCCTTTTCACTACATTTAGCTTCTTCAAATCTACACTTATTCAGACTTTCCTCTTCTCTTTATTACAGGCAGTATAGGTGCACACCAATCAGTTGGGTCTGTAATCTTTTTAACAATTTCCTCATTCTCCAGTCAATTCAATTCTTTCTTCAACTTTGGTAAAATAGAGAATGGGACTGTTGTCATGGGTGAAGCATCTTTTTTCAGAACTATTTTCACTGGATCTCCATTCGTACACACTCATGTGTCAAATGACATTCCCTGTTCTATTTTGTCTAAAAGTTTCACTAAATTAATTTTTACAGACGTTTTTTCTAAACAATAAGTTCTCTCCTTTTATGCATTAAATGACATATCTCCAAATAATATTTGCCCTTTCTTCTGTAATGGTAATAAATTTTCTAATGCATTTGACTATTTCATCAGGACTTGTGAAGATGCCATTTACTGGTTTTAATATAGCTTTTTCTGTCAGATTTTTCTAAGTTTCAGTTGAGATAATGTTTATATTGGTGCCTGTATTGATTTTAAATTTAACCACTGTTTTACAAACTTTTTCATTTTTATACCACAGGTCATTTAAATTTCTTTTTGTCAGCTCTCTGAGGTAATTTTTTTTACTGTCTGCATTGTATTCATTTTAGTTCTGCAGGCTACAGCAAAATGATTAATTTTCCTGCATTTCTTGCAGTGTTTCCCTTTAGCAGGCAGTTAGTGTTGTTTCCATATGTTCTTTTTAATTTTGTATCTCAAAGGTTTTTTGTTTTTTTTTTTAGACCATTTACATTTTCACATGGATTTCTTCTATTTGAGATTTTATGATTTATTTGATCACTGCTCTTGGCCATCTCTGTAGCTTTCTCGAGTTTCAAATCAGGTCAGATCAGTCTTTACTCTTTATTCTGTAGTTCTATCACAAGGCCATCTCTGATTTGGTCATTTTTCTTTGGAAACACACATGCTTCTGCTAATTCATGTAATGCATGACTAAAGGTTTTCACTGGTTCTCCTGATAATGGAACTTGAAGATAAAATTTTGCCCTTTCATTAATTACATTTCTTTTAAGCATAAAGTAGGCATTGAATTTTTTCAAAATTGAGTCATATACATTTGCATCTTCTTGTTGTGAAAAAGAGAATGTCCAGAATATATTTATGGCTTTGCTTCACATGCAATAATGTACTAACTTGAGTTTTGTTATCTTTGTACCAGAGTTTTGATGCTTCTTGAAAGCATTAAAATCTCTGTGATTATTTCTGCTAATTTCCCAGATTTGTAAAATCAAACAATTCTGGTTTAGTTAATTTGAACATTTTTCTCTTTTAGAATAAAAATTCGTTTTTCTGAATTGAGTCCTGTTTTTCTAGAAAGTAATCTTCTTTTAGAAAGAATCACTCTCTGACACCATGACCCTCGAAGTTTAAGATGGAAAGATATCTTATATGAGATTGGCTGCAGAAAAGATGAAGCAACACAAAAATAACATGACACGTGGTAAACTTAACAATTCATTTATTTAAACTACCCATTGGATTCATCTTGATCCTAGCATTCCTTAGTGAGATTGGAAGTCCTTACAATCACCATTATTACTGATGTTGTTATAACAGGCAGAATAGGGAATAAATAATCAAGTAAATATAAGTAACTAAACAAAATACAATGAAAAAGACAAAAATGTGATTTAATATCAACTATTGCTGTAAACTATTGAGAGACTGAAAACTTAATGGTATTCTGATATCTGAATTTTTAACCTACTAATAAAAAAAACTATTTGTTTACTAGCCAAAATAAGAATAAAGTCACCATAAAAAAAATTGGTTGGATCATCATTAAATGTAAAATAAAGATGATGACCTTACTAGCCAAAGAATTTGTTCTGTACAAATATAGAACCACAAAGCACACCACACAACTTCCCACCACCATAATAAATTAAAGTGTGGAGTTCTTGCTTGCATGTTTAACAAATATGTCTTATATCCAACTGGGTACTGTTGCTGCATTAAGAAACCAGGAAATAAACCGTCCAAGTTTTTCTTTATATAATGGTAAAATATAAGCACAATGTGGCCCTAATGGACTGACAGAAAGCTTTTAGAGGCTCTGAATGGAGGTCAAAATATTACGCTTTGCAGCCTACCAGCTACCTCAGACTAAAACAATTCAGTAGTGTTTTGTTTTTCTACAACCATACTGGAATAATAAAAATAGTAATACTATGAAGTTGTATGAAAAGTAACAGTCAAATGTATCAATTGGTAACATTTAATAAAATATATGCTTATTATTTTTATTTAACATATTCAACATCATTTTGTTGAAAATTTTAATCTCAAAATAAAATGCATATATGAATATTATATATACTAATATACAGGACTAGATGCAACATGGTTCTGAAAAGGTGAGAAATATATGTTTATGTGATTAACTGTAGTGAAAATGTTATTGTTGTGTATTTTTTGAAGGGAGAAAAGTGTAGTGCATTATAAGTGATGTGATACTGGTTCAGTTGGAACTAAGAAGTTTCCACAGAAGAGAAACAAGACATTTTTTTTATAATCATTTCACCCTATGTAAGGCAGGACTGCTACTAGTGAGCAGGAGGGTTACAGTAAGAGAAAAAACAAGTTACAGGGGATGTTGAAGAAAGGATAAGAGAAAGATGAGAATCAAGGAGATAAAATATGACAAATGATGTTGCATTTAAAATTTTAGAGATTGGAAAGCAAGCAAACAGAAGGGAGTTCCACAAACAGGAAATGCGAGAAAAGAAACTGTAGAAGAGGCGGTTACATTTAACAATTTCAATGATAAAAGACATCTTACCACATCCAGCAGCTAAAGAGAGAGAAAGAGTTTATACTCTATTCTTTTATACTGCTTTATATAATACAACTTAGCAGGCATTAAGAGAAGCTCCCTGGCAGACAAGGTGGGATAATTCTACATTATTGTTGTTCAATGACACTGCAGTGTTGGAAGACCACTGGTTTGTCTATGCTCAAGATTCAGACTGTCATTCTGCATCTTATATGGCTGAGAAAGTTCAATATGTGAAATGCAAACAGATCTGTCCTGATGATGTTGTGGTGCTATCTTACTATTTGTACATCCTACTCATTCTATTGGCCTCTCTGATGAATCAAGGTGATTAAATATGTCAAGAGTTAACTGTGGGTACCTGTGCTTGATCTTGTTCCAACTTGAACAGTAAAACCAACGGGAACTTAAATAACAAGAGATGTAACTGGAGCAGCAAAAAGGAATAGAGCAACTCCAGCTGGATATACAAAAAGAAAAACTTGAAATTCAAAAGCAAACTGATTTTACTGTGCTAGTAAGAGAGAGAAAGAGAGAACACAATTCTTAAATAATTTTCATGTATCTGACTGAGATCAAAGTGAAGCATCTGTTTTTGTTGATTCAATGACTGAAAACAAATTAAGATTGAGGAGATTGATTTTTACTTATTTCATTATCTTCAAATTTCTAATAAACATCCAATTTTGTTAGGTACCTCCACAGAAATACAATACATAATGTTGAAAATAAATTTTAAAAAATGAAAACCTTTCTTGAAGCTTTTATTTTAGTTTTAATTTTAAAAAGAAATAGATTAAATTTAATATTTCCAATAAGCAAAATACTTTGCTGTATTTCAAACTATTTTAAATTGACTGGAAGAACTTTTGCTTTGAAATCACTAAAATCACTGATTTTTGCACCATTTTTAGCCATCTTTCATGAGAATACAATTCATTTTATTAAAAAATTCTTTAAAAATACTTTTCTGAAACTTTATTTGAGGAATATTATCTGATTTAATGTTTAATTAGATTTAAAACAAATATTACTTACTTTAACTTTAAAATATCACAAAAATGCATTGTTTAACATGGAAGTAGTGTTTATTTTAGGTGTTGACAGTTTGAATGACAGAAATATATATAATTATTAAACAGTTATTGGTTAGAGTCAAATTAGACCTGTAAACAATTGTATTAAAAAAGTACTCAATACACATTTAAAGAAAAAGTAAAAGATAAACATTTAACAGGCAGAGCTTTTGAATATTAAATATTAGTGTCAGTTATCTTCCTAACTATATATATTTCCATTTGGAAATGAGTTATTTACACAATCTAGGTTTCAATTTTCAGCATCTCCAGATGTGTTACAATAAAAGTTGTGGAAATCACGCATTTCCAAATAAAAGATATTCAAAAATCCTTCAATATAATTGTATTCAACATTTTTTTGTTGAGTGAGGCCCTGTAGGAAGATGAATGGAAGCATAATATTGCCATCACTAGTGATCTCTCTAAACACCTTCATAATTACCATTAGACTTATCCAACTCTTTCTGAATTCTCTGCACTGTCCTCAGATTGACACCTAAAGACTGAAATGTTCGTATTAGAGCTTCCAGCATGAATGCCAAGCAGTACAGTATGTCATTTTCAAATTTCTGGCAGAGTGAATAATGTCATGGTGCTCTTTTTCTCACAGACAGTGCCCAACTTACCCTACTATACTGTACAGCCAACAAAATCATAAACAATGTGCATGTGTGAAATTTTTTTTTTTAATTTTTTAATGACAATTTACCCATCGCAACCTGTATAAGTGAAGATAATAGACATTTCAACAATGTAACTTCATTGCCACCTCTAAAGAAGCAAATATAGGAAGAAGAGACAGTGAATCTGAGTATTCAAACAACTCTAGAATTTGCAATGAAGAACAACCACTTCAAATGACCTTCAGTTATGAGCACCAAGGTCAATGGGTTACAGTATACAATTACACCAAATTTACATTGGCCAGTACTGTATGAAAAAAAAAAAAAAAAACTTTAGTTCCAACCAAAGACAGAAATGATTATTTTTGATGGCTTTTATTGGATAATATTGTGCAAGTGGCATCAACATTTGTCTTTAGACGATATTACTTTCAAATGATGAAAGGATATGAAGTATTTCAGGAATATTGGTTATATATTTATAATTCTTTCATAGTCTTTTTTTCAGTTCTGATAAATGTATTTTTATTCATTTAAGTTTTTTTTTTTAGTTTTAAGATAAGTTTAAAACTTTACAATAAGTATATGTTTTAAGAATTGATCAATGAATCACTTCATGAAATAAATTTCAACTTTTAGTAGGCATTACTGTCCCTTTTTGACAAGTTAAAAATTGTATACTTTTGTATACTTTCACAAAATTTTCCCAAATTAGATGTGTCTATGATATATTACAGAGAAGAGACCTGTTTTTTCAATTCCTCAACAAAAATTTGGTAAAGTTACAAAGTTTTCAGTATGTACCACTAATGGATTCCTTTTTATGGCAAGTGTATGATGATATACTTTTGTTTCATTTTTAAACTACTATCAAATTGTGCTTCTAGTTGTTTTTACATGGTGTAAATATCAGTTTTTCTATTGATGTATGACTGAAAAAAATTTAGCTGTTGAAATGAAACTTCTTTGAAGTCAGAATTGCTTTCTACATAATTTTTAACTAATTCATTTTTTGAGAACACAATTTTCCCCAGTGTTTACTATCTTTCTTTTTCATTTATGACATATTTATAATGATTTTTCATTTGTCTGAAGCCTGTGTCTTCAGTTGTACACTGTTAAAATTGGCTTCCGGCCCAATAGCACCAAAGACAGAAAATTCATTCTGACCAAATTTGAATGGTCATAACTTGGTTACTTGAGCTATCAAGATAAATTTGGAACAATTTTTTGTTTTGTCAAGTTACCTATGTCTGTATTAACAGTTTCTAGATATATTGAAAATAAAACCTTAATTATATACCCTTTTGTTTAATATTAGAGAAATGTAAGAAGTCACTTTTTAATTTTCTCAGTTCCTTATTGTTCATGCATTCTGATTAAGAATGAAAAGTAAGCATTTTTATTTTATTTTCTAGTGAATATCAAAGCTGGATATAAATTGCACATTCAACATTGTTTTAATCTTCATGTCTGATCTAGGAAAAATTATAGAAGATAGTAGATCAATGAAGATTATGGTAATGATATAGATACAAGCAAATGTCAAAACCAAATGGAAAAGTTTTAAAGAGATTATTTTTTAAGTTCAAGGACAACAAAGAACATTCTGGAAGACTTCAATTTAAAATATGATTAGTTAGAGGATCATTTGATAGAAGATGCTGCACAAACAATAGTTGCAAACAAATTAAAAGGTCAATACTCAACTATATTCCATCAGTCAAAAGCTAAGAAAATGAGTCCAAAATAAAATTACAAAAAGTAACATTGTTCTTCATTTAAACACGTCTTTCTACATCTGGACAAGACTTGTACTAGTGATAAAAAAATGGATTTATTACAATAATCTAAAATGAAAAAAAAAAAAAACAGCTTAATCCAAAACATACTTCAATGTCTCAACCTAAACTAAATTTACTCAATAGGCAAATTCCTTATTTCAATAACTTATTAAAAGATGTCAACAAGTGACTTAGCAGCATGACATTTGTTATTTTGCTGCAAATATGACCAGCAACGATCATGGATCAGGAATGAGAAGCTCTTCTACATGCATTGTCACCTTCAGACCATGTTTCACTCCATGTGACAGTCATAGTTAGATTAGCAGTTCTAACAAGCCCAACATAGAATTCATTACATCCTAATCATTTTAGGAGGAATATATAATCTATTGAATATGAATATATAATCTATAAAATCTAGTTTTTTATCTACCTACTACATGAACTTTGTATAAGTCATATCTAGTAACTTGTCAAATTATTGTTTCACATTACCAAGTGGTATACAACCACTTACAAAGTATTTTATCAACACCAATTTAATTACTAATTAGACAACCTTTCTAAAAATATCAATAATGAGATTCAATTTATCACAAGTACTTGCTTTTAGGCTCACTATAAGTCATAAATTGAACAAATATTTATTATTTATTTGGATTACTTACATGTCAAATTGAGCATAAAATATAAAAATATATCTAAAAGATTTAGTTAAAAAAGATAAATTTAAGGAAAATTAGAAACATTTATCAAATATCTAAAAATTCAAATGATAAAAGATACAACAATATCCTCAGATCAAAGTTACTTTTATAAGAACAGATGCAAATGTTAAATAAAAGATTTCTGAATATTGAGATTCATCAGTGTAATTTTATCAGTGTTGGTATTTGGATTTTGGGACTAAACTGACCTCAATAATTTTTTAAAACTAAATCAACCAAATTTTCTCCCCTTTCAGCTGATCCTTACAGCTAAAACTTTTAGATTCATTTAAAGTTCAATTATAATATAACTAAACTATAAACTCAGAACAAATTAATGCAAATTGTACACTAACTTTCCATATCAGTAAATTTACAAAAAAGAATTAGTGCCTGGCTCCAATATTGCATTAAAATTTAGTTAATTAATCTTATATAGAAAAACAATTATAAAAAAAGAGAATTTAATTTGCTTTCATTAATCTTGATCTTAATTTCTTCTTGAAATTTGTTTTAGAAAAAGTAATTTTATTTATGAAAGAAATTGCTCTAAATTTGGTGAAAATAGAATTAAAGTCATGTCTATTTGTCCATATCAACAAAATCTACAGTATAATCAATATTTGCAAAACTCAACCCTTGCTTTGTAACCACATATAGTAATATGGCTGGCTATTTCAGCCAAGCCAGTCTGCACAGCTTTTAGTATTACCATGTTCAAATTATTTTGAAGAGGAAGTTGTGGCATGACATCTCAAAAACTGACAGGAACAAAGATCTTATGGATTTAAAGTACATAAAGTTCTTAAAAATTAAATTTAGACTTACACTTACAGCTCAAAAGATTTAAAATCTGCTGAAAAAAAATTCAACAATAAATTTATTAAATATATACAAATACTTGTTTACAGAATGAAAAGTTTAAATAATTAAACAACAAATATTTAAGGTGTTATAAAATGTCAGAAAGGACATATAGTTATGGATATTGTCATTTCTCAACATATTTAATAATTTGGAAACTGAATCAGCTTTTCAAATGTTACTGTACAAGGATAGGAGTCATTTGAGCTCATATTATGAAGTTCTTTTATCAATAAGATTTAATCATTTTTTCTGAAAATTAATATGTACTGCAGCATTTATTGTATCCAAATTGAATTATGTTTTTAGCATTTTCAATTCTACTTTGTTTTTTTTATAATGTTTATACAACTGTAAATTCTTTCAATTTCAGCATTTCATTGGGGCAGCACTAACATTGAAGTTACAAATTCTACAAGTTCCTTTCAGAGACATCATTTTGTTGTATTACCCCAACCCATTAAAATATCGGTTCATTGTTCCAATTTTATGTAAATGCAGTTTTAACTACAAAATTTCAGCAACAGAAATAATTTTCTCAGATACCCCTGTTGTTTTTAACAAATTTACAATAGATTCTTTAATTGGATGTGGAGCATTGGTAATTGAAAAAATTCAATAATTTATAATATTTCTAAATTGTGCTTTATTTTTGTTGATTTATAAGTATTAAAAAGAAATTGTTGGTTTTTTCTGTTTTCTTACTCTTCAGATAATTTTTCATTTTTTTTTTCTTAATTTTTACTTTATTTTCAAACTTGTATTCTAAATAGCTGCTTAAAAAGCTATGTGGAGCCTAATGAGCAACATTAAGAAACTTATCCAAATTCTAAAAAATATAACAAATAGCAGAATTAGACCAGAAAAGTTAGTAAAGGAAAGTGACAAGAAAGGATTAATATCAATTGTTAAGAAGACAGAATGTATGATTGAATGCACAAAAACGTGAACTACCAATTGAGAGCATCAACGAAAGAAGTTTAAATATCTGGGAAGTGTTTTAACAGAGGATGGAAAATGTGACATCGAAATCTGAATGTACATTGTAATCATAGAAGAAACCTCCCAAAAACTAAACAAGGTATTAAGAAACTGGTAAATTTTATTAGAAACAAAATAAAACGTGCTGAACTGATAAGTAATATCAGTACTCTTATATGGCAGTGAATGCTGAACAATCTCTCATGGATGAAGAGACTTAAGGCAACAGAAATCTCTACAGAAGGATGTTGAAAATATCATAGATTAAACATTTGTGTGGCAATGAAATTTTGAGGAAAATGGAAACAAAAAGGACACTTATACTTAAAACCAGTAAGAAAAAATTGAAAATTCTCAGACACATAATGAGGAAAGAAGGCTTACAGAATTTGACATTCATACAACACACTGACAACAACAAGAAGGACAGAAGGAAACTAACAAACTGCAAATAGAAGGTAGAACAGGATCTTGGAAGAATGATGAAAAGACAAACCTTACTAACAGCTACAAAAGATAAGTTTTGGAGAGTCATGATTGCCCATGTCCTGAAGGGACATGGCACAAAAAAGATCTTAAGGAGTTCTGTCCAAAGAATCTTCAATGTTGAATAAAATCGAATCCACAGTAAAAGCTGAAGGTAGTAACTTGTTGACATTTAATCAGATAAGTGTCAGCTAATCTAAACTTTTCATTTTATTTACTATTGCAGATTCAAATAATGTATTAACTTTTTTCACCTTTGAAGTGAATTGAAAAAAAAACATTAAATAAGGAAAGTTTTCACATCTTTTTACAATTCATAAAGTATTTCAAACACACAACATTTGTTTTTTGTATTATTTCAAAACTGTTTCAATTCTCCCTATTCAAATATTTAATTCTACAGCAAGTTCAATAGATAGCCATCTAGTTTTAGAATTTCTAGGAATCTTAAGGAAGTTTACAAATCATTTATAGATTTATACAAATTAGTATGTCAACTGACATGATGTAGAGAAAATCATTTATGAGTTGCTGTGAACAAAAAGTGTTTTTGGAAGATGTTCTGCAAAAGTATATGAAACAGCCAACTGAACTGACAATAATAGAAGTTTAGATTTAAGTTTTTGAATGCACACCATTATTTATCACTACCATTAAATTCGTATTATCAGTTCCAACACCTAAAATATAGCTAACTTGGAAGTTTTTAGGATAATTCACTTTTTAATGCCCTTATAATGCCATCAGTGACATTCTTTAAATTTCACAAAGTTAAGGAATGTTGAAACAACTTTGTTTTTACTTCTACTATAATATGGCAGTAATAGCAATTGGTTACACAACTATTACAGTCATTTAAATGTAAATTAAAGTGATTATTAAAGTAACTATAAATGTTGTTCTTGTGGGTACATGTGTTTTTTTTTTGTTTTTTTAATTTTTTTAAAGATGTGAAATTAATAACAACCAGTCTAAATTGAAAGGTTCTACAAAAGAAAAATTGTGCTTCCAACAGGAATCAAACTTGTATCACTTTTTCCTATCAGGGAAACCAATTCTTTGGACAACATCCATTTGTTTAACAAGTTTTATCATATTAAAATAACTAAAACTACTCTCTAGTTACGTTTTTGGTATTTTATATATCAACATTATTATTTTTTTAGAATCTTTTTTCTCATAATCTAGAACCCCTTTTAAAGTGTGTTTTTTTTTTTACTTTTTAGTCATCATGAATTATTAAAAGTAACCAGAATTTTATCCAAAACACTATCCCAGAATTGGATTATACTTACTCATCTCTAAATTTAGAAAATTAAAATTGCTTCAGATCAATCATTAATTAGCAATCTTAAGATATTTTAATTACACTCTCCACTAGGTTATTCAAAAAATAAAACTAATTGCTTGAAGGCTGAAACTACTCAACAGCCAAAAATATTTCAACTTTTCATTTAACCTATTGAGTAAATGAAGGAAAAGTGAAGCTTTTTAAATTCCTAACATAACAGATACAAGGTATTAGCTTCTGCAGGACATTCCAGGAAAAGAAGTCAGAACATCCAAGTAAAATCATTCTGCAGATGACAAGAATCAATAAAATTTAGTTTATACACATCTGCCAATCTCACATTCACCTAAACTGAAGTTTAGTCTTACTGAATACAACTATACCTTGGTATATCACAAAATCTACACAATATTTTACTAATATTTTCCATTATTATACTGTTAATGAGGTAAGTTTAACAATTTCAACCCTCTTTATTTCAATTTATTTGCATTTATTAACAAATGCAAGTAATATATTTTAACAGACCATTTTTATACACATTTATTATAAATCTAACATTTTTTAATTCTTTTTAGTATTAGATAAGCTAAGTATTGTGTTGATGAAATGGTAAAAAAGACCATTTAAGTCAATTTGAATTTCAGTTGGTAGCAATACACAACATGGAAGAGTTCAAGATGGGGAATGAATACTTATACAAGGCATTGTATATACGTTTGAGAGAAGATACTTATCTACATATTTACAGAACCTGTATTAGGCAAGATTTTGTTCATAAAATTAAACAGTTATACATTAGCAGATATGAAAAAGAGAATTGAATGAATGCCTTACTTGATAGTTAACTTGGCCATGTGATGCATTAATTTATTTAATTGAAATATTTTTAAGTCACTTGTATATCACATAAAAAATTTAACAGTAATTTTCATCAACAAATATTTTTTGATGACAAACCAAAATATCTACAACCATAAAATATTAATTTCTGCAACATTTGATTTATTTTGTCTGTTTACAGATATTTATTTTGCTTAAATATTCATAAAATTTATTGCTAAGTTATAAGTATTATATGCATATCAGAATTATTTTATTGGAATATTTTTCCACATTAAAAAAACATTTTTGCTTTGCCCACCTGCCGTTGTAATATTTTCTTCAGAAAATGCATATACTTAAATCTTGTATGAAATTAATTAAATCAAGTTACTAATAGTTTCATAATGTTTGTATATATGTTCCAATAAATTCTGTGTTTTTCATTAACATAGCACAGTATTTTTAAAATATATGACAAGTTCTCCCATTTATTTCTACAAGTTATGAAAATGAGACAAAACAGTTTCTATTATTCATGTTTTCAATAGGTTTCAGTAACTTATTTTATAAATTATGGTTAATTTACATAATAGTAAAAATTCAATTTTACTACAAAGCAATAATAAAATTAAAATATAATTAAATTTTTCAAAATAGAATTATCAACAAATATTTATAACAAGTAATACCAATTTCTGGTCTGTACTTTCCAAAATAGGACAATTATTAATATTTGGCTGTTCTTTTTGAGATGAAGAACTAATGTTTCCCAAATTTTCATGATAGTGAAAGTGAAGAGTTCATCAACAAATAAGAAAAACTGAAATGAGAAAGAATTTAAAAAGTTTTCACAAAAAAAAAAAAAAACTTACTATCTTGTATATTATACTTAAGAAATAGAATTTTTGAATTCTATTCCAGAAGAAATAAATAAAAACTAATTATGTAATTGCCTGTTCAGTTACAATAATTAGATATCCCTCACAAATGTACAACTGACTAACATTAAAATCAACAATTTCAGAGAAAAGTGATAATTTTTTCATTCATAATAGTGAAATCTGAATAATATTACATGTTACCTTTTATTTTATTTTTTTTCTTTGTCTGCATGAACCCAGATACTTCCCACTAACACATTTCCTACAAAACAGCAGCTGCTGACTTGATTGACTATTTCCTGTCCCTTTTGTTTTTTCTTTTTGTTTTTTGTTTTTTTTTTCTTATTAACTATTCCAAATCAGAAATGATCTTGACAGGGGTCTTTTAGTCAAACTTAAGTTTTGTGTACATACTAAACAGATGTATTCTTTTTGTATGTGCTATGTCCCTTCAGAACATTGGCTTTCCATGGCTCCAAATCCCTAGTAGCTCTTAGCAAACTTTCTCTTGTCTCTCTTTTCCTTTGACCTGTGAGTATCAGATTCTCCAAGCCTGCCTTCCTCATCACATGTCCCAAGAATTTCAGCTGTCTTTTCCTGATAGGAGTCAGAAACATTTTTAAACTTAAACATTAACTAACATTTCATATCCAAGTCTTATTTTTATATAATGAGAATTGGTATTTAAAATGAATTGTATATGAGCAAAACAGCTGTGCAATGAATGAAAACAATCAATTTATCATCTTTGTGAACTAAGACATGATATATGATAATTATATCTCACAGATGAAGAGACTATAAGTGAACTATTCCATAAATGTTCACTCCAACAATAATGTTTCCACTTCCTGAGCACTCATTCTTTGATAAAAAAAAATTGATTATTAAGAGGAAATTCTGCAAACTACTTCCAGCTAACCAGTCTGGAAATTTGAGTGAATCAGAAATGCTTTTCTTGACAGATGCAAATTACCAAATTAATGTATCCAGAATGAATCTAGGAACTTTTAAAGACAAAAATTATACTTGGCTAATGATCAGTTAGAAAAGGTGAAATATTTTATCAAGTTGAATAGCATTCTAGAACTTATTCAAGTTAATGCAAATCAATTATAAAAGGAATTAGTAGATATTAGGAAGTAACTAAAATTTTGCTAGATCAAGTTAAGGGAACAATCTGTCTTGCAAATACAATCATACCAACATTTAAAGTTACTTAAACTTTCTCAAAAGGAGTTTGTGGTCATTTCTGTAAGTTAAAAACTATGTAATTTTGCAATTCAACATTTAACAAAGAAAAAAAAGTGGGAGAAAAATCTACAGGGAAGACAACAATTACTATATTTTAGTTAAAATGAGTCTATAATTGTATTTGCATATCTTTAAGGAAAAAATTAGCCATGAATTCAAATATTTTTAATATTACAAATTAATAGAAAACAATTTGTAGCACCAATAATTCAAGTGAAATTAGTCAAGATCAAATCCAGAAGATTTTACTGTGCTAGTAAGAGAGAGAAAGAGAGAGCACGATTCTTAAATAATTTTCATGTATCTGACTGAGATCAAAGTGAAGCATCTGTTTTTGTTGATTCAACTATTGAAAACAAATTAAGATTGAGGAGATTGATTTTTACTTATTTCATTATCTTCAAATAAACATCCAATTTTGTTAGGTACCTCCACAGAAATACAATACATAAGGTTTAAAATTAATTCTTAAAAATGAAAACCTTTCTTGAAGCTTTTATTTTAGTTTTAATTTTTTAAAAAATAGATTAAATTTAATATTTCCAATAAGCAAAATACTTTGCTGTATTTTAAAAGTATTTTAAATTGACTGGAAGAACTTTTGCTTTGAAATCACTAAAATCACTGATTTTAGCACCATTTTTAGCCATCTTTCATTACAATGTAATTCATTTTATTAAAAAATTCTTTAAAAATTACTTTTCTGAAACTTTATTTGAGGAATATTATCTGATTTAATGATTAATTAATCAGATTTAAAACAAATATTACTTTAAGTTTCAAATATTGCAAAAATTTTTAACATGGAAGTAGTGTTTATTTTAGGTGTTGAAAGCGTGAATGATAGAAATTTACCAAATTGTTTTCTACAATGGACATATTTGTAAAATTTACTTTGGAAGTATAATATGAGCAGCTTTTGTTATATTATTTTTAATTACCCAGTAATCTTAAAGATTTAGGAAAATATTCTCTATAATAATGTTTTATTGAATCTTTGGAATTAAATTTACTATAGGTATCACTCTTATTTTCAGGTAGTGCTGTGTATGGACAATCATAGTTATAAAATCTGCATATTTATATATACACAAAAACATTACAAATTCTTTACAAAATATTAGAGAGGGTTTCTGAATTGTAACAAAATTTTTCATTTATGATTACTAATTTTAATTTTTACTTTAACAATATCACCTAACACAGAAATTTAAAAGGTTTTGAAAGTTTTTTAATTATTCTAATTAATTTTTTATATATTAACTGGGGATCTAGTTTTACAAAAAAAAAATTGGTGATTTAAATCCTCCAAGAAGTTCTGTGTATAACTAATATAAATATTAGGGTTTACAAAAATTAAATAAATGGTGTCTAAAAAAGTAACCTTTCTTAAATAATTTAATACATTTATAAAAAATGTCCTGAAAGTTTAATCAAAATCTAACAATTATTTGATTTTTGCTAGAATTTTCAAATCAATGTTTTCACCACAAAAAAGTCACTAAAATCTCCTATACTAATCTTTGATCCTCCCAACTGACAAGAAAAACATGATTTTTAACCAAAATCTTGATGGTTCTAAAAAGGATTTTAAAAAGTAATTTTTGTACAAAAAAAATTGGTCTTTCCACTTTATTTCTAATAATAAACTGTTTTTATTAAGTTTGGGGCATCATGGTATGCTCATTTATAAGTTAATCTATGGAGGTATTTTGTCAGCTTGAAAATTTTTATCAAGAAATATTTCTAGTGTTTGTCACAAATAGATTGATTTTAAATATTATTTCAACTCCCTCATGCTACTTTTTCAATCAATACACAATTAAAATAGAGCTAATGTTTGATAAAGCACAGAGAAGTTTTGCATATCAACATTCTACATTTCTTGAGAAATAAAAATCAAAGCAAATGTTAAAAGCAAATATACCTAATCACATGATTAGTTTCTATCATAACTATGGAGATAGCATACATTTATAATTCATGACAGTAAGTAAAAAGTCATCTAAGTTAAAAATAAAGATATGCTAACAGATACTGATATTTGTAGATAGGAATTTATTTGTATCACTCTTATTTTATAAATGATTTTCTTAGTTTTGCTTTCATCTATTCTAGCCATAAAGTGTCTTATGCATACATTTTATTTAAATGTTTTGTGACAATGTTTTTAAATATCCTAAATTGTCAGAATATTACCAAAAGTGTTTTTTATTTGTAATCTACAATGCTTACTTAGCAGTTTTATAATAAATGAAAAATTGAATTATTAATTTTTTTTATTAGTTTTTATTTTTTTGTTTTTGTTGCAACATTTAAGCATATGTCAATTTTAATTAGATTTTATTCCAGTCAATATTAGGTTATCTTACTTGAAAAATGAATGCACTTTATATAAAGAGGATTTCATTAAGGCTGTTAACTTAAAACATATTTTCTTATAAACCATAATTTCTCATTTAGAATGGAATCAAATGATATCTTTCTATTAAATGAATTATCAACTCCAATGATCCATTAATAGTATGGAGAACTTATGAGTTTCTGTTACAATGCAAAGCCAATCACTATCTTCTGTCTTCCTAAATTCTGCATTTTTTTTTATTGTCTTTTCTCTTCAATAGAGTCTTCTTATTCTCTTTAGACACCCAGAATTCCCTTGCATCTTAGCAGCATTATCACCTTGCTTAAAGTGAAATGATAACCTATTTTGTAGACTACCATTTACTGCTGACTTTTAATTTATATTTGATTCTTCCAAACAAGTAAAGTTAAATGGACATACCAAATCTAATTACTTAGCCTAGTGGGTTCAAGCCATGTTTAAAATATATTGGGTTCCTTGGTAGTTGTGAGTTCAATCCTTAGGTCTGGTAGCACTGAAAATTCATATACTCTGGGTCAGTGGGAGAAAGAAACAAAACAAAAGGTGAATAAGATTGGTGAGTACTAAATTTTTTGTGGATCTTCATCACCAATTTATTGTGGCAAATCATAACGCAAATCTTAGTTGCCAATTTGTTGTGGAGTTGTTGTGGTAAAACCTTGCCATAAAGTTGTAGTGACCGATTGAGCTAAAAGTAAAATACGAAACACAGATGCTAGGTTCAAAACAGTGTATTAGTATAACCAGAACATATGTAAAAATAAGTGTTAATAATAAGTAAATAGAAATAAGTAAGTCCGAAAGGTACACACTGCTTATTACCTGACCAGTAACTGGCTTGAACTGCATATTAGCTGTCCTTGACTGCCTCCTGCAGGTAATTATATAGTAAGAGGAAGAGCCCATTCCTTGTAAGAGGGCACTATAAGCCCATTCCTTGTAGGAGGCCACTATAACAAATGATATGAAATATCCTCTAATAATGAAAGGGAAACAGGAAAAACCTACTACTTTTGATTGAATAAAGGGTTTAATTTAAAATTCCAAGGTTACCAAGTATGAAGACAGACCTGAAAATGCAGAATAAAATACAACAGATAAAATATTTTGAGCATAACAATCAAGATGAACATGTCAGTCCAAGGCAAAATTTCTCATCTCAAAAGTTCTAACAAAAATTAATTACTTACAACCATTTTCATTACTATGGATTATTATTTTCTAAAAATTTTCAACTACTTTAAAAATATATTTTATTGATGCATTTTGATAGTACTAAATGCTTTTAACCTAATTATTTTCAGTTGATCAAATGTTTTAGGAACCAACAGCAAATGATTCTCAAGTTTTGTCTCCACTTACTGAGAATGAAAAATATAATTAGAAAAAAATACAAGTACAGTTAGGTAAGTAAGAAAGCAATATATGTGTGTGTGTGTGTGCATTCATCCACATATAGCTTATATGTTATTACATTGTTTGCCACTCATCCCAGGCTTTAGAATTGCTATTTAACACAAAATCTGAAGAATGGTTGAGTCTAAAATAAATTTTTCTGCAGTTACTTATAAAAGTATTGATGAAAATCATAATTATTCTTGTTATAATGCAAGATCCAGTACTTGTAAAAGGTAGGGTTACAAGTAATTTTTAAAGGATATATAAGAAAAGAAATTACATTTTTATTAAGTTATTTTTGTCATCAATATTAGAGTAATTTTTAATGTTCTTGCACAGTCTTTTTACAGAAAATTAAATATCTTAAATAATTTATAACTATAAATATTTTATCTCTACTAACTTGCTGAAAACAATTTTAAATATAACCATATATTATTAATAATGCATAATAATCTAAATTGGTTCTATGATGATTTGATTATATTCCTTCTTTATAAAGCTCATGTTTTGCAACAGTTTTTTATGTCATATGATTACTTTTATTTAGTTGCTAAATGAAGTTGTACCTAACAATGATTAACCATTTTTTACAATAATTTCTTCATTTTTATTATTTCACATAATTTCTCCTGCTTTTATAAGATGTTATAATTCACATACACATTCTGCATAATTGATGCTCTATATATAATTAATAACAAAATCAGAGAAATTAGCAAATATTAAAGGTTTGGAATAAAATGTTAGAATTGGACCCTTACTGTCTCAGTGGTAAAATGATATAAATTAAATTTAAAGAATTCTGAAGAAAACAGTTCATTCTAATTAATTAGGTATGCATCTTTATCAAACGAAAAAGCTTTTTAAAAACAAAAAGTATGATGTTTGATCATTTGGCTGAACTTGAGGAATTAAAATGGAAAAATTTTTAACACACAGTATAAATATATGACAAAAATCATAGCCACTTGGGGGAAAAAGTTTAATAGTAGCTCACACTGTCTCTTTCTCTTGACTTAGAAAATTTTCTGCTCTTATTCAACCATTTATCCCCTTCTTGCCACTAAATGTACATAAAGAATATAATGGCTGATAAACCATGAGCAGTTATGGTTCTTAAAGCCAATAGTGATTGTTTTTAATAAGCTTTCTTATTGTTTTTTCTATCATTTGGAGGAATCATCATTACTGTGTGTTTGTATACAGCATCCCTGTACTATACACATATTCCAATCAAAAAGCTTCAGCAGCTGACCTATGTGCATCTTCAAATCACAATGTAAGTATATTGGCCAAGAACAAAGAAGCAACCAAATGTCAAAGAGGAAAATGTATTTTGCTTTGAAAGAGCCAAAAGACATCATTAGTCTAAAGGCTATGCTATCTGATTTCCAAATTAAAATAACTAAAGAGAAAGACAAAGAGGACATGAATAATAACAGATAAATATTCTTTTTAAGTTATCATTTCTGTATGTAAAGTTGGTGAGTTAGAATAAAAACAAGTAACCAAAATAGTTACAAAGAACTATCAAAATTCCTCATTGCACTTGAAATTGGTGAACATTACTATAGGCATCTTTAATCCACCTAAGGGCCCAGTATATGCAACAAGAGGCTTAGAGACTTTATTACTTGGTAGTAGTAATAATAGTATTAAAATTATGAAAATGATTTTTAATGTTCCGTAAAATATGAAAATAGACTTTATCCCTTATATATAGACATACAGAGTGCAATGAAAATTGGATTTTGTTAATGCAGCTGCACAAGCATTAATATAGATTAGACAAGGTGTGGGTAAGACCTTGTTGAAACTGGCTAGTTGTATGTTGATTGTGTCAAAAAGGTAGAGAGAAAAAGTGGCTATACAAACCTAATTAGCTGAATACTTGACAGTATAAAATAAATTTGTAATAAACAACTAGAACACTACTTGCATTTGTTTTTTAAGCAAGAAAAAGACTAAAGGTTGAAGTGCTTGAAGATGTGCTGCATATTAGGCATGGGTTCAGATGGTTTTATCAGCCCTCTCAGTTAGGATGTATGAAAAGTGGCATTTTAAAAAGGATTGCCTCCAGAAAGAGAAGATACATGGAAAAACAAGGAGAAATACAGAAATATGAATAGGTTAGATGAGACAAGATCAGTGTAGAAAAGTGGAAAGAAAGGAGATAGATTAAAAAAAGAGAAGCTAGTGTGAAGGAGTTCAATTCTGCCAAAGGAAATAGAGAGAAAGAAAAGTGAGAGAAGCTAAGGTAGAGAAACTATTCATGAGAAGAACACATATGGTATACAGGATACAGGTAACAGGAAGAAAAGAAAAGGCCTTAATCAATACAGAGGCTGATTTTTAATGACAGATTTAGAAGCTTTTAGGAAGCTCAAGAGGTCAGGCCAAAAGGTATCTGCAGCTGGGGTGGACAGTAGAAATAAAAGGAATAAAAATAACTACTCAGAGAATGTATATAATTCCTGCACTAGACAGAAGAATATTATTACTAGATTTGGAATGGTCTAAAAAAATAAAACAGAGATTATAACCATGATTGATTGAAGATAGACAAGGTAGAAAGTTTATGGAAAACAGTGCTAATGAAGAGCTTTTAATATTATAAGGGAAATTGTTAAATTACCACACCCATGCCACTATGTCTTATTGAGGAAAACTGATCATGAAATAAACCCAACAAAGTAGGCTATAAGAACAAAAAAGGTAACAAATACAGGTACAAGAGAGACTGTAATAAGGATGGAGAAGGTAAGATTATCTGTACAAGGATTATAAAGTAAGCCATTACTGTTTGTGTTATAAGAAATGATCACATTGGGATAGATAAAATGTATGAACTTATAGGTAGAAAGTATTAGTAGTCAGCCCAGTATAAAGAGGTCACTAAAGAGTAGCAAGTTAGATCTTCCCCAATGATGGATACAGATATCTCTATATACCCATTTGAGAAAATAAATATGGTATTTGGTTCATGCAACAAACCCCCAAGGGATTACATATAAAATCAGTGCTATTTATTGGGTTTCCAATTAACCAGGAGCTTACCCAATATTGAACAAAAGGGTTCAGACAATAGCTGGTCTTCTGCTAAAAAAAGTTTTTCTCCAGATATAAAATTCCTCACAGGTTCATTTGAGGCAAGAAAAACTTGATTAAAAGCCCTACTACTGGAGATTGGAACAGATGGGCTCAGTTACTTTTTTCAGATCAGATAGACAAAGGAAAAAACAATTGCTAACAATTTAAAATTAATGCAAGTCAGTCAATCAGTTAAGTACCATACGTGATACACACTTGAATGATCATGTCTCAAAAGAGACATGACTGATTGGGCAGAAGATTATCCCACAATAGGTTGCCATTACTTTCTGCAGTAGACTAGTTGCCAACCAAGGCTACAGAACCCAGTCTGTCCTGTTATTTAACTCATAACTGGAAAGAAAAGACGGATTAATAGCTTTCTCAAGGATATTTGCATGTAAGTGAATGCAAGGAAGTAAAGATAAAAAATTACAAGTCAGAAACCAAAAAGAGCAGTTAGAAAATAACTTGGGTTGAACCTCCACCAAAAATAAAGTCTAATTCTTCAGATATAGATTTAGAACTAGTTCCCTACCTTCAAAGAGAAGGCCAGAGATCTTGCCCCTAGGAAGGTGAAGATTCTTTGCAAGACTAACTGAGGTAATAAAGATGGGGGGTGGGGCTCTTGCAAAAACCAAGAAAAAGGAAAAATAACTGGAAGACAGGGAAAGCGTACCTTCAAAATATAAACTTAGAGAGGTTGTAAAATACAAATAGAAAACTCCAAGGAAGCAAAAACAGAAGCCTGATGAGATGAGTGAATCTAACCAGATCAACACCTGAACAATTAGGTCACTACTGGAAAAAAGTCAGTCAGTCAGTTAAGTGCCATACGTGAAACACGCTTGGGCGATCATGTCTCGAAAGAGATGACTGACTGGGCAGAAGATTATCCCGCAGTAGGTTGCCATTGCTTTCTGCGGTAGACTGGTTGCCGACCAAGGCTATAGAACCTAATCTGTCCTATTATTTAACCCATAACTGGAAGGAAAATACGGATTAATACCTTTCCCAAGGGTATTTGCGCGTAAGTGAATGCAATGAGTTCAACTGGAATTCGAACTCGGCTCCCCGATTTCTTGTTCCAAGCCGATATCCACTGGACCACCACGCACATCCTGCTGGAAAAAAGACATCTCTGAATTTCCAAGTTTGTGAGTGCATAAATGACTGGTTGTCCTTGCAGGTGTTGAGGCTGGTGTGCATGATAAAGCAACCATGTATTACTGAGTATGACATAAGTGGAAGCTTCTTCCCTGTCTATCTGGATATTTAAAAACAAATTTAAAGCAAAAGTAGATGATGTACAAGGTACCAGGAAAAAGTTTTAAAATAATTGCATGAGGTGGGGAAACAATATTGAAGTTTTAAAGGAAAGACACTGTTGTATATTGAAGAGTTTACTATAGAGTGTAAGAAGATCTTGGTAAAGGAATATGTAATTGACAAAAGCTTCTTAGGAATGGTGGGATGAAAAACCCAACAAAGAAAAAAATAATGCAATGCTTCTTATACTTCAAGTAATTATGCTCCAGTTGTTTTACAGGATAGAGTGTGAGACTACACATATCCAAACTATATGCAGATAGGAAGAAACAACTGAGAAATCTATAACAGGAGAAACTTTGCCTGAAAAGCATAAAATTGACTTCAATTGACTGTTCCTCTATGGCCATGTGATAAGGTATGCCAGGTTAAAAGGTGGCTCCCTATTCCCAGTGGGATACAGATTCAATTTCTGCCAAAAAGCACAAATTTCTTTTAAGCTTTCTTAAATATTCAGGCTGGTAGGTGAAAATAAATATACTCTTTAATAAATAAACAGAGGACCTACTCAAATACAAGTCTCTACTAATAATAATGTTTAAAGTGATACAAAGTTGTCATTGTGATTTACTGAGTAAATCGCAAGATCAGTAAGGGAAGAAATGTAATACTATAATTGTTCAGGAATTTTTAAAGGTTGAAAATATAGTTTTACTAAGCTAAAAGAAAGAGGTTAGTAGTTATATTATATCATCAATTACACTATAACAAATTGAAAGATGAAGATGAAAATAGGGAGCCATATTAAAAAGAAAATCAGCCAAGAGTTATTGGATACATCAGGCAAATGATTTTATGTGATGCTTACACAATAAAATTAAATTTATGTTAGCAAAAATTGAAATAAAACATGATACTTCAGTGTTGAGTACAGAAACCAGCACTTTATCAAAGCATCCTTTGACTGATCCATATATTTAAAACAATGACTGGTTAGAAGTCAACCTATAGAAACAGTATAAATACATGCTAAAATTATTGAGGTAGGAGTTAGTGGAGGGAAAGTTGAACAGCTGCTCTAAAACCAGAAGTGATGTCAGCATGTTGTCTCTTTCCTTTAACTTAGATTTTCTGTAAAACATATGCTGGCCGAAAATCCATCAAGTCATTGTTCTTAAAGTCAACAGGAAGGATTTAATTGCTTCTGTAACCCTGTTGTTAATAAGCTTTGTTATTATATGCCAAACATTCCCTTTCCCCATTATTTAAAGAGGGTCATCATTCCTGTGTGTTTCTGTTCAGCACCTATGACACACAGCCATTTCTACCAAAGCTTCTGTCAACCAACTTGTATGGACTTGAAATCACAATGTGAGCATCAGGGTAAGGAACAAAGTGCAAGCAATTGAATAACAAGGGGATATACTACTACATTTTAAAATTTTAAATGAATACATTAACACTATTCTGCTATCTTATATTCCTTTAAATTAGATATAACAAGATGAACTATTTATACACTGAAATAAAGAAATAACATTGGAAATAATTACTTCATCATACATCCAGTTTTATTTAATCTGAAGAAAATTTAAATTGTGATGACCATGATAAAAGAAGGTATAGACAGGCATGAATTGACCATAATGAAAACATTATGAAAGTTGCAAACAAGATATATGTAATACTTTTTCTAACCACCAGAACAGCCTTAACAATGAGTACAAGTATATCTAACGTCACAACAAAGATTACTTCCGCCATAAAACAGTGGACAGAGAGATAAAATTTCTGAAAGCTAAATATAATGTGAACTTCTTGCTGTGTGTGATGAGGCATAACAGAAAGCAATTATTCATCTAAAGTATTACATTTACAGAGGAGTACGCAACTCCACATGACAAGCCTCATGTATAGCATGTATGGAATCCACTGTTAATCATCATGATAATGTTGTGTGCACTGAAGTTTTTATTCAAAATAGCAGAAACTTCAAGATATGACTGTAGTAGTAGTAATTGATCTTCTGAAGTCATTGAGCCATGAAATCATCCCTGAGAAGTATGGATATAAGAAATTGTCATCTTGTTGAATCCCAAAGAAATTCATTAAAAAACATATGTTCCAGCACCAGTATGTACCAAGTATTTTTCAACTTTGGGAATGGTATAAAGAAACTGATGGGGATTGTCTGAAATACATGATCATAGGTGATAGATGCATCATGTTGTCCCCAAAATTAACATTGATTCCATGACCTAGAAGCATCCATTGTCATTGCCTCTAATCCAACAAATTCAAAGTTCAGCACAGAAAGATACTGATGACAACTGTGTTCTGGAATTCAAAAGGTGTGCTGCTTATGGACTTCATGACTCACACATACACAATGAAAACAAAAGAAAAAAAGGTTACTTGTCAACCATATCAGACATAGTACAAAATTATGCACACATGAAAAATCTGAATTTATACAAAACAAACATGACACTAGATAATATTATACAAGTCAATGTTTTTACAATAAAATCATTATTAATCCACCGATATTACTAAAATTTTGAGGATTTATAATTCAATGATAAATGTATCATATGAATTTCAGTTTATGTTTTTATTACAAATATTGAATATAAAACTTATTTAGTAATGTGAGATTTTATTATGCAACTTGAGGTTTTGGAAATTCTTTTGGAAATTATATACTTTATCACCTTTAAATGTATTAATAAATAAAAACTTCATTATACTCAGTATTTGAAATAGCTTCATCTTTATTTAATAAAAGTGTATATTATGGCCTAGCCTGCACATTGAAGAAATCTTAGTAAAAAATAAAATGAGTTCCTCACTTAAGGATTGATTCTCCCCACCCTTTTGGAAGAGGCAGCATCACTCTCCATGACCAAGCAGTAAAGCAATGTCCATCAAACAATAGCTTTCCTCTACAAGGGAGATGCTGATTCATTCCCTGCCAGGGGAATGCCTTTTCCTTTCCTAAAATATCTTAAAGAGCACAGGCCAATAGACACAATATACATTATTGAATAAATAAAAGTGGAGCATCCATTTCAAATACAGTGTATCCACTATAATAACATTTTAAGTAATATATATTATTTTATTCATCTCATTGGATTCCAATCCATATATTCAACTCATATATATGTATATCAATTAGAAAAAATATCAATTAATATACTATTTCAAATATGGGAAGAATACTAAGGATCATAAGAAAGATAAAAACTCAAATATGAAACAAGATGTAAATTTATTGACTGATTAGGAGTTGTAAAAAACTTGAGAAATCATAAAACAAAAAAGAAACTTAAAACATTGCCAAGATAAAAAAAAAAAATAACATCGTTGCACATCACATTACAGCAGGTTTGAAAAAAAAATGCATTTCTTTCAATTATGCCAAGATATAAAATCAACAATTTTATATTTATTTTGTAAAATAATTTGATTTTGAATGCATGATAGTGAAACAATTCTACCCACTTTGATATGCTGTGTAATTATTTTGTTTAATGTCTTTGGAAACAAAAATCAGCAACAAATCAAGAAATTTTAATTTTATAAAAATTTTTTTAATTTTATAAAAAAAATCAGTTTAAAAACAAAATTGAATTTATAAAACAAATTTTTTAAAATAATCAACAAAATTACATAATTATTTGCAAATCAAAGTACATGTTGAGTCAGTTGCAACTATCTTTAATGATTTATAAAAGAAATTTAGTTTGAATTCAAAATAAAATGCTGAGACAAAAAACTAAATTAAATTTTGAATCATTTAAATTAAATATTGAAATCAAATAATTACAATAATTTGTTTTTGTGGGAGAGAATTACAATATCAGTTATTGTATTCATTTTGAGATTCTAACTGAAAACAATTGTAAAACATTACAACATGATCTTATTGAAGAAAAATCTATATTTGAAACTTATTATAAAATACTCTTATCCAACACTGTTTAATAGATATGATATTTATATACTATAGAATATCAATTACTGTGCTTCCTTTTTTGTTTCTATCTAATATTTCCTTCCACAAGGTGCATACAGTTTTCGGCCATCTTTATTTCACACACAGTTTCAACTTTTGGAAAGAGATTTCACAATTTGTTTTATAGAAAAAACACTCATGTTATATTGACTACATTTTTTTTTAATAATATTCTAATGTAAGGTAGGCTTATGGCTGACTTATAGTTGCTATTTGCTAAATATAGATAGGTTTTGATGCAAAAATACAAGTATGGAACACATAGAGGAGATTGAACATAGTATTAACGATACTTAAGTTCAGCTTAACCATGATGAAATACCTATGATGACCTTATAATTGGTAAACTGTAGACATGAAATTCCATTAGTTATAGTAGAGAAACCAAGCAAGCCATAATGAACTAAAAAAAATGAAAGCATAATAAAAAAAAGGTCCAAGATGGATAATCTCATATAAAAATTCATCAGATGAAAGAAATTGCTTATACAACAAAAAGCTACATAAGTCAAGCCAGTATTGACATCAATACAATGTGTGTATCTATACTCAGTTTATGAAAAAAATTAACACAAGAACCCCTGCAACTGCACAAAATAATATCTCCCAGAGATTAGCACATTTGTTGTTCTATTCAATATAAGTAATTGGGTGTGAGATAGCAACACAGAAAAAATCTATTTTCTGGCATACCTCAAGGGAACAGAGTATGGATAAGTGAGTAATCGGGCAAATTACTCTTCTATAAATATCTTCTATTCAAGCAAAAGTAACAGTTTAAAGTAAAACACCCAGGGTCAATCACATAATCAGATTTTCACACAGATATGAAACTATCAATAATCGTAACCGCTTCTTACTGGGTTAATTATATTGTTAAAGAAAAACAAAAACAAAGAATACACTGGCCAAAACAGTGATAAAATGAGCAAAGATAAGGATGGAAGCATTTTCATATTTTTTTTAATTAAAAAAAAAAAAAAAGCTATATTTGTTTATTAAAAAAGAAAATTATTTAAACAAATTTGTAATCTAATATTTTTAGCATTTGTGCAGAATGAATTTATATAAATATATTTTAAACCAAATTTAAACCCATCATATTTCAATTTAAGCAATTATTTCATAAATTCTAATGGGGCATATGCACTGTTTGTAAGAGATAAAATTATATATATATATATATATATATATATATATATATATATATATATATGGGTATTTATGCATCAAACTTTCTTTTAGGCATGTCAGATTAAATAAACTGCAAACATTATACCTACTTATTTTTAACAAAATCCATTCATACTCACAGATAATTTTTTGTGTATTATAATTGAAAGATGTAAGAAATGCACTGTAACTTTTACAGTTCATTTTATTGTCCATTTCTCAATGTTCCCAAGTACATTCAATTACATCTTTCAATTATAATATATGAAAAATTATCCATGAGTACAAACTGATTTGATCAAAAATAAGCAGACATAATGTTAGCAATTTGTTTAATCTGATTATATATATGTATATATCCGAGTGATTATAGAATGAGGAGAGAAAAGAAAAATTTTTTTCCCATCCAAAACATTAATTTAAAACAGTGCTCGATATATGATGTATAGAGCTGTGAATATTTATTATAAATTATGTTTTAGAACATGTACATAATTTTTCTATATATATCCTCTTCTCTACATCCATATAGTTGTTTCAGTGTTTGGACTCAAACACCTCATCGGGAGAAGTAAAGTGTAAGAGTTTGGAATAATTCTCTGTTTATATTTGGTTCATTGTTGTCGTGGGGGTTGGTTGGGGTTGTTGATAATTAAGTGAATGTGTCATTCGTTTTGACCGTTAGACTTTTGAAGAACTTGGTGTGTAAGTGTGAAATTGTTGATTAATGGTGTTATTTGTTGGAATGTACGTTTTATCGGTCGGGTATATCTTTTGGTTAGAATTTCTAAGAGAGTGGCATTTGGAGTGGTCAGTTTTATGGTTGGCTATCGTTTAATTGATTGATGTCTGTTGTTAGTGGACCTAATTCATGTATTTACTTTGATCCTGTGGCTAGGTTTTCACTTTGGGGTTTCTTAGATAGATGTGATAGGGGTGGGGTGTTTTTTCTTTCCAATTTTGATTTTTTTTCAGTATGGAATATTTTTTTATTTTATAGGGTTTTTTTGGGGTTTTTTTAATATTTTTTTATTTCATATTCAAGTTTGGAGTATTATTGTATTTAGGCAAAGTTATTTCAAGAAATCTAAACTTGTATTTTTTAGGAAGTAAATGCAAATTAGCATTTTATTAGTTTTTTATATAAAGTTGTATGTTTAATCTTAATTTTAAGTTTAGAGGATCAGTTTTTTCTTTGAATTTTTTTTTTTCTATAAATTATCATTTGGAATCCTATTTATTTCTTTTAATTTTTTATATATTTTATTTATTTAGATGTTTTTTGCGGGTATTAGATCTTACTTTAAGGATTTATTAGATCGATTTTTTCTATAATATTTTTTATCTTTTATAATAAAAATATCTCTTCAAATTTCCAGTATTTTTTAGTGTAATTGTAGGGTTAGATCTTACGTGTGCTTACAGTTTATTTTGTGTATGATAAAATTATTCTGAAGTAGTATATTTAATCTTGATTTTGAATATATGAATTTTGATTATTTTTTGAGTTTGGGAGCCATTTGTTTAATTTTGATTTTTCCAGTGCGGAATATTTTTGTATTTAAGTAAGGTTATTGCATTAAGTAAGGTTATTGGTGTAGGCTTTAGTGATAGTTTGGGAGCTTTTTTATTTCTTTAATTTTACGTTTTATTTATTTAGATGTTTTTGTGGATATTAGACCTTCCTTTAAGGAGTTATTGGATCGATTTTTTTCTGTAGCATTTTTTATCTTTTATAATAATAATATCTAATCAAACTCTTAGTATTTCTTAGCATGATTGTAGGGTTAGGTCCCTAATGTGCTTGCAGTTTACTGTGGTTTCGTGTCTGATCTAAGAGCTTGTTACTATTTATATATTTAAGGATCTCTATTTTTCTTGAAGGCAAATAAAGCATGGTTCTTTTATAGATTTTGCTGTTCTTGCTTTTTTGAAAATTTTCCATTTGACCTTAGGTGTTTTATTTTTGTCTTTTAATTTCCAAAAGTGTTTGGAGAGAGATGTCATGTTTTGTTTTTCTTTGTTATTGAAGGATGAGAGGTGATTGTAAAAGCGCTTTTTAAATACGTTCATGGTATTCCCAATATATATTTTTTCATCTTTAGGATTTTCTAAGGATGAAATCGAACACATATATATCAGAGATTTTGTCAGACATTTATTGGCCATGGGGCATTGGTTGGGGTTTCTACAGTTACAGAGGTTGTTATCATGGGACGGACTTGTATTAGTGTTGGATTTATTTTTGCTGTATATTTTTAGTATTTTAGTGTTATGCATTTTGATTATTTTTTCTAGATTATTGGAACAGCTATAGCTTAATTTTATGGTATTTTTATTAAAGGCTTTGCTCAGAGGGTTATTTTTTGGGAAAGTGCTTCTCTACTAATTTAAGAAATTTATGTCCCAGCTTGGAATTGACTGATTGGTTGAATGGAGGGTTATATCATATTATTTTCCTGCTTCTATTTCTGCTTTTTGGACTTTTGAATTTTTCCACAAAACTGATTTTTGATGATTTATACCCGCTTTCATTAAGGATTCTATTATAAATTACCTTGTGTTTATAAAATATCTTTGTTGTATGAGTGTGTGTTAATGTGATGTTCAACTGATGATGGGATGTGCTTAATAATGGATGGTGGGTGATTAGAGTTGGGGTTTATATATATTGGGTTAGCGTTGTTTTTCATGTAAGGTTGGAAAGTGTTCGATACTAGGTCTAATGTTATGTCTAGGTTTTCTACTTGCTTGATATTGTGGTTAATCACTACGTTAAGGCCAAAGGATTTAAAGACTATGGATTAATTTTCTGGTTTTATCAACCTTACCTCCAATAGGTTTATCAATTATCATCAGTCCATCGTCCCTATACAGTCCTATCCTGCTCGTTTCTATTTCTTTATGTGCATTTAAGTTCTACAGCAAATTGTACTTAATGCAATAACCTTACTTAAATACAAAAATATTCCGCACTGGAAAAATCAAAATTAAACAAATGGCTCCCAAACTCAAAAATAATCAAAATTCATATATTCAAAATCAAGATTAAATATACTACTTCAGAATAATTATATCACACACAAAATAAACTGTAAGCACACGTAAGATATAACCCTACAATTAAACTAAAAAATACTGGAAATTTGAAGAGATATTTTTATTATAAAAGATAAAAAATACTATAGAAAAAAAATCGATCTAATAAATCCTTAAAGTAAGATCTAATACCCGCAAAAAATATCTAAATAAATAAAATATATAAAAAATTAAAAGAAATAAATAGGATTCCAAACGATAATTTATAGAAAAAAAAAAAAATTCAAAGAAAAAACTGATCCTCTAAACTTAAAATTAAGATTAAACATACAACTTTATATAAAAAACTAATAAAATGCTAATTTGCATTTACTTCCTAAAAAATACAAGTTTAGATTTCTTGAAATAACTTTGCCTAAATACAATAATACTCCAAACTTGAATATGAAATAAAAAACTATTAAAAAAAACCAAAAAAAACCTATAAAATAAAAAAATATTCCATACTGAAAAAAAATCAAAATTGGAAAGAAAAAACACCCCACCCCTATCACATCTATCTAAGAAACCCCAAAGTGAAAACCTAGCCACAGGATCAAAGTAAATACATGAATTAGGTCCACTAACAACAGACATCAATCAATTAAACGATAGCCAACCATAAAACTGACCACTCCAAATGCCGCTCTCTTAGAAATTCTAACCAAAAGATATACCCGACCGATAAAACGTACATTCCAACAAATAACACCATTAATCAACAATTTCACACTTACACACCAAGTTCTTCAAAAGTCTAACGGTCAAAACGAATGACACATTCACTTAATTATCAACAACCCCAACCAACCCCCACGACAACAATGAACCAAATATAAACAGAGAATGATTCCAAACTCTTACACTTTACTTCTCCCGATGAGATGTTTGAGTCCAAACACTAAAACAACCACATACTTAATTCTAAGGACAATTTACAAGACTTATCCCCTTATCAATAACCCCACCTACATCCCACACACAACTCATCAAATATTAGATAGATAGATAGATAGATAGATAGATAGATAGATAGATAGATAGATAGATAGATAGATAGATAGATAATTCAAAAACTTATTACTCAGAGACACAATAATTCACCATTTATGGTTTTACTGATCTTACATACTTCCTCTTTAATCTTTGCATGACAAATATATTGCAACTGTAAATTTTTAATTTAATCTTGCATGTAAAATATAATTGCTTCTTGTTAAAAACTTAAATCCAATTACAACTTGTGTATCTATAATACTGTATAACAGTTTCAAAATAATTCTATCAGTCACTTTTTAAACAATTATTAAAGATTATCCTTTTATCTTCTGCTGATGAGCAAACTATATTGCTGAGGATTTTTCATTCTTAATTATCCAATTTAAGTAGTTTCCATGGTCATTTCAGAATTTTGATTCTTGATCACACTATATTTATACAGTTTGCTTCATCAGATAATCTGCCAAACTGGTAATTGCTCAGTTATTCAATCAGAATATAATCCATGGTTTTAATAATCTATAGACAGTTTAGTATTTCATTTGGTAAAACAACCTAAACAGCAAAAAAGAGATTGACTTATAATCATAAAATACACTGGACATAATTAAAATTTATCCACTTACCCAAACTATATTCTATATTATTATTATTATGATTGTAATATATAATCACACAACAAAAGTTCTGCAGCAGTTCATTTAAGTCATAACACTAAGGTTTCACAACCTGATACAGACTTAAAAAAATGGGTGTTAAAATAATTTATGAGATAAGAAATTAACTTTCAACATCACTCTTACAAAATCTAAAATGTCAATAGTGTTAAATCTAATCTAATATTTTTATTATTTAAAAGATAAAGAACACAGTTATATATAAATTTAACATTGCATACACTTCTAAGTATTGAGTAACACAGACATTTAGTTGACCAATTATATTCAGTTTAGTTAAGTGCCATACATGATACATACTTTGGCAACCACAACTCGAAAGAGGCATGACTGACTGAGCAGATTTTCCCGCAGTAGGTTGCCATTACTTTCTGTGGAATACTGGTTGCCAACCATAGTTATAGAACCAAATCCATCTATTTGACCCATAGTTGGAAAAAGAAACAACAGATTAATATCTTTCCCAAGGGTACTTGCACATATGTAAATGCAATGAATTTAACAGGAATTCGAACTCAGCTCTCTGATTTCTCATTCAGAGTCAATATCCACTGCACCACAATGCACATCCATGGCCTTACTGCTGAAATTGGTCTGTGGTATATTGTCATTGTTACGATACTCAGTCATGAAAGATACCAGGAGTTTTTCTTTTATACTTTGCTAATTATTTGTATGGTATCTGTTATGACAGGTTAAAGAACTACCACTAAGAAGAACATGCTTTAAAATCCCTTGCTCCATCACTGTTTTGAGCTTAGCAACTACTAAAGGTAGAATGTAAATTGGCAGTTTATGAGAGTCAGAGTAAGAGGGGATGAGTATTTTCCATTAACTGAATGCTCACTTTGCACCCTTTTAATATTCCTGTGTCAGTTCTTTTCGAAACACTGTTGATTAATTTTGTTGTATCAACTTTTTCACATTTCATTAACATCAAGGGAATAATTTCTAAGCAGTTTTTGGTCTCAAAAGTTCCTTCAAAACAACCTAAAAATAAAAGAGTCATCAAACTGCCTTAGTTTCAGATAACTTTTCTTTAATTTAGGTTTGTTCATTCATTCCCAGAAATTTATTGAAATTAGGATGACATCAGTTGCAGTATCTACTTGCATATGAATATTCAGTTATACCATTAATTTTTTTTTTATCTAGCACTTTCCTCTGCATGTCTTTGTATTGCAAATATATAGCTGTATTTTCCTGAGGGGATTTAATTTTCCACCTTTTCTATTTTCTTTTTTTTATATTTGCAAATAGACTGTAAATGATTTTTTCTTCTTACAATTCCAACATATTGGTCCTAAAGCAGAATTTTTTTTATAGTCCCATTTATGCTTTTTAATTGCAGTACTTGCATCATAAAATAATACAATATGTTGTATGCTTTGGCAGTGCTCTTAAATGTATTGAATTTATCAATTAACACTAATTGTTGCAGAAACTGATGCATCTAAGGACATTTTACTCAATTGTAATTGTTCTAAAATTTTGTGTTTATACGAAGCATCACACATACCTTCTTTCTATCAATCTCAACTGTATCAACTTGTCTTCTATGGACATTTTTTCCATATCAAGTTTTTCAAACTCACAAAATCTTGAGGCCTCTAGTAATTTGTGTATATACTAGAGAGCATTTTGTTTGCTAGTGAAAAATTTTGTCCTATCCACAATAAGAAGCTTTTCTTTTTTTGGTCACAATTTTTTTTATAATATCCAAAGTTTCTGAAAGCATTTAATCTCCTAATTTTTTGAGATACACCATGATAGAGATCTTTCTAATGGCCTCACATCCTGTCAAAGCCAAAGAGATCTGTACTTTCTTGACCCTAGCATGGGTGGCAAAACAAATCCACATTTCAACAAAATCTGGTTCATCCAACAATTTATGAATGACTTATTTGTCTTTATGCAAAATAGGCTAAGACCATTTTGCATATGTCTGTACAGAACTCTTCATTCAAATATTGGGATAAGCTGTATTTACCAGTTAACTATCCAGCTACCTTATTCTTTGAACTAGTGTTTCTAATTATGATTATGACTATAATATAAATATCACAATGATATATGGAATCTACAACATTATACAAAATCCCCATTCATTTGCAACTATTTTTTTCAATATTTCATAAATATAATCTTTCTTTATTCTAAAATCTTTAAAAGACTATGCTATCTATTCACTACTCTAGTCAAGTTTCTTACATAAAAGCATTGGAAATTCAACTGTAGTACATTAAATTTATATGAGCATTCATCAAAGTACAATTGGTTCAAGCAACAGGTAGTGCTTTCAGCAAGGATTCTATTTATACACTGGCTATGTTATTTGTATACCTGTAATATTTGCAGTATTCACATGTATAAACACCAGACTTTTATGCACTTGAAGAAAAGAAATTGAGGAAAAAAGGCAAAAACAAAATAATCACACACACTAATAGCAGGTATCAAAAAAATCTTTGCAAAGAACATTTTCATGTTTAAAATAAAAAAGAATTCTGAAATAATTTCTTTGATCCCCCAAATTTTTTTATAAATTAAAGCTACTCTATTTTCTGAATGACAATTTTTTATATGACAGAGAAAATCAAATATCTCGGTGTTATTTACCAATCAGACATAATGTTTCCTTGCATAAAGCTCCCTTGAAATAATGTTGCTACTTAATTGAGTGACAAGGATATTTTTCAAGCTTTTGACAGATATAAAAGCTAACAGTCATTTGTCATTTTGTAAACTTAGGTTAGTGGTTATGAAAATACATAAACTAGGAATAATAGCAGAGTCCAGTAACATTAGAGATTTAAAATAATTCCTAAAACATAAAATAAATCAAAATATTTCTGATTAACTGAAACATTTGATATACCTTGTCAGATTTCATTATGCAATGCAACAACATTGCTATATTGTGCCAAAAAGGAAATGCAAAAGAAAAGTCGCTAAGAAATTTAGAACAGTAATCTTTGTCCTTTTTGATGACAGCATTTAATCAGTGCACTCTTTAGCTTTCCATGTATGATATTGAAATCTGATAATCTTTTAGTCTATTTTTTATTTCACATAGTTTTTTTCAATCATTTATTACTGCTGCTTGCATAAAACTGAATTGAGAAGATTGTTCACTTGTCAACTTTAATCTAAATCCTACCTTGTTGGTTGCACTGATTTTCCAAAAAAGCAATCTGTTCCCTGATTATCCTTTTGAACTTAGAGACTAACAGATACTTACTATTACAGTTGATCCCATTATTCTAGAGGTTGAAAATAAGAACTAACAATTTTATCCTTTGATCTACAACCTATAAGTCAATGTTTTTGAAGCAGTAACTTAACCGTTTTGCCTTTATTATATTCTATGTCAAACCATTTTGAATTCTGTTCTTGTACTTTGTATATTTTGACTGCCTCATGCCAGTAATTACTTTTATTCTCTACTTACCAAATTGATATCATATAAGCTGCTGCTGTTTCATTGTTCAATTTCCAATGTTTTTGCTTTAAATTATTTTATTTTCCTATGTGATATACCATAACTAATTTTACAGTTTTACTCAAGATATAACTTGGTAAAATCTTTCAATTTAAGGGGAGCTGATTTTCTTATATTCTACACCATAACTACCTGAGATATTGTACAAGCAATTCTCAAGCATATTTCCCACAAATGGTGACCTCAACTTTGTCAAGTAACTGCATCTTTTGAAGACTGATCAAATATTTTACAAACTATAGCTCCTCTGAATTTCTCTTTGACAATCCTGAAAAAGGTGTGCAACACACCAATTGAAATATTATGATCAAAGCCACGAAGAATGTTGATCCAAATAATGGAAGAATTGTTAGAATCTCAAAATATATGCAAACTCCTCAAATAAATACATTGATGGGAAATACAAGGCTGCAATTCTAGGTTCACGGTGCTGAATCACTGCTAGCAAAACAAACTAATACTACACGACAATGTTGGGCTGGTGACAAACATTAAACTTCATATATTCAACAGGTCTTCACTGCTACTGCTAAAATGATGATACTTCTCAAAACTTCTGGAGTGACGCTTAAACCTTTCAATTCATGAATGCTTTTCGTTGAGGACCACTCAACCCAACTTCTTCACAAAAATTAGTTTCACATAATCATTTCATAATCTTCTTCATCTTCTTTGTCTATTTTTCGTCACTGTCAGCAACAACAAATACAATCTGCAACAAATGCCTCTGTCGCAAACAATAGGACCAGGTCAAATGTAAATAAAACATAATATATTTTTCCTTTTTCACACAAAGACATTTTCAGTGATAAGCCATAGGTTAGGAGGTTCTTTGGTCAGAATAGTTAGCACCTCCCATTGGTGAGACTATTTTATGCAGCCGTACACTTCAATGGTTGTGTCCAGACTCATTAAAATCAAAATCACTACTAAAGATTTTCTTTCAGCTTGATGCCACTTCTGCACCACTGACAGTTATCTTCCAGTACAAACTGGAAAACTTAAATGTTGGAAATAAATCTCTGACCTCGCTAGACAAAATAAAAATCCAAACACAAGAATGGTTTTTTTTTGCACACTTGGCTGAACTTTTTCAACAAAATACATTTCACTCAAATCACCAAGCACAAATTCATTCTCAAAAATATTGTCTAACGGATACTTAACAGTTTGGCAAAGTTTAAATTAATATTTTTATCCTTCTTACTCATCCTTTCTGTGAAAAGCAAAGCAATTATTTTCAAAGACAATAAAAACATTTCAGAAATCCAGTCTCTAGTATAAATGCAAGTTGTCTTTGTCTGAAATTTTCTAAAAAGCTATGAGTGTTCTGTCTGTAAAACCATATATATTCTGAATCAGTATCATCAAGAGATAGTTATACTATTTGAACCTATCTTCTTCTTCTATGTGCCCTGTCCTTTCAGGGCATAGGCGATCATGGTTCTCCACATCTCCCTATCCATTGTGGCTCGTAGTATGTTTGTTCCCATTACTCCTGTCAACCCCCATTAGGTCAACCACCTGATCAGGCCCTGCAAATATGTTATCTGCTGCCTTCTTTCCTTCTATCTGGCCAGTCAGTATCAGGTTCTCCAGGCTCTCCTTCCCCATTGCATGTCCCAGGAACTTCAGTTGTCTCTTCCTGATGCTCAGTATCAATTTCCTCTTTGTTGCCATTCTTTCCAACACCTCATCGTTGCTTGCATGCTCAGTCCATGATATCCGCAGCATCCTTCTGTAGAACCACATTTCCGCTGCTTCCAGTTTTGTCCTCATTTTCGATGATATTGTCCAGCATTCACTGCCGTATTGAAGAACTGACATCACGTAGCAGTCCAGCACTGTTTTCTTTGTTTCCAGTGAGATTTTCCTGTGTGTTAGTATTTTGCTCATCTTCTGGAACGCGTCCTTTGCCATGCCAATTCGCCTTCGGATCTCCGTGTCACACTTTCCATCTCCTGTTAGAACACTTCCTAGGTATTTAAATTTTTGTACTTGCTTGATTCTGGTATCTCCCACATTTATTTGGCATTTTGGGTTGTACCTTTTGCTGATGACCATGCATTCAGTTTTCTTAAAGTTTATTTGTAGTCCTTTTTTGCCGCTCTCCACCACTACCTCCTGTATGAGGTCTTGTAGTTTACTTTCCGTGTCCGCAATCAGCACTGTATCATCTGCGTACCTTATGTTGTTCAAGTTGTGTCCTCCAATAACAAATCCTGGTGTGTCATCTAGGGTCCTCAAGATATTCTCGCTGTACAGGTTGAACAAATCCAGTGAAAAGACACATCCTTGTCTTACGCTTCTTTCTATCTTTGTAAATCTACTGGGATTGTTGCCTGTCCATAAGCAGGTCGTTTGTTGCCAGGAGAGATTCTTGATTACTCTTATCTCAGTTCTTTGTGTCGTATCTTGTCGAATGCCTTTGCATAGTCAATGAAACATAGGTACAAATCTTTCTTCATTTGTATTGCCCTTTTGGAGAGCATCCTAATCATGAATATGGCGTTCCTTGTTCCTGTGTCTTTGATGAACCCACACTGTTCCTGCCCTATCTCTGGCCTGATTTTGCTTCTCACTCTATTCATCAGGATTCTGACCATCAGTTTGGTAATGTGGCTCATTAAGCTGATAGTTCTGTGTAGTTCACACTCATTTGCGCCTGGTTTCTTCGGCAGTGCTATAAATATCGACTTGTATAGGTTGTCTGGTATTATTCCGCTCCTATAAATTTCGTTTATTATGTCGGTAATTTTTTCTATGCCATATTCTTCTATGCCGTCTGGACCAGCTGCTTTGTTTCTGTTCATTTTGGCCATTGCAGCTTCCACTTCAGATTTTAGTATTTCCGGTCCATCCATCTCCTTGTGTATTCTCGGTTGTTCTCGCTTGTCGCAAAAAAGATCCTTTATATATTCTTCCCATCGCTGGAGTATTTCCTCTTTCTCTAATATGATTGTTCCATCCTTGGATTTTATGCATCCTGTTGAGGAGCAGGTTTTTTGTCCTGTTCTCTTATCTCTTTATGCATCTCTGCTTTGTTGGTCCTGCTCAGCCTCTCTACTTCTTCGCATTTGTAGTTGAGCCATGCCTCTTTGGCTTGTCTGCATGTGTTCCTTATCTCTCTGTGGAGTTTCTTGTAATCTGCTCCATGTCTTGGCGTTATTTTTTGTCTCCTTTGCATCATGTGGAGGATCTCTTCGGTCATACACTCGTTCTTTCTTCTGTGTCTAATTTCCTTTGGGGCTATGTTATTCACTGAGTTCACCATCGCTTCTTTTAGAGACTCCCATTTTGAGTGCCCTTTTCCAATATATTCTTCATATTTCTTTCTCACACTGTTATTGTATTCTTTCTGCAGGGTGAGGTCATTCTCTAGCGTGTCGTATTGTAGCCTTGGTGATGTGCTGGGCTTCTTCAGTCGTGGTCACTTCCGCAGTTGGCACCTGGGTATGTTTTGCATTGGACCACCACATTCCTTATCACAAATTGGATTAAAATGAATCCTCAAAAACAAATTTATAGAGGGATTTTTTCTTGTGAAAAATAATCATTTGACCAAAAATGAGTTTATAACAAGATTTTAATTTGTACTTTTACCAAGAGTTATCTGGTTTTCACTTTTCTGGATGTTTTAAAAAATTATTTTAATTTCCTCAGTCAAAATTATGTTGGTTTTTGATGAGTAAAATTCTTCACATAAGACTTTTTTCTGTACAGTGTGTTCAATGCAAACTGCTTGAAATTTCTTACATGTAGAATTAAAATATATTTGATGATTTTGCCAAATACAGTTGTAATTCAAACATTTTAATACTCAATATTAACAATGTTGATTTTTTTATGTTTCTCTGGAAAAATAAACAAGCAAACATTAATTTACTGCCATTTAAAATTTGTATGACATCTCCCTCCCACAAGCAATGTTTCATCTGATACATGAAATTTAGATACATATTAATGGGTTGTGTAATTTCACAATTGTGTTTCATGTTAATTATGAAAATGAGTTTGTGCAATGCAAAGAAAGACAGTATAGTAACTAATATGCTCCTCCAATGAAGGTATTTATAAATGTGGTAACTCATTTCAGATATAAGCATTGCATCATACATTACTTGATTGCTCTACAAGAACTCTTAAAGAAAATTCTAGAAGGTATTTTTAGAAAAAAATGTAAACGTGTTATTTACATGGTTTATGAGAGAGTCAAAGTAGACTTTAAAAGTTTTGCCTTTTCAGCTAATACATAACCTAGTCAACATTCTGGACTTGTCCACTATTTGGTTAATTTAAAAAAAAAAAACATCCATATCGTGAATTGATGGTTCCTTGTGAGTCAAGAGAGCTTATTAAACTGGAAAAATATAAAGAACATTTAAAAGAATGAACGAAACATGAATAGATAAATATAAGTTGCATCTAAAAGTTTCTATCATTCCCACATTGCAACAAAAAATTAATAATATGAGATATTGCTGGAGTGTCAGGTTAATGATAAGTTTAGAAAATACTACCTGATTCAAGGCGATCATCTGATAAAGGTTTTGTTAATAACATTGCTGTTGTTTTCACAAAAAATAGTTGTATAATATTCCCAATTTTTTAACATCATTATTATTAAATGCTCCTCATCTTGTATTCTCACACACACAGATATATATATATATATATATATATATATATATATAGAGAGAGAGAGAGAGAGAGAGAGAGAGAGAGATTACTTTTTGGTTACAATTAAATTAAACCAGGACAGTTGTATTTAAAAGTATTCAATACATATTGTAGAACCTTTTAATATTTTTCACTTAGAAATGAGTTTTTTCTGCAACCTAGGTTTCAAGCTTTTGATTTTCAGGTGATTTATGACTGAATTTTTTTTTTTCAAACGTACAAATTGAAATTTTTAAACAACCAAAAATTTTCAAAATTAGGGAGTAGTTATCAAGGATCTTACAACACTTTTATCCATGTTTGGATGATTCTAGTATGCAGTATATACTAGTATCATACAAACATGGATGAAAGTATTGTAAGATCCTTGAATAACTCCTCCCTAATCTTGGAAATTTTTGGTTGTTTAAAAATTCCAGTTGTAAATTTATAAAAAAAAAAAACAAAAAAAAAAAAACCTTATTTGCACATCTAAAAAAACAAAAAGTTATTATAAATTGCCTGAAAATACTGAAAAGTTGAAACCTAAGTTGCAGAAAAAACTCATTTTCAAATGAGAGAGAAAGAGAGAAAGATTTTAAATATATTGTTCTGCCCACAAACTATCACAACTACATTTGAAAAGAATTTAACTAAGTTTAACAAATTTAATACAACTACTTCTAAAACAATAAAAGGCTTCAGTAATACAAAACCAAGTAATAAGCAAAAACTTTATCAACTGTAACTTTTGCCACAAAGAATACATAGAAGAAGCTTCAAGGAATTTAAATAAAACATGAACACAAAAGGCATTTTTTTTTTTTTTTTTTTTTTTTTTACAAAACACTCAATGCATTAGTTTCTTACTGTAATAAGTTTGACTATAATTTTGATTTTAAAACACTACTCTAATTAAAAGGAGAAAGCAATTTACTAAAAAGTTTTAAAAAGTGCTTCAATTTTGGAGAGGATGCAACACTTAATTTTAGGATATTGTCACTATGGTATAACATGACATCGAGGAAAGTTAAATCCAATACTATAACATTTAGCCAAAAAAAAAAAAAATATTAAAAAACATTTTGATTTAAATTTAAAATTCTCATTGTCAGTAAATTTATGTCCCAATTCTTGCAACATTTCACTTTCTTGGTAGATCTATTATCACTATGTGAGATATTTAATAACAAAGATGATAAAAACAAACAAAAAGAAATTAAATGAACTTGGTTAGCCTATATACCCAAAACATATAAAAAATATAAAATGAATAAAATTAAATTTAAAATTTTCAGCGCCCCCTCTCCTTCATACACATGCGTAGTCACATCAGCACAAACGTCACTTTAGTCTAATGAGGTCCAAAAAGATGAAACTTTTGTATGACATGTCCTTTCAGGACATAGACGATCATGAAATTCCACTTGCCTCAATCCCTTGTCACTCTTAACATTTTTTTTCTTGGTATCTCTTCTAAACTCTGCTCTACCATTCACTTACTCAAGCCCATCAAGTATGTCTTGCACTGCTTTCCCCTGTCTCTTTTACCCTCTATCCATCCTGTGAGTATCAATTCACTAAGCCCCACTTCCTCATTACATGTCCCAAAAACTTCAGCTGTCTCTTCCTGATGCCAAGTTTAACTTTTCATTTCAATGGCATCCTCTCCAAAACCTTGTTGCTGCTCACATATTCAGTCCATGGTATCCTCAGCATCCTTCTGTAGAGCCACATTATTGTTGCTTTGCATCTCTCATTCATCTTTGAGGAGATTGTCCAACATTTGCTACCATACAGAAGGACAGATATCACATAACAATCCAGTACTTTTTTCTTTGTTTCTTAGCTTTTGAAATGCGTCCTTGGCCATACCAATATGTCTTCAGGTCTCAGTGTCACACTTTCCATCCTCTGTTAGAAAACTTCCCAGGTATTTAAATTTCTGCACCTGTTTGATCCCTAATTTGTAGTTAGCATTTTGGGGTCTGATTTTGGCTGATGTCATCACACAGAAACTTTCTACTGTCATAGATTTCCCTAAAATTGCTCTTTATATATAAATATTTGATAGAATAAAGTAAAAGAACAAAATAAGAACGGTATCTTGATCTAACATGTAAGCTTCTTCAGAGCTTTTTCATTTTTTTCTCAATCACTGAAGAAGCTTTAATAAAAGTGAAAAATGTTAGATTAAGATACTTTTGTTTTTTTTAACATTATTCTATCATTTTGTTGGATTCCAATCCATATATTCAACTATATATATATATATATATATATATATATATATATATATATAGTGCAATAGATAAATTGTCTAAATTATGCATAAATGAAAATAACTTATCAAAATTACACAAAAATATCCTGAAATACTAAAGAGTAAATTTATTCAATAAAATTGCCATTGACTTCAACCACAGCCTCCAGATGACTTCAGAATCTCGTGCAACTCTTCAAGACAGCCTCTTTGTTTAAGTAGGTGAATACTACCATAATCCTTGCCTTAGATCATCTTTGGTGTTACGAGGAGTTCATCACTTGTTTAATTGCGCTCCACACATAGTAATCAAAGGCATTGCAAATGCCAAGCAAGCCACTTTCAAATTTCTGGTGAAGTGAATCAAGTCATTGTGCTCTTTTTCTCAAAGGTGATACCCAACTGACCCTACTATACTATGTAAGCAACAAAATAAATGAAATAAAACAATGCCCAAAGCAATACCCAAAATTAAAAATATAAAATGGCAACAATTTACCCATCACTCACACACAGACAGACACACAGTGATATGAATAGGTTTTTAATGTAATGTATCAACAGGTGGTGAGTTAAGTGTGTCCCCAGGAAATTTTATGGTCCCAACTGAAGTTTCTAAATTGTGTTAAACTGCAGAGTTCCAGTTTTTTTCTCATCTGATAACAAAAAAAAAACACCTTTAATCATCCTTAATCACTTAAATTGACAGAAAACTTTTTGTTTTTAAATTAATAAATTCGAAATGAAAACAGTATTTACATTTCATTACAACTCAACTAAGAAACTATATTTTTGTAGAATTATGACAAAACAATTTTTTTCTTATTAATTTAACACTTAAATAAAACATTTTTATCACCTTGACTGAGTCTACTGTCACCAAGATCTTTTTGTCTGAAAATAATCAACTAAATCAAATGTGATTTTAATTGATGATAAAATTAACCAAGTCAATCACTATAAAACATTTTCATAAGTTTATGAAACTTAGTCAACACAGTGGAACATATATTAAAATTAAACAAGGCACAAGTATGTTTGTCGTGTATCATGAACAAATCCATAGCATTTTGTCAATTATAACTTGTACTCCATAATGTACAAGTGTTCTCTGCTCGATACCTTTCCATTTGGTCAGTACCTCTTTGAAAGGGAACTCTGGCCTTTGCCCACAGCTCTTGATGTTCCAATAAAAGCTGGCTCCAATGAGAATGAGATGGTGGTTAGTTGAACAAGGATGGTCAGGTTGAGGAAATCTTTTTAGGTGATATTTTGTTACTAATGCCTAAAGTTTATACATGTTTTCTCTTGGGTAGTGCTGTACTTTGACAACTTTCTTTAGCAGCCAAGACAGAACAGCATTAATGAGAGGCTGGGTAGTCCTAGTGATCCTCTCCATCCTCAATCCATTTGTGGATTTGCTCATGTCCATAATGAGCAATTAGAATTTCAAACCCTTCCATCCACAGACCTACAGCTCTTCTTTGCACATGAACAAGATAGGACAGAGACTCAATACACTCAAATTCACACAACAGAGAAGTGCTTGGAAACCTGAATGTAGGTTACTTATCAAATTGTTAATAAATTTGATGCACAGTTGTTCCGGATTGAATTTAGCATTTATGATCTGGGGTTTGTAGATGTTTGCCATGGATGTCTCTGGTTAATAATGTCAGGTTGTAAGATGTCATTTCCTGTTACTGTTGGTGGTGTGCAATGTGTTGTTATCCATGGAAAATTGAGGTGCATCACTAGGGCACACAAAGAGAAGTTTACTGTGCCTTTTTAGATTCCTATGCATCAGCATCTTTGTATATAGATCTTTTTCTGCTGATGTTCACCTTGCACAAGGTCCAAGAGCCACTTAATCATACAAAGTAAGAGGTACAGTTTATGTGGGGAAGATAACAGTTAACCCTAGACTTGAACAAGTAAAGATTCTAGTGATCAGGTAAGCATCCTCTAGGGAATAGGTTCCATGAAGCAGCAGTTCAATAAGCAAAGGAATAAAAAATACTCACTACTTCATACTAAGGAACCATTTTGGATAGTAACCATAATAATTTTTTACACTAAAGTTTTATAGCACATCAATGTTTGTGAATATTTAATAACTGATCTTGATTTATAAACAGTTATGTTCATTTACAATCACAACAAAAAGAAAAAACAAGAAAATCACTTACTAAGAATTTCACACCCAAATCTAATTATCTAATTTCTACTTGGCTTTTCAAAGATCAAAAATTAATTTAAATTATTTTGTTTGTATTTTCTTACTTCTAAACATTAAATCTCTTAAAAAGAAAAAAAATAACTTAATTTGTTATTTTTGTGAAGACAGAAAATGTTTAAAATTTCTTTTTAGAACCAGAAATAGAACTTATAAAAGCACTTATGAATCATTTTATATATTCAAACATGCATTTTTATCAATATAACCAATGACAGACAATAAAAAAAATACTGTAAAATAGTTCAGAAAATGACTACTTCTATGAAATTAACAATTTTCTAGTTTTCATTAGTGTTGAAAACAATTGCTGTTTTTTTTTTTTTACAAAAATTAATCATTTAAAGTAAAGATTATTTTGTGTAATTAAAATTTTGCTTCAAAATCAAATATCCATATTATTTAATTGCTTGGACAACACTGAACTAAATTTGACCTGAGCTATCTGAATTTAATCAAACAATGCCTCATATACTCATAAAAATATTAATCTATCTAAATTTACCAGACTACAATAACATTTATGCAAGTTATATAATTATATTACATAGTATGACTGTTTACATAAAAAATGTTATCAGCAAATACATCACCAGATCAGATGGATGAACTTGCAAAGACTATTCTGCAGAGCACCATACCTGGAGGTAGGTAAAGGTGGGAGGATAACAGCCAAGACTGATTTAAGAATCATCAAATATCAGAAAAAGGACAACAACAGATGGAGACAATTGGTCTATCATATGACATCAGTGGTGTCCCAACAAGCCTGCACTGGATTACATGAGAGTTAATGGTAAAAAGGTTTAAAAAAATAAAACAGAAATGAAAAATAAATGGAAGAATTTATAATCCAAAATTAAATCTTTCACTTTCTTCAACTAAATGCCAATGTTATATAATATAGAATAAGTTGAAGTTATAAACTAAAAAAAATAAAAAATAAAAAAAATAAAAATGCATTTAAAATGCCACTAATCAAAAAAGATTTGTTGTACAATTCATCATAACATTATTTGGAATATGTTGACTGTCTCCCCAGTTGTAAAACATTAATTATTTTCAAATAATATCTCCATTAGATCACTATTAATTTCAGCTTGTCTATCTGACTATGAAATATCACTCAGCAAGAAATATGCAGCACAAAATATTGCAAACCACTTTTGATGTATTTAATTATTCATATAGACCTCCACCACCAACTGCACAGATTTTTTTGTGTATGTTTAAGTCATTATCTTTCTTAAAATAAAGGTATAATTTATCAAAATTATTAATTTTTTTCTTCCAATTCTAGAAACAATATTAAGAATTTGATAAATTTTCTTAAAATACAATCAAGAGCAATGATTTGAATGAAGTTCTTTCAAACTAAATGCTCCTAATGCCATCTTCTGACAAAAACCAGAATTAATTTTGTCTAAGACACTATAATTGATAAAAATTAAAAGTTATATCATTTGCTCCTATTATTAAATTTGTAACTGAAAATGAATGATTTGATGAAAATAACTGGGTTTAGCAAATATCATATTTTTGTAATTATATATTACTTATAATTTCTATTTATTTCTGTTCATCTAAAGAAACACAAGTTGCAATGTTGATGTACATAAATTCTTACTATTTCATTATTACCAAAAATTGTTCTAAAGTTGACTTTCTTATTTTTCATCAAAATCAAAGAAATAATTTTATCGCAGAGTGACCACCTAGCCCAAGATTTGAGCACTGTATGAATAATCTTGCAATTCCAGTAAACAAGTGAAAGAAAGTATGAGGATGGAGAGCATTGAGAAAACTATAATAAAAAAAGAAACCCAACAAAATGCTCAATTAGAAAATATAAAAAAAGGCTTGAATAAAACTGAGATTGAAATTGGCAAGAGTCAAAACTTGTATTCCTAATTTAAAAGGATGTGTACATGACAAAATCTTCAAATGACCAATCAAAAATTCTCCTAAATTTTATAATACACTTAAAATACATGTATTTTTCATTAGTTGACTACTTTAGAAAATAAAAAATATATGAGTTTGAGTATATTTAATGATTCCAATTAGCCAGCTAAAGATATCTGGTTTTTATTCAAGAAAATCTTTGAAGAACAAGTCTATGTGTTCAGTGTCCAAAGATTTTATAAATAGAAAGGTCTACCCATGCAGTCAGTGAGAGAGAAATGCGCCAGTGAATAAGGCTCATCTTGTCTGCTGGCCATTAGAAATAAAGTTACCTTCATCTAGAGTCAAGTTAAAAAGGAAAAAATATGACTTAAAAGCCAGAAGAGACAAAATCAAATGCTACTATTGTTAGACTGGCCGTTTATAGCAAAAAGGTGTCCTTATATAGGGACTTCTTTTATGTTCCATGTTCCTTCAGAACATGGGCATTCATAGCTGTCCACTTCATTCTGTCCCTTATTGCTCTACTTAATAGATGTTATTCGTTGATTTGAGGCACTCTTTGAGGCCTGTTGTCAGTTGTATAATTTATCATAAAAACTAAAAATCTTATGCAAAGAAACAAAAAGTTCATGAGAATATAAAACAATTTCATCAGTTGGTAGCCTTATATATGTGCTTACATTTTTGAAGAAAGTGCTCATAGTTTTTAACTTTAAAGGTAAATTCAATCAAAAATGTTTTATCTGCTTTTATATCTCAATATTTATATAATATTCTAATAGCAAAATTGTTAATATGAAGTTAATGCATATAGAGTTGGTCATTTTGTTGTTAAACTAAGAATACAATCATTATGTTTTTTAAAGCAATGAGTGGCATTGACTCAGAAATAACTTCAGCACGGCTTTCTCAAGTAGTGACCTAATTATTTTGCATATTTAATAATAACTACGATAATCCAGTTTTTGAATGGAAAAAAAATCATATTTTTAGAAAATCAATTGATTCATGAAAAACAAAAGTATATAACATGTTTGTTTGTTTTTTTGTTTTTTTTTTACTATATGTTTTATATAAAGGTCGTATTTACACGATTTACATTATTCGGACTAATTGTGCTAATTGTCAATTGTACAACGTTTCGGCTGTTGTACGCTCCGACCTTCTTCAGGCTCGAAATTCTTACCTGAAGAAAACGTACAACGGCCGAAACGTTGAAGAAATGGCAATAAAGATGTGGATAATAGTCCGAATAATGTAAATATTTTTTTTCAAAATAAAATTTATGTACAATATTTAAAAATTAGGAAAGAAATATGTACCAATTTTAAAATTCAAAATGTACACTATATAAAGAAAATTCGTCAATAAGAATACAATAAATCCAATGACAAAATAGACAAATGAAACATAACTAGAAATGGTGGAGAAAAAAAAATATATATATATATATAATTGAATAAATAAATATAAATTTCAAATTAATTAGTCAACAACAGTAACACTAACTAAAATTTTTTATTAAAATTAAAAATAAAATGTACCTTTTTTAGTTAGGTAGACTAATAAGCAAATTTTAAAACTTTAAAAGTTACAAATAAATTTTTTGTATATTGGCTATTGAGGAAACTTTAAATGTTCTATTCAACTCCACTTGATTACATAAGCAAAAAATAAAAGTGACAAAAAAAGACTTTTTTAGCTTATATAACTTATAAATTTTAGTTATATAAGCTAACATTTTTACTACTGAAACTGCAATAGTTACTTGATGTGGTTGCTGTTTTACGCGCCACAATGATTGTACAAGAAATTTCCTCATGTTTTTTATCCTGTAATGAACTTAGTCATATTGATAAATTAATAACACAACACTAACAGTAATTGTAAAATTAAAGTATCTGCTGAAAATAGTCAAGAACAAGGTTTTGAAAAGAGTAAGACCTACAAACAACTGTTTTAAATTAAATTTAAAGTAACAAATAGTGAAAAAGCATTTATGGATCCTCTAGGAGAGTAATCTTCGTTCTATAATCATGAAGTCAGTATTACTCTGAGAAATGCATTGTTATAACATTTTAAAAATGACAAAAATAAAATTTATCTTAATAATATTTAATTGTTTATAACTTAAGATACTTTCTCTGCCTAGGCTAAAAATAAAGTTTTTACACTGAACTTTTTATTTTTGACAACTTCTAAAACAAAAAAAAAATATTCACCAGATTTTACTTAAAGTATTTATTTATTTTGATTTTCAGCGTAATTAACAAACAAATCATTCTGGATGAGTTAAAAAAAAAAAAGAGTAAATAAAAGGTTGATGCATCAACAAAAATGTTTTTTTTTGTTTGTGTGTAGGTGTGTCTTTTTTTGTTGTTGTTGTTCTTTTTTTTTAAAAATGGTCTTTATGTTAAATTATTTTTCACTTACAGTATTGATTGAATATACGAGGAAGTGCTAAAGAGTTCTCGGCTTAAAAAACAAAAACGTTTTTCCAAAATCTGATGAGTGACCAAATGACCCAATAGAAATTTTGGGAAGAAAGGCTTTTATAGTGGGCTGAGAATCAGTTCCCTTTCAGTTCCATATCAATATTTTTTTTTTAATTTTGGCTTCAGTTTTCTTTTCTTCAATAAGTGATATTGTACACTATAGTTCTTATAGATAGACAACAACAGTAACACTTACTAACAACAGAAAAATGCCTTTGGAATTCTAAAAAGTTGAAAAAGAGAGAGACAAAAAAGACCCCTCCCTTTTAGTAATAAATTCCACTTTCTTTGATTCTATGAACATTTTGAGTAGGATTCCAAACGTACCTAAAGGACAAAAAAAAATGTCAAACAGTCCCGTTCCCCTCAATCCAGCTTTAAGTTTAAAAATGCAACGACCCGTGACTAAAAAAGCATGTCTCCTGAAAAATACACACACAAAAAAAACAACCAGTTTAAAAGAGCTAGAAACAGATTTTTAAATTTTACCTTGCTGAGAAATACTAACAAAAAACAAAATCAATAAGTGAAGGATGGCCTCTGTCTTACTGTTTGTGTACAGTACCAAGGCCTCCTCTATATTAAAAAAAAAAAAAAAAACGACTTTGTGATTATCAACATTGTTATGAAGCGAGAGACACGGCTGCTACGCTAATCCGGGACGTCACATTTCATCCCTTAAACCTTGGTAATATAGAGGAGGCCTTGACAGTACACGCCCAATATTTTTACAAAGAAATTATGATGAAACATTTTTTGTTTGAGAAGTAATAAAAAAAAGTATTTGAAAGTCAAACTACAATCAAATACATTTTCAAATTTAAATCCCTTTTTTTTTACTTAAAAAAAAAAAAATCAAATCGGTTCTTTGATGTTCAGTAACAAATAAATTCAAAATTGTTATTATTAATTGAGAAAACTTTCGAGATCTACTTTCCTTAAAAAAAAAAAATAAACAAACGTAAAAACCCACAGGTTGTTCATAAAAAAAGACAGTAAGTTATGTAATCTTTCTGTTGAGAGTAAAAAAAAATCTGTACCTTGAAAAATAAAAATGATGTTCAATTCAACATTTTGCAGACAATGAATGAACTGTGAGTAATTCTAATAATTTTGTAAAACAAAAATAAAATTAAAAAGCGGATTTATTTAGATTTTTATTTCTCTTTTTATCCAAAGACTCAAAAAAGAGAGATCATTTTTTTGTTTGTAATAAAAAAGAAAAGAGAGATCATGACAACATCGAAACTTTGTTCCTTTTTTTTTCTCTCTCTCTCTCGAAAAAAAAAACTTCAGGAAATCGTAATCATAGCCTTCTTGTTTGGTTTTCGAGAAAAAATTATAACTTATTTAAGAAACGAATGACTAAGTGTTCTCCAGAAAATTGCAATAAAATATACATTGTAACATTATGATGGTATCATTAAAGTTAAAATCCTAAATCTTAGAAGTCTGTCTCAAATTCGTCTGCTTTTAAAAATAACCATCTGTCCAACAGTTTCTAAAGGAAAAATAAACTACGAGAAAATTTTCCTGAAATAATAATACTCATTAGAGATGAAAATATTTAAAAATACTATTCATTGATATAAAAAATGAAAACTTTAATTATTTACTTACCTTTGAACACAGTTTTTTTTTGTCTTCTTCAAAAAAACTAAAACTAAAAGGTCAATTCGCTAAACAAGAAAAACCATCCCAGAATCAGTTTGTATTTGAACGTGATATCCAAATAATAATAATTTGCATTTATAATTAAAAGAATTAAGTCTCAAAATATTTCATGTTCTACAAAACAAAAGTCATAAATTTAAAAAAGTGACAAAAGTGCACGTTGTGATGTTGTGAGAGACTCACAAGAATGACGACGATAAAATAAATGAATTTGTTGTCTGTGTCGTGATTGTCTCCCTTGAAAGGCGTGTTTACGTTTGCGCGTGCGCGTACATGTTTCCTCGCGTGTGTGTATTTTAAGTTTGCACCCCTCCCTCTCTCACTACCGCGACGTTAGCAAACTTGTCTCCCTAAGAATCATTAATTATTGAGTAGTGAGTTCGATCCTCAATGGGTGCTCCATACTTTCGGCTTTGTACCACATCTAAACTGCGCTTAGAGAATCGCCTCTCTCTCTCTCTCTCTCTCTAAGTTCGTATTTAATTCGTAGCAAAAACAGTTATTGGCACTCGAAAGGAGAACTTTTCAATCAGATGCATTGATTGAGTGAGATCATTATGATTTCTTCCTTCCTTTCAGAGGAAAAACTAATTTATAATTTTTTTCATAAAACTCATAAACATTAATTTCAATATCTTCAGAAAAAAACAATATTCTGGTAAATTTTGTAATCAGTGCACTGACTAGAAAAAGTGTGTAAATAAAATTATCATTTCAATATTCTCTTAAATGTAAATTGTAAACATTTTGTCGTTAGGAAAAAATTGCAAATTAAAAAGGCCATTTTTACAATAGTAAACAAAACAAGAGTCTTAACAAGAGTGAACGTTTTCTTTTTTTGTTTTTTTGTTTTTTTACTGTAAAGGTTGTAGCGACCTCGGTTATATTTTATCAAATTAACAGAACTCCCCACAATTTAAAATTATCAGAAGGTTGAAAAGATAAAACTGTCTCGTTTGTATAAATAAATAATAATTTATTTATCGAGAAGAATAACATCCAATTTTATTTGTATGTGTGAAATTATTAACATGTGAAAATATTCTAAGAGATAGAGTAGTCAAAGAAACCAGAGTTTGTTTGTTGTAGCAAAATGTGATTTGTGTAGAAAAAGATAAGTCTAGGTTTCATTGTGTGGATCAACCAGTATTAGTAATGTCTTTGTTCCTCTCTTTCTTTATCTCTCCTTCTTCTTCTTAATCTACTTACAGGTGAAGAGGAACAAGAAATAAAGTGAGAGCATGTGAATGCGGGTCGCCATGAAAGTTGTGTTCAATTGGTGTCCTGTGAAATTTTCTGCTACATTGCAACTGGTGTTGTCTCTCTTCTCTGCTCCATTCTCTTTCTTTGATTCAACTTTCTTTCTCTATTTATATAAAAAAAATGATTTGACATTAGCTTGTTACTTTTTTTTCAGTTTGTAAGACACTCCCTTTTTCAGTTAATGTGAATACATTTCACACAGGCTTGCGAAACATTGCCTTGGTCTTTTCTTCAGCCCAGAGCCACTCCCTTTTTCTGTTGGTCAAAAATAAATTTTGTACTGACTCGCGAATTTGAAAACACTAGAGAAAAGAAATGCGAGGCAACCTCGACATTTTCGGCAAAGACATAAGAATAATCAAGAATCTCTACTGGCAGCAAACGGCCTGCATACGGACAGGTAACGACCTCAGTAGATACACAAACATAGAAAAAGGTGTAAGACAAGGATGTGTCTTTTCACCGAATTTGTTCAACCTATACAGCGAGAATATTTTGAGGACCCTAGATGACACACCAGGATTTGTTATTGGAGGCCACAACCTGAACAACATAAGATACGCGGACAATACAGTACTGATTGCGGACACGGAAAGGAAACTGCAAGATCTCATACAGAAAGTAGCAGTGGAGAGTGACAAGAAGGGACTACAAATAAACTTTAAGAAAACTGAGTGCATGGTCATCAGCAAAAGATACAACCCAAAATGCCAAATACAGGTGGGGGATAACAGAATCAAACAAGTCCAAGAATTTAAGTACCTAGGAAGTGTTCTAACAGGAGATGGAAAGTGCGACACGGAGATCCGAAGGTGAATTGGCATGGCAAAGGACGCATTCCAGAAGATGAGCAAAATACTAACACACAGGAAGATCTCAATAGAAACTAAGAAAAGAGTGCTAGACTGCTACGTGATGTCAGTTCTTCAATACGGCTGTGAATGCTGGACAATATCATCGAAAATGAGGACAAAACTGGAAGCGGCCGAAATGTGGTTCTACAGAAGGATGCTACGGATATCGTGGACTGAGCATACAAGCAACGACGAAGTGTTAGAAAGAATGGCAACAAAAAGGAAATTGATGCTGAGCATCAGGAAGAGACAACTGAAGTTCCTGGGACATGCAATGAGGAAGGAGAGCCTGGAGAACCTGATACTGACTGGACAGATAGAAGGAAGGAGAGACAGAGGACGGCAGCGGATAACATATTTGCAGGGTCTGATCAGGTGGATGACGGAACGAGGGTTGCCAGGAGTAACAGGAGCAAACATACTAAGAGCCACAAGGGATAGGGAGACGTGGAGATCCATGATCGCCTACGTCCTGAAGGGACAGGGCACATAGAAGAAGAAGAAGAAGAGAAAAGAGAGTCCTTTTTATTGCGTATTCACCATAGGTTCGCCCTTTACAAGGTTCAGGGTCCACTCTAGATAGACAATTATGCTAGGAGGCAATTTGTGCAGATAGGAATGGAAAATAACAGTTACCTTTAACCTTGAATATGTTAAGATTGTAATGATTGGAGAAATACCCTCTTGGGAGTTGGTTCCACAGAACAGTGGTTTGCAGGAAGATGCTAGAGTGGAACTTACTTCTCATCAATGAAATACGGAGGGAATGTGGGGGGTACTTCTATGTAAGTGGCATGGTATGTCCTTGCTGTGAAAATTTGAATTGGTGGGAGCATGGAACGTTGTTTGTCCGAGCACCGTGAAAGTAGAGATAGAGCAGTGAAAGGCTTGCTACATCTCATCTGTGGGAAAGAGGTTGGAGAGTAGAAAATAATTCATCACCCACGAGGGCTCGGAGACAATTTTGAACTCTATTAAGGCTGTAGACTGAAGTCTGGGTAGCTCCCCCTACATATGATAACAGTACTCCACTTTTGGCCTGATCTGGCTCTTGTAAAGGTAAAGGATAGCAGGTATAGAGTCAAGTATTTGAGTGGTACAGGGAGCCGACCATTTTGCCTGGATAGATCGTATGTACGAGTTCTGCTTGAGGTTGGGTGTGAGTTTGAAGCCCAGTAATAGTCTTTCAAGGCCAATCCAAGGGGACATCCGTTCATCTTGATTGATAGTGTTTCAGGTTCCAATCAGCAATGATATTAGTACTTGACTGCAAAATCATTGGTTTCCTTCCCAAATTCAGAGATAGACTTATAAATTGTTTATTTCACTTAATTTCATGAGATCTTGTAAAAATTGTCTGCAATAATCAAGTTCTGAATCAGTCTCTGCATCCCGAAACAATGTGTTTTTTTTTGTTTGTTTGTTTGTTTGTTTGTTTTTAATTATTTATTTAAGAATCTGTCAATGGTTTTCTTTGGGTCATTTGCAACCATAAAACAAAACAAAATTAACTGAGGTCTCTAGTCTGGTGACTGATGATCTGTCTCCCAAGTAGCACTCCCCCATTGAACTATTCTGGATTTGAAAAACCCCACAACAAAGGAAAAGGTGAAGAAAAAAGTATTTAAATATAAATATAATTTTTATTTTCACATTTTTTATAAATAAATTTTTCTAGCGTGTGACAGTGTTAAAGCTTTTACAGTACTTTGTAATTGTTTTCTATGATGAAAAATATTCTTTGTGTGTAAGAAAAAAGAGGCAGAGGTGAAGGAAAGTGAGAAACTGTAAACTAGTGAGGAAAACAAGTGAATGTGTAACAATTTCTTATAAAGTTCAACGTTGTTTCCTGTTGCCATTGCCTCTCCTTATTTGTTTGTCTCTCTGGAAAACTTGGCTTAAAAATTCTCTTCAAAGGAGTCAGGAAGCATGTTTTTATTGTTGGATGAAAAATATTAAATATTTATTTTCAAAGCATTAATATAAGCAGAACAATGTGCAATCCTCAGACTATTTTTTTTTTTTTGCATTGTATTCAGCTTGACAAAAAAGAAGGAAATGAGTTTTAGCTTCACCCTTTCTAATCTGATGTATGACAATCCCAAGAAGTTTTTGATTATGCATCTGTTGTGAATATGAGTTGAGTTCCTGGTTCCTCACTTAAATAACTAAATTTTCTAAAATTTGCTTGGGCATTTTTAGCATTGTTTAAGGTGTCTTGTAATATTTTTTCTCTTGTTTTTTTTTTTTTTTTTTAATAAGATAAGAGGGAGTAACATTGTTAAACATTTCGGTAAACTGTCATTTAAAAAAAGTTTTTCGTATTGAAGTAATTTTCTCTGGTAGAGGCAAAATGTACCCATTTCATCTATTTCATATCCGAGGAAAGTGAGTTTGTTGACCTTAAAGATGCACTTACCAACATTTATTTTGCATCTGAAGTGTTATAGACTTTTAAAGACATGTTGTAAGAGGTTAAAAATAATGTTCCTGTTCATCTTTACTCACAATTAAAACATGGTCTACATATGCAAAAGTAAAAGGTAAACCACATAAAACATCATTGATTAATTGTTGGAAAGATTGTACTGTGTTACATAGACTGAATGGCTTTCTAAAAAACTCAGATTAACCAAACGGATTGGTCATAGCTATATTGGAAATATCCTCTTCTGCTGCCAGAATTTGATAATAGGCAAGTCCAATTTTGTAAAATTCTGTGTTCCTTGTAAACTCATGAAAAATTGTAAAGGTGCAGGATCAGATACCACTCCATGTGTAGTGGTGATGACCATGGGCTTTGGATGGATGCATTATACCAAGTTTTAATATGTTTTAGAATTTAGCCTATGCAATTTTATATTTCTCAGGACTCAGTCCACACAGAGTAGAATGGGTTGGTTGTCTGATGGTCTTTATATAGCGTTTTGTTGAGTGATGCATTTTGTCAGTGTATTTGAAAAAAGTTGTGATATCCAAAAATGTTTTAAGAAGTTTTTGGTAGAAATGTATGAAGACTGACTTCCTTGAATTAGAAGTTTTACAACATTATTTGTAAGCATCTGATTAGCCATATTCATAGATATGTCAAAATTGGCTAGTGTTAAATTTCTTACAGTTCTTTGTTAACATGAAAAGAAATATGATTTTTTTCATGTGTATGTATGAAAAGAAAAAGATAAGTGTCCTGTAGTTTGGTGAAAAAGATGGATGAATGTGTAGAGGAATTTCTTTTTAGTCCAGCATCATGAACTGTTGCTGTTATCTCTCCTTACTGGTTTGTCTGTCTGGAAAACTTTGCTTAAATACCCTTCAAAGGGATCAGGAAGCATTTTTTTATTTATTTATTTGTTGGCAGTAATGTAACCCATTGGTTGAAAAAAATTTAAATACTTATTTTCAAAGCATTAATTTATTAACTAGAAGAAATGTGCAACCCTCCACCTCAGAAACTTTCATTTCTATTTTTTTTTTTTTTTTTTTGTCATTTGATGTTTAACTGTTTTGGTGTTTATTTCTGTCTTTGCGCCAAAGGGAAATGACCGAGGAAACTGATATCCTTTTGGATTACCCACTCAAAATTACAACCTTAAATCACGTGCTGTATCAGATGGGCATAGATTATTCCTCAATAATTAGTAATAAATGTTAGCACATCTTTAATTCTAAGTTGTTATAAAGATTTGCCATCACCATTCTGACAATGTTTTGAGGTTCAATCAATAATCAAGAACTAATTTCCACAAGAGTAATTTCAGAATTTCCTGGATAATGCACGGACATGTCACTACTGTTTAGCAGTTCTAACTGCTATCAGCTGTTTTTCAGTACTTTCAAATTCTAGCAAGGCATTTCTACTTCTTTTTGCACAATTTTTATTATAATTTGCTGATGTCATGACTCCAGGAAATGCTTCTTGTGGGTAAAGCACAAATACCATGTGTTATCCACTTGATTTTAATTTAATTTTCTTTTTCTTTTATTAACCAACATATACTGATTTACACATTACAGGGTATTTTAAAGATAGAATTAAGTGATTAGCTGTTTTGGTAAGTGTATTCTAAAGTAACCATCAGGAACCTGGCATACTACAGGTTTTAATGATGCCAGATTAGTGATGGTCAAAAGTTTAAATAGATTTATCATTTAGGACCAATTTAAGTTTAATTTTCTTTTTCTTCAAATTTTTCAATATGTCTAGCAGCAAAAGTAAGCAGCAACACATTTCACACAGTACACAGGTACTTCCAAAGAAAAGTGATAACTTAGGTTTAAAATGCATTTTAAAAATAAAAAATCTTTCCTTTTATTTTTGCTTTAATTTCCAGCTAATAGATTAAAATAAGCAAAATACTTTGCTGTATTTAGACTGAATTAACATTGATTAAAATTATTTTTTTAGAATTCATTAAAATCAGCCATATTAACAAATCTGTCAACACAATATAATTCTCTATGCAAAAATATCTTTCAAAAATGAAATAAGTTTTATAAAACTTAAATTGTGGAAGATTGACTGATTTATAATATGTTTCACTTCAGATTAATTAAACTTCAACTGATCTGATTTAAAACATATTACTTTTAGTTTAAAATATTGAAAAGCATTTTTTTAATATGGAAATGGGTGTTTTTATGAGGTGTTTACCCATTTACCAAGAACCTGACAATTGCAATATTTAGGTAACTGGTAAATAAGTTTTTAAATACCAGTAATCTTAGAAATTTTAAATATTTAAATACTTTGTAGAATTTCAGGTATTTTGGCTTTATAGTCTTACATAGATGCTTGTTGAAGAAATGTTAAAAATTACCAATCAATTTAAAATTTACTATAGTTACCATTCTTATTTTCTGATAATGTCATGTATGGATGTTCATATTTACAAGAATCGGTTTGTTTATATACATACACAAAAAATACGGGGAAGGGGTCACTGAATAAGCTGGGTAAGCTTCCATTTAGTGTTTGTAGTAAATGTAGAAGTGTCGTAAGTGTTTCCATTTACAATTAGTAAATATAGTTTTTACTTAATAATAATATTGCCTAAACACTACAAATTAATACAAAATTTTAAAACATTTTAAACTTTATAAATTATTACAATTAAAATTTTTAAAAAATATGAAAACAATTCCTGTAAAAATTCATTATTCATCAAAAAATCATTTCTTTAGACAATAGTGTCCATAATATATCTTATTCATAAAAGCAATTACAAGCACTTCTTATTAAATAATGTCCTAGTTTTATTGCATTTTTATTTTATGATTCAGAGCAGATTTTAACTGGCAATCCTGTTTGAAAAAAAATGATTTAACTTTTTCTTATAACTATTATAAAAATTAAGCATTACAAAGATGAATGCCCCAAAATTTAATAAATTTAAATAAGTGGTGAGATAACACATGTAAAAAAATATTTTCACCTAGATTTTCTCAAAAGAGAAATCTTGCTAAAATAATTTAATTCATTGTTAATAAAAACTGAAAGTTTCATTAAAAACCAATAATTATCTGATTTTTGCAAGAATTTCAGAATTAATATTTTTCACCACATATGTTAAGAACACATACCATTTTGTGGAACTAGTCCAAGTGAATATAACTCTGGGGATAGTGAGCCTGTTCACTAAGGTTTCTCCAGATGAGGTTTTATTTGTGATTCAAAACAGATTAGAATTAGACCCTTCTCTCAAGAAACCTACTAACATTTTAATATCTATTGGTATAGATATTTAGAAAAGCTAATATGAATAATTATTACCATTTCTTCCATTGTGGTGGTATTGAAGAAATTTCTTCTTCATGGGCCGTGTCCCTTCAGGATGTAGATGATCATGGACTTCCACTTGACTCTGTCTCTTGTCACTTTCAAAATTCTTCCTCTTGGTATCTTTCCCAAACTCTGCTCTGCCATCTGTTTGTTCAGGCCTATCAAGTAGGTTTTGCACTGATTTTCCCTGTCTCTTTCCTTCTATCTATCCCATGAGTATTAAATTCTCCAGGCCTTTCTTCCTCATTACATATCCCAGAAACCTCATCTGTCTCTTCCTTATGTTAATTATGAGTTTTCTCTTTGTTTCCATCCTCACCAACACCTCGTCATTAGTCATGTGCTCAGTCCATGGTATCCCCAGCATCCTTCTGTAAAATCACATTTCTACTGCCTCAAGCCTCTCCTTCATCCTTGAGATCGTCCAACATTCACTGCCATGCAGAAGGACAGATATCACATAGCATTCCAGCACTCTCTTCTTTGTTTCCAATGAGATTTTCCTGTCTTTCAGTACTCTGGTTAGCTTTTGAAATGCATCCTTGGCCATGTCAATGCATCTTTGGATCTCAACATCACACTTTCCATCCTCTGTCAGCATGCTTCCCAGGTATTGAAATTTCTTTACTTGTTTAACTTTAGTTTCTCCAACCTGTAGTTGGCATTTTGGGGTCTTCGTTTTGCTGATGACCATACATTCAGTTTTCTTGAAGTTTATGCTTAGTCCTTTCTTCTTGCTTTCTCTTGCTACATTCTGTAGGAAGTCCTGCATTCTCCTTTCCATGTCTGCTATCATCACTGTGTCATCTGTGTATGTTACATTGTTGAGATTGTGGCCACCAACGACAAATCCTGGCAAGGGTTTTATTTTTCTCAGAATTGTCTCTCTGTATTAGTTGAATAGATCTGGTGAGAAAACATCCTTGTCTTACACCCCTTTCTATTTTTGTATATCTGCTGAATTCAGTTTACTGCCAATATAAATTCTTGATTATCCTAAGGTCTTTCCAAAAATGTCAAGGTTGTCAAGCATCTCTATCAAGGCTTTGTGGCATATTTTGTCAAATACCTTTGCGTAGTCTATAAAGCACAGATAGAGGTCCTTCTGCATTCATATAGCTCTTTCATATAGCATTCTGAGTATGAATATCGCATTCCTTGTTCCTGTATCTTTAACAAAGCCACACTGTTCTTGTCTTATCTCCTGGCCAATTCTGCTTTGCGCTCTGTTCATCAGAATCTGGATGGTGAGTTTTGTTATGTAGTTCATTAAGCTGATTGTTCAGTGGAACATAATTCTTTTGCACCTGGCTTTTTAGGTAGTGCTATGAAAATTGATCAACTTAGGTCCTCCATATATTGCTGCTGTTGTAGATTTAGTTTATTATTTCTGTGAACCTGTCTATGCCAAATTCTTCTAAGGGCATCAAACACAAAACAAAAAAATTATGGATATCAGTTGGCATTAACTAAACTGGTTGTCATTACATTATTTATTAATGTGAATTGATTGCTATAGTCCTTTATATCATTATAAGCTAAAGTGTTGCCAGAAATAATCATATCTTCTGAATTTTATTATCATTATTTATTGTTTATTTTTTACCCTGATCAATGCTGCAAAACATCTAATCCATGTCTCTACATGCTCTGGATCATTGAGTGTGATTAGACATCCTACTGGCAATGTCATTGTTGTATTGTGTAAATCTCGTAGGAAGCTAACTGATTTCTTCTTTATCTGGTGCCTGAGGTTCGCTCTATTTATACATGTATCTTATTTGCATACCACACTACATGTACTATAATGTTTCTCAAGTGACACATTATATGATCTGACAATAAAAATGAGATGTAATGTAATATATAATGAACAATACAACAATATAAAAGAAATGACTACAAGGAAAAATACTTAAATTAAATTGCTTCATCATAAACTTTTTCATAAATATTAGAATTGACCTATAGTAAATATATCAAAGTGTCTCAAGGCTTTTTATGTTCAGAAGAGCATATAGAATTTTTGCCAAGATGGCAGAATAGTTTCTATATAGACACATGTCAGTTTCCAAAGTTATCCTTGCATTAATAATTCAATAAACTTACAGAGACAGTGACAGATTATTAGTGAACTTGATTTGAATGAACCCCAGATATTAATTTATTATAAGTTTCAACATCACGATAGATATGAGAATAGAGTTATTTCAGCTGTGAAAGAATGTGTACACATGCATAATAGATATTTGTGCTTAACAGATAAATAAATGAAGAGGTTAAAGTAAAAGTTCCATCAGAAAATACTAATAATGTCTGCACAGAATCTTTAGTAAACACCTTAATGAGATAGAATTACCTCTGCTGATATTCAGGTATTAAATTGGTCATTACATTTATTGTTTTTGTTAATATCAGTTTTTTACACTGCAGATATTATCCATGTTGAAGTGTCTTATAATCAGGTAATATTATTTCCATGTTGAACATTCATGAATGTCAGAAAATAAAAAGGGAAATTAAAATTGATTACAATAATTTTCTAAGAAATCAAAAAGTGTAAAAAATGTTCTCTTCCAAAATTTATAAAGAAAAATTACAAATAAATGAAAATGATTATAAATAGCTGTTATTTAGTTTCAAATCTTTTAATTTTCATTTATAATATCAACTTTCATATTGGATCAGTTTAGATATTATCTGATACTTTTCTTGTTGAAAAATAATAATGAAAAATCTACTTAATAAGCTATTTGGAGAAAATCTTTTATGTTTAAGTATTTTGCTTAACAAATGAAATTTAAACTTATTCTAGGGAGGATTTGCATAACAAAAGTGTCTATTGTAACCTCAGTGTAAATCTTACAATTCAATACTATTTATTTTTCTGTGAAGAGAAACAAAGTGCAGAAGAAATAGTGTTTATTATATAATCATTTATATGGAAATGTGGGTGGTGTAAATGTTATCAGTTCAAAACATAGAATTAGTGAGCTGAGTTCAAATTCTACTTCAGTTGCATTCACTTTTACACAAATGTCCTTTGGAAAGGCACAAATCTACCTCTTCTCCCTCCAGCTAGAAGTTAAATAGTATAGTACAGACTCTAGCTTTTAGTCTTCTTGTGAAAAGAAAACTCTTAATTCCAAACCACAGAGAAAACAATGGAAAAACACTCTAATATCTTCCCTGAGAAAGTATGGCAATAATAAAAAAGGAACCTGTAGAGAAGCATATATCCCGGAGGAGCATGGCATATTTTTCAATTATATAATCTACAAAACTGACACATCGCAAATATAACTTGAAGAAAATTACGTTCATGTCAGTTTATAAATATAAACAAGATGTAAACATGTTTATTGATTTGTTAGAAAAAGAATTATTTTAGGTAAAGAAATTATAAATCTGTAATTAACAGATAATCTGAAGAAGAAAGTTTTAATATTTTGATTAACATTTATTATACTTAATGCATGATAAAAAGATTTAACTGATTGTGTAACTGAAGGTTTTTTCTGCTAGAAAAGAAAGCAAAGTGAATTATGTAAGTTAATGAATAAAAAAATCAATGTGAAATAAAAAAATTGTAAAATAAATGAATGCATTTTAAATATAAGTAAATATGCACTGTTATTATATAGCAGAGTGTTCATCCTTATTGGAGAGTTCATTATTACAATCAACTGGGAAAATGAAGAATTAATGTCTGTTTTAAATGATCAATACATTTTAGATAAGGTATCCATCAGTCTTGGGAGACTATGGAGTTATGCACTGGATGATGCATCAGGTGCAATAGCTTGGGTGCTACTTCTCATCTCTCTGGTGAACAAACATCTCCTGTGCACAAGGACTGGGTAGGTAAATATGAAAGACAGACTGTTACTTATGCAGTAGATACCTAATCTTCACATTGCTGAAACAGTCCAATAGAAAGACAATTACTGATACACATGGTTCCAGCCTTATTGCATAAGTTGCCAAGATATTGCTGAATATAGCCACAAATTACCTTACAGATTCTGACTCCAGATTTTTCTTCAGGGTTGACACCTGGAGTATTTCTCATGAGAGGATATAAATGCAAAGCAGTGTCAATTTTAAATCAGAGTTTTCATTCACAAGCTACCATTTTGGGTTTATGAACCATGTTTTTCCAATGTACACATATACATAAACACACACACACATATGCATAAACACACACACACATATGCATAAACACACACATACACACACACACACACACACACACACACACACACACACACACACACACATATCTGCCTTCTTCTACTGAACACCCATAGCCCAGAGGTAGAATCACCGACTGACGCCAATTCGGTCAGGTTTCAATCCTGGGTTAAAAGCAATTGGAGTCTAACCATACTGATGAGCTGTGATACAGTGAAACAGATCTGTCTGTGGATGACTATATATATATGCATAGAATACTGTTGTCATATCTGGTCAGGCACCCCTACTGTTCATCTCAGTGTTCTTGACAGGCTCCAAAGGAGAATCTGTAATGTGATTGGTCCCAACCTGGCAGCTTGACTCCAGCCACTTTCTCACCAGTAGGGCATGGCTTCCTCTGTCTCTTCTACAAATACTTTCATGGCTTCTGCTCTGATGAACTTAGGTTACTGGTGCCCCCTCCACAAGAATTTACTCGTGCAACCAGACTGGCAACAAGGTCCCTCTCTTTACATTTAAATCAACTAAATGCAGCTGATAATTCTACTCTAGCAGCTTCTTTTCTTGCACTTCCCACCTATGGAACTCCCTTCCATATACTTGCTTTCTTGATGGCTACTACTTCCAGAAATTTAAATTTAATGTCAATTTCCATCTCTTATTCACTTGACTCCAGTTCTTTTTACATCACCCGTGTATCTTGTTCTTTTCCTTTCTCCCTACCTTCGTAACTGTCATCACACTTATGTTCCCATCCTTCTCTTGCTCTTTCTCTGAGACTCCCTGTAACGGGTTCATTTTTTACTTCACTCCCCTCCTGTCTAAACTTTTACTCTCTTATGTAGCCTCCTGTGCATCAGTAGTGGGTGAAATTATTAAAAAAATATATATATCACTTGATAAAAAATAAAACACTGTCTAAATAACTTTTAATAAATGAAATGAGTTGACAAGACTGGTTTTCCTTAACAAGGATTTAATCAACAAAACATTTCCTGACTAAGCAATTCGTCAACTGGCGAATGCAAGTAAGGGAAGTAATTACACTAACAAAATGCCAAGGGCAGATAAGTATAGTACATTCTCCCCCTCCTTTTTTTTTTTTTTTTACGGTTCATCATACCTCTTTGGTTTACGAATTTCCCGTTGGGATCGTCTGGGTATATCAGGAGTTCTTGACATTACTTGAGGAGGAATAATATTTAAATCACTTGGAGAAGATACAATTTCTGAGTTAACGATAGTTTGTGAATCGTTACTATCTACTTTTTCCTTGGGAGATTCATTAGTGGGTATAGAATCATTTAGGTCTTTCTGGATATCATCTACAACATTCTCGCTTTGTAATGAGATCCTTGCTGGTGCTAGGTCGCTTACAGAGACTGTAGATTCGCGACCATTGGTGAATCTTATGTGTGCATATTGGGGATTTGCTTCGAGTAACTCTACTTCGTCAACTAATGGTTCGTACTTACTCGCTCGGACATGGCGACGCAAAAGAACAGGCCCTGGCTTAGATAGCCAAGTGGGTAAGGAATGGCCGCTGGGAGTTCGCCGTTGATATGAAAAGAGTCTTTCATGTGGTGTGGCATTAGTAGCGGTACAAAGAAGAGATCTTATGGAGTGTAGCACTTCAGGCAAAACCGTTTCCCACTGCGATTCCTTGAGATTTCTTGAGGCTAGGGCTAATAATGTGTGTTTCCATATAATCCCGTTATACCTTTCACACTGACCGTTTCCTTGGGGGTGATAAGGCGTTGTCCGGCTAGTAGCAATCCCGAGATTGGTGAGATAAGGCGTTGTCCGGCTAGTAGCAATCCCGAGATTGGTGAGATATTCACGTACTTCCTTTGATAAAAAGGATGCACCCTTATCCGAATGGATGTAGGATGGCATGCCAAATACTATGAATATTTGACTTAGACCCTGTATTACAGAGTCTGAATTAGTGCTTGTACATGCGAAAGCAAAAGGGAAACGTGAGTACTCATCTATAACCGTTAATAGGTAACGGTTTTTCGAAGTTGAAGGAAGGGGCCCCTTAAAGTCAATGCTGAGTCGTTCCATTGGTTGTGTAGCTTTGACTAGGCGTCCAGCTTCTGGTGTATAGAAGCATGGTTTCCATCTGGCACACACTGCACATGCTGCACACACTCTCTTAACCTCTTCAATAGAGTACGGAAGATTCCTTACTTTAACAAAATGAGCTAACCTGGTTATACCCGGATGACAAAGATGTTCGTGTATTTCATGCAATCTTCCCATGTTGTCGAGTGCATTGCACTGGACACGCGAGAGCGTATCGGCTGGAATATTGTTTTTCCCTGGTCGGTACATGATATCGTACTCGTAACACCCCAATTCCATTCTCCATCTTTCGATCTTGCTGTTCTTGATCTTTCCATGCCTTCTTGCATCAAACATGAAATTCACAGCTTGTTGATCTGTGACTATCACAAAACGTCGTGCTGATAGATAATGTGACCACTTTTTAACTGCCTCTACTATTGCACAAGCCTCCTTTTCTACGAAAGAGTGTTTTCGTTCTGTAGTCGTAAGTGTGCGTGAAAAGAATGCTACTGGACGGTTTGCTTGATTGAGAGTGGCTGCAATAGCAGTATCAGAGGCATCGGTTTCTACTACAAGAGGTATCTTTTCGTCAACTGAGTGCAATAAGGCCTTTTCAATTTCCTCCTTGAAGATTTCAAATGTTTTTATCGATTCTGGATCAAGGGGGAATGAATTAGCTGTTATCAAGGGTCTAATCTTATCAGAGAATTTGGGTATCCACTGGGAGTAGTAAGAGAATAATCCAAGCACTCGACGCAGAGAGGTTTTGTTCTGAGGAATAGGTAACTCTCTTAATGGCCGTAGACGTTCTGCATCAGGTCTAAGTAAGCCCTGTGATATACTATAGCCGAGAAAATCAATGGATGTTTTAGAGAACACGGACTTCTCTTCATTGAGAGTGAGGTTATACTGGGTAATAATCTTTTTTAATTTTTCTAAGTTCTCATCATGGTCTTGCTGATTTTTCCCGACTACGACAATGTTGTCTACATAGGCATACACTCCCGTTAGATTATTTTCCTTAATAATCTTGTCTATTATCCTTTGGAAACATGCAACACCATTGGTCACTCCAAAAGGAATTCTACAAAATTGGTAAAGTTTACCGTTAGCTTCAAATGTTGTATAAGGCTTATCTTCTTTTATTGGTATCTGGTGATATGCACTCTTCAGATCCAATGAGCTATAAACTTTAAATTTTGATATTTCCTGGGCTAAGTCATCCATTCTTGGTAATGGATAAGCATCCAATCTAGTAAATCTGTTAATTGTTCTACTATAATCGACTACTAGTCTCTTTCTTTGACGTTCATTTGTTACTATTAAAACCTGAGCCCTCCAAGGGGAAGTACTTTCCTGAATTACACCCTCTCTGATCATTTTCTCAATCTCAGTCTGTATGAAACGTCTGTCACCCTCTCCACACCTTTTAGATTTAGTTGTAATAGGTTTACAGTCTGGATCAATGTTGGAAAATAAAGATGGTGTGTCCACTAATGCCGAGGGCACACTACAGGAGATAGGATGAGAGATTTCAAGATCTTTCTTAGAGCCACCAAATGCAAAAGATATAGTGGAATGTTGTGACATGAAATCTTGGCCAAGAATATCAGAGCAGAGGTTGGGTAGAACTGAAAGTTTTACATTTGGATACCACTCACCCAGAAGGTTCAAATCCACCGTACACTGTCCTTTGATAGAAGCTTTAAGTGATGATGACGCCATGGACACGTTACCGGTAGCAGGTTTTATTTGTATTTTGTGTTTCCTCACATAACTGAGGGAGATAAAGGATCCTGAGCTCCCCGTATCCATTAGCACCGTACCGGCGCCATTTTTCCCGACCAATACGTATAATGCAGCCTGTTTTAGGGATCCTAAGGAGGCAGACGTAGTGTTGGATATCAACATTGTCGCGAGTCTGTGAGAGCATGTTGCAGCAGATGTCGTATTTGGGTTCGAACGGCACATTTTTGAGAAATGGCCTTCTTTTTTACATTTAAAACAGGTAGCATTTCTTGCTGCACACACACTTCTGTTATGACGAGGTCCTCCACAAAAAAACACGTATACTTGGTGTTAGCCGAAGCTGCACAACAAGCATTAATGGGGACCGTTGACTGGACACCGGTACAGTTATTTTCCTGAGGAACTGCACCCACAATTGGTGTTTGAGTGTATGTATATGCTTCTGAATTTTTCTGAGCTGCATGGAGCGCTCTAGCTTGGTCGATAGCTATATTTAAATGCAGTGCTTTGTTTTCAAGTAGCCGTTGTCGAATAACGTTTGAACGTAAACCTGTGATGAATGCATCTCTGACACAGTCGTCTCGGTTTTGAATCGCATCAACTGGTTTAAAATTACATTCTTTCGCTAGTAACTGTAGTCTTTGCACGTATTCGTCAATATTTTCCTCCTCTTTTTGGCCGCAAGTGGCAAGTAAATGCCGGGCGAAAACTTCGTTCGGGGGTTTTATGTACAGTTCTTTCAGACGGTTAATTGCACTATCAAACGTATCACATTCAGCAATGTATTCGTATACCTCAGAAGAAATATAGTTTATCAGTGTATCGAGTTTATCCAAATCAGTATGAATGTTAGGGTCAACAATTTTACGTAGGAACGACGAGAAACTTCGAAGCCAGTGATTAAAGTGCTTACTTGAGGATGTTGTATTAGGAGGGGTGCCCAAACGTTCCGGCTTCAAGTATTTATCCATACTGTTGAATATGTTTTGTTGATTAAATTGAAATGAGTTGACAAGACTGGTTTTCCTTAACAAGGATTTAATCAACAAAACATTTCCTGACTAAGCAATTCGTCAACTGGCGAATGCAAGTAAGGGAAGTAATTACACTAACAAAATGCCAAGGGCAGATAAGTATAGTACAATAAATTTTGAATATTTTTATAAGTATGGCCAGAAGATGAAGCAAATTTTCCAGTCTATTGTACTTAAAATTGTATCCAAGTTATATTTTCAGTCAACAAAATAGTCTGGTGGATTTCAAACAAAAATTGTATTAATTGGAATCTAAAATTTTGAGATTTTTTTTTAATTTTGAGATTTTTCAAATATTTTTGAGTGATCAACACATTTGTAAACAAAAGTTAATTCTTGGTTTTAAAAATCTTGCAAAAATAAAATATATATCAGTGACATGTTATTTTTAATAAATCTTTGAAGTATTTTTTTAATATTTTTGAAAATTGATACATTCTTATAATGAAAACAATTCTTGTTCTGTGACAGCTGTCATTCCATTTTCAACATGGGGTTTTTCTTTACCTTGCTACCACTTCTAATGAGGATAGATTATTACCATCACTAGCTAACATATACATGAAACACTTTGAAGAGATGGCATTAGAATCCACAGCGCTAAAGCCATCTCTATGGCTGAGATATATTGATGACACCTTTATACTCTGGCCACACCAGAAGGAGGTCCAAATGCTACTGAACCATATGCACTCAATAAGATCATCCATACAATTCACTATGGAAAAAGAGAGTGACAACAAACTGGCATTCCTGGATGTGCTAATAACTTGAATGGGGAGGTGGTGTTCAAGACATCCATATACTGCATGCCAACATTCACCAGACAATACCTCAACTTCAACTCCCACCACCCATACAATGCAAAGAAAAGGATCGTCCACTGCTGCAACATCAAGCAAACATCATAAGTGGCAACCCAAAGATATACAAACAGGAAATGGTCAGTATAAGCAATGTAACAATTATCCAGAGTACATGACAACAACTCCAGCAAACATGGAAGGGAAGGGTGCATGAGGATAACAACTGGCAGAAAACAGTAAAGGGGTTATTGGAGAAAATACAAACAATCTGTGGTCCATATGACATCAGGATGATCATCAGAAGTGGTTCTACACTTTGCAGATACCTCTTCCAAGTATGACCCCAAAAAGAGGAGAACATGACTAAGGACTGTGTGTATGCCATTCCATGTAGCTGTGGAGAGAAATATAAAGGAGAAACAGGCCTTCCTCTTAAGGTAAGGCTAAAAGAACATCGCAAGGCCATAACATGAGGAAAGATAGAAAAATCAGGCGTAGCTGATCACATATGGGGGAGAAAGAGAATCACTGCCCCCTATGGGATGAAGTTGAAATAATAAAGAATGCCACTGGAAACTACGTAAACTTAAGGAATCAGCATATATGCTCAGCTAGAAAAAATTTCTTAAGCTGACCAAGCATAGAGATGAATGCAATATGGGAACTAGTAATATGGAGCACCAGAGAACATCATTAGTGTTCAAAATTACAATATGAGCACTGGTAAAAATACTAAAGAAAACCATTAACATCAAAAAATACTAGAGAAAACCATTAACATCAAAAAATACTAGAGAAAACCATTAAAATCAAAAATTGCAATATGAACTCTGGTAAAAAATGGTTACTGAACATTAGGTTTATAAGTCCCAGATATTCAGTTATTCTTCTCTTTAAGGACACATGGTCTAGTGACTTGACCCAAAGAGTTGTAAGTTCAATACCAGACTACAGCAGTGGTGAGCCAGAGCTTAGAAAATTTTGGTTAAAAGGAGATAACTTATGACTACCAAAAGAGGCTTTGCACAAGGAATGAGAATAATTGTAATAAAGGGTTTGGTTCAAATTCCATGCACCTGAAAAAGCCAAAACATTGTACAAATGGCAACAAAGATGAGGACAATAGTCTGAATAGTGTAAATACTATCTCATCTCAGAAATATAGACAAATACAAAATTTAATTTCTTAAAATTTCATGAATGTATGTGGATAGGGGATAATATATGTAAAAAAATATTTTTACCAAAATTTTTAAAAAAATATTAATTTCAAAAATAATTTCATTCATCTGTGAATAAGTCCTGAAAGTTTCATTAAAATCTGACAATTATTTGATTTTTACAAGAATTTCCAAATTAATGTGTTTTTTCCCAGAAAAAAATGAGTTATGTAATATTACATTTTACATTATAAACTCTCATAACAATTTAGTTACCCACTAAAGAAAATCAAAACAAGATTTTTTACCAAAATTTTAGATGTGTTAATAAGGATTAAAACATTTTAAAATATGATTAAAAACAATTTGATCTTTTCTCTTAATAATAACATAAACATTTTGATGGAAAAAGTTCATATTTATTAAGTTTGGCCCCTTTTTCTTCATACTATACTGTTTTTCAGTGATTTGGTGGAGGTACCTACAATAAATACACTGTTGCAATTATTAAGATGTACTCACCTGCCATTTGTAATTAAAACAGCCACTCACATTTTTCAGAGCGCTATTTAGAAGATCTTATTAGTAAAAGTAGAGAATAAGATGAAAAATGTGTGGGGGTTTGAACCAAGGATGAATTAAAGCATAAAATAGAACAAGTTTTATTGACATTAAATCAGGCAAGTATGACAATAAACAAAGACAAATGCAAACTAGACCATGAAAAAATATCCTATATAGGATATCAAATATCTAGAGAAGGAATTTCTTCTGATGAGAGGTTAACAAACAAAATTCTGAAAATAGCGAAGCCCATGAACAAGAAAGAATTGGAATTATTCTTAAGATTTATTACAGTAGATATCTTCCTAGATATAGTGAACTTACTGAACCATTTTCAAAAATGCATAAAAACGTGGAATTGACATGGACACAGAAGCAAAGTAATGCTTTTGAATCATTAAAAAGTCCTTGACAAGTAAGCCAGTAATAAAAAATTATTGACCTGAGAAAAAATATTACTATAATGACTGACGCAAGTGAATACACCCTAACAGCTGTTATATCACAAAAGACTTACCCAGTCATGTACTTTTCCAGAAAATTATTGTTGGCAGAATGTAATGATTCTGCTATAGAAAAGGAAGCATTAGCAATAGTCTGGAGTATGAACAGAGAACAAAAGAAGTTACTAAGACTAACATCATCAAGAATTTTAAGATGAGTGATTAGAATTATAGTGTTTGATTTTGACATTATGTATGTTAAAGAAAGCACCATTCCTCATGTGGATGCATTATCAAGAATAAAATTTCAGAATGAAAATAAAAAGGAACATGAAAATTTGGATGATAGTTATACAATGGGTGAAAACGAACATATTATCTCGTGAAACATAGAAACCCAACAAGACCTGATACTAAGCAAATACTAGAGCACATAAGAAATAATGTGTGGAGTACCTGCACTATAGCCGAAAGAACTTTCAAGAAAATATGACATAGGTTAATGGTAGAGAAAGGCAGTATATGTAATGCAGATGCAATAGTGCCTCTCCAAATTTTCAAGAAGGAAATAATTAAAAGTGTGCATGTCAATATACATTGCAGGGAAGCAAAGAAGGTTGAGACTGCAAGCTTGGTGGCCGAGATATTCTAAAGATATTGAAGAACATATAAGAAGATGCCCCAAATGTAAGGAAATTAAAAAATTTAAACAAATCAAATTACACACATGGCCTAAAAAGGGAGAGCCATGGATCAGGGTTCACATGAACCATGCCCACATTAGAGATATTGGTTTATTTTTTTATCTTAGAAAACTCGTTCTTGGGCTGGCTAGAAGTAATAAAGGTGAGAAATAGGAAAGCTGTCACTGTGAAACAAATACTGAGAACATTATTTGCAAGAAACAGTGTACCATTAGATCATTGTCACTGACAATGCTCCAGAATTCTGCGATGAGAATTTAGTGTCTTGGTTTAAAAAAAATAGGATATATATACCATATAAAATGCCACCGTATCAAATGGTATAGTGGAAAGGATGGTTCAAACAGTAAAAATGGAACTAAAGTATAAATGGGATTAAAGATGTTTTTTCTTTTTAATGAGAATATAGAAGCATTTACTTTTGAGCTATCGAACAGTTCCTCATGCGGATAGAAAGCAAAGTCATCAGCTTTAATGGTCATACAAAGTAGAACCTCAATAACCATGTTGTCCGCCACAGAGAAGAAAGTCTGGTACAAAAAAAAACAAAAAACAAGGAGGCAGAGCCAAAAAGAACAAGGTTTGTCTAATGAAAAAGACAGAACAAGTCTGTACTTGAAAAAAGGGGCAACCAATATTAGCTCACACTGATCAATTTAGAACAAGGTTTGAACCTGAAGATGTAGAAATGTAAAACGAGGAACAAGAAGGGACAGAGGATGGGAAAACCAAAATACAACAAAACATGGAGGTAAGTGAAAATGAGTTAACAGACCTAGAAGAGGAAAATGAATCTAGACCAAGATCCCCATTAAAGAGGACACAAAAAAAAAACAAAAAAAAGAGCAATGAAGACCATTCAGAATATTCAGAAGAAGTGATAGAACAACTAAGGTCATCAAACCACTCAGGTTCAGGGAGGTATGACATGATATGCAAATGAGATACACTCATAAATAGAGTGAACCTCAGGCACCAGAAAAAGGAGAAATCACATAGCTTCCTAAGAGATTTACACATCACAACACTAGTGTTTCTCATTTCTTGATCACAAGATGAAAGTTGCTATTAAGAAGTAAAAATAATTTCATAATAACAAGTATTTATAATCATTTTCATTTATTTATAATTTTTGTGAACAAAAGTGTCAAGGGATCTAATGCCAGCAATTCCTAATTATCACTTCCTTACTGCTGACTTCAGACAGACAAATGGATAGCTCTCTTATTATAGTAAGGATACTTTCTTTATTACTATGTCTACTTTCTCCATCAAAAACACTTGTGCTTTCCTTCTTTTGAACAATCACTCCATTTGTTTCTTCTTATTCTACATGCAATCTTGCTGATTCCTTTAAGGTTTCAAATGCAAGACAATCTACTTTTCTATCTTGACCTCTTCATCATCAATTCTAAGTCTTATTTGATCAGAATGAGCCCATAAATTCTGTCCACTTGTTGCTATTATAGTCATGTCATGTCTCTTTTGTTAGCTTTTTCAGGACTTGATTCTCCATCTTATTTGTACCATTTTTTTTTTCATTATTTAAATAGGACATTGTTGTAGGCAATTTAATTTACCTTTTCATCAATGCAAACAAACTTTGCATTCTACTGATATGTGGAATAATTCTATAACTCAGTAATAGTCTCAGTAAGTGTGACTGAATGGGAAATTGCCTTCGACACTATTTCAACCCTCTACACCATTCTTTTTGCAATTTCATTCAATTGCAGGGGGTATGGTAGTGTTTTATAAGTGTGGCATCCTATTTGTTTTAACCATGAGCACAAAGTTTCATCACAAAATTCTAGTGCATTGTCAGAAACTAACATTTTTGGCACCCCAATTCTAGAAAATATTATTTGTCATATTTGCTTTACCATGGCTGCCTTCCTATCCTGAACTCTAACCAAATCAGACCACCCAGAGAATGAGTCGACAAAAATTAAAAATCATCCTATACCTTTAAGATAGGAATTATCAATATGAATGAGGAAATATTGCTCTTTTTCTTTTGGCCATGAATGTATCTTGGTTTAGCAAAAAAAAAAATAATTATTTCCATGCATTTTGGGTTTTTTCGTATATATTTTTCTACATCATGCAAATACCCAGGCCACCATACTCCCAGTTATGTACACATTTTATCACATATTTTCTTAACGTCTCTGGTGGTATATTAAAACATCTCCACTTCATGACCCTTCTCTTTAGTTAACCTGCACCTTATCTCTTTATAGGGTCTCTCTGCCTTAGAGCAATCACTCCATTTGTTTCTTTTTATTCTACATGCAATCTTGCTGATTCCTTTAAGGTTTCAAATGCAAGACAATCTAAGGAGAATACATATGTTTCATTTCAGTGTAGTATATTATCTTCTGAATTGTCTGATCTTTCTAATCATTCATTGTTGAATTTTAGTCTTGATAGCACATCTACATATGGGATGTTTCCTTTCACATATTCAATGTTGAAGTCAAAGGCCATGGTCTTTATGGTCTATCTTAAAATTTTAGATGTGAGATTGAGTAACTCCTTCCTTGGTTTAAAAAATCTCTAAAGATTTAAGTAGAAACATATAGCCTATTAAGAATTGGTGGGCTCTGTGAGTGCTCCATACAACAGCTAAAACTTCTTTTTCAATGTTTGAATAGTTAGCCTCAGCTGACATTAATCTACTAGAAAGGTACATTATAGAATGACTTTCTTGAAACAAAATTGGTGATACAGCACACTTACTTGCATTCATAAATCTCTTTCTTTTAAAGGTCAAACAAGGCAACTGACCACATATAGAGGTAAAAGAGAGATCACTGTCTAACTTCTGAGATGAAGATGATATTATAGATAGAGAACTTCACTAAAAAATACAAAAACTGAATGAGTCAGCACATAGGCTAGGCCACAAAAATCTCCAAAGTCAGCTTATCATAATAATGAATACAATATGGAAACCAATAATACGAAGTGCTAGAGAAAAATAATGACAAACAAAATTGTAATATGAGCTCTGGTAAAAAATTGGTTACTGAGACATCAGATTTATAAGTCTCTAAAATTTATACAATGATGTCCTCAAAGACACATGGATAACAGCATTGGTTAGAAACAGAGACTTGACCAAAAGAGTTATGTGTCCAATACCTGTCTACAGCAGAAGTGAACAAAAACTTAGAGTTGAGTTAAAGGGAGATAACTGATACTGAGAAATCTGGAAGAGGCATGAATCATGAAATGAGAATGATCTACCTTGGTGAACAAAATAAGAGATTCAGTGTGACATTCTAATCACCTGAAGAAGGCCAAAATGTTGTGAATATGACAAAAAAGATGAGAACAACACCTCAAACAATGTACATAATTACAATACCTCATCTCAGAAATATAGACAAATTTGAGGTCAATTTTAGTAAAGTATTTAATTCTTGACAATGTATGAATAGCAGTTTCAATGTTAGGAATTGGGAATGTATCAGTTCATATTTTTTGGTTTAGTCCTATTTTATAATTTCCACATATCTTTAAATTTCTATCTGGTTTTCATAATTACTACCACAAGAAGGAACATGTTTTAAAATTCCTTGCTCCATTGTTTTCAGTTTAGCAACTACTAAAGGTAGTATGTGAATGGGCAGTCTACAAGACTCAAAATAAGAGGGATGACTATTTTCTTGTAACTGAATTCTTTTTTTATACCCTTTTAATATCCCTGTGTCAATACTTTCCAATTTCACAGTGCTCATTAATTTAGTTATATTCACTTTTAAGATATCTATTCCCACAAGTCCATGACAGCCGTGATAGGATTAATTTTGCTGCAAAACAATCTAACTTCTTGATGAAAGAACCATCAAACTGTTCTAGTTTCAGATAACTTTTTCTTTAATTTGGGTTTGCTCATTCATTTTGAGAAATTTATTGAGATTAAGACAGTATCACTCCCAGTATCTACTTGCATAGAAAAAAAGTATCTCATTCAATTTAATTTTTTATCCAGCACATTTCTCTTTATAACTTTGTATCATAAATAAAACTGTATTTTCTTGACCAGAGGAGGGTTTAAATTTTCTTATCTTTCTATTTTCCTTTTATGCTTGTATACAGATTGGAAATAGTTTTTCTTTTCACAGTTTTACCTGGACATTTTTCTTGTACTGTTCATGTTTCGTACCATAGTACTTGCAACACACAAGGTCATATGCTGTAGCTTTGGCATTACTTTTAGATGTATCGAATTTCTCAGTTAACTCTTGTTAAAGAAACTCTATAGATGTATCCAAGGACATTTTAATAAATTGTAAACATTCGAAAATTTTGTGTTTGTACAAAGCATCACACATAATTTTAATTAATCTCAACTGTATGAACTCATCTCTGATGGTCATTTTCTCAGTGCCAAATTTTTCAAGTTCACAGAATTTAGAAATCTCTCAAAGCTTGTATATGTACTGTATTATTGTTTCATTCAGTTCTTGTTTGCTCACAAGAAACTTTGTCCTCTCTGTGATAACCAACATCATTTTTGGTTGCAAATTTCTCTTTATAATGTCCAAAATTTGTGAAAAGGTCAAATCCTCCAATTCTCTGGGATATGCTATGACAGAGATGTTTCTGATGGCCTCACATCCTGCTGGAGCTACAAACATATTTGTAACTCCTGCAACTTTATAGTCTTTTAACTTCTTGACCTGCACATGGACAGCAAAACAATTAATCCATGTTTCCACAAAGTACACCTCATCATTAGAGATCCTATCACCACTGCCATACTGTTGTGTTGTCTTTTATACAGTGACACAGTAGTTCTACTTCCATGCTGAGTGACAACAATCTTATTAGTAGTTGCTCAACTTCCATGCAAAATAAGGCGAGTTTATTTTGCCTAAGTCATTACAACTAGAAAACCTGTCTTAACATAAAATCTATCTAACAAATTGAAATCTAACTCTCAAGTTATAATTGTTTTTTTCTTTTATTCTGTGGTATTTATGGCTAGTGCTAGTGACTTTTATGCTTGATTAATGGGCTTGTAACAAATTCTGTAGAGGAGAAAACTTCATCTATAAAATTCCATAAAATGAACTGACCAAAATGTTTTAAAACAAGAACAAAAAAGAGCATCTGGAAATCAATGATTAGTCATTACATTTAAGAATCTCTGACAAAAACAAATTGTGCAATTAATATTTATTAATAAGCTATATATGAACAAAGTTAAAATTTTAAAATAGTTGTGTATTCCTAAAGTTGTTTTTGCTGCTTAAAAATATTACTGATGAGAAAATTGGTTCAAAAACATGAATAAATTATGATGTTAAATTCATTACACATGTGACTTACTTTGATAAGGAACTCCAACACTAAGTGATTTTGAAGGATGGTATTTTTCATGCAAGAATTTAAGATTTTTTATGTGTCATTTGATACATGATAGTCATTTGATGCATCATAGTTCACTAAAAAACATATTTTTTCTGAATTATTTTACCTTTATTTCAGGCCTTATTGTATATAATCTAGAAATCTACCTTTAAATTTACCCTGACCTACATTTATGTTATCTACATTATTATATAAAATGTAAGCTTTGAGATAAAAACTACTCAACATTTATAAGTTAATTTGTGCATTACGCCATTAAGGTTAGCATTTTTTAAAAATAAAATTAAGTTTTATTAGCCTTAGTTATAGGACATCAAATGAATATGTGTTAGGTATTTGGCATTAGCAATTCTTACAAAAATTAATTAGAAGCAATAGTGTCCAGTCAAAAATCAGGAAATATTCTAGACTGTAATAAGATTTTATTTGGTAGTCTCATGTTCTGATTAGACATTTTTCAATAAGAAATAAAAGTTAGTAGTGTTTCATCATCACAGAGTAGATTTTACTAATCCTGATGAACAGTTGTACTCTCAATGAGGCTCCTTGCCTGGGATATCTACTGTGACTCAAACTTACATCAAAAGTAGAATGTGTATATATGATCCATTGCTAAAGACACTGCAAAATGATTCTTTCCCTGTACCACTTCAGAAAATACCTAACATTATCTGCAATGTTTTATCTTGAAATGAGCTAGATCAGACCAAAAATGGGATATTGGTGCTACATCTGGAACAGTGCTGCCCAAGCTTCTCATTGCTCAACAGCTATTTACAGAGCAGGTAAACTATATTCTTTAGTTCCACCAGTTCACCTCTTCTCATGTCAGGTACACTGACTCAATGCCTTTATATTCCATTGGTAAGGAGTGTTCTACTCAGTTTCTTACCATTCAGTTGTTGTGAAGGCAGTTGTAGCGTGAATGGCAAGAGTAAGGGCACATTTTATATGGATATGTGTGAAGGATAACCATTAACCCTAGATTTGAAGAAGTTAAGATTGTAGTGGTTGAGAAAGCATCCTGTTGGGGTTCTGTTCCACAAAGTAACAGGAAGAAGTTATCCAAGAGGAACTTATTCCTTACTAAAGTAGTCTGGCTCAATGTATACAGTATGGTGGATCTTAGCTGGTGGGGTTAGTTTTTTTAATCATATCATCCCAAGCAAGGCAATAGAGTCAGTAAGACACAAGGGTGTGAGTGTGAGAGAATGTGAAGAAAAAAAAACACTATTACGAAGAGAAAACAAGAATTAAAAAGACAAAAGAGAACAATTAATATTGCATTTAAATTTTTAAAGCTCAGAGTTGACTAAAAAGCAAGAATCCAGAAGAGAGTTCCACAAATGAAAAGTGTAATAGAAGAAACTGTTTACATAGAACTTATAGTTACATCTTGTCATTTCAACTGTAAAATGATGAGACCTTTACCTTATCTGACAAGGATGAGATAACTTCAAATCCATTCATAGTAGTAGGCACTGATACTTTTCCTCTATTGAAAATTTTGTTAGAGATTTTCCAGAATCCAAGTCATTTGTTTTTGATCTTGACATGAACTGCATTTTTAAAAAACTCTCTTGCAATGATTGTGTGCTGTTCTGAATTCAGCAAAGATCCTAATAGTACTACACCATTCCCTGTGATTGTTATTGTGGTAGTGTTTTTTTTTTTTATGGCTGCAAAACATTCTGTAGTAAACCAGGGCTGGCTATTGAGTTTTTGCTGTTATTTTTTCTTGGGTATAGAATTTTTCATGCCAGAAAGAATCCATTCATAGATGAGGGCAGCAGTTCTGAAAGCTCTATATTTGAAGAATCCTAAGAGTCTGTAGCTGTTCTAGTCAGCTTTGATGTATCAAAAACTGGTTGTATAAAACATCACATCAGGAGAGGTGCTTTGGTTTGGCATCAATTTAACAGTGGCCATAGTACCCAGGGGACATAACACTTCCTTTATTTAAGTACCAAGTCTATGATCCTGGAAATTTGGATGGTCATGTTTCATTATTGGGAACAAATAACCTGGGATTACAAATTCAAGCACTAGAATAAATGAATCAGTACTAGTTTTAGACATGAACAAGAGGTCAGGTTTGACTTCAAGAATATGGAGTTCAACCTCTGGTAAGTTGGAATGCAAATACCTCACATTGGTGTAAGAGATGGTGATCTAGGATCTACATTTGTTTTTGTGGGGCTGGTCTTGATTCTTTTGTTTGCTTTTGTTATACTCATGATTGGATAATAGATATTTGTAGAGGTGAAGATGAGGCAGCAAAACAGTCACACCTACTGGTAGTACATATGTCAATAACCTGCATTTAATTTGTGAAAGTATACTGGAGATTACTGCATGGTTCAGAACTATTAGTTAATCAAAATATCTCAGCATTGGTAACAGAAAAGTCAGAAAGAAAATTGAACTATACCTAAATTTGACTCCTATTCTACTGAGGCTGTAAGTAGAGAAGGGCCTGAAATTAAGTTCAAGCTTAACAAAACTAAAAAGAGTGCAACTAAGACATCCTAGAAACAGAATAGAAATATTCAATATTTGTCTATATTTCTGAGATGAGGTATTGTAATTATTTATATTATTTACATTGTTCTGACTACTGTCCCTATCTTCATTGCCATATTCATGACATTTTGGCTGTTGTACTTTCTGGCTTTCTTCAGTGAAAGCAGTAATCAACGTTCAGCAGAGTGCCTCTGAGGAGACAGTAATGAACAAGGGTCTCAACTTCTCAACAACCATCAGGTGGATATCATATTTGTACATTATTACCAAAGTAGAGGAAATAGCTGTGAACTTTCCTCAGGCTTGGATAGTTGAGCTAAGATGGAAAGTGATTTTTTTCTGGTAATTGAGCTTGTTGATACACTGAATTCTTGGGACAGCAAAAATCTCATACAGTACTTGCATAGGTTCTTCTTTTCTTGCAGGTCTTTCTTCAGTAAACTTTTTATTAATATGTTCAACAGAGAACAATTTACAAAAATCTTCAAATTCATAAGCAGTGAATTGTGTACCATTATTCGAGACTATGACATCTGAAATGCCATATCTTACAAACAGTTCATGTAAAAAAATTAATTGTCACTGTTTAGTAAAGCTATCCACTACCACAAGATAATGTGATAGTTTTATTGGACCTGCAAAATCTATGTACAGTCTTGAGCACAGAATATTTATCTTTGGCCAAGGTTGTAATTTTGTGGTAGATGATTTTTCTACCAGAGCACAAATCCTGCAAGCTTTTACTACTTTTTCAATGTTTTGATCTATTTTGATCTAGTATACATAGTTTCTCATAAAAGATTTCATCCTTGAAATTCCTGGATGTCCACTATGAAATTTGTTTAACATCTGCCTTTGTACAAGGTGGATGTTAAACAAATTTATTATATGCAAGGTATAACTATTCTTTGTGCAAATATCAGTTCTCCATCACATAGCGAGCAAGCATTCAAGTTTGGATTGTGTTCTTTCTTATTTTCTTTCAGTCATTGTTTTTATTTCTTCAATAAACATGTATTATTCTGCTTTTACTTTTATTTCTACCAGAGTAACTGGCAATTCACGTACTGCATTGCACAACAGACATACAAGCATCTGCCTTTTATATATATAGATCTTTCTGTTCAGATCTTTTGAAAAAATGCACACTGTAGATCTGAGAGAAGAGCATCCTTCTGCAAGCCTCATGGACTGGTGCTACAGAATCATAAACAAAGAACTGTACCATAAGCAGAAACCATATCAGTAAGCAGCAGTAACTAAAATGAAAAGCATATGGAGCTAGAAGAGAAAATAATATCATCATCAAGAAGTTGATGTTTGTCACCACTTCAAACAAAAGTTTAGGAAGGAAACCCTTATAAATATGGCAAAGCAAAATAACTGGATTTGAGAAACCCATTTTCCTGAAAAATTAGTTTAATAGATTTTATTAATTTCAATTAAAAGTAGCATTGGCTGCTCAGCCAATGAATGCTGAATATTTCCACATAAGAAAATAGCTAATATTACCACTACCATTGTTATATCATAGATATAACTTTCAGTATTTTCCAATATACTGATATCAGTTTAGGTCATATTTCACTTAAGTTTATTTTTTTGTGCTGAGAATGAAACAATTTTTCTGTTTTTATTAAATTTATCTCTAAAAAGTAAGTTATAGTTTCATCTACATTCCAACTACTTTTTTTTTCAGAACAATTAGCTAGTTTTAATTAACATATTTAACATCATTTTATTGAATACCTTACAAATGTATTTTTTTCTGAAAAAGGTAAATTTTATCCAAAATAGAGTCTATTTTCTTGCATGTATCTGTTTTTGTTTGTTTTTCTTTGAATATGTTGGCCTTTTTCTTTTTACATTTATTGCAGTTTTTTCATTATGAATTCATTGTCTGCATCTGCAAAGACTGTCCTATACAAACCATATCCAAATCACAGCATCAGTATTTGCATATGTGGCATCTGCTAAATTTAGTATCATGCAGAAGAGTCAGAAATTGATTTCCAAAGTTGGAATCAGCTCACAAGAAAGGAGAGTGAAAGAATTTTATTTCTTTCTCTCTTACCTTCCATATATTCACACTCCCTTTCACTCTACATATATTCTCGTTCTCTCTTTCTCCACTACATATATTCACACACACACTCTATTTCTCTCCCTCTTTCCATCTTATATATTCACACTCACTTTTTCTAAATCTCTTTATCAATCTCAGAGACAACTACATATGTGTATGTATTCATGTGGTTATGTATTATTTATGAGTGCAAATATACAAATTTTTACATTTAGATATAGGGATGATTATTTAATTGTACATAGCTTGTATTCTGAACCTCAACTCATTTGCACCACTTATCTGAACACATTCAGAGAAAAGTAAAGCTAAATTATTTATTATAATTTAATTTATTAAATATCATCAGATAATTTAACATATTTCTTGTATTATTCTTAAAGTTTATCAGAAATAATCAAAATTAGGAAAATTACGATATTAGTGGATTTATTTTTTTATCCAACATTCTTATTACACTATATTGTTCATTATAATAATGTTTAAAATAATAAAAATGGATTAAATGTAAATCTATTGATTCTTTACAAATTGCTTTGTTCAAGTCTTGGATATGAAACTGAGAAGATATAGGGTTTAAAGAAAATAATCTGGGTGAAGAAGATGTGCTTTCTTTAGACAGGGTAAATAGAGCCTTACTTACTGTGATGTTCTTCATATCCAAACATTAATGCATGTTATAGCAAAAGGTGGATTCACCTACAAAGACAGCCACACATTTAATCCCTGCTCAAGGACATATTCTTTACTAGGATTTTTTAAATGCACGGGGCCTTTACACTTAGTGTAATAAATAGAAATGGGGCATGTATTTCAAAGATAAAGTGTCCCACTATAACAACATCTGAAGTCATATGTATGTTTGTTTGTGTCTATGTATATAATGTTGAGTTGTTATGATGCTTAGTGCTCAATTGTTGCTTTTCAGCATTTTACTGGTAAAGATATGTTGGCAAGCAAGTTTTTTGCCATATAGTGCTCAATATTGGGATACAGATAGAGCATTAATAGGATTGAAAATGTAGCCCTGACAAGTGAAGACACTATAATGGTGGCTTCACAAAACTTTGAAGTCAACATGACTCTGCTCAGTTAAGTGACAAACTTCTCTACATTAATCCTATTATTATCTCTATCCTAATATTGAGCACTTTATGATAAAAAACCTACTTGTCAAAATATCTTTACCAGAAAACCACTGAAAAGCAACAATCTTGGCACTAAGCATAATCACAACTCAATACTATATATATATATATATATATATATGGGTGAAAAGAAAGATCAAACAGTTTTAGAATTTTGTGTTCTCTGGCATTTTTTTTAAGTGCTGAGTGCAACATATATTGTAGAGTATAATTTAATGATAATTAAATGTTTTTTTATTTGAAATTAATATATTTTAAATTGTGACACAAAAATTTTTATGTTTCAAGATTTTACTTCATCATCAGTCAATGTTAGCTCATTGTTGTGAAAATGATTTTCATTTGAATGTAGGAAACAATGCATTTGTGATTTAAAGAGTTAATATGGATGGGGGAAGACTGAAAACTTATGTGTGTGTTTAATTTAACTAATCACAATGGAGTTCAACTTTCAGATTTGAAAATATAGGTTATATTTTTGGGGAATACAGGATTTCTTCTTTCAATCTTAACTGGAAAAGTGTCAGTACAATTGAGCCACTGTCTAGAGACTGCTTTTTTTTTGGTACTGATGTATTCATTATTGTTACAAGATTATTGTCGTAGTTTTTTCTGTATACCATCATTTTTAAAACAAAAAAGAAAGAAAGAAAACATTTTATATTTTTGATCTGACTTAAAGGAACTTTTGAGTATAATTATATTATTTGTATTTTGGTTCAGAATGCATTTTATTTCAATTTTTCATAAACTCATAATTTGTAAAAATTTTAATATCTATTTAATTATTATATTATAATGCAAAACAAATTATTTGATATATGTAAGTTAATGATATTCTTTTACAAAGAAAACCATAAGGTGAACATTTTGCAATGTTTACATATGATATTTATTTCTTTATGTATATTTAATAGATTTTTATTCTTAAGAAATTTAATAATATATATTTTTTCATGTCAACACAAGAAGCATAGGTGATTTAAAGACTTACATATTCTAGCTTTTTTTAAAATTTCCCATTTTAATGTAGAAGTTTTATTTGTTTCTTTTAGATAGCAATAACATTTCGATAGGGATGTACTATTTCTATACTCATTATTATTAAACGAAGACATGTGTTGACAATATTTTTTTTCAGCGAATTCTTAGTACTACTTAGATAAATTTTTATATTACTACAGTTTTCCATAGAAGAAATAGTACATTGATAAACAATGGATTTTGTAGGGTACCTGTTCTTTTTAAAGGACACTTTATAGGATTTCTACAGTTACATTTATTACTGTCTAAACTATTGATTTCAGTTATTGGATGATTCTTATTTTCAATTAGGTCTAAATTTTAATCTAAAATATTATTAGATATTTTTCAGATTATTCATTCAACTATAACTTAATTTTAGAGTATTTTTACTGAAAATCTTGCTTAATGGGTTATTATTCAGAAAATGTTTCTTAATCAAGGCGAGGAATTTTTTTCCTAAATAATTGCTAACCGTTTGGTTGAAAGGATGTGTATACCAAATAATATTTCTATTCCTATTTTTTCTTTGTGGGTAGATCTCTTTTACATAGTTGATATTTGGGCTTTTATATCCACTATTTTTTAATGCAATATTATAAAAATTACTATGCTTATTAAACACTTCTTCATTTGCGGAACTTCTACTAATTCTATCTTCTATGGATAAGGGTACATGCTAAATAATGGATGGAGGATGGTTAGATTTTGAGTGGCTATATAAGAGATTTGTATTTGTTTTTTTTATGGTTAGTATATATTATTTTCTAAATGTAAAGTTACATCAAGGAAATCTTTTTTATATTTGCATTAATAGTCACTTCAAAATTCAATTCTCTGTATATTAACTTTCAAATTTTATCTCTTTTAAAATTTTAAAATTAAAAAGTTAATATACAGAGAATTTAATTTGAAAGTGACAATTAATACAAATATAAAAAAGTAGATTTCCTCAATGATCCCCAAAGAAAAAACATTCAAATGAAAATAATTTTCACAACAATGAGTTAACATTGCCTGATGTCAAGATAAAATCTCGAAACAGAAATTTCTGTGTCACAATGTAAACTATATTAATTTTAGATAAAAAAAACAAATTCAATTATATATATATATATCAGAATAATGACTTAATACTGCAGAAAAAATATATCTGAATAAACATGCTTTTTGGTCAATGCTTCTTCAGGGACAAAATCATTGGCACAATTATAATTATATTAGACTGAAAAGAATTCCAAGAGATAATGCTGGAACACATTTAAAATTACAATTATTATAAATAGATAAAATTAAGAAAATAAATAAATTTATGATTAAAATAAATGCATAAATAAAGAAAATGGGTAAATGATCCAGTGGAGCATAAAAGAGAAAGAAAATGACACTCACATATCCCCAAATAAATGTAGTGATCTTAAAAATGTGTCTTTTTGTTTGCACAGTACAGGCTGAAATAATTTCAGGCATAAAGCTTCCAAAATTAATAGATGATGTATATATATATATATATATATATATATATATATATATATATATATATATTGCTTTGATACCACAGAACAAATAAACAGATCTAAATAAACACAAGTTTATGCTAATTTTTTATTTTTAATTAGGACCTAGGCTGCCTTTTGGCCAACACTTCTTCAGGGACCAATCATAAGCAAAATCTTAATTAAATTAGACTGTATAAAGAAGAATTCTTAGAGATAAGGCATGTTTAAATTCTTAGAGATAAGACATGTTTAAATTTTACAATTAATGTGAATACGTAAAATTAAGAAAATAAATAAATTTACAATTAAAATAAATGTGTAAATAAAGAAAATGAATAAATGAAACAACAAGAGCAAAAAACAGAAAAATGATTGCTCACATATCTCCAAAGATTGCAAAAAATTGTTTTTTGTTTGTATAGAGATGATTGCAGCAATTTAAGGCAAATGGCTTCCAAAACCAACAAATGGCATTTGGGCCTGCCTCTGTGTAGAATAGAAAATGAGTCCATCGTAAAATGTGACAAGCATGACTCATTTTTCAAAAGGTGTTGTCCAATTGCTAAATTGTGTGTTGATTGCAACACACGATTGTGATTACATAAATGTAATCTAATATATTTAGGAACGTGTTGCCCTTTTCTTCTTTCCAATTTAAGACTTGTCTGCCCTATATGTTCAGCTTCACACTGATATCTAAACTTATAGATAAGTAAAATTTTATTATGATAGGGAAGATGAACAGGTGCCAAAAACAGCATGTAACTTGGCTGGAAAGAAAGTGACAGAGACAATAGTAGAAATTCTATCACTTAAAAGTTTACATTTTCTGCCAAGCCAAGGTAATTTTAGATAGATGGGACACAGATTAGGGCCAAATTTTGGGGGCATGTTGACGTTATCTATCTTTTGTTCTATTGTGCAATCAACAATATTAGTCGGAAAACCATTATTAATAAGAATACAATGAATTTTGTTCAACTGTTGCTGGAGTGTACAAGATGAACAAATCATTAAGGCCCAATGAACTAAAATTTTGACTAGATTTATTTTTCTGGTAACAGGGGACAAAAGAGTTCCAATTGGTGTAAAGACCTGAAAAAGTTGCTTTACAAAACACACTAGTGATAAAAGTACTATTCTTCTGCTCCACAAAAAATGAGATATAATTATTTTCCTCTTCCTCCATTGTAAAGACCAAAGATGGGTGTAATGAATTTAAAGCTTCACAAAAAAGAGTTGCTTCATCTCTGTTGTTAAATATAAAGAAAGTATCATCAATATAATGTTGATAGATGTATGGTTTCTGACATTTTTCAAACAAAAGACTCTTATGGTGCCTAACAAAAATGTTGACTAAGAAGGAACTCAACTCACTACAGGCATTTTCTTTGCAGTCATCACAATCATTTCCTAGAAACACAGTTTTACCAGCTACACCAATCCCTTATCACCACAGCCATTTATGACTACTTCCTTGTCACCATGGCTACCAATGACAATCCCTCATCACCATGGCATATCTGACTTCAACAATAAGTAACTCTAACTCTGCAAGCAAGCAACACCAATTCTGCAAGCATGCTGCCCCATTTCATAGAAACACAGGCCTACTATCGACACCAATCCTTTGTCACCTTGGCAACCAATGCACCCTAAAAGGAATTAGCTAACCACCATAATTGTAATTGATCAACATGTGCATCTGACCCAATCAATGACTATATCTGATGACCTTGGTTAAACCAACCTAAGAAATTGGTCAACTTTAAGGTCTACTAATGCCTTTACAAAATTCACCAAAATATTTAAATGTGATTCAAGAACTCATGATTCATGATGGTGAGGATTTACAAATAAGTTAAAATTCTGTAACACATAATCCAAATCCATTAGTGATCAAAAGTCTCATTTTAGCCTTGTTCAAGCCTCAACATTCATGGTATTAGTACAAAATTGTGCAGTGTAGAATAATTTCTCTTGGAGTAATCTCTAGACATCCTCACTCTTTGTGAGACCAATCTGGATTCAGCAATCATTTCCACTGAATTCTCTATTCCTAGCTATCTTCCTCTCTTTCAGAAGGATATGATTGTCCACATGCATGGCCTTCATGTCTATGTTCTCCCACTAACAAGATAACTCTCAAATAATAGATTTTCCTATACATTTCCCCAGTAATTCTGGTGGACTCATGTTGTGTTCTGCAGCTCTGTTCATTTGACAGCTCTAATTTCACAGTAGTATTTATATTTTGAATTCTTTTAATTAAAAAAAAGTTGATTATGCATAAGAATATATAAATTCTGTATTTTCATTTTAAAATCAGCAGTCAGTTGATATTTCATTTAGATACTTGCTTTAACTTCTATTTAGATTTAACTTTTTATACTGTTAGGCATCTGAACATGGAAAAATTGTTTAGGAAGATAAATCATTAGTGAAAAGATCATTGAGGATATGAACATGTTTTTCATCATTATCATCTTTTGCAATCTAACAGACTGACAAAAATATGTGGTCTCCTCAGTTAGCTGAAAACGTGTTGTCATGATTACTTTGGTCAATTTTACATTTGTAATTTGTCGTTGCCTGTGATTAAATAAGAAATCTTTATTTATCTGCATCCTCTGGAATTCTGAAATATTATTTGTGACTAAACAGTTTGAATATTGATTAACATTAAAGAAGAAATGCAGAATTTAGTCTAGTTTAATATATTAATTGCATATAACTTGTGATAATATTTTTTTCTGAATGTCACTATTGAGAAACTATACGAAACTATATTTTGTATAAGAAATACAAAATATTTCTTGTCTTCCACAAGAATCTTGCATACACATACTAACTTCATATACTCTTATTTATACACTGCTGGGATTACATGAAAATAAACTCACTCCATGCCTTCAAGTTAATAAGCTACTAGATTGACAGACATCTTAATATCATGCTATATGTAAATTTATAAAATAAAATATACAACTTTCTTTCACTTCAGTGTTAATTTGTGCAAATAAATTATTTTAAGTTGTGACAGTAACTTATTTTATGCACTAATTTACAACTGTTCAAAATACTTGTATACAGATGTTGATTTACATTAAATTTCACTTGACAATAAAAAATAACTGACAATGTTGGATACACTCATTACAAACTGCATAAATGTTAGTTGACTAAGTTACACAGCCTGATGCCATATGTTTACACCAAAATTGATTTCAAGCTGAGCAAAGAATCTTTTCCTTTACTAAAAACTTTAAAATCCATCAAAACTACAGATTTAGTAGATTTAGTGATTTCCAGTAAGAAGGATTAGTTATATGGCTACATACAGTTTTGTTTGGATCTAATAGAAGTGTTTAAGCTAAATATATTGAGTTTTAAATCACTATACTCTGACTAGGTAATGTAAATTTATTTAAAGAAAAACAAATCTATTTTCAAAGATTAAATATCTGTCCATAATGCCACAATAACTTTCCCACTAAACAGATATCAATAATAATTAAGTTTTGATCAAATCTTAAAGAATATATGAATAAATACTATAAGATAAATAAGTCTGCTTATTTTTTTTAAACCGTTACTAACATGTTTATAATGTAGTTGAGAATAACAAAGGCTTGAATCTTCATTTGATTTGGTTTGGCTTGTTTTGCAGCATACCAACCTCAGTGGGATATTTAATACTAACAAGATTTTTACAGTATCTATCTATATTTCTGAGATGGGGTAGTATATACATTATTTACATTATTCGGACTATTTTCCTCATCTTTGTGGCCATTTATATGACGTTTCAACCGTTGTATGCTCCAACCTTCTTCAGGTGCTAGGAATTTTGAACCAAATCCTTTTATATAATCACTGGGATATATCATTCTCATTCCTTGTGTAGAGCCTCTTTTAGTAGTCATGAGTTATCTCCCTCTAACCCTCTAAGTTACTTATTCACCACTGCTGTAGCCTGTATTGAACTCACAACTCTTTGGGTCAAGTCACAGGTACTAAACAACGTCTGTACCACTGGGCCATGTGTCCTAGCACCCGAAGAAGGCTGGAGCGTACAACAGCTGAAGCATCGTAAAAATGGCAACAAAGATGAGGGCAAAATTTTTACAATAGATTCATATGAATAAAATATGTATTCTTTGTAAGAAATTAGTTTGCAGATCAGGTTTCATTGACATTTCTGTAAAGAAAGTTATGTCAAAAAAAGTTAGATATATAGCTTGTATAAATATATATATATATTATAAAATTAAATTTTGAAAATAGCTCCTCGCTGAAATTTACTTATGAACTCATGGATAAAATCTTGTTTCTTGATGTCAATATAGACTAGAGCTAAAAACTAACGAATTTATCACTTATCTGTATAAAAAAGATATAAAATAGCAGTAATAAAGAACTTCTTAAATAGAGTACATTGTAGGGAAAAGGAAATCTGTAATATGTCTGTGTTTTAGGCAAACAAAACTTTTGACAACAGCAGGTACTCTCTTAGTTTCCTGGCCTTTCTAACATTGTTGTCTTCTTCTTCTTCTTCGTCTTAGTTTTCTCACTCAAACCGACAAAATTCGTATTGCCCAAATGACCACCTTTCCTCATTTAATGCTTTTTTCAGTTGCTTATTTGCATACAAATTAAAACAGGCAGTTTGTATGTTGACAGGGCTGGCTCTCATTTACATACCTTGTAAAACCATGCACCTTCGCACTGGAACAAGGCATTATTAAACGGATGAACACACGCCCCCTTGATCTTCAGATCACAAATTTCTGTCGGACGTGCCTGCAGGTGACATTTGCATGTGCAGCATTTAAGCAGTTGGAGCGCATCATAGGCACGTACCCTTTTGAAAGGCTTTCACGTTGTGCCCTCACATGTTGTTCGCACCCTGTACAACTTGAAGCAGGCCTTTTCTGTTGAGTGCTTCTTCTAAGCGGAATGTTGGGGATACTATCCTCCAGTGTTCTTTCGGCAGTTGCCGGATTCTCCGCATCCAGCCTGGTAGTGTCTGGGACAGCATCTGGTGGGCTCAGACCAGATGCAATTGGCATTTTGCTCTTTGTATTCATGGAACGCTCCCCTGTGTCTTGATCGCACATTAGGGTGGGCTTCTTCTGCCGGGCTATCCTTCTGAGCGGGATAACAAGGGCTTCATCCTCGGATGAACTTTTATCTGCATCGGAGGTGCTGGCTACCTCAGCATCCGCAAATAGCTGACCCCGTTTCCATTGCACCTATGCTGGGTCAATCGTTTGATACGCTTCGCATCTTTTCACTACTGTCTTGACATCCACTTTTTCAACTGCTGGATCAAACATCCTGGTGAAATAGAGGGTTCACCTGATCCCAGGATGCCCACACTTTCGATGAATGCTCATGATCCTTTCCGAATCCAGACTGTGCACTATAGTGGCACACGGTTGCTGCCGAGGCTTGGATTCTTTCCAGGCGCTAGTTAGCCATCCTTGTGGAACCCGAGTCAGCGCATCCACTCTGTTTATGGCAGACCTAATCACTGCTACGTCCACGACCAAATTGTACTCCTTGATGATCTCGACTAGTGTGGCAAGTCACCTTTGCAACATCATTTCACTTGATGCCTTTGTGGTCAGTCGAGCTCTTCAAGTCAGGGCATCAGTTATCCACCGATGTGTATATGCAGAATCCGTAACAATGTGTAGCACCTTGGCTTACTACTGTAGCGCTAGGTTAACTCCCTTTAAAGTGGTGTTAAGCTCGGCCAGGTTGATGTGTCTTGCATCATTCTCTGGCTGAGGCCAGCTAGCGTCATCTCCAGGGCAACTCCCATGGCAATTGAACTGGCATCCACCCAAACAGTGAATTCGTTTAAACTGACACACCAATCTTCTCGCATGAGATCATCTTGAGTCACTCTGGCCACAGTTTCTGTTAGTATGCTTCTCAGGGTTGCGTCATGCACTTTATCGTCCCATACCGATGGCGCAGCGGTTGCTCGTCGTTTCATGACCACCACTGCCAATCTGAGCCAACCGCATACAAAAAAAGTGGCTCACCAGATTTTCACATACAGAAAAGGTGAACCGGTGTGTGATGACAATCGGAACCTCTGGAATGTTGCTGCCCCTTCTCCAACAAAGTCTCTCTCTATTGCTGCTAACATACGATCCTAGTTCTTTCGCATCATCCTGTAGAAGCTCAGGCTTCTTGCATACGAATTAAAACAGGTGGTTCGTATGTCAACATGGCTGCCTCTCATTTGCATACCTTGTAAAACCATGCACCTTCACACTGGAACAAGGTATTAGATCACCCAAATGAACACACACATCAAAACTCCTCCTCTCAAAGAATATTTTTGAGCGAACTAAAACACATAAAACAAACATTAGTCAACAATAATTTTCCCAACTACATCATTGATAAACAAATAAAATTATTCTTAGAAAAAATAAATGACACTAGCATTAAAAATAATGCACAAGAAAACATCAGCATATTTTATTGCAGCCAAATGCACATTAATTATAAACAGGACGAATTTTCTATACTTAAAAGTATTAAACATCATATTCCTGCCGTAATTCCTCAAAAACATGTAAAATTTATTTTATAGAAAGTGAAAAACAGCAAACCTTGTTGTTTCTAATAATAATAACCCCATCAAATCTAAACTAGCGATGACTAATATAGTTTATGAATTTCAATGCCCTCTACAAGATTGTGTTTCTTGTCATAAATCAATTACTTATACTGGCCATACTACCCCTTCTCTGAGTAGACACTTCACATGCCACCTATATAGTAATAATAGTGCAATAAAAAAACATTTATTAACCCATAACTTACAAGAATTCTTAAAAAGGTTTTAGTTGAAAATACAAAAAATAATATTTAAATCACAATTTCAAGGGCACCTTGCTACCAGAGAGGCACTGTATATCAAACAATTTTCACCTACCATTAACCTTACATTATTTAACAGCGGAAATAGTGTTTTGTAAGTTTTAAAAATAAAACTAAACAGATGCTCACACGATGCCTGTCCATAGCTTTAAGAACTCTCCTTTTTGAAAATCACTAAAAAACAAAAAAAATACATTACAGTCACACATGAGGACATCACAACACTGTGAAAATAACATTCTAGAAAATGGCCTGTGAATAGGCTGAAAGCGTTAGGAAAGTCAAACATTATGGCACATTTTTACATTCTTTATCTCCAACAAAAAGGAAACATGTAAGAATACTGAAAAAATTAAATCAAAAATTAATAAAATCTTTCTTTCCGGTCGTTTTTAACAAAACATGTCTGAATGAAAGATTGCTGCCCATATATATATATATATATATATATATATATATATATATTTAAAAATCCATTGCTATTAATTTTTTTCAAAAATGTATTGCTGGTAGTATAGAGTATTCCAATAAATTGGACTGATTTTCCATTTGTTTCAGATTTAACAACTTCAGTCTTTGGTAATTTCAACCATTGAAAGATTAACAATCAAACAAGGTGTTAAAGTTATCAAAGCCTTTTATGAAAATGGATGTGCAAACAAGAGCAGTTCCCAGGTTGCATCCTCTCTCACAAACAGTGATGTCAACAAGTGCTACTTGATGCCTTTAGATTTCTTCCTTTGGGGTCATCTCAAAAGTAAGGTTTATGCCAACAAGCCAACAAGAAAAAGTCTACTTTTATACTTTCATAGTGCTTTGACCACAGGTGGTACCACTCTGGGTCAGGTGGACCTGTGCGTAACACCAATTAAAAAAGTGCAGTCAGCATATTCTGAAGCCCCAGTCAACAAGTTGCATCTTCATTTGAAGAAATTAACAGATTTTACAAATTGACATTAGAAAAAATCAGAAATTCAGTTTGTATTCTATAGTTTACTTTGACATGAATTTAAATTAACTTGATAACATATTTGTAGACATTTAAGAAACTTATTTAGCTTAGTTTTTGTGCATACTGAAAAAATGCAGAGTGGATCATGTCTTAAAGTCTTCTAGTAACTCATTGAAGTTTATGCATATAGTTGAGTAATTTAGCCATTAGATAGATATATCCTGAAAAACTAATGTTTTTATCATTAATCAACTAAATGACAAACCTTTTATATGTATTTATTATATACATGCATATATATATATATATATATATATATATATATTGTTAAATATAACAAACAATCAGTTTTGTTAGAGGTATTATTAACTTAATAATACATCTAACAAAATTGATAATATTAATATGTTCATCAAAATAAACATAACATTATTAACTTAAACTATTACAACCAATGCATAATAATTACAAACATAATGAAACAACACTCAAAAACATAATAGGTAGAAAAGTTAAATCCATTAATAATAATAAATAATCTCATCATATATTATAAAAAGTTTAAGACAATTCACCTCATAGTCTCTAATAACTCTACAACCACGCAAATCCTCTACAAAAAATCAATGTAGTGCATCAATTTACATGCCCGTTCAGAGATTGTATCCCTGATACTAATAATAAACCCACTACATATAGTGGTTTTACTACAACCACTCTCTCCTGTAGACTCACCTTTCTGATTATAGTTCCATTACATTTTTTAAAAAAAACATAGCCATATACATAATATTAGACAGATTTTAGTTGATAACACAATACTTGCACATACACACAGTAAAAAGAATCTTCAGATAGTGGTGGCCATCTATATTAAATCAAATGGTTCTGTTGTCAACATTTCAGGTATAATGTCATAGAACTGCATTACTAATTCATGACCTGTGTCTACTATTTGGTGACAGTTATTGTCACATAGCAATGATTTATGTCAACACAAGAAAATATCATCTTTGATTGGGGATATCTTTATGTTACTGTCCTTACAACCACTCTGAGGATGACTCATGTGAGCCAAAAGCTTAGGATCAGCGTAATAAAAAAATTATCCAAATATTGGACAATTTGTGTCTTTATTTTCAAAGCTAAAATATGATATTTAGGATGGTTCATGATTAAACATAGTAGACATTCATTGTATGTTATATTTAACAATAATTATCTGCTGTCTCGATTCGCTATATATATACACACACACACATATATATATATGTGTGTGTGTGTGTGTGTGTGTGTGTGTGTTTAGGCAGCAAATTTTCTTTTAGACATGTCAAATTAAATAAATTGCAAATATTATGTTTGTTTATTTTTAATAAAATCCGTTCATACTTAATGATAATCTTTCACATATTATAATTGAAAGATGTTAGAAATAAGCTGTAGCATTGACAGATGTCATTATTTTTCATTTCTCAATGTTCCCAAGTACTTTCAATCTCCTTCCAAAATCATCTTCAGGGGTGTGAGTTGTGGTAACAAAAATAACTGCAAAACTGTGTTGCTAAGAATTATGAATAATAATAATATTTGTCAATGTTACAGCCCATTTCTGACATCTTCCAATTATATTACATGAAAGATTATCCATGAGTATGAATGGATTTTATATTAGGAAGGCTACTTTTTGGGACTTTATACATGTTCGGACACTTTTTGTCCACGCTAACATAAAATAAATTTGATTAAGACCCTGACTTATGATTTATTCTGATTCATTTCTCTGTTGTGGATTTGAGAATAAAACAACACTTACCTCCTAGGATTTTGAATCTGGCTGTCACCAATGGCCAACTAGTTAATACATCTGGGTCGTCTATTGCACAGAATATTATAAAAAGCAGGAATTGTGTCTCTGGATTTAGTGTGGACCATTTTTCTATCTTCTCAAGATCCCACTCTTCATATCACTTAAAGGTTCTGGAGTCCTTATACATCAGATCCTGCAAGCCTTTCCTCTGTAAACAGAGGGATTGCTTGCTGGGTTTTAATGTTATTAGGCTTTAGTTTTCCTTGCATACTTTTTTCTTCCCATTAATCATTCTCTATTTATTTTACGTGTCTCTTATTTTAATTCCCAGGAGTAAACTTGATAAGACTGGGATGAAACCAATTGTTTTTTAGTTATTAGAATTTACATTAAAAATGCCTTTTAAATTATGCTTATTCCTTGCTATTGTAAAATTTTGTACAACAAAAAACTTGTTCAAACATTGAAAGTGGAGGTGCAAACCAGAATTTATCCATAGTTTGGATTATGACAGCTAAAATTCCATTGTGATTTTCTTCGATCGTGTATAAATAAACATGTATGTCCCTCCCATATATTGGTTAGAATTAGAAATTCGAGACTTCATTCTGGTCTAAAAATTGAGAAGATTTTTATGGAGAATTCGATGAGAACTTTTTCTAAAAGAATCCTTCTTCTCAATTGTACTTATAAGAATCAATGGAGGAAGTGTAACACTCTCCTATTTTGAACAAATTCATTTTTCCCAGTTAGTTGGCTATACACATGAACTTCGTGTTAAAAATTGTCTGCGACTGTACAGACAAAATTAAATTATTTGGTTCGTAAACGATTTGGAGGCAGTGATGAACCTACTGGAGATGGAATTATCTTTAATTTTTGTTCATATGAGCATAGTAAGTTAAAGATCCATATTCTTGCTCATAGTTTGGATTTTTGGATTTTTTTTCTAATGCCAGACCATGAGGAAATTTTTGCTGAGTCTGAGTTTTTATTTTGCACAAGTTCATAGATTTACGCCTCTCTCTGCTAAGTCTCTCAGTGACCTTAAGGCTAAACTTAATCGATATGCCCATTCTTTTGCTGATTCTTTTGTTTCTTTGTCAGAGTCTAAATGGGGAGAACAGCACCGCCAAGTAATTAAAAGTTTAAAGAATAATTATAACATCGTTATTACTAAACTTGATAAAGGTGCTGGTGTTGGTCTACTGGACTATTCCGATTGTCTTAAAGATGTCTAATATACTTACTTAATGATACATCTAAATTCTTAAAATTAAGTCCAGTTGAGACCCATGATTGCACTTCTTCTATTGAAGCTAATTTCTAAAGGCAATTGTTAAAGTGGTTTACTCTCATCTGATATTTCTGAGTTAATTAGATCCACTGAGTCTATTTGTCCCAATTTGTATGGGCTAGTGAAAATTCATAAGTATGGTGTCCCACTATGACCCATCCTGTCCATGATTGGGTCCTCCCAGCATAAAGTTGCTAGTTGGCTCTTGACAGTGCTACCACCAGGTTTGTTGCACTTTAGAACTTATTGTATTAAAGATTCCTTTTCCTTTGTTGAATCTATAAGTAGTTTCTCTTCCAGTAGTTGGTTCATGTGTTCTTTTGACATATGCTCCTTGTTCACCTGTGTCCCCTTGTCTGAGACAATTGAGGTGTGTTGTAATATTTTGTCTTGTTGTCTTCTCTAAATTTTCCTGAGAATGTATTTGTTGATCTTATGAAGTTTTCCACCACATCTGTTGAATTTAGTTTTAATAATATTATTTATTTCATTTTCTTTCTCCCCATTAGTCATACTCTATTTATCTTATATGTCTCTGATTTTAATTCCCAGGAGTAAACTTGATAAGACTGGGATGAAACCGATTGTTTTTTAGTTATTAGAATTTACATAAAAAATGCCTTTTAAATTATGCTTATTCCTTGCAATTGTAAAATTTCGTACAACAAAAACTTGTTCAAATATATATATATAATGTGTCTATGTATGTCTCTTTAAGAGTGTCTTCAAAAGAACTTTGAAATGTTGTCTGCTGATGATCTCTTGATTGATAAAATAGATGTATGTTGATATTTGGATTTTTTGTGATGTTATCCATATTTTTGCATAGTTTTATAACTTTTAAAAAGCAGGGTTACCAGGCTGAGCTATTTTTGAAAACCCAACATGACTAAATCTTGAATTAAAATAATCTAGGTTAACTTACGAGAAGAAAGTCAACTTAAAATTTACTAGTGCCAGGCTTTCAAATGTAACCCAATTCACTGTTTGCGACTCAATTTTGCAACCTTCTTTAAAAGTGGGATAAATCTGTCCACCACCACAGCAAGTCCTTCAAGTCAATGAGGTGTTGCTATTAATTTCTAAAAGATATTACAACTAATAAATTGTTAAAGTAATAATGAATTATTTCAAGGCTAGAATTTTTATTGCTAAACTCCAGTGTGTATTTTCTGTTTTAATTTTGAAAGAAATGAACACTTTTTTCAATTTTTAAAGAACTGCACAATTTTCTTTGATGAGCATTTGTTAATTAAAATAATTTTGATTGGAAACTTAACTTTTCTTTCATAAAATTGTGATATATCATGGCACATTTTTTCCATTTTTTTATTTTATAAATTACAAACATGAAAATACTAACTAAAATAAAACTAATTTTAATGAAAAGATGAAACCACTTCATGGATAATTAATCTATAGGAAATTAAACTCCAAAAGTGGCCATGACGCAGTGTGTAATTGGTTGCAATTAGATATAAATTGATGATCACTGAATAAATCAGTTTCAGACATTATTTGAAAATGAGCTTTAGAATGAAAAGGATTAACATTATCTGTGGTACATGCAATGGATTTTTTACTAAGGACAAAAACAAAATTGATCTGACTATATCCGTCCAAAGAAAAGCAATACCTAAGGTCTAAAAATGTATTTTTACAAGTTAAAAATTTTTTCTTGAAGCATATATTTTAGTTTTAATTGTTAGCTCATAGACTTATGGGATAGACAAGGTTGAGATAATAAATGAGTAAAGGTCATGTTTTAATAACTATACCACCATTTTTATTTTTGACTCTATAAGGTTACATTTGTAAATGGAATATAGACACTGACAACTGTGTGAAAGAAAGTTAATTTTTATTTTACCATGTGCAAAGGGCTCACTACCATAATTTAAACAAACAGTCCTCTCCCCGTTTTTGATTAAATTGTCTCCATCATGAAGAGCAGCTAAGAAACATCACTCAGTGGAGTTAACAATTCTTCCCCTTTTTTCTTAACTTTTAGATGATCTCTGAAAAAGAGAGCGGAAGAAAAAAAATATTGTATTAAATGTATAGTTCTTTGGGCTCTGCCACAAACCCAAGTATTTTAAATGAAGGTACACCCTTCTTAGTTCAACAATCAGCAACTTGTTCATTTGTAGGTATCCAAGAGAACTTTTCTATTTCCTTTCTTTCCATTATTCCTCTCAAAATAGCCATCTCTATGCAAAGCCTCTTGTCTAAAATCTGTGTGGATGAATGTACGGAGTCATAGATGCAGGAATTGTTTGTTTTGCATATTATCTTGATGTTCTCAGGTTCATCCTTTAACTGCAGCAATTCCAATAATAGCTTCCTGTAAAATAAGCTGGCTTCTGACATGTCAACCATGGTTAGTGTTTCGGCAGCTAGTGTACTTTTGACCACTCTTCTAATGCACTTGGATTGCCAGGCTATGGGCATATATAATCTTTTTGGTTGGTGATAACAACAAATATAACCTCCCTGAGATCCTCCGTCTGTGCATGAAACATCACTATAGGCAACAACCTTTAGGTGATTAAGATTTCCTAAATCAAGAATGTCTATCCAGGATTTTTCCTTCTTTGCTTTCTTAACTACTCTATTGGTATATTTTATACATTTTACATTGCTTTGTTTGAGAATAGAACTTAAAGCACTAACATCGTAGCTAAGATCAGGTCTGGTTTGGGTAGCCAACCAGTTAAGTTGACCAATAGCTTGCCTGATTTCAGTAATTTTTCTTGTAGAAATTGTGCCTTTTAGGTTCCTGCCTGTTTCAACTGGAATATATTTTAATTTCTTTGCATATTCGTTCTGTCCAAGTTTGATAATTTCACTATTCTTTTTTATGTCTAATCCTATGTATTGGAACTTCACAATTTCTTCGGACTTAACTGCAAATACCTTCGGACTTAACTGCAAATACCTGATGGATCCTGTCTATAACCTTTCTCTGAAAGATTTCTGAGCCTGCAAAGCAAAAATCACCTGCATGAGTAGCAATTATACCTTGCAGTTTGTTTCCAAAATGCCATGCGAATATGGCCTGATCATATTTGGAAGCTACTGCTCCTGAATTCATTAATTCTTCCTTGAGTGTTAGATACCAAGACCTAGAGGCATCGTTCAAACCATATACACATTTGAAGAGTTTCCAAATATAGCCCTTGGGTACATTGGCTTCTTCCAGATAAACCAGTTGATCCAACTTCTTGCTTTGCAGAAATGCTGTTTTTATATCCATAGATTTACAAACCCAATGGTTAGTTGCCATTATTGCTAATGCTATGCATAAACCTTCCTTGGAGCATGTGGGAGAATCATTCCTTAGGTTGTTAGAATCTTTATCCTTAAAGCCTCTGGCAACAAGTCTGGCCTTGTATGGTTGTTTGCTATCAGAATTTTTGTGTGTGTAAATTCATCTGGCGGAAAATTTTGGTTGACCATGATCCGGCACTTGGATGTAGATTTTTTTTTAACCCAGCTCTGGAGTTCCCAACTTCTTGCTTCCTCTAGTTCCAGGTTATCATTGGCAGAGGTGATCATTACATTTTTCTCCTCACAAAAATTGTGCTTGTGTTTGGTTTCTTCAGCCTCACTGGTTTGCCACTCAGATACCCCATGTTCAAACTCCAGCCAGAAAGGTTCACCTTGTTCCATAACTACATTCATCAAATGTTTGTTTTTGCCAGTGGCTTTTCCTGCCCTACTTATGACATTTTCCAGTCAGTGTGTGTGTCATTAGCAAGCTTGCATTTGATAATTTGTCCAGGTTTTGGAAGCTTAACTTTCTTGGTGGTGATGTCCTGCTTATTTGTTATATCTCGTGTTTCTACAGTCTGATGTTGCTTCATATTGTTGTCTAAAACTTCAAAATCTTCTTCTAAATTATTCTCTTCAAAATTTGGCATTCTTGAAGATTCTTCAGGCCTTTCTTGTAGGGTACTAGGATCCTTGCTGCTACCCTCATTGGGATTTTGATAAGTTTCAAGGTAGAGCGTTAAACGAGATGGATGTACCCTTACATAGGTGTCGCCATGCTTGACAAGCACCTGCTTATGTTCCCATCCTATGACAGTTCCAGGACCAAGCCATCTATCACACGGGTTCATTTTGTAAAGAAGAGCATCTTCATTTTTGTATGATTGTACTATGCCTGTTCTAACTTGGTGGCGAAGTGCATGTCTTAGTTTCTCTAAGGATTCATCTGCTATGAAATTTTTTCTGACAGCATGCATAGCGTTCATGTTATTTGCAACAATTTCACTTCTAGTGCAGGAAGCTTGTCATTTAGAAAACCTGGTAGGTTAGCATTTCTGCCAAAAACAAGTTGATTAGGACTGTCTCCATGGACACTGTGAAGTGTATGTTTGGCACTTACAGCCCATGCAAGAGCCATCTCAAAACTACAATTTGTTTCTTCTATGGTTTTCTTTACCATTTCTCCCAATATTCCATCATGTCTTTCATTTAGCCCATTGCTCCATGGGCTTTCAGCAGCAGTGGTATGAACGACAATGTTTAGATTTTGTGCCATGTCCCTAAACAACTGGTTATTGAACTCTCTGCCATTGTCAGTGAGAATAAATTTTAACTCTAACACTGTATCTTGTACCATGGTCAATAAGGTGCACTACCTTGTTTCCATTAATTTCTTTAATATCCATGGCAATGCTCTCATTGAAATAGGTTCCCAGTGAAAACCCAACCTCATGCAAATTTCACAAGAATTAGGGAGTTCTTAAAGAATTGTAATAAATTCAGAATCTCTCATTCCAGCATTCTTAACTAAGTCACATAGCTTTTTACCGCTAGGGTGACTGAATTGCCTGTGGAGTTTAGTAGGAATTTTCGTTTTTTTTTTTTTGGTATTTTTTCTTGAAATCTCTTTAGTAAACAAAATTTGTTTGAACTTACCTCGGTCTAGTGGAGGTCTGGTAATGGGAATGTGATAGTGACTGGATGAGGTACATTGCAGTGAGATTTTTTTCCAAACATGGTGACACTGTTGTTCTCAAAATTGAGGCATGTCCTGGCTCTTTTCATAGACTTTTTGCTTAGCAAAAGTGGTATGTCAGTGCCTACAATGTCAGTGATGATACTGACCTCAATGCCAGCAATAACACACTGTATAGTGGCTGTGTGGGTGGATTTAAATGTGTTTCCGTCTCCCGTACTTGTAACTCCTTACTCTGTCTCAAATTTTTATTGCTTGTTTTTGTTTTTTTGGTATGGTTTCCAGAAAACACTCATACCATTTTATTCCACAAACAGTTCCAGATCCATCACTATCCAAGACAACTGAGCCGAGTGTCTCTTCTAAGAACGTGTTAGTGCCATATTGCTTTTGCTGGTTCATTAGCACGAGGTTAGACATGAGTAAATGACCTCCTTTTTCGCTGCCAGCCTCCTCCACAACTACTATAGTAGGTCTCCTCAGTTTTGTTCTGAAAACAATGTCCGATTCAGTCTTTATCACAAATGGAGGAGTTTTTGGTGATGAAGCGTGGCAGTACTCTTCATGTAATATGTTTTTAATTGTTTGGATATTTCACTAAGTGTGAGTTCTTGAATGGTAGCTTTTATTAGCCATTCATTTTCCGGGGTGAGATTGGCACTTTTCAATGCTCTGTACATGAGCACAGGCTCAGGCAGAATTATTTTGTGCTCTTTTAATTTGGCAATGTATCGCTCAAAATTTATTAGAAAATCATCTATCAATGTGTTGCTCTGCCTTTGGAGACGTTCAAAAGTCTCGTACGCTTTAAATGCTGCTTGGTTGGCATCTTCTAAGAAGAGGGTATCAATTTTTTGGTATAACTTTTCCATGCCATCTTCAGCATTGAGTATGTTGATGTCCAATTCCAATAATGCTTCTCTGGCTTTACCTCTCAAGGTCAGTAGTACAACAAGTGCCTGTTTGCGTGCCCCTAAACTGGTAGCAAGTTCCTATATCTGCATTTCTTTTTTCCAGGAATTAATTTGTCTGTGTTTAATGCAGGTGGGATAATATATCTAGAAGCCATTTTTTTATCTTTACTCTCTGCTACTAATGTAAATGGAATATAAATAGCGACAACTGCATGAAAGAAAGTGAATTTTTATTTCATCACATGCGAACAACTCACAGCCATAATTAAAAAGACTGTCTTCTCCCAGTTTCCAGTGATGAAATTGTCTCCATTGTGAAGAGCAACCAAGGGACACCACTCAGTGGAGTTAACAACATCTTTTGTGAATGTGAATGATTATTATTTCTGTCCCTTTTATATTTTGTGTTTTTGATATGTTTCTTGTGTAAATCATTGCGGTATTCATGTGAATGTTCATTATTATATATGTGTCGCTGTGTTCAGGTTATAAAGAGTTTTTCTTTCATGTATATGTATATTCATTTAAATATAGCATATTTGTTCATCCATGTATGTGTGAGGTGGAATGTAGTATCAGGTTTCTGTTTGCTTTAGGTTATATTATGTTCTGGGTATTTGAATGTGTAGACTGTACTCTTGAATTCATTCATTGCCTAACTTGAAACGAAACTTCCCATACATGGCGGACAAACTGTAGACCAACCCTATGCATGTGTTGACTGTTTTTCATATTTACTTAACACCTACGCATTTTTGATTTGATTTTGGCAGGAGTGTTAATCATTGGTCCACTTTCGCATGATGACAGTTGACCAAATAAGCTATGTCTGGGTTATATCTAGATTACCAGAAATATGGGAAAATAGAAAGAGGGAAAGAATGTATGTGGTGAGAGAAAAAGAGAGAGAGAGAGAAAAAGAAAGAGTTTCTCTGTCACACAATATGCTTTAACTACTACCTATCCACTCACCACAGACAAAATTTAATATTTTCAATAAGTAAAATACTTTTCTGTATTTCAAACTATAATTAGTCTATGGAATCAGTTTTGGAAGTTTCTTTTTAAATTGTTAAATTTGCTAAAAAAAACTGCTATATTAGTGAATCATGATTCCCTTCATTAAAAAATCTTTTAAAAATCATCTTTTCTGAAACATTTGAGGAAAATTAGCTGAGTTAAAGTTTAATTAATCTAATTTGAAACAAATATCACTTACTTTTAGTTTAAAATATTGCAGGAAAGCATTTTTTAAAACAGTGGTGAGTGTTTTTATGAGGTGTTGACAACACTTTCAATACACTTATGCTTGAAAATCTTTCCTACGCGAGACATAACTGTACAATATACTTGAGGAATATAACATGAGCACCTTTTTTATATAATTTTTTTGGCTAGCCAGCAATCTTAAAAATTTAGGGAAATATTATAATTAATCTAATATTTTATTGAATTTTAGGTACTTTGGCTTTATGATCATACTTATGAAAACTCTTGTTGAGGAAACATTAAAATAAATAACAATAAATTTTAAATTTAGAATAGTTAACTTTCTTATTTTCTGATAATGTTGTGTATTGACATACATATTTTCAAAAATTGGTAAGTTTATACATACAAAAATATTTCTTAATTCTTTTAAATTACTGGGGAGAGGTCACTGAATTGTTGTAAGCTTTTCCATATATGATTAGTAAATGTAGATTTTGCCTAATAACAATATCACCTAATTGCTACAAATTAATACAGAACTTAGGAAACATAACTCTAGATTATGATTCAAAGTAGATTTTCAGTAACTGGAAATACTGTTTTGCAAATAAAAATGAATCATTTAAATTCTCCAAGGACTTGTTGTAAGTGCTACAAAATGAATTTCTCAAAATTTTATAAATTAAATATGGGGTGGGAGAATAACAGATGTAAAAAAATTACCAAGATATTCTAAAACAGAAACATTTCTATAATAATTACATTCATTTGTATATAAGTCCTAAAATTTTAGTTAAATCCAACAATTTTTTCTGATTTTTACAAGATTTTCCAAATCAATATGCTTTTCACTGCAAAAAATGCTAAAATTTCCCATATAGTCATCTGCTGAAACTGGAAAAATTAGTTATAACCAAAATGTTGAAGGATTAAAAAATGTAACTTAGTAATCAAAAAATTTTTGGTCTTTTTTTCATAATAACAAAGTTTTCAGCAATAAAACTTTACTTATATTTACTTTAGGGCAATCTTTCATCATGTATGCCCCTTTAATTTCTAATCTTGGAGGTAACTATATCTGACTCTAAATATTTTCTGTATTATGAAATATATGTTTTTTTATGAAAGTAAAGCTCTTATTTAGATATTGCGAAATGTAAAAAGGTCATGTTTAATGAGTTACTTATTAATGTCTCATATACATTTCTAGTGCTGTTGTAGACAATTTTATTCCACTATTTAATGTCAGTTAAGTACCATATGTGATACACACTTGGGTGATCAAGCCTCAAAAGGGACATGACTGGCTGGGTAAATTTTCCTGCGTAGGTTGCTATTACTTTCTGTGGTAGACTGGTTGCCAACCAAGGTTACAGAACCAAATATGTACAGCTATTTAATTCACAGCTGGAGGGAGAAGAGATGGAATAATACCTTTCTTAAGGCTATTTATGCACAAGTAAATGCAACAAGCTCAACTGGGATTTGAAATCAACTTCAGTCTGCCTACCCTATGTGAAGGTTTTTTTTGAGAAAATACAAAGGGTCAGTTGTTCATATAACATCAGGACAACCTTTAAAAGTATTTTGACACTTTGCAGATATCTCTCCCAAATAAGACCTCCAGTAGAGGAGAACATGACTAAAGACTGTGTGTATGCCATTCCATGTAGCTGTGGAAAGAAATATAAAGGAGAAATAGGCTGCCTCTTTAAGGTAAGGCTGCAGAAATATTGCAAGGCTGTAACTCGAGGGGAGATAGAAAAGTCAGGTGTAACTGATTACATATGAGGGAAGAAAGGGGATTACCACCCCCTATGGGATAAAGTTAAAATAATTGAGAGAGAACATCATTAGAAACTACATAAACTTAAGGAATCAGCACTCATGCTAGGTCACAAATAAGCCAACTAAGCATAGAAATGAATACAATATGGAAACCAGTAATATGGAGTGCTAGAGAAAATCATTAGCTTCAGAGATTGCAATATGAGCTCTGGTGAAAATGGTTACTGAGCCATTAGGTCTATAAGTCCCAAAAATTCATATACTGATATCATATCTATAATCAGGTAAGTGACAAATTTTATATTTGTATTAATCCTATTCATGCTCTGTTTCTAATATCAAGCACTTTGTTGCAAAGACTGCTTACCTTAAATATACTTTCTTTCAGACTTTCACTGACTGACAGCATTTTTAGATTTACTCTACTTTCATTATCACTATATATATATATATATATATATATATATATATATATATATATGTAAGAAAAAGTGCGAGAAGCTGTCAGCTTTTTTTTTAAATGTAGATTTATTGTTGTTATTATTAAAATTTTTACTTACTTTTTGTATGATATATTAAGTGTCCATAATGGTATTTGTGTTGCTACACGTGTTTTGAGTCTAAAGTTGACTCTCTTCAGGCGAATAAACTTGTGACTTCACATGTCAAGATCCGTTTGCTTTTCTGACAGCCAAGGCATCATGTATAAATAGATAAGTCAAGTGGTAAATAGGTCAGAACATTGATATGTGTGCATATTGTTTTTCTTTCACACTCACACATTAACTTACTTCTGTCACCTTTGTTGACAGTAAAAATTTTTTTCACTGACTTGTGAAATTTGATTTTGTCTTTATATTTCAAAATTGCTTTCAGTGATTTAGATTCAACTCTACTCTACAAGTCATCTAGTTCTTTTTATTGTTTTGGGGGATACTATTTAAATTTAGTATGTGTGTGTGTGTGTGTACATTTTTTTTTGTGTGTGTGTTTGGATTCCGTGTGTCTGTGTGTGTGTCTTAGGTTTTTCATGTTGTTTTGTTGAGGGAAGGCTTGTATTTTTTTATAAATATTTCTTCCTGCATCATGAGTGTGTTATAATCTGCATTTGGTAGATAGGCATTACTCTGAATTTACCTTCACTCCATTCATGTAGATGTTGGAAGACATACAAAGTTATTGGCTAGTTTAATGCTACTTCTGTGCAGGGCTATTCTTTTATTCAGGCCTTGTGTCATCTTCATGTATATTTTTGTGCATTCATTAGATTTTAGAGCATAAATTACGTTTTTAGAGTTGCAGCTCAGATTTGTTTTTATTTCTAATGTAGATGTGTTTTTGAACTTGAAATGTTTTCCTTCTATTATTATGTTGCATACCTCACATCTTTTTTTGTTGTATTTTTGTGCCACGCCCTGTTGAGGACCTTCAAGATATCTAATGTTGTGGTCCTTGTGGTATGTGTCATCAGGGGTCTTATTGATTCTGTGTGTAATGGTAGTTAGAATGTCAGTAGTGGACCAGGCTGATCAAAATCCATACACAAAAGGTTGTTCCTATCCAGATGCTTGACAACCTTCTTCTTGATAATGGTCTCAAAAAGTTTGCTGATGTTACTGAGGAGACTAATGGGTCTGTACTGGGAGGGAGAAGATTGGTTGCTCACATTCTTGAAGATCAAACATACACTTGCCACCTTCCATATGTTTGGGAAAGATTTCTCATTCAAATAGCAGTTAAATAATTTTGGTAAAATTGGGGATAATTCTGGGTTAATATTCTCAAGGATGACCACTGGAATTTTATCCAGGCCAATGACTTTTGGGGGGTTGAGGTTTTTGATAGGTTCAGAAACTTCTTTTAATGAAGTGAGTATATTGCTGAGATTGTGCTCAGTGAGACATGGAAAGTTAGGGAGGAGATGGCTTTTTCATCTAACTGAGTTTGAGGCAAAAATCGAAGTGGAGAATTTTGTCTTGTCTGTCAAAGAGGATATGACCTCAGGGGCATTTATACTAGTGGGCACAACTACTTTGCCTCTGTTCATAATCTGGTTGGTGATCTTCCAGAATTTCAAGATCTAATTAATTTCTTTTCAACCTTAACCTGGACAGCTTGCATATAGCTGCATTTTGCATTTTCCAAAACTCTCTTAGAGGTGATTGTGGGTAGTTCTGAAAGAATTAAGGACCAGACTACATTGTTTTTTGCAATAGATTTTGAAGTAGTGGTTCCAGTAAGCTATGGCTGCATTGCATTCAGGAATGAACCAGGGTTGACTGTTTAGCTTTTGCTGCAATATCTTTGGGTTATAAAACACTCCATTTCAGAAAGGATCCAGAAAGGGCAGCATTTTTGAAGACAGCATGTTTGAAGAAGGGTAAGAGAGAAGCTTCTGTCATATAGGACTTAAAGCTGTCCAGTCTGCCTTCTCATAGCAAAAAACTGTTCTATTGAACAGTAAATTAGGGGATGTCACTGGTTATGAGTAAATCCAGACACTGACTAGGGAATGATCTGATGTGCCAATGGGGGAATAAAAGTTTTGGTAAGCATTTGTCAGGGCAAGATGTTAGAAAAAGGATGTTCGCCTGCTGATCCATGGCATCCAGGACTTGGGTTGGTTTTTCAATGATCTGGGTCAAATCATAAGTGATGGTGAAGTCTCTGCAATATTTGCCTTTCTTATTGGTTTTGTTAGTGGTGAACATTGAAGCCACCACATATTTGACAAGTGACCGAGGAAAATTCAGTGAGGATATTGACAGTACTCTCTGATATTTGATCAAAGATTACTGACCCTTCATCCTGAGGGCAACAGAGAGCAATGATGAATGTGATACTATGGATAAGTGCCACACAGAAATTTCTTTTGTGTTTCTGTTTCAAAGAAACCTTTCCTTAATGTAGACACCAAGCCTGTAACCATGGCAATTTCGGTGGTCATATTTTCTTATAACAGATGAACAGTCCAGAATCATGAGCTCCTCTAATGAAATTAAGGCATTAATACTCATTTCAGACAAAATCAAGAGGTCAGGTTTAGACTAAAGAAGATGGAGTTCCACTTGTGGAAAGTTAGAGCATAGACCACTTACATTGGTGTAGGAAATACGTATAAATGGGGTTCTATTTTTTTTATTCTTTCATCAAGTTTTCTTTTAATTACATCAGCACAATTATTTGTCAGGCTCTTTGTGCATCTTGAATTTTAAATTAAATTTATTTGCCTGGTATAATAGAATTTGTATGAAGATATGTTATTGAAATATGCCTCTTACTCTGATATTTAAGAACCTAGTTGAATTCCAAAATGAAACATTATAACAATTTTAGTGTCTAAGAAAAACACAGCTAGTGAGAATTTGCAAATGGCTATTATAATGCAACAACAGGAGCACAAAATCAATTGGACAAATTGGCATGAGGCCAGTCACTGTCTGTTAGAAATGACCGATGGTAATTAGAGAAACAAAGATAATAATTCTGTCCAGTGCTCATGTTTCTGATATACATTATGTAGATACATCATTTTCATTTGGCTATTATTCAGTCATCATCAAATGATCTGAAAAATAAGTTACAATAGTGAGGAAAAATAAAAGTATATCAGTTTTATTATTTTATCATCAACTTTGAAGGAACCTATAATTTTACTGTACATAATACTAACCTATCATATAGCACCATCTTCCCACAGATGTCTTTTAATTAATGTTGGTGACTATTTCTAGTAATAAAGACACTTTAGTCCAGTCATCAGGTTCATATATAATACAGGGTGCAATGGATAAATTGTTGTCTAAATTATGCAAAAATAAAAATGACACAGACATCTCGTTTTAAGAGATATATTTACCAAAATTACACAAAAATATCACGAAATATTAAAGAGTAAATTTTGTTCACTAAAATTATCATTGGCTTTAACCACAGTCTCCAGATGACTTTAGAATCTCCTGCATCTCTTCTGGACAGTCTTCTTGTTTAACTTGGTGAATGCTACCATAATCCTTGCTTCATCTTTGTTGCTGCAAGGAATTTTGTTGGTCTCTCACTCAACTGTGCCCCATACATAATAATCAAGGGGTTGTAGTCTGGGGAGTTATGTGACCAGATGTAAGGGGTGATATAATCACAGAAATTTTCTCGTAGCCATGACTGGATTCTCCTATTTGTGTGACATGGTACAGAGTCCTGTTACTAGACATAGGGTCTTCCAGCAGCCACCCGCTTGGCCTAGTACAGCACTTGATGTAGGTCTCTGTATTGAGTCTGAGGTCCTGTGAGAAAATGAATAGAGGCATATGCCACCATCATTAGTGATCATTCCAAACACCATGATGTTGACTGGATATATCATCCAACTCTTTTTGAATCCTCTGCACTGTTCTCAGACTGACAACCAAACACTTTGAAATGTTTGTATTGAAGCTTCCAGCTTCCTTCCAAAAAGGACAGCATGCCATTTCCAAATTTCTGGCAGAGTGAATTGTATCATGGTGCTCTTTTTCTTCAAAACAGTGTCAAACTGACCTTACTATACTGTGCAGTCAACAAAATTGAAAACAAACAATGTGTATGCATGAAATTAAAAATATAAAATGATGACATTTTATCTAATTGGACACTGTATACAACACCGAGTGGCAACAAATCCTTTCATGTTTGTACACATTCTTCAGGCCTAAAAATTGTGTTCAAGCATAAAATACAACTGTTGCTACTTTGTAATGACCTCAGTTTCAACTTTATATTTATATATGGTCTATCCCTGATATTGAGCATTTTTACCTTCTTTATGTGTCATGTCCCATCAGGATGTAGATGATCATTGCCCTCTATAACTTCCTGTACCTTGTAGCTCTTAATAAAATTTCTTTTTTACAATTTCTTCCATTTATACAAGTGCATCAAGTATGTTAAGCAAGGTTTTTGTCTGTCTCTTGTTCCCTCAATCTGTCCTGTGAGTATGAGATTTTCTGAACCCTCCTCCTTCATTATATGCACCAGAAATTTCAACTACCTTTTCCTGATGCTAAGTATAAGTTTTCTTTTTATTTCTGTTTTTTCAAAATCTAGTCATTGCTCACATGTTCAGTCCATGGTATCCTCAGCATCCTTCAGTAGATTGTTCTGGGTATGACAATAAACTGCATTTGACAGTAAGGCCTCTGATTATAAGGTTTTGATGAGCATAAAACCCCATCTTAATTGCTGTTTTCCCAGTTCCACCCTGACCTGGGTTGGTAGCATCTGTTAGGGTCCCAGCTCTGGGCAAATAGTGAACACCCAAACTGGAGTCAAAACATGAAAACATAAAAGTACATTACCAGTAATACATTTTCATAGTAAAAAAAATAGAAATTATCAGCAATACATTTTTTTAAAAATAAAAATTGCCAAAACTCACAACAAAATAAAATGTCAGCATTAAATGATGAATAAGAAATTGATATACTGTTAAACAAACCCAACCAAACCAAATCATTCTGTAAAACCACATTTCTGTTGCTTTAAATTTCTTATTCATTTTTGGGGCAATTGTGCAATATTCCCTGCTATATAGGAGAATAGATATCACATAACAGTTCCATACTCTTTTCTTTTTTCCTAACAAAGGTTTTTTTCTGTTTCTTTATACTTTGCTTAGTTCTTGAAATGCATTTTTGGCTATCCCAATGTGTCTTCAGATTTCAGTGTCGCACTTTCTGTCCTCTGTTAGAACACTTCCCAGATATTTAAATTTTGTACTTATTTGATTTTGGTATTCTTGATTTTCAATTTGGGCTCATCCTTTTGCTAATAACCATGCATTCTGTCTTATTGTAGTTTATGTTTAGTACTTTCTTCTTGCTTTCCTTTGCTACCTTCTGTATGAGATTTTGAAGTTTCTTTTCTGGGTCTGCTATCAACACTGCGTCAGCTGCATATCTTATGTTGTTACTTAAAACTATATTTTTCTCCATATATATATATATAGTCATCTGCAGACAGATCTGTTGTACTCTATCACAGCTCATCAGTGCGGTTAGACATCCAATTGCTTTTACCCAGGATTGAAATCCGACTGAATTGATGTCAGTTGGTGATTCTACCTCTGAGCTATGGGTGCTTGGTAGAAGGCGGCAGACTTTTAGCGTGGGATATATCATGTGACACACACCAGTAGTTACTGAATGAACAATGCGATATATATATATATATATATGTGTGTGTGTGTGTGTGTGTGTGTGTGTGTATATATATATATATATATATATAACTAAAAATTACAGTTGATAAATCTGATTTTATTTACATTTTTAACTAATATTATTATACTTTTTGTGATGTTTACTTAAAGGTAGTAGTTAGTTTGTTTATTCAACTTTTTAGCCAATATTATTAATATTCTATATCTTTTCTGTCTGTTTACATTTACAATACTAACTTTTTCAAATATTTTCTTACTATTCAATCCACTTTGCTCAATACTCTTTAATTTTTTCAAATCTGTTATTGACATTATCAGTGTGATTTTTCTTGTTCTTGCCAATGTTTTCAATTTGTTTTTGATTGTTTTATGATCTCTGTTCAGCTTTTTTGCAAATTCAAAAGTTGTTTTCTTATCACATTATAATATCTTGTTTCTTTTTTGTGGTTATCTAGATTTAATACTCACCTGTCTTGTTCACCTTTAATTTTCTTCCATTTAACCAATACTATGTGACTTTTCAGCAGACTCATTTCTGATTGTCTGGCAGTTCTGAGTTCAATTCCTGGGTCTACTATCACTGAAAATTCACATACTCAATGAAAGAAAGGGATAAGAGACACAAAGATAAATAAAACTAATAAGTATTAATTGATGTGAATTATCTCCCCTAAATATGGAAAATGAAAATGAATCCATTGTGGATTGAATAAAAGGTACAATTCAATATTCTGAGAAGGTTAGCTAGTGTGATGAAAGACACCATTAGAAGGCAGATACAATACAACAACCAAAACATTATTATAACAGCCAAGATAAGAATATTAGTCTAAATAGCAAATCATAAAATAAACAAATATTAATATAAAGATAAATTTGAATGATGTTTCCTTTCTTAAAAATAATACTTTTCAATGTTCTGATATTACATTTTAAAGAATTCACTGTCCAAAATGTAGATGCTGGTCTGAGCACACTTTTTTATATTCTTCTTCTTCTTCTATGTGCCCTGTCCCTTCAGGACGTAGGTGATCATGGTTCTCTACGTCTCCCTATCCCTTGTGGCTCTTAGTATGTTTGCTCCTGTTACTCCTGGCAACCCCCATTTCATCCTCCACCTGATCAGGCCCTGCAAATATGTCATCCGCTGCCTTCCTCTGTCTCTCTTTCCTTCTATTTGTCCAGTCAGTATCAGGTTCTCCAGGCTCTCCTTTCTCATTGCATGTCCCAGGAACTTCAATTGTCTCTTACTGATGCTCAGTATTAATTTCCTTTTTTGTTGCCATTCTTTCCAACACCTCATCCTTGCTTACATGCTCAGTCCACAATATCCGCAGCATCCTTCTGTAGAACCACATTTCCGGTGCTTCCAGTTTTGTCCTCATTTTTGATGATATTGTCCAGCATTCACTGCTGTATTGAAGAACAGACATCACGTAGCAGTCCAGCACTGTTTTCTTTGTTTCTAGTGAAATTTTCCTGTGTGTTAGTACTTTACTCAGCTTCTGGAATGCGTCTTTTGCCATGCCAATTCACCTTTGGATCTCTGTGTCACACTTTCTATCTCCTGTCAGAACACTTCTCAGGTATTTAAATTTTTGTACTTGTTTATTCTGGTATCTCCCACCTGTATTTGGCATTTTGGGTTGCACCTTTTGCTGATGACCATACATTCAGTTTTCTTAAAGTTTATTTGTAGTCTTTTTTGTCACTCTCCACTGCTACCTTCTATATGAGGTCTTGTAGTTTCCTTTCCGTGTCTGCAATCAGCACTGTATCATCTGCATACCTTATGTTGTTCAAGTTGTGGCCTCCAATAACAAATCCTGGTGTTTCATCTAGGGTCCTCAAAATATTCTCGTTGTACAGGTTGAACAAATCCGGTGAAAAGACACATCCTTGTCTTACGCCTCTTTCTATCTTTGTAAATCTACTGAGATCGTTAACTGTCCGTATATATGCCGTTTGCTGCCAGTAGAGATTCTTGATTACTCTTATGTCTTTCCCAAAAATGTTGAGGCTGCCAAGCATCTCCATCAATTCTTTGTGTCATATCTTGTCGAATGCCTTCGCATAATCAATGAAACATAGGTACAAGTCTTGCTTCATTTGTATTACCCTTTCGGAGAGCATCCTAATCATGAATATGGCATTCCATGTTCCAGTGTCTTTGACGAACCCGTACTGTTCCTGCCCTATCTCTGGCCTGATTTTGCTTCTCGCTCTATTCATCAGGATTCTGACAATCAGTTTTGTAATATAAAAAAGAATAATGCTATATCTCTACAAAACAACTGACCTCTGTACATAGGCAATGTCATTTAAATCCTGGTACAGATACTTTTTAGATTATTATTTGAATTTAAAATGTTACCAATATATGTATTCAATTATGATTTTCTATGTCTAAGTTTTTCATTTTAATCATGAATCATGTATTTGGGCATATATGTTAAAATGTGACTTGGATTTAGCAAAAAAAGATCTTCTTACATGTATGCAAATATGAGTGTTAGTCTATAGATGGACAACCAAGTATATATAAATGTGTTATGTATCAAAATGTCTTTATAAATTTATGCACATAAATATACATAGATTGGTTTTCAAATAGGTGTTTCTAAGTAAAAGCATATTTACACTATCTATGTGTACATCAAAGCAAGTATTAATGCGTGTATATGTTGTATTAGTAGCTATATTTGTGCACACCTAAATATGTGTTTGTCTATGTCAGGGGCACATGTTTGTGTGTGTTCATTTCTGTCTTAATGCATTAATGTATATAAATGGGCTTTGTTTTTTCTAGAGATCACTTGTTCTAACAATGGCTAAGTAACTTCTCTCTTTTCTGTTGCCATTTTGGCTGTTGCAGCTTAAAGGTTATTTGCTTCTGAGTTTGGAAAACTCATTTTTATAAATCATTTTTATCTGCTAGGTTTTTATCTTTTTGTTTTCCTTTTCCATGTTGTAATTCTTTATTCTCAGCTAAAAATTCCTATTTATTTTCTATTCAGTCTCCCTCCCCTCTATTTCTCTATCTTTTCAGTTTTATGTTTTCTTGAATTTTTTTTTATAAATCTCTTTTTCAGTTTCCAATATTATGATTCATTATGCGAACATTTTACCTTCTTCAGATCTGAAAGATGTGTTTGATTTAAAAAGACAGGAAAAATATTCCCATTAAAACATTTTCAATCCTGTAGGAAAGAAAGACTTTAGCTTTTCTCTCCAATATAAGCTCCATGTACAAGTCTTTTGCAGTAAAACCACTTAAAAATCAAATATGTATTTGAATTATTCTTCTTTATCTCGCTATCATCAATATTAAACTCTTGAGACCAGTTTCACTAGCAAATGTAATTTTCTTCTGTACTTTTACACATACTGATATATATGCCTATGTATTTACATATATATGAAGTGTACAAATCAAATTTTGTTTAAATGCTTACAAATTTACAAAGTAAAACAAGATAGTTTATTGCTGTAAAATTTTAAATTCCTGCTTAATTACTCATTAATACTCAATTTTCACTTGAATACTTTTAGATTTGAAATCCAATGGCTATAAATTGAACTATAAAGGAAAACAAACCTCAACAAAAGATGTTGACCTGTTTTATGAACATAAGTATGAGAAAGAGAAAAACCTGAGGATGCTGATCAATTATCTTTGAAGATTTTGCCGAGTGTGGCAGATGCTAAAGTTTCTTGGCATGGGTTAACTAGAAACAATGCCAAGTCATTCAGTTCTTTAATTTGCTTTCCATACTTAAAAATTCAAGCCATCATTAAGTGGTCAGTTTTGATAATTTACATTCATATTTATTGATTTATATTTATTGCTTTATATTTATTTCAGTATAAATCTTTGTTTAGGCATGGAGATGAAAAAAGAAACATAATACCTATTCATATTAACAACTTTTCAATAGCAAAAAAGATCAATTTTAGTACTTGTAAAATCTGAGGTAATCAAGAATAGCATAAAAAATGTATTAATTTATTTTTTCATATTTAGAAATAAGTAAAATCTTATGATTTCTATTACTTGATTCTGCAATTTTTGTAATCTAAACAGATATATTAGTGCACAGTTTTTATGATCAAGATTTTCTTTGTAGGTTACATCATTTATTTTAAAGTTGCAAAAAATCATAAAAGAAATAATTTTTATGTGTCAGGATAAGTTTGAATTTTAAATTTATCATTAAATTGTAAGCCATTTTAAATTCATGAAGTACTGAATACAATCCTTCAGTCTTGTTTATCAGTAAAATCTTATGGGATGTAAAATATCAAACAATGTTGACCGCTACAAAATTAGTCTTGCTTTCAAAGAAATTTCCCTTTTTCAGAGTATGATGGCCATGGTCCTTGTGCAGGACCATGGTTATCAAGGGTGCCAATCTTAGCCACATAGTTGATCATCAGTGTAGAGTTGTGGCAGGGTGCATTGTCCTAGTGCATGTACCACTGGCTAGCTTTCAGTTCTGATCTCTGGTGATAAACTGTCTTTATGAAACACCCAAAGAACCTCCATAGAGTACTTGTTGTTGATTATCTGACCATGAAGGAACCAGCAGATGTAGATGATGCTTTTACATTTGAAAATAAAATTGTCATGGGTTTCCTACTTTGCCTGACTTTCCTGAATCTATGGAAGTCAGGGTGCTTCCACTGGGCATTCTGTCTTTTGGTCTCTGTGTAACAGGGTAGTGGTCCTGACTGAGTCATATTAGTGCATGAAATATTGTTTGGTGACTTAAAGTATTGAGAGTCCTAGTAATTCTGAGCAAAGGAGTAGAGATATTAGACAGAGAAAAATATGGAAATGTGGTTAATCCAGTTGGAACCTGATTAAAAAAATTAGTAAAATATATTAATTTGAATTGGTAAAATATTTATGAGGGAGGCACCAGGAAGATTTGAACCTAAAATAAAGATTCAGAAAAATCCAGTAGAACTGAAATTCTTTGCCTAGGCACATACCCCCAGTAGAACTGAAATTCTCTGCCTAGGCACATACCCCAAGGAATTAGTAGTGATGATTTGATTAATGTATTTGCCAAAATTATGCAAAATCTAGACAAAATTGTGAAATGTTATTTTAAAACACTATCCAGAAAAATTTACTTAGAAAACTTACCAAAATATCTGGTCTTGAGTATTTTATAAGCATGGGTCACATACAATGCTAACAGGAAGTTCTTTGTTTAATTTTAAGGATGTCTTATTAATCAAAATTCTCCTTTAGACCATTACTCCTATATGCGCTTACTATTAGCACTTTACTCAGTTCACAATTGGCAGCTGGAATCACACTGCCATCTGTTTTCACCCAAATTCTAAGAGAAGCTAAGTTGGCAACATACCTTCTTTTCAACCATTAGATATCTGTTGATGTCTCAAGCAAAGAAAAGAATTTACTGAAGTAAATAAGCATAAGTGTGATGGTCACAACTTCATAGTTTCTCATCATTAATAAATTGTTGATAGCTTTATCAACAGAGTTTATTTTTTCTGCTAGAAACTTCTTGCTTTTCAGAAATGTCATCCAAATTAATAAGATTGCTAGGATCCAAACTGTTAACATCTAACACAGTCTATCCCACAAGTTTGGAAGACCAGTTGTCTTCCCATGAAACTGAGAGGGGCCGCCAGGGGGACATGAGGAAGAGGAGAAGGCCACAAGGGACATTCTGGATTATATTCTCTTAAAGACCAGTCGCACACGGCATTTGGTCAAATAAATATCCTATTTATTATATTTACAAATGGTTGTTGTTTATCTTATTTAACATTGGTAGCAGAGATCAACATCCATGACAACGGAATGAATTCTAAACTGTTTGAACCAACACCTTTAAATCCAGAATTTTATGATTCATGGAAACGGGAGATTCAGTTATGGCAGTTAGCAATAAATATTCTGCCTGCACACCGAGTGCCGACAGTAATTTTGTCCCTTGCAGGCCAAGCACGTGCTGCTGTTCTGGAAATTGAAATTTCATCACTGAATTCTGAGAATGGAATGGAATTACTTCTCGGAAAACTAGATTCCCTATTCCTCGAAGACAAAAATCATTTGCTACGAGAACTTTGAAAATTACCACCAAGACACAAACACCTCCATTACTGACTATCTAATCCAATTCGACCGACACGTGGCGAAACTCAGAGAATTCCAGAAAAAATTCCAGAAAAACATTACCTGAACCTGTTCTGGCCTATCATGCCCTAAAATTCGCCAACATGAGTCCCAAAATTGAGAGATTAATTAGAGCAACAATTCCAAATCTCACTCTATTGGATATGGCACAACAGTTAAAAAAAATTACACATTGGAATTCAACCTCTGCCAAGCCTTCACAGCAACACATAAAAGGAATAGACCCAACCTACTATCACTAGTCAGAGGAAAACAAAGTTCTTTTTGGTCGACATTTTGTCAACAATAGACCTCCCTTCCCTTCTAATAAGTTCAGTAGTAGCAGTTCTAGCAGCGGCAACATCAAAAGAGGGAGACCACAGAATTTTACATGCGGTAACCCCTGATATTCAAATAAAAAAAACTTCAACGGTCAGACCACTATTTGCTACATTGTTGGATAAAAATTCCATTATGCTAACAACTGCTCCTACTCCAAGCCAAACAATGATCATAATAGGCAAACCATGGAGAATATGGTATTATTAAATGAACACCAAAACGATTATTACCATACAGATAATATCGTTGAAACTTGTGAAAAAGTCACGAACCTTGTATTGCTAAACCATGATGAGCCCGATACCTTATTTGGAGAGACAATTAATTCCACCATATTGGATTCTGGGGCAACTACTACAGTATGCGGAAAGAAGTGGTTTGATTTGTTCCTCAAAACTTTGTCCGAGGACACACAAAAAAATATTTCCATCCAAAAAGGGACAAAGACCTTTAAATTTGGGGATAGAGTGAAATTAAAATAAAAAAAAAAGGTAACTCTTCCCTGTGTCATTGCTAAAATAGATGTAAAAATAATTACTGACATTGTTGAAGCTGATATCCCTCTGTTATTAAGCAAGGCAGCAATGAAAAGGACCCAGACATACCTTAACTTTAATAATGATACAGCGGAAATGTTTGGAAAGTAAATTAAATTACTCTGCACTATGTCAGGCCATTACCACATCCCTATATCATGACCTCCACCAGACTGGGGTAAGTTACAGTATATTTTATTTTTAAATAATATTAATAAAAAGAACAAGGTGGAAAAATTAAAAATCACCACCAAACTACATAAACAATTTAGCCATCCTAGTGCAAAAAAATTATGTGACCTCGTTAAAAGTTCTAGTTTAAAAGACGCTGAGTTTATGGACATTTTAACGGAACTTCCCCTTGCTTGTCAGACCTGTATTAGATATAAAAAAAACTGCACCCCCACCTGTTGTTGGATTTTCTTTAGAGACCCATTTCAACCAGACTGTAACTATGGACATAAAAGAAATCAATGGTCACAAAGTACTACACTTGGTCGATCATGCCACCAGATATAGCGTTGGTGTCAGGCTACCTAATAAAGAAAGCTTTGATATCCTTACTGCTATTTTTAAACACTGGGTTGCATATTTTGGTGCTCCCGGAGCTTTTCTTACCAATAATGGCAGGGAATTTGACAACCAATATTTTCGGAACATGGCCCAAAATCTGAACATTATAGTACGCACCACCACTGCCCAATCTCCTTGGAGCAATGGATAAAATGAAAGGCATAATGATGTTCTGGGAGAAATGGTCAAAAAATCATTAGAAGATGCTAAGTGCAATTTTGAAACTGCACTATCATGAGCTGTCAATGCAAAGAATACACTTCACAACTCACATGGCTACAGTCCTAACCAGCTGGTTTTTGGAAGAAATCCTAACCTGCCTTCCCTTCTGAATAATCAACTTCCTGCACTAGAAAGCATCATTACAAACAAAATCATTTCAGACAACCTCAATGCCATGCATGCTGCAAGAAAAGGGTTCATAGAGTGTGAAGCCTCTGAAAAATTAAGACGTGCCCTTCGTCATCAGGTCAGGACTAGCATACCAGATTCATATAAAAATGGTGATCTTGTCCTTTATAAGAGAAATGAATCCGATAGATGGCTTGGTCCTGGTGCTGTCATAGGCTGGGAACACAAACAAGTGCTAGTAAAACATGGGGGCACATATGTTAGAGTTCATCCCACACGCCTAATTTTCTACCCTAAAACAACCGAAAATACTCCAGAAGACCATGACACAAATGAAGTAACAAAGCCACAGAACCAGCATAATGAAGTCACAAAAAGGCTTGTCCCAGTATATAATGAAAGTGACACTGATGACCATCCTGAGCAGACTCAAGCTGATACCAGTGACAAACCATCAAAAATGGCCATAAAATCTGTTCAACTGCCCAAACCAGGCCAAATCATAAAATGCAAATTGACAAATGATGAAGACCAGAAATGGAGGAAATTAAATGTGATCAGCAGAGCTGGAAAAGCCACTGGAAAAATAAATACTTGATGAATGTTACCATGGAGGAAGGGGATCCATTCTGGCTGGATTTTGAACATGGTGTCTTGGAATGGGAAACAAATAAAGAAGTCCAAAACCCAACCAATGAAGCCAAAGACCCAACTAATGAAATAGATGTGATGACTGTTTCCTCTAATGACAATCTTGACCAAGCAAGGAAGAGAACTCCAAAGTTGAGCTGAACATCAAGTCTGTACACAAGTACTAGACCAGGGCCAACCAAAAATATGCACAAGGTGGGTGTACACAAACAAGGAAATCAATGGCGAACAAATTCCCAAGGCCAGACTTGTCACAAAAGGCTTCCAAGATAAGGATGCCTGCAGTATTAGAAATGATTCCCCAACATGTTCCAAACAAAGTCTACAAATGATCTTAGGAATCATGGCATCATTTGGCTGGATATGCAGATCCATGGACATCAAAACTGCATTTTTACAGAGCAAGCAGTTAGATCGTCCAATCTTTCTTCTTCCCCCTAAGAAAGCCAATGTGCCTCCCGGTTACATCTGGAAATTATCCAAATGTGTTTATAGTCTAACAGATGCCTCTCGATCCTGGCACTTAACACTTAGGGAGGAACTGATCAATCTAGGGGCCATACCTTTAAAGTATGACCAAGCCATCTTCACATGGCACTTTAAGAACAAGCTACATAGCACAATTGCTACACATGTTGATGATTTCTGTTTTGCTGGAGCAGAGGCCTTTGAGAAACAAGTCATTAGCAATCTTCGCACCCTATTTAAAGTCAAATCTGAAGAAGTTGCTAAGTTCCAATACATTGGACTAGAAATAAAACAATCAGATAAAAATATCAGAAGTGGGCAAGATGAATATGTAAAGAAACATGGACATATCCCCCTGCAGAATGGCAGAAGACTGGAAGATAAGATATCACCAACTGAGATCATCGAGGTTAGACAGTTAATAGGCCAGCTTAATTGGCTGGCCACCCAAACAAGACCTGACCTCAGCTTTGACATCAGCACACTAAGTTCAATACTCAAACAAGAAAATGTTGACTGCATAAAACAAATCAATCAAACTGTAAAAAAGGAAAAAAAAAAAAGAAGAAAAATCGCAAATTCACATTCCAGACCTAGGTAACCCTAATCTTCTGCAAATTATAGGATTCAGTGATGCATCCTTCGCTAACCTGACTGATGGTGGATCCCAAGGGGGCTATATAATTTTTTGGGTAGGCGACAATAACCAATACATGCCCATAGAATAAATGGATAAAAAGAATTGTTAAGAGCACTCTCGGTGCAGAAACCCTGGCCATGGTTGATCTGACTGAGGCCTGCTTATATTACAGAAAATTAATATTAGATTTGTTGCATCTGGAAGACCATCCTACCAAAATAAAGATAACATGCAAAACAGACAATTCCTGTTTGTATGATGCAGTGCATTCCACTACACAAATTCTTGATAAAAGACTTCGAATTGAGATGGCTATCCTCAGAGAAATGGTTGACAGAGGAGAAATTGCAGATATCTCATGGATACCTACTGAAAAACAAATTGCAGATGCCTTAACTAAAATGAGGTTCCTTCCTTGAAAATTCTTGGATTCACAACTGAACCCAAAGGATCCTCTATTTAACTTCTGAGTTTCCAGACATATAATTTTGTTAATCTTTTTTTTTTTTCATTTTCTTTTTTCAACAGATAGCATCAGGATGCTCCCACCAAAACAAAAAATAATCCTCAGCACAAGAAAGAAAAGAGAGGAAGTGTTAACATCTAACACAGTCTATCCCACAAGTTTGGAAGGTTGATTGTCTTCCCATGAACCTGAGAGGGGCCACCAGGGAAACATGAGGAAGAGGAGAAGGCCACAAGGGACAGTCTGGATTGTATTTTCTTAGAGACCAGTCGCACATGGCATTTGGTCAAATAAATATCCTATTTATTATGCTTACAGCTAGTTGTTGTTTATCTTCTTTAACACAAACATTGCCTGAGCCACAAACAAAAGTCCATGGCCTGTTGGAATGAATAAAAAAACACATAATTCATTCCAGCATGTACACAATGTAAATTAAAATTTCCACGAGACAACACAGGCCTGGTGAGGGAGGTGAACAAGGAAAATAGTCATATGTCATACATCATTTTATCAAACCATAATGTCAGGAAAAGGGATTACCTACTAAAATTTACATTAAACATGGTAACTGGAATTGTCAATTATATCACATTTTTGTCACATTGATTCTGTGAACAGAAAAAAATGACCATTACATTTGAGTGCAGTGACCAAACTTCACCATGTTATATATGGATCATAACAGTATCTCTAGCTTTCATTGCAGGTCATCAGAAGCTCAGGAACCTTTGATTTAAGGTAATCATCTTGATAATTTTCTTGATGTCAACATGCTTTTCCTTCTGTTCATCATTGAGGTCACTGGGAACAAACTCTGTGCATGTTGAAATCTTCATAAAGAATTATGTGCATGGGACCTCACTGACTCCAAACTGTATAGCAAATTGGAAAATGTTTTGACCAATTCCAGCATCTCTCTGCCACATCTATCTGTTACCTGTTTTCTGTCATGTCAGAACCTCCATTCAGGAGTAAACAGTCATCAGCTCATATAAATTAATTATTGAACAATCTTGATCACTTCATAGGTTTCTGCAGTATTTCTGTCAAGATTAACCAAGATTAATACAATTTTATTGTATAGTTGATCTAATTTTCAACTGCATTGTGCAAACTAGTCAATTGTGGAAAACTGTATAACAGATTATGTTTAGACTTTTCAACCAAGAAACAAAGGAGTCAGATTATTAGCTTATAACTACAGTAAGGATGATAATTAGTAAGGATATAATTAGTGACAATTACCAAGGACAATTAAAAGTACCATTTCTCAAAAGTTATGGTGTATACCTTGTAAAACAGTCAGTTCCTGATGCAACAGAACGTCAGGTGAAACTCTTAGATCTCTTTCTCACATCCTTCTCTAAAAATACCTCACTGAAGTTTTTACCTTTTCTGGACATAATGTCAAAGTTGATGTCAAACAAAAAGTACACTATTCAATAGACTGATTTTTTGTTGCACAAAAGCAAGCACAAACAGCTTTAGATCTTACATAGCAAATGTTCCTATTTTTTTAAACATACTGCTTCCAAAACTACTGCTACTGTGTCAGAATGGATCATTACTTAAATGGAGAGTAAAAAAGATTCCAACGAAAACAGCCAACCCTGGTTCATCCTTAAATGTGCTGCAACCACAGCTCACTGTAACTACTATTACAATATCTATCACAAGGAACAGTGTAATAGGACTGCATTCAGAACTGCAAGAGGACTTTAGAAAATTCAAAGCGTAGCTATGCTCAAGCAGTCCAAACTGAGGTTGAAAGCAAACAAATTGGATCCTGGAAGTTCTGAAAGATCACTAACCAAATTCTGAAAATAGGCAATCATCAGTGCCTACTATTATAAATGATCCCAAGGTCATCTCATGCTGGTTAAAATAAGACGAGCTTATTCACTATAATCTTTGCATCAAAATCAACATTCTCAACTTTCCCCACCTTCCCATCTCACTGAGTACAATCTCAGTAAAAATTTCATTATAGCTCAAGAAGTCCCAAAATTCATCACCGGTCCAGACAAAGTCTTAGTGCTTGTCCTTAAGAATATTAACATGGCATTTTCTAGTGAAATTATTTGATTATTTAACCACTGCTTGAAGTTAAAATACTTCCCAAGTTTGTGGGCGGTGTCAAGGGTATGCCTGGTTTTCAAGAATGCAAATGAATACTCATACACCCTCACAGTATAGACTCCTCATTGTCATTTGAAAATTCTTTGATGCTATAATCCATGGAAAGTGTTCAGATGAACTACACTTCTTATTTCCAACATTCATAACCTTCATGGCAAAAAACTGCCATGTACAATATATCAAACCACCCTCATTCTCCTTGCTTTGGTGAAATGTAAGTTTCCTTTTAGCAGCTTCTTTCTACAAGCCACTACTTTGTGGAATCGGCTTTCAACCAGTTTCCCTGATCACTACAATTTTAATTGTAACAGGATACTGTAATTGTTTTGTACAAACACTTGACCATAAATTGGAAGAAGGAAATGAGAAGTTATATTGATAGCTGATAAAGTAAGATTAATGTATTTTCAAGTAAAGATATCAGTGTGAAGTACCTGTTCAACCAGAAAGGAGTTGGTGTGCTGATAGATAGCAATAGATATATTTTTTATTAACTTCACCTGCATGGTCACAGGTTTGTTTGAAAAAGGTTAATACAAAGTTTCAAAATTGTTAAGGGTGAAATTAATTTGAAAATGGGACAAAACAGATGCCACATTTTTGCAACAGTCATCTGCAATCTTTATAATTATCATTATTTTGGATTTCTGGTGAGGAATCTTTAAGTAAGAAAGCCAGTTGGTTAATTTATGGAAATCTGGATATAATCAAATGTGAGCTGTAGACATTGTGAATTTTCTTTTTCTGGGGTTTGGCTAGGTAAAGTGAACTCATTAATTATTGTTATCACAAAAATTTCCCTATATAAAGCCAGTGCACATTTCACTTGACAGTCATTTTCTGTCAGGGGAGGAAATGGACCAGCTTCAAATACAACTACATTTCACTGAACACACAGACACAGTGAATACAGAGAGAACCTTAAATGTCATCTCATAGTAGACTTATTTTTTCTCTTCACATTAAATTTTGTAAAGTTTACAAAACATATTTAATTCATTTATCAAATAACTTTTCTCTCCCACAAGCCATCCACCAGCACTCAACTGTAACCAGCAACAATAAGAGTTACCACATTCCTCATAAGATAGATTTTATTGATTTTTTTGCCAAGACAAAACAACAGAACTTGGGTCTAACTACTAACTACTACTACTTCACTGTGAAGTGAAGCAGACTAGAAAAATCTACCAGCCTTGTTCCTGTGCATAGTCAGCTGATACTGACAAATTACCTTATTCACTTGGTTATATCTGGTGCAGCAAACCAACCAGTTGTAAATAAGTGCCGTGACAAAGAGCTGACCACATCCCTAGTATTTGGTTACATATGGTGCTGAATCACCAGGATAAGATTTCATGAAGTTAGTCTAGGACACAACCAAAAACATTAAGAAAATGACCTAACCACACTGTTATATAACTTGTTCAAGTTTACAGTTAACTCTTATCTTCCATATACATCTACATAATAAGCTGTGTCACTTACCCTGTTACCCTTAAGTGACTCCTATACAGGGTGAACACCATTGTAAAACAAAAAAAAAATCATTCAATGCTTAATAAAAAAGTAATAGAATTATGAATGGTTTATATCAAACAGAATTAACAAAAATAAAAGTTACTTTCCTTCAATGTCAGACAAAAGCTTTATTTGTCTTAGTTTTTGCTAGAAATGTTTTCATTAATTTATTTCTGAATTTCAAGCAACTTAATTTTCATATTTTTATGTATCGACCATAATGTTTACTTCTAAAAAACTTTTCTAATTATTTGATTGCAAAAAAAGTAAGTTAAAAGCCTATTACTTTTATTAATTGTTTTAAAACTTCTTATCTAAGCAATCAATACTTGATTAATTTTTTTAAATCTTATTATTCATACAAATATTTGCAGAACTGGTCTATTTTTTTCAGAACTGTTTGTTTTTCTTTCACTTTCACCCAAATGTAATTTTTTTTATTGATTTCATTGTGTAAAAGATCACACTTGTAAATAATTGAATAGTGAGGCTTTTACTGAACAAAATGACTGCCTCTATAATTTGTTAACATTGTCTTCTAAACAAATATTTATTTAGGCAAATATTTGTTAGAAAATACAAACATAGCATAAGCCCAAAAATGGTTTACAAGGTCAAATGAATGGATTATTTTTTAAATAATTTCAAATTATAAGCAATTAAGATACATTCATTTTCTTTTAAAGAAAAAATGTAATGACTATTTAATATCCACAAGGTTATAAAAACTAAATCATTACAACTAAAATTAATTGTATTTGTGTAATTTGCATTGCTCCAAATCTTTGACCTGACATTGAACAGAACAGTCATGTTTAGATAAAAACAAATCCATTGTGATTTACTATTTTTCTGATCACAGTTTTATCAACACACAAAATGATTTTTAATTTGCTATCTGGTTTTGCTAGAATGAAAACAAAGTTTCTCAGTTGATATCAAAAGACAAATAAGTTAAACATGAAATACTCAACTCGGGAATTACAAACTGACAAAGGACTACTTATATTGTGATGATTCTTAAACATTCTCAAATAGCCTGTCAGATCAAGACTTTCATATAGATATCATATGCATTGTGCTAAGCTCATTCAGAAATATCTAAACTGTCAGCTGTATACAACTGCTTCTTAAGATCAATGGGGAAAAAGGGCTTTGAATGAGTGAAGCCTGAGGGTCTTGGCAAAGATCAACCTTCTTTGAACATTGTGGACTGGTGCTATAGAATCACAAACAAAGAAGTGTACCAAATAGCAGAAACTACATCACTTGAGGACTACCAATACCAGCAACAACTGAAATGGATAGCACATGTAACCCAAAGAGAAAATAATGACATTGTAGAGGGCTTTTGAAGATATTACCATCAGGTCAAAGACTATGTCTGACTCAAGTACAATAAACTTCAGCTTCCTCCTGGTCTGGTCAAATAACATCTTTAAAACTCTCCAACAAAATTTATATTCGATTCTATACCACATTCAAGATTAAGAAATGAAGGAAGAATAAGAAACGACAGCAATACGTCTTTGAAACAATAGGAATAAAATATATATTCTAACAATAACATACAATTTGATATTGATAAGATAAGGCATACAATTAGTTAAACAGGATAAAGAAATGTGGGAGTTGTTCCTGACTGATTGTTTTACATACAGTTTGTACAAAGTTGAATAAAGAGTTTCTTTGATTGAAAGAAAGGAAAATATGTTCATTTGGAGTTGGTGTGGACAACATGCATGCGTGTGTTTGAAATAAAATTGGTGCCTAATTGCTACCTGCAATTAGTGTGGGTGTGTGCACAAACCAAGGTCCCCCTGCCATATTGAATAGCAGTGAGTCTCCTCATGAGTTAAGAAACTGCTATACATTAACCCACCATTGCCGGCTGATAGCAGATGTGCAACGATAAATAATGAAATAATATCTACCAAATATAAAGTCGTGCTTGATAATTACTATATTACTCACTATAATTCTATGTTAATCTGAGTTATTTCCAGCCTTTACAACACATTTAAGAAAGAAAAGGCCTCAGTTAAGACACAAACACATTATCCTCATTTTCTGTCCATGCTACTTAATGAAAGAATGTTCTACTTGTTTCAGTCAGTTTATTGCAACCCAACCCAATATAATACCCAAGTTTGTTACAGACAACCAAAGTCTGTCTGAAGAGTTAATTAACATATCATCCAACTTGAAGGTCAAGTAAAACTGAAATTCTTTGTCAACAATAAAGTAAGATACCTGATATTTCAAGTTATTAACCTGCAAGTTTTACTAATCTCAAGAAAAGATGCATGTTTGGTCTTAAGATTATTGCAAAGATTGGAGGTAAACTCTGTGAACCAATTGCTAGAACTAAGAAATACATCAAATGACAAAGTTGAAAAATCTCCTGCACAGCTTCTAATGACCATTGTCTAAGAATATTATTACCCATATCACTGATTGATTAACTGAATCCACAAGAACATTACTTCTAAATAAGAATGTAAATGATACTGGAATGAGTGGAGAAGTAGCTTGTATGGTATCAGAATAAATGTTGAAATTTGGAAGGAAGACTGACTTGTGACCCGTGTTGCTGTTGAAAAAGGTTACTCAAATGAGATTAAAAAAAATGTCTGCTTATAGATGATTCAAGGCCCCAGAAAAAAAACTTTTGCTTTTAGATAAATTTTTAGCAAGTTTTTGCTTTTTTGCAAACACTTCCCCCCAGTATCTTATCAACATTTGTTTTTTGCCTATCTACATTTATATATATAATAAATTAAACTAAGCTGTCCATTAAAGAATGAAAAATTTTTGCAGATTTTGGATGTCATTCTGGAGGCGTTTTTTGTCTAAATCTCTGAATTTGTTTTGCTTATGCTAAATCTTAAAATAATAAACTATTTTTTTATCCATAATGTTGAATGTGTTAAAATTGTTCAACTTTTTAAGAACAAAAATCTCAAGTTGATGTTAAAAATTACCGTAAAACATTGTTGATTTATTTAAGATGAAATGATCTATTATGATACGTCTCTAACTTGTATTTAGATACTTTACATTTATTTTCCATTTTTCTAGTTGAATTGTTCATCTAAATTGTCTATTATCCATTATTGGATAATAATGGATTTATTAGATTACAATAAAGTTTGTGTTCTATGTGAATACTACTGCCTTGCATCAGCTCTGATCACAATCATTTAGTTTCTTTATATTACTTGTTATGTACTTCTTGGATATTCCATATTTCTGTCCACAAGTAATTTTTCAAGTTTAATTTCCTACTATGAAATATTCTTAATATAATGTATTATAATTTCAATCAGTGTTGTTAGTTGCTTTTTCTCACAGATATAACATTAACTGGTAATGTGTTTTTCATTTGCAAATCTAGACAAAGAGTTTCATCTTTTAATTTGCTGAATGTTTGCCTACCACAAATGACCTGAAATGGGTCAAGTTGAATACTTTGAATCTACATGGAAGCCACTTACACTTCAATAAAAACAATTGGCTCCAGAAAAAGTCCACAAAAGATTTGTTTTATTTTTCCAATATTTTCCAAGATTCTATACTGGAGCCAGTTATTTTTATCAAAGCCAATTATTTTCATTTCAAAGCTTACTTTAAACACCAGAAAAAACAATGACTATTGAATTTTGTCATACTCTTTCTAACACTTAAGAATGTTTAAAAATAAAACTCAAATATTTTCAGCATATCATTTTTAAAAATGCTGAGGTGTGGCTATCTTCTACTTTATTTTATTTTCCAAAAATACAATGAAATTAGAAGTGAAACATTTTTTTCTTTGAATAAACAGATGATCTTTTATTTTGTATTTTTTAAAAAATAATTTACTCATATGTTAATATTTGGCACAACAGTTAGAACTTTTTACACTTTCACTGAATCCTTGAATGACAATTCTTCAAATATCTTTGAAGGCATGTTGTTATGGTTCTGTTGAAGTAAAATTGAGAAAACAAATCAGTTTTTATTTTTTAACCTCGTTTTTGTCTCGAAAGTAATTATTCAGAAAATATTTTATAAAACAGCTATCATACTTCCAAATGAAAATAAATTTAACAACCTGACTAGTTAAAAAGCCATATCATTGATTTTAAAATCTGAATACTCAATTTCAGACCATCTTCTTAATGAGCAAAAGAAATGTTAAACAGCTTTTATTTGTAACAAAAGACTTCCATCTTTAAATAAACTAAAATTATAGAATTATTTATTTAATTGAAGTCCATTTTAAAAATATTTTGCTTTTAGTTTCATCATGATTAGTTTAATTTAAATGATGAACATTTTTGAGTTCTTTAAAAAATATAATTTATGTTGGCATAATCAGTGTATGACAAGAATTCAGTAAACAACTAGAAATTTTGAATTATTTTGAAATTATTATTTATTTATAATTTGTAAAAAAAATTAACTTTTCCAACTTGTTAATAATGTATATAAAGAGTGACATTAATGAGGTTTTAATTTGGGTGACATTAAATAAAATGATTAATTTACTGATTAAAAGGAAGAAATTTTAGTTATAACTTTTCTATTAGAATTCTGTAAATAGGTATATCTTTACATAACATTTTGGTAGGCAGGAAAGATGTAAGATTTATGTTGTGTTAGTAGTATATAGTTATAGATGTTTCATGTTAATAAGAAAAAAAAAACAACCTTGAATGAAACTGCTGTTAGTTGAAGTTCATGTATATGATTCACGCTAAAAAAGAAAAATTATTTTTTGTGTGTGTAAATAAAAGCTGTTTAGCATTTCTTTTGCCAATTAAGAAGATGGTCTGAAATTGAGTATTCAGATTTTAAAATCAATGATATGGCTTTTGATATCACCCAATTACTGAATGTTTGCATAGTATTCATGATTTCTTTATTTCTCACCTGTTTAGTCTGGTGGTGAAAAGTTGCTGAATTAGTCTTGTTGCCGATGCTGGCTTGTTAGTGCAATTGAAAAATATTCATGAATGCATGTTTGAAATGAGACACAAAATTTGAGGTGATATTGCAACAATAAATTTATATATTCAGACAATTGTAATACAAAAAACATTGGACGAGAACAAGAGTGGGTGAAGTTGCTTGTGGGGATGAATTAATGCCAAAGTGAGAGTAGCTACTGACTTTAAGTTGCCTACTTTAGTTTTTTTTATCCCTTGTTGGAGTCTCAAGATTAGGGGTCCTGAAAAGTAAATTTGGCTAATTTGATTTTATCCATCCTTTTAATTATGTGCAATGCTTACACATGCATCTGCATGTGTGAAAAATTTGTGATTCTGGGCATATGTTTTGATTTTCTTTGTAACATTGGGTGTCAGACTATCTTTAGCATTGATAAAAATGTCTGGTGAAATTTTGGAGGTACAACATTCTTTTATTTTGATTGTAATTCACTGGGATTGAAATGCATGCAGGTTTGGTCATAGGAATTGCAGAAGCCAATTGAGAATTTTTTTTTTGCTTTGTGTGTGTGTGTGTAGAGCTCTACATTCACAGCCACGGCCTTAATAACATCTCTTACATGTATATTTACATTTTCATCTTTTTAACCTTTTCAGAGAAATATATTTTCATTTTATTCTATAATTTTAGTTTATTTAATTGAAGTCCAGTACAAACAGTTTTACAAATTCAAGCATCTTCATTAAGAGCTAAAGTATATATCAGGGTGACTGAAGTTTGTGAGCTCAATCCCTGTGCTGGACAGTACATTTTATTATTTTATTTTTCTCTACAACTGCACACACCCTTAATCTATCAATCATTAGTTAACCATATAACTATCTATCCAACCTTTCTTGCTATGATATTCTCAGCTCTCCAGTTTGGTATATATTATTTTGTCCTTTGTCACTGGATTCACCACTTGATAACCCAAACACCCATCAAACAACCAAGATATGTATCATTAACATCTATATTATAATTCTGCTTGTTCCTTCCTTAGTTAGTTACTTAATTCCTCCATCCATTACACCACAATCTGTACACAAGTTTTTTCTTCCCCTCTATCTTTTTACTCTCCTTAGCCTTTCGCTCGCCTTTACCAAACGGAAGGATAAAGAGTGAGAGAGTAGGAGGAGAGAGCTTATAGCATTATCGTATCAGTAGCAACTTAAGCTGATGGTTGTAGAGTAATTTTGTGTGTGTATATGTGTGTGTACTGTACGATATAGTAAAAATAGGTAGGTTTGTTATCATATCCCATGACCTAATAATGAAATTTCTGGCCTCTACACCCTTGGCCATTACTCAGTTGATCTTTTCTGTTTACAATGGACACAGGGGCCTTTAAAGTAACTTCAATTATTTTTTCAAATTTTTTAGTCCCTTCTAACATTTTTGAAATTTTGTCAGAAAGTTTTGTTTTGATTTGAGTTAGCGGCTAAAGAAATGTTACGACTGTTTTACAATGGAAATGTAATAATTGCATCACACGCTTTTTTTCAGTGACAAATACATTAATTTGGAAATTCTTAAAAAAATCAAATAATTGTCAGATTTTAATAAAACTATCAGTACTCATTCATAAATGAAGGAAATTATTTTTTAAATTATTATTTTTTAAAAATCTTGATAAAAAATGTTTACAATGGACACAGGAGCCATGATTTTTCAGCAATAAAAAAATCATTTTCAAAATCTCTCACAGTAAAGTAGCTTCTATGGACATTACTTTTATAGATATTTTGATAAAATTACACTCTGTGTTATCGTTATTTTATGATCCAATACCTTTATGTTTGAAGACACTACTATTATTTATAGTATGACAAAATAAAATTTTTCCAGGAAATCATAATTATCCTTCCCTGGAAATTCCACGAGTTCTGCTAGTTTACTTTATTTGCAGACTGTATGCTGATTATGGTGCTCCTCTTCCATTGAGTAGTACATCAAGAATCAGGCTGTTTGACTCAAACGTCTCCCATTTTCACATGTGCTTATTTTTCATTTGCAGTGGTCATAGGTGTAGCTTGTGAATGCTGAATTCATATTTAAACACTGCTTTTTATGGCACTGGTTCTTTTGGTCCTGTCTTTAGTGAAATATTGTATCAAAATTGCACAACTTGACCCACACAAAGCGAGCGGCGGTGACAGAATCCCAGTCATAGTACTGAAGAAATGTGCCCCAGAACTCTCCTCTGTCCTCTCTAAACTCTATAACCTCTGCCTATCTGCTTCCTGCTTTCCTGCCTGTTGGAAGTCCTCCTGTGTAGTTCCTATATTTAAGAATTCTGGCGAACCCTCAGACCCCACCAATTACCGTCCTATTAGTCTCCTTCCAATCTTTGGCAAAGTTTTCGAAGCCATTATCAATGCCGAGGTGATTCAGCATCTTATGGCCAACGGGCTTCTCTCTGACAAACAGTACGGGTTTCGCTTCACCAGGTCTACTGCTGATATGCTAACGACCATTACCGAGTACATATACCAGGCACTCGACAAGAATGGTGAAGCCCAAACCGTTGCCTTGGATATCTCCAAAGCATTCGACAGGGTCTGGCATGCTGGCCTCTTGTGCAAACTGCGGAGCTATGGGATAACTGGACATCTGTTTGACCTCATCCAGTCTTTCCTCTCTAACTGCACATTGAAGGTGGTATTAAATGGGCATGCCTCCCAAAACTACCATACGAATGCGGGCGTCCCTCAAGGTTCCATCCTAGGTCCCATGCTCTTTCTGATCTACATTAATGATCTCCCCGACACCATTAGATCCTAAGTTGGCATGTATGCCGACGACACAACAATCTACTCTCGCATCGATCAGAAACCAGGTCTGGACGACAAAGTGAACCTCGCTGCCGTACTTGAAAGGGACCTCCAATCCGTAGTGGCCTGGGGTAGGAAATGGTTGGTAAATTTCAATGCCTCTAAAACAAAGCTGTTATCAACTAACCACCATAGACAATCGCATCTACCTCCCATTAGCATGGGACAGGCTAGCCTCCCAGAGAGTAAAATACTACGCCTCCTTGGCCTTACACTCTTGGCGGACCTCAAATGGAATGACTATATTGAATCCATTGCCAAATCTGCTGCTATGAAAGTCGGCTCCCTGTGCAGGGCCCGGAAATTTTTCCCACCTGAATCTATTCTGCACATATACAAATCTACCATCCACCCGTGTATTGAATATTGCTGCCATATCTGGTCGGGTGCCCCTGCTGCTCTCCTTGGGCTTCTTGACAAAATACAAAGGAGGATCCGTAACGTGGTTGATACTGACTTGGCAGACCGGCTGCAGCCGCTCTCACTGGTGTGACGTGGCTTCCCTCTGCCTCTTCTACATGTACTTTCATGGCTTCTGCTCCGATGAGCTTAGATCACTGGTGCCGCCTAAGCACGAATTTACACGAGATACTAGATTAGCAACTAGGTCCCACCCTTTTACAGTTAAACAAATAAGATGTAACCGTAAATTCTACTCCAACAGCTTCTTTTCTCGCGCTTCCCGCCTGTGGAACTCCCTTCCACAACTCTGCTTTCCCGACAGCTACAATCTCCAGGTGTTTAAATGTAGGGTCAATAGACACCTCCTATCACACTAACTCCCAACTATTCTCAGAACACTCTCATCTACCCAACCCTCATTCTCAGTATCCTTACCCGCCTATCACCCAGCCTCTGACATTTCCTATATTTAATCAGCCTTTCTCCACTCTACGTAGCCCCCTGCGCAGTAGTGGTAGTGACATGCCTTGCTCGGGGTGAAACGCTTATAAAAAAAAAAAATGATAAATTTCATTGATGAAATGGGACTCCTTTCTACCATGAACCTTATTATTTAGTGATGACTTTCCATTGCCACTGTGTTCATATGCTGCTCTGAAAAAAAATTCCCCACTCGTCTATTTTCATGTTGCTGAATGACAAGCAGTGCTGTTGTTCATTAGCACTTCATTTATTGAAATGCTTTCCATTTCTCCTTTGAAATTTCAGTTGCATTTTCTGAAGAAATTTTCTGCTAGTCCAGGTCCACAGTCAAACATAGTCAATAGTCAATATCGACAGAAGGTGTACACCTTCTGTCGATATTGGGATTACATCAACAGCTAACCAGCACCAGTTTTTCTCCACATGAAAATTACGTGTCTTCTTGGAGCTGGACCTATTGACTGATATATTTCTTACCTTTCTAGTACACACTTAGCAGCATCTCTAGTAACATGGGGGTTCACCTTCCTGACCATTGAACTAACCAGTCAAGTCGGTCAGTCAAAAGGGTCAGTGAGAGACAGCAGTTCGGTCGATCCGTCATTCAAGTCACTCAAGCAAGCAGTCGATCTGTCAGTCACACCAGTCAATCCCCAGAGGTGCAGTGTCAGATACACACAGTCCGATAGGCGCCTACATCAAAGAGGCCAGTGCCGACAAACTAATCCTTCACCCACTCAACCGTTACGAACAGAAAGAAGAGGAAACACCTGCAACAGCCATAAAACTTTTCACAGCTCTCAGTAGCCAGAAAGGAGAATCAAAACTAAGTTAAGTAGACTGATTTAATCGTTTTACACATACACCACCAATTACTACTATCTCCGTTTGACTCTCTCTTTCCCCTCGAGAATTCTCATTCACACTCCTTTTCAACACAATTTGAAACACTTTCCTTCCCACCTATTTAACGGCTGATACAGAAAAAGGAAAGAAACATTGTGCTACTACTCTGTTTAATTACAGACTCAAAACCAACACTTTCATATTCAACCAACATTCGTTCAAATACAACAGACACTTTTATATTCAACCCACATTCACGCAAATATAAAAAACACTTTTCTATCAAACAAAAAGATACACAGAATTATACAAATTGCTTATATATATATATATATATATATATATATATATATATATATATATATATTGTCAAATACAAAATTTTCATATTTTTTACAGCATTTCTTATTGCGTTGTCTTTTCTTGAAATTTGTGTTGTGTTTTTTGTGAACCGGAATTCTCGCATTAAAATCTTCTCTTTGTAATCCGGGTGTTCTGGAGCCCCGCACCCTCCACGTAAATCCATAAAATCTTAGTAAATTTTATATTGATGGCTAACTTTTGTTTTATTAGTTCAACGCAGGACTCATTGGGGAATATAAATCATCTATTTTTTTTTATTTTAAGTTTGCAATCATTATTCGAAAATCTTCTCCAAAGAGTAAAATAAAAAAAATGCAATAAAACTCTGATATAATTTAATTTGATAAGCTTTTAATTGCTGGAATAAATAATAACTATTAAGGTCATTATACTCTGAAAAAAAATTTTTTTTGATTAATAACAAAATTTTTAAAAAATTGTTTTCATTTTTTATTATTATTAAATAATTTAATAATATATAAAATTTAAAAAATATTTTAAAAATCTTCAAAGAATTGATTGCAGTTTTCAGTTAAGTATTGATGATTTGTTGAAATTTTATTCGTCCGTTCGTTTCTTCATTTCTCTCTCTTTTTCTCGCTAAGGCCGTTGGGAAATTGAAATGTCTTTGCTATACCACGTGTCGCGTATCTCACCTCTGATTGGTTGGCTCCCTTTGATAGAATTTGAATTTGCAGGAACCCAGTGAGGGTTTTTTTTATTTTCGCCGACTTGAGCAGTCCTGAAAATTTTAGCTCCGTCAGATCAAAGACGTAAAAAGATGTCTGAATTTATTTGCGGGTTTGAGAAGCTCGCAGAAGAAAAGAAAGGGATTCCTTCAAACGAACAGAAGAGAAACAAAAGATCCGACGATACTTCTTCCAGAGGAAGAAAGAGAGGTTATTTCTCTAAAAAGGACCGTTTCCCCTGTTTGTCATTAACCCACGTGGCGGAAGAAAAATAAGATTGAACGTGACGTTCCAGAGGAAGAAAGAAATTTTATTTTACAGAGAAAAGGGACAGTTTCCCTGGTCGGCCCACAACCCACAAGGGTTGAAGAAGAGACTTAACAAAACGGACCTTTTTCCAGGCTTGAGACAAAGAAAGGAACTTCGAATACGAAACATAACAAAGAATTAGGGAAAACAGAGCCGCTATCCGGTAGCAAGAGGGAGGCTACTCTCCACTAAGTTCTCTCCCTTCAAAGAAAAAGAAAGGAACTGAAACTTCAGATTGACTAGGCAATTGTAAAGGACTTTTAACTTTTTTTTGTGGTACGAAGGCTATAACCTAGCCTTTGCTAACGGACCTGTTTTGAAGTCTACTCACAACTCCTCCCTGTGTTTAATAAAATAGTAAATTTTCTTTAATTTGAACCTTTTGTGTTATATTGAATTTTTTAAAAATTTCCTTTCCCCTTTTTGTTCATAGCAGAATTTTTTCTTACGACAAAAAATTTCTGCAGATTATATTGCCTATCTAAAATTGAAAAGTTTATTAAAAATCGTTCTGCAGAAATATTTTAAATTAATTAAAAACAATTGTGTGTAAATATGTTTATTTTGATTAAGTATGATGTTTCATTTAATTAAGTACGATGTTCAATAGGAATCATAACATGTTTTCATAAAAATTAAATTAGATATTTTTACCATGCCTTAAACTTAATGATAACTTATTAATAAATAACATAATATAACTTAGTTCGGTTATTTTAATGTCATTCTTTCTTATTAAATTAAAATTATTTTAAAAGTAATTTAAATTTTTATTTATTCAGAAAGCATATTCAAATGTTTGGCCATAAATCTATACTAAAATTCTATAAAATATTATATAATTGCTGAAAATATTAAGTTAAAATTTTTAATTTTACTATTTAGTTACCCCCCCCCCCCCCCCAAAAAAAAAACAGAAATTAAAATTTGAAAATTTTACGTTTTAACCGAATTGAAATTTTAGCACGTTTTCTCGCCACTCTTTTAGCGTTCTTGACAAATTCCAGCTGTCATATCTTTCGTCACCCCTATAAGCCAGATAAAAGAGGGCTACCGGAGTTAAAAAGTTTTTATTGTAAATTTCTGGCAGTAAATTACTTGATTGAAATCAGATAAAGGTAAATTTAAATTTTTAAAATTGACTTAAATGACGTTTCAGTGAGGTATGTTTTATTTTTGCAAGATTTTTAAAACAGAAATTTGGCTACTGTTTACGTACTGTTTTATGTAATGTGTCGAGCAATCAAAAATGGTGGAAAATTTAAATTTTATTTTTTCAATTCAGAAAAAAATTAGATTAAAATCAATATAATTTCGGTTTAAGATACGCCAGTATATTTTTCTTTCTGGAATTAAAATTTAATCTCTTGGCTTTCAATTAAAGCTAATTTTAAAGCTTGAAGATAACTTATTTATTTTTAAAATTTCAATTTAAATTTAGGTATCGAAAATGGGTTGAGGTACAGTATACAAAAAGAAAAAATTACCAGAAGTCCAAAAGGATAAATACAGTTTTAAAAACGATACGAAGAATTATGGTAAAAGAAAGTATGTAGACGTTAAAATAAATGGCCGAACTATAAGTTGTCTGCTTGATACTGGAAGTGACGTATCTATAATCGACGAAGTAACATGGAAGAAATTGGGATAACCAAAATTACAAGATACTGAGAAAATTGCTGAAGGTTTTTCTGGAAGAAAGTTAACATTCAAAGGAGAATTTTTCACGAAAGTGTCGTTCGACGAGAAGACGTACAAGGCAAAAATCCACGTCATATCTGGGAGAAATTCAAACCTATTTGGTATTGACTGGATTGTGCTATTTAATTTATGGGAAAAACCAATTAGTACGTTTTGTAGAAAAATAAATGTGTCTGGTATAGAGAAATCCAAACAGACAGAAAAATTTGTTAACAAATTAAAAAATGAATTTACGGGAGTATTTTCTGGTGGACTTGGTTGTTGTACTAAGACGGAAGTAAAATTTGAACTAAAGGACAAAGTAAAACCAGTTTTTAAACCTAAAAGAAAAGGTACCATTTTCATCGTTAGAAATAATAGACAAAGAGTTACAAAGACTAGAGAAAATTGGTGTAATTGAAAAGTAGATCATTACTCGGGGTGGGCGTCACCCACGGTGTACGTAAAAAAGAAAAATAAGAAAATAAGAGTATGCGCTAACTTTTCAACAGGGTTGAATGAATGTCTAAAAGACCACGGCTATCCACTTTCTAAGCCGGAAGAAATTTTTTCAAAGTTGAATGGAGGCAAAATTTTCTCGAAAATTGATTTATCCGAAGCATATTTGCAAGTCAAAGTCAAGGAAAATGTACAAAATATCTAGCTATCAATACGCATAGAGGGTTATATACCTTAAAACGTTTGCCTTTCGGATTGAAAGTAGCACCGTCTTTATTTCAACAAATTATGGATACTATGTTGGCCGGTCTAGAATTTGCAATGGCATGCTTACATGACATATTATTAAAGAGCGAAAATTTAGAAGAACACAAAAATCATGTTCGAGAGGTATTCAAGAGAATAGAGAGAAATACGTATTTAAAGTGTGGCTAGAAATATGTGAATTCTGCATGAATAAAATTGAATATTTGGCCCAAATTTGGGTCAGATAATTGATAATAAAGGAAGGCAGCCTAACTCAAATAAATAGAACCGAAGCTATAAGAAATATGCTTATACCGGATAATGTAACAAAATTACAATCATTCCTTGGCCTGGCTAATTATTACAGTTTGTATATTTCTAAAATGCACGAGCTGAGAGCATCGTTAAATGAAGTATTAAGGAAAGGTAAGAAATGGTGCTGGACAAAAGAATGCAAGAAGCATTTCAAAAAATAAAAAAGTACTTATTATCGGATTTAGCATTATTAAAAAAATGAAAAAGGTATTAATTGTAGCGTTAGATGCAAGCAAATATGGTATAGGTGCAGTACTTTTACACAAATTTGAGGATGGATCAACAAAACCTATTGCGCATGTGTCAAGAGCCTTACTATCTGCGGAGAAAAATTCTTGTCCAATCAAAAACGAAGGTCTGGCAATTATATACGCCATAAAAAAATTTCACAGGTTTATTCGTGGTAGATCGTTCGTTTTGCAAACTGACCATAAACCACTACTGTCGATTTTTGGTTCGAAAAAAGACATGCCAACCCATACCACAAATAGGTTACAGAGAGGGAGTATTATTTTGCTCAAATACAATTTCAAAATGCAATACTTGCCATCAAGTAAAATTGCACACGCAGATGCTCTATGTAGATTAATCCCAAAAAACTCCGAATTGTTGGAAGAAACTGTTATAGCAGTACTACAACAGAAAAAAAGAACTAACGTAAGTACTTGTTAACACCGTTAGAGAGCTACCAGTGACACTGGAAGAAATTTAAAAAAAGATGAATATATTATCGACATGAAGAAGCAAGTAAGGGGAAATGAAAAGAAGAATAAAGGATTAAGGGTGTCTCCATTATTGATATGTGATGAAACGCTGATGTATGCTGGTAGAGTCGTAAAACCAAGTGTCCTACAAAAAATAATCTTGAAAGAATTTCATATTGGCCATCCTGGAATTTCCAGAATGAAGTCATTAATGAGAAGTTACACTTATTTGCCTAGAATGAACCTGAATATAGAAAATATGATAAAACAGTGCAAAAGTTGTCAACTAGCAGCAAAAGCACCACCAATGAGAACCCGGCCCTGGACCAAAAACGGACGTTCTTCGGACACGTATTCATATTGATTATGCAGAACCATTAAGTGGATACTATTATCTAGTGATCGTAGATAGTTTTTTTAAATGGCCTGAGATTTATAGGTACAAACACCTGACAGCGTCAAACACTATAAAAGTGTTTAGACGAAGTATTTAGTCGTTTTGGACTTGGAGTACCAAATACAATTGCAAGCGACAATAGTACCGTGTTCACCGGGATTCAAAGATCACTGTGATTAGTTGGCTATTGAACACGTAACAACACCGATGTATAATCCTAGGTCCAACAGACAGGCAGAAAGGTTTGTCGACACATTTAAGAGAGTATTAAGAAACAACACCGGAATCGACACTGAAGAAAAAAGCATACAAAATTTCTAGCGGTATATAGGATAACACCAAATCAGAATACAAATGGTAATCCATCACCTGCAAAAATGATGTTTGCAAGAAAATACGTTCAGTGTTCGACAGGATGTTACCAAGTAAGAAAAAGAAAATTTATATGAAAACAAATGCAAAGTTGAAAACGTATAAAGACGGCGATAAAGTCTTCTTTAGGAACTATCGGGCAGGAAAATGTAAGAGGACAGTACAAAAAGTCATAAAAAGAAACGGAAGAATGGTCTACATAATAAAGAAAAAAAATTTCTGTAAATGTCATGGGTCCTTACCTGTAACTCCAGAATGAACTCTTCCTAACACTATATATACTACGCCTCTCAAGAGAGAGAGTCGAGTCGAGTTGGTAGCAGTTCATTTCAAACCAGACTGACATTCATACTAACACCTTCTACATTTTGTATTGTTATTTCTTGTTAATATATATTTGTTATTTCTACCCTTGTGGTTGTGTTGTTCTTTTCGGATCTTAACCTAGTCCATAACAGTAAAAGACATATAAATCAGATGAGACCCCGATACATAGAAACCGTTAAAAATGACAAAAAAGTACTGATGGAAGTGTTATATGATGCTTTCCAGATTCAACCCCCCATTAATAGTGAAGTACCGATTAAGGTAACATCGACTCCAAAAATCGCCGATTTTCCAAAATTTGAAGGTATGCAAACTCGAAATGTGAGGAGAAAATGAAAATGAAAATGATTAACCGCCTATGTCCAAATCCAAAGAGAAAAAAAATATTAAAAGCAAAATTCTAGGGAAGAATTTAGCTCAGAGGAAGGTGTTATAATGTTATAACATTATCTTTCTTTCATAGCTAGGTAGTATCTTCTGCAGTGACAACTCCCAATGCCATACTGCCAGCATCAACGCCATACAACTCCTTTCTCACATTTAGGTACATATCAATTACCTTGTACTGGTTCCTATCACTTCACCGCTGTAATGAACGCCTTCATCATGTTAACAGTCTCTCTACTGACAGTCTTCTGAACTCATTCCACCAGCCTGCCTCATAGCTACATGCGGTTTACAACCGTCCGGCAACAGACCAGGGAACAACTAATTTCCCACATAATGAGAACAGTTCCCTTCTTTGTAGCTCATATTTAACATTAGGAATTTCATTTTCTCTCTGAAATTTTCCTGTTCCATCTTTCATCAGTCGAAGCTCTAATGCTTCCCCACCTCAAACTGTTTTGCTCTCAGTGCAAATTTATCAAGATGGCTATAGCTGTTTTATTCACCAGGAAACCATCAATCTTTTAGCTGGTTGCCTTTTTCACAATTTCATATTTGCTGAGGATTCTTTTAAGGGCTGTGATATGTCCCGGAAAGGGATATATCTCATTCGAAGTAGCTAAGCGAGTTTGGCAAATATAACCGGGCAGGACAATCAGCAGTAATGAACCGGTACTCGTCGTAGTCGTATGCAGTATGCTGAGACGTAGGCTTATGCAATAGGCGTAGTCAATAGACGTAGACCAATAGCCGTAGACCTATAGACGTAGGCCTATCTCCGTCCTCGTTTTAGTCTGTATTTATGATTAACACCAGCCAATCATATTACTGTGAGGGGGAACCAAGGTGTATGCATATTCATTACATCACCTCCACCTGAGCTAAATTTTCCCGTGAAATTTAGCTTCAATATTTTCTCTTTTTAGGGTCTGGACATAAGTGATTGACTTTTTTCCTTTTTCGCCTCAATCCTCTCTGCCGTGGTGTTTGATACACTAGTACCTCTGGTCTTGAGGTTGGGAATACCTCCATTGGCAAATGTTGACTTGCTGGAATGGGATTTTCAAATGTGTCATACAGGACTTTCATTGGAATTTCTTCGGTATTTTCCAAGACGTCTGTAGTGTGTCTGGGTCTCAATTGTTTCCAATGTCTTTTGCACCGAAATTTTTCCCTTTGATGTCATATATGACCTGTCCAATTCTTTTGGTTATTAAAGTTCTTGAAAAAACTTTGTCATCTCGCTTATACGCTTTAGTCCTCTGGTTTTCTTTTTTAGTAGTTTTCTTCGCCGAACTAGGCAACAGTCTGTCGAACACAGAGCGTATTTTCCTCGTAAACATTAACTCTACTGGAGATAATCCTGACGTCGTATTCGGGCTTGGCATGATCCTATATACTGCCAAAAATTTCTGAATACTTCTGTAATGTAGTGTGTGAAATGAGAGAACGCAAGGCCGTGTAGATAAGTTTAAGTGCCGGAGCTTTATTCCCGGAAGTCCTTTATCATGCGGAGCTGCTTGTGTTTTCACACGCACAGTTTCGCACATGTAGTTGTAGCTACGTACTTCATAACATCCCCCTTGTTTCCCATTGTTTGTTGGTTTGACTAAATGAGATGTGTGTGGGGATCTTACTTGTGTACTTGTGGACTGATTGGGTTTACAGTTTGTAGTCTTTCAGTCGTGTGGGGAGTTTGACCACACGGCTAGACCTGCGGGGTTGTTTGTCATGTGTTGTGGGTTGTTGTAGTTCTGGCTTTGTCTCTGGGCTCTTTGAAGGTGACTGTGGCATGGTGGCATGTTGTGATGTGGAACGTACGTCAGTTGGCAGGGTTGTTGGTTGACGGATGTGTATTCTATTTCTTCTATAATGTCTTCCGTTTACTTCGACCCTGTAGCTGCGTGGTGCTACTTCATCGATGACTGTGCCTGATTCCCAATTGCTGTTAGGGATTTGTGGGTGGCATTTCACCCTGACTGGCTGTCCTATGGTGAGACTGGGTAGTGGCTTGGTATGGCGGTCATAGTATGTTTTTGCCCTTTGCCTTTTTTGTATTAGTGTATCTTGTACATCTTGTACATTCAGTGGCAGAGGGACTCGGCGAGGGTTATTTTGAATGGGCTTGACATTTGGGTCTATTTCTATTTTGTATTCGCCCGGTAGCCTTCCAAGTCCGATGAAGATGTCCTTGTAGCTGTTGAGGATTTCTTCCTTTGTGCTAGGTTTTGCCTCTCTGATCTCGCTTAGCTGTCGCACACATTCTGTGTTGAATGCTATCAGCTTCAGAGCAGCGCTAGCACGCCCTGAGAGTAGTGATGGTGAATCACTTTCCACCACTTGGAAGGTGACTTTTTTTCTTGTGCCTTTCACTTCACAGTAGAGTGTTACTGCACCCAAAGGTTGAAGTATTGACTTGTCGTATAGCTTCAACTTTGTGAGTGAGGGTTGTAGTGGAGCTTTTGTAACACGTCTGTAGTCGTTAAAGGCCAGGGTGCTGCAGCTGGCTCCAGTGTCGATTTGAAATTTTCACGTTGTTTTTGTGCTATCTCCCGGGGTGGATACGCGAACATCGGCCTGGTAGTGTTTGCGATCTGTCAGGCTTCCGAGGGCGTAGATGCTTTCGTCACTGCTGACTGCTTCCGTTTCCACGTAGCGCACCTTTGCAGTTCGTTGTGTTGATTTGTTTGGGCGCTGTGATGGGGTGAGCTGTCCTTGTGATTAGCACACTCTGGCAATATGGTTACGCTTTGAGCAGATGGCACACGTGAGTCCATAGGCCTGACATTTTCCTTTGTCGTGGCTCTGTCCACAAAATTTGCAATCTTTTATGAATTCACGTGGCTTTTTCCTGTCTCCCTTGCTATAATGGATAGTTTCCATTGACGTGGTGTTTGTGTTTAGTCTGCCAAGCTGTTGTTCCGCCTGTTCAGTGCTCCTGCAGATGTCTATTGCTCGGTCTAGCGTGAGTCCGGATTCGCTGAGGAGTCTCGCCCGAACATTATTGTTACTGGTGCCTGTTACTATTCTGTCACGCAGTAGGTGATCCTCAAGGGTGCCATAGTCGCACGTTTTAATTAAGTGTCTGAGTTTAATTAGGTACGCGTCGAATTTTTCGGCCTGTTCCTGAGTGCAGGAGTTAAACATATACCGGTTGGTATATGATATTTTGTTTTGGTTCAAAGTATTCAGTAAGTTTTTTCAGAATTTTTTGTGTGTCTGCTCGTTCCTCTGCCGACATTGGCAGGTTTTTATATATTTGCAGACATTCTTTGCCAATTAGTGAGAGAAGTGTGCCTACCTGTACGTTAGCTGCTTTTTTCCCTATTTCCGGCGCGGCTGCGTAATTCTCCCAGGTTAGTTTGAATAAAGCCCAGTTTTCTCGCAAGTCACCGTCCATTTCCATTTTTGCCGGTGGTGGAATTGCGTATGCCATTATGTTGTATTAATGTAGTGTGTGAAATGAGAGAACGCAAGGCCGTGTAGATAAGTTTAAGTGCCGGAGCTATTCTTTAACACTTGTTTAAATGTGTCCACGAATTTTTCCACCTGTTCATTCGATCTTGGATTGCCGTTCTCACGTGATCAATGCACAATGATGAACAGAATTCCTTGAATTCTCTTCCCGTAAACTGTGTTCCCTTGTCGCTCATTAAAATTTTAGGGAGACCAAAGCGGCTAAAAATTTTATTAAGTGCGTTTATTGTATTTGTTGCAGCTGGATGTCTGCTGGATGTCTGTACTTAACAATTTCTGGCCACTTAGTGAAACTGTCCACAATAATTAGGCAATAAGATCCATTTATGGGCCCTGCATAGTTGATATGCAATCGAGTCCATGGGACACCTGTCTTTAGCCATGGTTGAATCTTTATCGGTAGCGTAATCTTCGAATCCTGTTCCATGATAGTGAGGATTTTTTTATCTAATTTCTTTGTCCTTCGCTGTCGTTAGCCCCTGCACAAAAATTAGACACTTGAACATGTCACTTGATAATTCCTTTAATTTAAACGCCTCAAACTGTGCATTAGCCATACCTGCATACGTGACAAAAATCATCATCCTCTTGTCTTGTATCGTGTATGAAATATAGACTATCTTCTTTATCAAAAACTTTCGACAAAATATCTACTGTTTCGCTAAATGTAATTTCTTCTGGCTTTTTGGGGTGCATTAAATTCGCGTATTTTGTATTTTCTTCTCTTCCCAACTTCTACGACAATAGAGTGATTTTTTTCCCCGTCTGACCATTGTTTACATCTTTTCTTAAATATTGTTTCAAATCTACGAAAATATGCTGGAAACGTTGAACCACTGTCAGGGTCGCATTTAGATTCAGAGAGTGAATTTGAAATTCCTTCTGAAGAAAAAAATCTAGAACCCGGTTCTTTTGTGATAATACGCCTTCCAAAAGTTATTTATTGTCTTTTGCTTGTTATTCAAATAACTTTTCAAACGTTTCTTGTTGCTGTATAGATTGTTGTTGTAGTTGTTGAAATTGTTGCTCTATAAGTTGTTGTTGTTGTTGCTGTAAAGTGACTTGTAGCACCTTAGAGAAATTCTGCAATTTGTTCTATTCTGCTAACGTATCCACAAAAAATGTTTGCTCCAATTTATGTATACAATAAAATCTTTTAAGTCCAAACAAGAGGAGGGAGGCACTTTCTTACTTTCTGTAAACGTTGCCCAAGTTTTTCCTTTTCTAACGTTCCTCATTAATAAGCGTTCAAAGTTTGAACAAAAAAATGAGGAAAAACTTACTTCCTGTAAGAGTCGAACGAGTCGTTTTAACGTTCTTCATTAGTAAGTGTTGTCAGCTGTATCATTTTTTTCTTTTTAGTCTTGTAAAGTCGTTCTGAATTCTTCTTTGCCAACTGATATGTCCCGGAAGGGATATCATTCGAAGTAGCTAAGTGGTTTTGGCGAATGTAACTGGGTAGAACAATCTAGCAAGTAGCGGTAATGAACCGGTACTTGTCGTAGTCATACGCAGTATGCTAAGACGTAGGCTTATGCAATAGGCGTAGTCAATAGTGTGTAGACTTGTAAACATAGACATATCTCCATCCTCGCCTTATACTGTATTTATGGCTGACACCAGCCAATCATATTACTGTGAGGGGGAACCAAGGTGTATCTATATTCATTACATCACATATTCATTACATCAGATTGTCAACATGATTTTTAGTGCAGAGTTCGGGCCAAATTTTAGTCTGACGAGACAGTTTGTTTGGTTTAGCCAGGTGATATCTCCATAAGTTCTTGGAAATGTTGATTTGTAGATAGGCAGATTTTAGATCAACAATTGTAGAAGATTTTTGCCTCTTCCTCTGTTTATACATGGTCTTCTTACATACATTCATTGTATCACCTCCTAAGTGACACACTATGTATTCATTTAATTTCCAGTAATCCAGTATTAACCAAACATTTTTCTTTGTAGGCTGAACCACTGTAATCAATAGTACCATATCTACTTTCCCTATCCAAAGAACTTATAGCAATTCACATTGTTCTTTAGAACTGACAGCTTATTTTTCCATGCCCAACATGGTGCAACATTGTTTACCAAACTCTAAAGTTGTTGTTGTTGTTGTTGATTACTGCCCTCCACACCTAACACCACATTGACACCTGCAACAATCCAGTTGATTACAATCATCCATATTGTTAATTGCATTCCATGTATTGTCATTTGTACATCACTTGTGCTACTGCACTGAACCTATTTTTCATCAATTGCATTGATGCTGTTGATCCTAATCCAAGTATCAATTATATCCATGGTGACAAGTTTTGAGGTACATCCAATTACACCACCTTGAGAAGCCCACACCCATCTCCATAATGTATACACAAGATAACTGTTGCAGAGATATGATTTGGAAACCCATTTTATTATTTTCTTACCTGTCTGATATTATAAAATAGTTAATTGAACCCAATGTGTTCTTTTAATTATTCTGAATTCAAGAACTATTGAAAGAACATATATTACTCTTCCAAAAGGTAAAATTACTTAAATACAGTAATTCAGAATTATTTCCTTTTAGAACATTCACACCAAAAATAATCTAAAAGTTGCTAAAATGAAAAAAGAAAGAAATTAAAATTCTTTTAAAAAATGTTCACCCTCAAAAATGGCATTAAAATTTATATTTTTCAATTCTTCAATCATGTCTCTATTTAATAAAAAACTTATGATGAACAGCAGCAGAATAAATTTCAAAATTGCACTGAAAAATTACAAGTAAAAAAATAATGTGTTTTATTAAATTACGCAAAATATTGTGCTGTAGCCTATTGTTCTACAACATGTGATCAGTAGTCACCTGCAACCTTCCCGACAGATTGGGTTCTGTAGCATTTGTTGGCAACCAGTCTACTGCAAAAATATTGGCAACCTACTGCTGGAAAATCTTCTGCCTAGTCAGTCGTCTCAAAAGAGACATGATCACCTAAGCATGTATAACGTATGGCAATTAACCAACTGAAACATTACATTGTATCACAATCAAATTCACATTTGTCTCTGTTTATTGTCATCCCCACATTTTTTAACTTTTTAACACATACTGTTTTTTGTCTTAATTCGTCTTTAGTGGGAGCATCTAGGCAAATATTATCTTCATAAATAATCATATTACTGATTTCATCAGTGTTATGTCGTGAGTAAGAATAAATAACTCAACAACAGGAGTAGGTTAATTGTTGTATTCCGTGAAAATAGTATTTACAAAGGTTATTAGTATCCAATACAAGAATAAAGGTTAATCGTCTCAACCGTCGTATGACGTAGTATGAGCAATGGGTACTTCCGGGTTGTCACCGGAAGTCTACAACTGACTTGTCGATTGGCTGCTCGGCACACTCTACCTACGTAGATACCACCATTTACGTATATTTTCAAATCATCACATATTCTTAAATTCCCACGTACATTTGCAAAACTACAATGAGAGATGCCCATTTAATGCCACCTGGAAGAACATACTCCAAAATTTCCTCCTCTACCATGTTCTTTAACTTAGCAAATACAAAAGATTGGAAGGTGAGTAGGTAATTTACAAAATTCAAAATCAGAGGGTGTACTAATTTCATTTAAATGTATACTCACTTTGTACCCCTTTAACACTACCATTTTTACTTTTTCTCATTTTATGTTACTGATTAATTTCAATGTATTCACCTTTAGCACATCTTTACCTAGTAGCCTATGAAGTTTTTACATTCCACTACTGTAATGGGAATAATTTCAAATCGGTTACAGGTTTCAAATGTTCTATTGAAGTATCCTAAAGTTTTTTTTATAAAATATCCATCAAATTCTCTAAGTTTAAGATTACTGTTTTTCAATTTTGGTTGACCATTTGTTCCCAGAAATTTATTGGAATCAGAATGACTACACACCCTTTATCCACTTGCATTGGAAATGTCATGCCATTTAATTTTCTCAAAATAATTCTTTTCCTTAGGTCTTTGTATTCATAAAACATCATCAATTCTTGCTTTTTCATTTTTTCTATACTGTCTATTTTCTTTTACTTTTAAATACAGAGTGAAAATCATTTTTTTCTTTGGCACTTATGGCAAATTTTTCCAAAAGAAGATCACATTTACCCGTCAGATTTACAATCATAGTTACAGTATTTGCATTTCTTGTGTTTCTTTTTTATAGTTTCAGCATTGTCCCCAGTAGAATTCTGTTTTTTATAAATTCTAGCTGTTGTATAACTTCCACACATTGTGTTAGAGACAAATTATTCAATTGTAATTATCCCAAAAGCTTTTATTTATGAAATGTATCAGCCATACCTTATTGTATATAATAATTTTTATTTCCTTTTGTATGTGTGTTATGTTTAAATTAGGAATCAAATGATTTTTAAGATTGCATTGTACAATTGTTTTATATGTTTTGTGCATTTTTGTGTGCTTCAGACAGTTCATTAATGTCTGTTCTTCATCTTCATAAGTGTCATAGATTACTTCTTTTGAGTCCATGTCATCCATGACTCTGACTGAATTTGTCTTAGTTTCTACTCGATCTCTGAATTGCTTTCTCTGTCTGAAAAGTACATGTACCTTCCTTTTTATAACTTCTACCACACCTACAAGTTTTTGAATGATTTTTAGCAGAAAAATGGCTATTGGTGGATCTTGTATTTCTTGGTCTCTTCCACCTACTGTAACCTTTATTGACCAAAATCTTGCATAAGATTGTTTGGATCATCTGTCTGGTTTGTCTCCCCCCAGAAATGGAGAATTGTGTCAAAAGAACACAGAGAAGAAAAGTGTGTGTGTGAAAGAGAGAGAGAGAGAGAGAGAGAGAGAGAGAGAGAGAGAGAAATTCTGTCATTCTCATTTAGAAAAAAAGTGGGTAGATTTCAATATATCATTTTTTATCTAACCTCTCTACACCTTCAATTAACTGTAATTGAATCAGTTCATCCTTAATAGATTTTGCAAATCTGATAAACTTGGAACTCAAGAGTTGACTCTTGAGTTCCAAGTTTATCAGATTTGCAAAATCTGTGAGCTTCCCTTAATCTGTGATGATATTGCATAATTTATTCATTTTGTTTTTGTTTAATGAACAGAAATTTGGTTCTTTCTGCTATGACAAGTTTCTTTTTTGGTTGTCAACGTTTTATAATTTCTGAAATTTTAATGAAAGTCAAATTCTCCAATTGTTTGGGGTCTGCCTTAACAGAAAGTTTCATTATAGCTTACCAACCTGTTGAAACTAGAAAGATGTCAGTTATTTCATTTTCTCCCCTTTTTCCTGGTTGTCTTTCTATTTTTATCTCAAGCCTGTGCTGCAAAATACCAGGTCCAAGTCTTAAACATCCTACTGGTGATGCCATATTGTTGTATTGTGTTGTTCTACAACACTTGATCAGTAGTCAACATCTGCCTGTCTCTTAGTTTACTATAAACTTTATAATTCTTCTACTTCACAGATGCAAATAGGTACAATTACCAATCCACTACAGTAACATTCAGGACAAATTTTCCATATGTTTACACATGATATTGCATGAGTTTTTTTACTGAAAATCTATATTCAGGTATTTTTCTGTATATAAGTGCCAAAAAAAATGTGACAAACACCTGCTAAATCAAAAAGTACACACGCATTAGCGAAAAGGGTGAGTGTGAAACAGATCCCACAATATATTTCCACCACATTTTCTAATAAAATAATCTATTCATTTCCGTATACAAATCCTTCCTTAATGAATAAGTACTGAAAATTCCGTTTAAATCTGATAATTTCAGGATTTTGGCAAATATCTTAAAACCAATGATAGCAAATTTTTTACTTAAATTTATGCTTCTTTAATTCTAATCTCGGATGTGCGTTGTGGTGCACTGGATATCAACTTGGAACGACAAATCAGGGTGCCGAGTTCAAATTCCAGTTGAATTCCTTGCATTCACTTACACACAAATACCCTTGGGAAAGGTATCAATCCATCTCTTCCCTCCAGTTATGGGTTAAATAATAGGACAGATTAGGTTCTGTAGCCTTGGCTGGCAACCAGTCTACTGCAGAAAGCAATGGCAACCTACTGCGGGATAATCTTCTGCCCAGTCAGTCATGTATCTTTCGAGACATGATCGCCCAAAGCATGTATCACGTATGGCACTTAACTGACTGAATTCTAATCCTATTAGGATTTTCACATTTCAAAATGTCATTAAAGAGATTTTCTTTTCTTGATCACATTAATTGTTTGCATAGTAAAGATTATTTTCTTAATTCAAAATGTTGCTACTGTGTAACTAAGAACTTAATATTTTTTACCAAAAATGTTCTATTGTGTTTGCTTTACTGTAAACATACTCTTTGGGTGATAATTGATTTGTCAACTTATCATTGATTAAAACAGAATTAATTCATATCCACTTGTTATTCATACACTGAAATATTTGTACATATTTATTCAAATCATGAAGTTTCTTTGTCTTATTTCTATTCAAATAAAAGTTCTGTTTATTGCCTGTAGAGTTTCTAACATAACTCCTAAAACTTTAAAACAAGAGTCTTTCCCCTTTAACTGAATATAAGCGTTATTCTTTACATAGATTTCTAATCAGTCTGGTTATAAACACTTATTGACATCATTTCAGTATATTTGGTAACACAGAAAAATTCGGTAATCATGACAATATTATATATAAATTTGTCTCTGTCAGGTTTGCATATGTGTAGATATATCTATATTTTTGAAAAAGGCCAAAATACTACATTTTGATGATTAAAATGACAACATGAGAACAAAGATGGGGCATAAATATGTCTCAAACACAAATAACAGGTTTGTTACTGTAGAAACAAAAGTGAATTTAATGATGATTCATTTTGTATTCCTTATTCAGTCTACACGAGATTCTTTTCTTTTCATAATTTTCAGAAGCTTGTAATGAATATCTTGGCACCATAAAGATTAGCAGTTGAATGACAAGTATTTTTCTTATTCATATGATATCAAAGCAGTAACTCTGAAAGGGCCAGTGTATACTATCCTTGAACCCCTGGTCAGTGGGGGTATCAATCTTAATTGGAGCATTGTGACCCTCACCATCTTATCAACATTTGCTTTTTTCTATGTACATTTATATATGTTACAAGTTTAACTAAGTACAAATTACTTTTAAAGGGTGAAATATGTTTGTGGATTTGGACATCAGTCTGGTGATTTTTTGTTGAACAAATCCGTGAATTTTTTAATTTATTTTTACTGTGGTTTAACCATAACATTAGTCTCCTGTAATCCACCAGCCATCTACCTTAGAATTATTTAGATCCCTTATTTATTTATGAATGAGGATTCAATAAAGAAACATCTTGGAATCCTGAATAGGAAAAATGAAAAATAAGAAAAGTAATACTAATATTTTCTTTATATTACACCTCATATACTTTCTAAAGCTTTTAAGAGAAAATACAAATTTTATTGTATTACTTTTTTTTTTCTTTAACAGACTATCAGTTTTACTGTATTAATTTTCTCGAGTAAAATTAAAAAACGTGTATATGGTAAATGAATATAGTATCTACAAAACAATTTTGATTCATAAAAATGCAGTAAATGTTCTTTAAATAAAGAAACTTGAATGTTAAATAAGAAAAATAGCACAATGAAACTGCATTTTATTTTTTATACTTTTATACATTTTTAAAAAGCATTCATTAAAGAAACCTTTTTAATTCTAAATTAAAAACATAATGACACAATAAAAACCAATATTTTCTTTACCTCATACTGTCATTACTTTTATATACTTTTGTCAGTTTTATTAAATCATTTTTTATTTTCCTTAAAAAAAATTGTTTATTTTATTAAAGCAAATATTTTTTTAAATTGTATTTTTACAATTTACAGTTGAGTTGGTAAGATGTTACCATAAGTTCTATGATAACAGTTTCTTTTCTCACACTTCTCACTGGAACTGACTTCAAGCTCCATGCTTTCCAGCCAACTTTAATGTCAAAAAATTTGAATGCAATGTCAATTGTTATCTGCTGTTCTCCTGCTTACTCGCCCTTTGTTCTTGCTCCTTAGTAATATTTTCTGTTTTCTAGTTCTTCTGCACCTAGTAACCCCATGGGTCTTGGTGGCTTCACTGCGTTGCTTGGGATGAAATCAATTAAAAAATAAATAAATAGTAAAATGTATTGATGAGGTAATGTTTATTCATAAAAATGCAGTGTATATTTATGAGGTAATCTTTCATTATTTGTCTACATATTATATGCATTTAATTAGGACTTACGGCCTATCACGTTGAATACAACGGTTCTCGCTTGATCACCGAAGTTAAGCAACGTTGAACCTAGTCAGTACTTAGATGGGTGACTGCTTGGGAATACCAGGTGCTGTAAGTGTTTAATGACGGAAGTGCGTTATGGTGCAGTGGATATTGGCTCGGAAAGAGAAATCAGTGAGCCGAGTTTGAATTCCAGTTGAATACCCTGCATTCACTTAAGCACTGGTACCCTTGGGAAAGGCATTAATCTATCCCTTCCCTCCAGTTATGGGTTAAATAACAAGGGTAGGACTTGGGGAACCTGCCCTTAAAAACAAAAATCCCAGTGAATCTTGATACTCGAAAAGAAAAAGTATTACTAGACACAAAACTTATATAAAAAAACAACAATAAATTGTTGAAACAAAAAGTATTACCAGCAATAAATAAATAAAATTTAGTTGACAATAAATGACCCACCAAGGTTGATATGCCATAAAAACAAAACAACCAATCAACATTTAATTAAAAATTATTATTATTAGATAATTTTATTAAAATGATTATTAAAATTATAAGCAATATTAAAACTTTGAAACATAAAAATACAATTTTAATAAGTTTTCTATTTTACATATTTTTCTTGTGAGGGGCTTTTGTCTGTTTTCCAACTTTCTGGTGGGTTTTTTGTCCAGTCCCTCAAAAACACATGTTCTTAGCTGTTTTTAATGAAAGGAACTCTGACTACTGGGAATTAGCAAGTACTCAACTGCCTCATGGGTAATAGCTGTAGCTATTTATATGTGTTGTGATTCTCTATGTAAATTAATCACCTCAAAACCTATTAATTATAAAATTAATGAATAAGTACAGAGAATGTCATTAAAATTTGACAATTCTCTTAATTTTAAAAATAAATTGAGCTGATTTCAATTATTTTCAAATTATCACTTCCTGGTTTATTATGGAAATGCCTAATAATAATAATAATAATAATAATAATAATAATAATAATAATGTGTCATCCCATTTACAGTTTTCTGAGAAAAATTAGTGATTAATGTTTCTTAAAGATATGGAAGCAAAAACAAACTTGCTGCTGCAAGCTAGAATTTGAATTCTGTCCATTCACTTTGATTATCCAAGATGCTATCAAATATCCTATCATGGCTCCCCTCTTAGGATTCAAACCTTAAAATAAGGTAAAATGCAACAACTAAGGTTTAAAATGATTTTTACAAATGAAAAATCTTTCTTAAAGATTTCACTGACAGACTGAAAGAAGATTCTTTAATGGAGCCTTTGTTTAAAGACTTTGACATCACATCAACATATAAATGTCTTTTCTTTTTCTTCTTTTTTTTTAGGATAATTGTCAGCATTTATTTTTTTTACTCAAAATTTAAATTTGAATAAAATAATCTTTTTATAAAAAAAAGTTTAAGATGAAACTTTAGAACAAACAACTATTAAATATTCAATGGCATCTTAGAGGCAAGAAACAGTACAAAAGCAAATCAGAGAAATGAAAAAAGAAAGTGCAGATGACAGTGTCAGTAGATAAGCTTTCGGACTTGGGCATTGCATCGTGTGTATTACTTTCTATGCTAGTGACTAAAAAAAGTTTCAGTAAACTAAACTTATATAAAAAATTATCTGCAATGTGCAATGATAGATGAGAAGTTATTCAGGTTAGCAATAATTTCCACTGAAAATGAATGTGCTGTATCCCTTGACTGTGATGAAGTTGTGAATACATATGATCATGTGAAATCTCAAAAAAACACTATATAAAAATACACTATTTTTAATCTATAATGTTGAATGTGCTAAAATTATTCAAGGGAAATGTTTTATCTATAATGTTGAATGTGTTAAAATTATTCAAGGGAAATGTTTTATCTATAATGTTGAATGTGTTAAAATTATTCAAGGGAAATGTTTTATCTATAATGTTGAATGTGTTAAAATTATTCAAGGGAAATCTCAAGTTGATGTTAAAATTGCCTCCAAACAATGTTTACTTATTTAAGATGGAATGATCTATTATGGCATTTGTATTTATTTAGATACATTGTATTTATTTTTAATTTTTCTAGTTGAATTGTTCACCTATATTACATATGATCCATTACTGTACATAATTAGGTTACAATAAAATTGTATTTTATATGAATATCACCTTATGAAAATTGAAATGTAGTAGAGGTGGGGGCCATATCATCGATAATGGGGAGGGGTAAAAGAGCCTTGCACTGTCCCTGTCTAAAAGTGCTCTAAAATTCATTCTATAACCTATCAGTGAGGTTTGTAACAATGTTTCATGATTCCTTTTTAAAGAAGCCTATAATAATATAGAAAGATGTTTTCAACCAACCTATAACTGTGGTGACCCCAACTTTTCCCCAGATTGACGATACACTATTCTGCTACTCATGAATAATTTATAAATCTTTAACAGAGCACTGACCCTATTTAACCATTTAGTTGTATGAAATTACAGAATGATGATTTGGAGGGACTACTAGTTGGATAATAATTATTAAAATTCTCAGGAGAGTAGGTTGAAAAGTTAAAAAAAAAATTGAAGAAAAGAAATGAATTAAAATTTATGTTTTAAAATAATAAAATGAATTTAAGAACAGTTCTGAAGATGAATCAAACCCAGAAGTAACTTGTTAAGATTCAGTAAAATTGAGGAAAGCTTTGCCCTATTCATTGATAAGAAGACAATTAATATGTTGTCTAAATTTCTTTAGTACTGATAAATCAAGTTCAGAGGTTTGTTTACAATATACTATCTTTCCAAAAACGTTTGTGTTCTTACAGAAAAGATGGACACAAATTATTCTAGACAAAGAAAGGGGCAAGTGTTTTTGTTTAAGTACCTGGCTTAGGGTTTGTTTACATTATACTTTCTGTCCAAAATGTTTGTACAAATCATTTTAGACAAAGAAGAATTTTGTTAATTTTCAAGTTGGAGAATTGTTTATATTGATAGTCCAAAAGTCTTTACAGAAATATACCTAGAGGGATATTCTAAACAAAGAAAGTATGTGGTGATACCACCAAGAGCAAACCGGATGTTGACTCTATGCTGACCAGAAAGCTAATGAATAAAAAGTCGTTGTACGCAAGTGGATTTGTGCAGATGTTCTAGTTGAAAAATAAAAATTAATCAAATATCAAATTACCATTTTTATTTATCAGCCAATGAGAAGCCCGGAACCAAATACAAGGATGAAATGCGAAACGACCAGCGTTTTGAGCCAGAAGGGAAAATATAAAAGGCCGTGACAAAAGGCACCCAGACAGACAGGCACAGACAGAGGAGAAGAGTGTAATTAGTTTCTTCCTTGACATATGTCGAGCGGCTACTATGTTCGTCTCCTTCTTCCTGCCCTGTTCTCAAAGTACTAACTGACCTTTTCTAAGACATTCCACAAACCAACTTGCTGACCTACTGACCTTAGAAACGGCAACTTGATAATGAACATTAATCAAACTACCCAGCTTTTTACCTTTCAGCGTTACATCTTCCTTGAACATTCTTTTATCTCCTTCAGCTCATTATTATCCACCATAAATTCTTTCTAACTTCGTTGGACCTTTATTCCAAGTATTGTTTTAATTGTAAAACATTAATTGAAATGTATATATGTATAAATGTTATTTTACACTCAAAATTGCCTTTCTTGAATTATAATCTTTTATGAATTATAGTGGGCTATCTTCCCACAAGGCCAAATTCCGTTAACCTACTACGGAATCCTACTACCCCTCACTACAAATGGAATAAGAGAAGAGATACCCGCTATAAGTATCATATGATTAATTAACAAGATCACCTATGATTAAGATGGTTGTGGTAGAGAAATTAGATAAGTCAATGCAAAGTTTTTTGGTTGTGGTATCATCTATATAAATGTCAGTATGAATCCCCCACCTCCACTGCTGAAAAAAAAAATGAAATGGAGACAGGCCTACCAGAAGTCAGCTCAGAACAGCCCATGATTGCTAGTAAGACAGTCATCACTAAGTGCACATCCACAATTCCCATCGTCAGAATGAAAGCACACACATGATGAAAGAATCACATGAAAGTCAACAAGCTGTTAATTTCTTTAAAGAATTCAAGGAGAGTTGACTGCATGCTTATTACTTTAGCATATGCAACTAGACTTCCCAAATCACCATCCAACAGTAGAGAACTTGATTTTGCAGTAGATAATAATAGACACATTTTTATTCAACCTGTTTTTCTTTATATTCAATAAGCCTGTTGTTACAGTTATCAAAAGGGTTGTGCATTTTTTTGAAGGTGTTTTTATTTTAGCCTGATTTGCAAAGTAGTCCTACGATGCAAAGAGAAAAAGTATAGACATAAATCACACAATCTTGTCTGTGGTACACAACTTATAAATATTGACCAATCAATAAAATAACTGACTTGAACTTAGAATGATTGACAAAACAAGTTAAAAAATAAACAATAAACTCAACAATAAACAGACTGAACTTTTAAACTTCATATCAAAATGTAACATATAATCAAATATCTTAAGTCTAAATTCTCTTGTGTGAATTACAAGTGCATATCAATGAAAAAGTAGAATATACCAAAATTAATTGTTATAATCAAGTCCTATCTTCTCATTATTTATACCAACTAGATTAGATGTTGATTGTAGTACAGTGGATATCGGCTCGAAACAAGAAACCGGAGAGCCGAGTTCAAACCCAAGTTCAATTCGTTGCATTCACTTACATGCAAATACCTTTGGGAAAGGTCTCTTCTCCCTCTAGCTATGGGCTAAATAGCTAAATATGCTGCCAAGAAAGTTGGTTTACTATCTCGTCCTAGACAATTTTTCTCTCCAGAATCTACTCTACATATTTATGTGTCTACCATTCATCCATGCTTTGAATATTTCTGCCACATATGGTTTGATGCCACTGCTGTATATTTAGAGACTTTTGAAAAAATCTAAAAAAGAATCATCGATATTATTGGTCTTGGCTTTCGTCACTTTCCTATTGCTGTAATGTAGTTTCCTTATGCCTTTACTATAAATACTTTCATGGTAATCGTTTAGATAAACTCTTTGCTATGGTATCCATACTTTATGAATTTAAGTGCAGCTAGGTCTCATCAATTCACAGTTGAATTGGTTAGATGTGTCAGTAAGTTCTATGCTAACAGTTCTTTTTCTCACACTTATGCAACTCTCATCTGGCTCCATGCTTTCCAGTAAACTTTTATTTTCAAAAATTTAAATGCAATGTCAGTCATTATCTTCTGTCTTCTTGATTACTCTTCTATTATTCTCTCTCTGATGTATATTTACTGGTACAATATTTTGGGGCTGCATGGATTTTTGACAATGAAGAATATTTGAGAATATGTTTGGATTTGGGATATATATATATATATTTTTTTTGTCTACAGGGGTCAAAGAGTTATGCCCAAAATTAAGAAATTTTGCACCAAAAGATAGCTGTCAGTGGTGCAGAAGTGATGTCAAGTTGACAGAAATTTCTTAGTAATAATCTTAATTTTCATTTAAAAGAGTCTATTTGCAACCATCGAAAGAGTCAGTTGGCTAAATCAAGTCTCCCTGATGTGGTGGGATGCTGACAACTCTGACCAAAGAACCTCCTTATCACTTTACATCATGTCACTATTTTTTTTAAAAGATGTCCTGTGTTTGAAAAAAAAGGAAATAAAATATATTGTATATTTCATTAACATTTGGGTCCAGTCTTATTGTTTCTGATAAAGCATTTGTTGCAGATTATTATTCTTGAAAGCTGATGAGGAAAAAAAGAAGACAATGAAGAAAAGGAAGATTATTGTTGCTGATATTTTAAAAAGAAGATTATGTAATGTGATTGTGAAACTGATTTACGTGGAAGTTGGGTTGAGTGGTCCCTGACAAAAGGGATTTATGATTTGAGAAGTTTAATCTTGCTCAAGAACTTTTAATAACCACCATTTCAGATATGGTGAAATCCACCAAATTTGTGAAGAGTTAATTGTTGTCATCCTCATGGATAGCAGTTTAGCCTCGTGGTTACAGCATTCATCTTTTGTTCCAGCATCACTGAGTCTGATATCGTAATTGACATCGTATGGTTGCAATCTTCAGTTTTTGATCCAGCAGCATTGGACCCAACATTGTTTCAGAAGAAATATTTGAACCAACTATATTACATCTCCTTAATAATGTTTCTCTTTTTTCTTATTCATTCACCCTCATTAACCCCTTGTATCTTTGTTATTTGATTGCCTTGCACGTGTTGAAATGATTAAAAAACAAAACAAAAAAATAACCTACTACTAGTTGAAATTTAAATCACTTATTCTGAAAGGATTTTATTTTAGAAAGGAGAAGAAAGATCATTACATCTTTTATTCTGAGTCTTGTGAGTGGTACAAATGAAAAGCAACAAGCCTCATACTCTGATGTAAAATTTGGTAGAAAACAAACATTTATTACATTGTATTCTGTTTTACTATTATTTTTCATACAAAGTTTAATACACAATTTTCCTTGTGTGCAAGATAGGCAAGATAACAAGTTGTAAAATTAGAAATTGTCAGGTCCATAAAAATGGACAAATTTTCAACAAAATTTTCACTTATTTTCATAATGTCAAAAATCTTTGAAAAGGAGAGCAAATTTCCAAGCATCACTGGGTAATTTAAACAATAGTTCAGTTTTTAAAGTGAAATTCAAAATTGAAATAAATCTCATATTTTTATAAAAGTTCAAAATTAGGGTTAATACCTCTAATTTTGAGAATCTTCTGTCAGTTTTTTTTGTTTTTTACTTTCAGCTTCTTTCTCTTTCTCTTTTTTATCTTTTGTCATTATTGTCATTGGCTTAGTATTTTCAGAAACGGCCCACAGTCATTTGCCTGTGAACACCAAAAACCTCTCTGGTCCTTAAACCAAGTTGACTTCTTAAATAGCCATAAACTAACTACAGATTTGAATCAAAATTTCTTTATTTATGTAGGTATAAATTACTTTACTTATTAGTAAAATTAAATAAAAACAAAATGTATCTTTTTAAAATAAGTTTAGCTGGGTTCACTTCCTTATTTTTGATGATGCTGATTTTGCACTTGATGGCTTTCAGGACACCTCAGCTGCTAGTGTTTTTCACTTTCAAGTGCAAAACATACTTCAGTATCTATTAGTGAGAACCCAGTATATATTAGGGTCACCACAGATCAACTCTTCTTAGATCAAAGTTCCCCATAAATATTAAAGTAAATTTGAAATTAAATTTTAGTGAAATTTTTTTAGTAAATCTCACACTTACTTCAAACACTTAAAGATAATTTCTCAAACATTTATCGGGCAGTTCAGCTATTCAATTGCCTCTCATTGCTTAAAGTTACAAATCATATAAGAATGTATGAGTTATACTGTCACTGATTTTAAGTCCTTATTAGAGATTATTAGTGAATATGTATGATAAAAGGTATGCAATTTATCATAATTTCTTGACCTTTTAAAGTGCACAATACTTATTGCTTTGTGAAGTTTGAAATTTTATCTCTTTTTCTTTCTGTTTTTGTTGTTGCTTGTTTTGATTAAATTCTTTCCTACTTTTAAGCAATGTAATTTTATAGATATGAAAACTCAATTTCAGAGATAAAATTTTACTTTACAACCATTTATGGTTTACAGCTTTTCAGGGAATTTTTTTCTCTTTTTCAATTGGATTTTTAGAATGGGTATTTTTCAGTGCACCTGTGTTGCTGCTATATCTGACACAAGGTCAGTTTAAAATGGGTTTTCATGGCAGCACCATGAAAAAATTGCCCAAAACCCACAGGCACTTTACCTTTTTGGGATACTTCAGGTGCTGGGCACTGAATCCAGCCCCCTCTGAAAGGAGAAGTACTGCCAAAGTTGATAAAGACTTGGGTTTAATATTTTTTTAAACTTCCATATAGCCTTTCACCTACAGCATGAATGTATTAAATTGAATGGTTGGAAATAGATTTGGGGGAATACTAGCCGCTAAAAGCACAATATGGAGAAATCAGCCCATACAAAAATATACAAATAAAAACAGGTATTTGCCTTTTAATCAACTTTACATTTGTGAAATTCATCAGTGTTGCCGTTTTCTTAGATTGTAAAGAAAAGTTAATTCTGATATAAACTTATGTGAAAAGATTTGTAGTGATAGCAACAAATAAATCATTAAGTACCCTCTAAACTCTAACACTTAGTATTATTTTCAGTTAATATTTACTAATGAGACGTCATGTTTGCAGAACTACAGAGAAATAACTCTGAAGTTATTCAAAAATTAATCCATGAAATATTCAGCAAAGTACTGGAAAAGGGAAGAACTAAAATCTATTATGATTCAAATGTTGGCACTACAAAAGCAACAACAAGTGCAGCAACAAAAACAACATGAACAGCAATTACAACAACAAAAGTTTTTTTAATTATTATTATATATAACTACAGAAGAAAAAGTATCAGATTTATCTAGTCCAGATACTGTTGCTAATACACTTAGCAAACTTTTAATAAATCCAGACAAAGGGATATCTTATCTAGCTTATTATAAAAGATATGAATAGATCTTTAAAAGGAAGTGTTTGCATTGGAAGAATGTGTTTATTATTGAGAAAATTGTCACCTGCTGAAAAAGCATGTAAATTTTATTTTGTCAAAAAACAAAAAACAAAAAAAACAAAAACAAGGAGATATAAATTTTGATGAACCTGTAGCAATAATATAAAATATTTTTGGTGATAGGAACTCATTTTTCACTACAAGTTGGCAATGTCTTAAAGTTGGCAATGTCGTAAAGTGTGACAATGAAGATTTGCAGGAGCCATAAATTAAGAATTCGAGAAGTTCAAGGTAAATGAATTAACTCCGAATTTATTTAAATGCCTAATATTTGTACAAGGCTTAACTTCTAATAAGAATGCAGAAATAAGCTCCAGAATAGTTGCTTAATTAGAAATGGCTTCAAAATTATCTCTCAAGAAAATAGCAGAAAAATGTCAATGTTTTGTAAATTTAAAACATGATACCCCAAGGTTTGAGGAAAGTGCATAGCATCTGACCATCTAAAAAAAGAAATGATAGATGTTTTTCAATTCCTAACTGAACATTAAAAAATAGGATAAATCCTCCTCAATACATAATACTTGACAGGAGGTCTGCATTTCCAAAGTAATTATTTTTAAAGAACAAAAAATGCTATTAATATGGGAGGGTAGGACACAAAAGTACTTATTGTATAAATACAAAAAAATGGAAGAAAAATAAATTGTATGTGAACAAGGTAAATACATGGTGTAAAATAAAAAAAACATAAAGAAAAAATTAACAAAATTTCAAACGTGTCTTTAATTGACTTAGAAACATCTTGAAAAAGTAAATTTGTTTTGTGAAAATTAATAATGTAAGAATAAAACTCCAACTAGATGCAAGATTTGATATCACCATCATAAATGAACAAACATGAAGAAAAAGGAGTAAACCCAGTTTTATTAAATTCTAAAACATTACTTATGGAATTTCAGGAAAGAAATTGAACTTTATAGGTAAATTCATCTGTAGTATTGCTTTCGTTAACAAAACCCAAAAAAGCAATGGTGTTTGTATTAAAGAATACAGCTAATTTATCTGGAACAAATTGGATTGTATTATTTGATCTTTGGGACCTCCAGGATAACTTTTTCTGCAACAATATAAGTATTGTTACCTTCGAGAACTAATATGTCAACTGAAAAATTAAAGAATGAATTAAAAACAAGTTTTTCAGAAGTTTTCTCAGAAGGTCTATGGACATGCATGAAAACAAAAGCTAAATTTGAAGTAAAAGAGAATGTAACATTGATATTTAAGCCAAAAGGAAGTGTACCATTTGCTGCTTTAGAACCAGTTAGGTGTGATATCAAAAATAGATCATTCCGAGTAGGCATCACCAACAGTTTCCATTAAAAAGAGAAAAATAAAATCTGCAGATGTGCTAATTTATCAATGGGGCTAAATGAAAGTTTGAAACAATATAACTTCCCATAATCATGTCCAGAGGAAATTTTTACCAGATTAAATGGTGTTAATTTTTTTTTTAGTTGGACCTATCAGATGCTTACCTACAAGTACTAGTAAATAAAGAGTGCTCAAAACTATTAACAGTTAACAATCATAGAGGACTATACAAATTTAACCAGCTTTCTTGAAATAAAAAGGTAGCCCAAAGCATATTCCAACAGATTATGGATACGATACTTGCCAGTTTGGATATTTAGATGATGTACTTATTAAAAGTGAGACCCAAAATCAACATACTGAAGATGTAAAAAATGTATTTGAGAGAATTAAAAATATAATTTTAAGAACAGTGAAGGAAAATGTGAATTGTTTATATCCAGAATTAAATATCTAGGACAAATTTTCGATGTAAACGGTAGACATCAGATCCTTCAAGGTTGGTCACAATAAAAGATATGCATACTTCAACAAATGTAACAAAGTTACAAGTATTTTTAGGGTTTGCTAATTACAATCTCAAAGACAAACCTTTAGACTGAAAAAAGCTTTGTCTTTGAGAAATTACAGCAAGTCAAAGATAATTTTCCAACTTTCCGTTTACTGGAAACGAAATGCTAATCTTGGAAATTGACATATTTTCCTTTACATGACTAGTTATTTGAACTTATACTAAGTATAGACTTAATATTTATATTCTTTGTTCTACCCAACTTTTTTTTTACAGGATGTTAGCAACCCGGTAGGATAAAGAAATTTCAACCTTCAAAGGGCGGAGGAACTCTAAATGAGTCAATGACCAGCTAACTAGAGATGGTGTCTCAATAAATCACCGTGGAGAAGGCAACAAGATACCACTCCGCTATCTATCTATCCTGCATATAATCATGGCTACACAACAGAAATATATGAAACTTAACAGCATGAAGGGGGTTGCTTTCAAAGGAAGCAACTCCTCACCCGGTAAGGACCGACATGGCCTACAGGTGTCACCTGACCGTCATCTGGCAACTGTTAGCACCAACGGCATAAAGGGGACGCTTTTTCCCAAAATGTGTCCTTTGCCCGAGAAGGAAAGACATGAGCAACAGGTGTTTCTGGACCGTTATCCTGTGACTGTGTGCAACAAAAAAAGGATTACCTTGGGGACATGGAATGTCAGGACGCTCAACAACTGTGGACAACTAGAGAATACCAAGCAGGAGATGAACAGACCGAAAATCTTTATTCTGGTAATATGCAAAACCAGATGGCTAAACAATGGAGACTTCAGCAGTGACAACCATAGAATAATATACACAGAAGGAAAAAATAACAAAAAAGAAGTCGACTTAATACTGGACAAAGAAATGAAGAAATGCGTTCTAGGATATTGCCAGTTCTTTGAAAGAGTTCTCCTCGTCAAACTGAAAGGGAGACCATTCAGCATAGCAACTGTAGTTGTCTATGCACAAACAACGCAAAGCACTGAGGAAGAAACAGAATCTTTTTACTTCACTCTAGACAATGCCAAGGCTCAATGTAAAAGCCAAGTAATCAAAATCATCATGGAAGATTTTAATGCCAAAGTAGGCAAGGAGAGGGAAAGTATGACAACTGGCAACTTTGGATTAGGAATCCGCAACAAACAAGAAGAAAAATGGGTCCAATGGTGCACAGCAAATGACCAGGTAATAACTAACACCTAGTTTCAAGAACACCCATGACGTCTATGGACATGGAGAAGCCCAGGAGGTGACACTAAAAATCAGATAAACTCCATAACCATAAACAAGAGATTCAGAAACGCAGTGGTTCAAAGCAAAGCCTATCCAGGCACCGACTGTGGAAGCAACCACGACATCTGCAAACTAAAGGTGAAACTCCGGAGATTGAAGAAGCCTAGTGCAGCACCAAAACTGAAATGCAACACACTCGTGAATGACCTCAACCTACAGAAAGAATACACTAACAGTGTGAAAATTCAATATGAAGAAAAGATTAGAAAAGGACAATCAAAATGGGAGTCACTCAAGGAAGTGATAGTGACATCAGCAGACAACATTGACCCAAAGGAAATCAGGCGCAGAAGAAAAAATGAGTGGATGACTGAAGAAATTCTCGACATGATGCAAAGGAGACAGAAAATGATATCAAGACATGGAATGGAGTACAGGGAACTACACAAGGAAATAAGGATAAAATGCAGACAGGCTAAAGAGGAATGGCTCAATGACAAATGTGCAAAAGTAGAGAGATTGAGCAGGAATAATAAAGCAGACATGCATAAAGAAATAAAAGAACTGACAGAAAAAAAACCCTGTTCTTCAATAGGATGTATAAAATCCAAGGATGGAATAATCATATTGGAGAAAGAGGAAATACTGCAACAATGAGAAGAATATATAAAAAAGATCTTTTCCATGACAAGAGAGAGCAACCGATAATACACAAAGATGTGGACAGACCTGAAATATTAAAGTCTGAAGTGGAATCTGCAATAGCCAAACTGAACAGAAACAAAGCAGCTGGACCAGACGGCATAGTCATAGAGCTACTGATAGCCCTGGAAGAATTTGGTATAGAGAAAATTCCTGAAATAATAAATAAAATTTATAATAGTGGTGTAATGCCAGATGACCTCAGAAAGTCAATCTTCATAGCGCTGCCTAACAAGCCAGGAGCAAACGAGTGCGAATTCTACAGAACCATCAGTTTAATGAGCCATGTAACAAAACTGATCGTCCGAATCCTGATGAATAGAGTGAGAAGCAGAATCAGGCCAGAGATAGGACAAGAACAGTGCGGTTTCATCAAAAACACTGGAACAAGGAACGTCATATTTATGATGAGGATGCTCTCTGAAAAGGCAATACAAAATGAAAAAGGACTTGTACCTTAGTTTTTATTGATTATGCAAAGGCGTTTGACAAAATACGCCATAAAGAATTGATGGATATGCTTGGCAGCCTCAACATATTTGGGAAAGACCTAAGAGTAATCAAGAATATCTACTGGCAGCAAACTGTCTTCATACAGACAGGTAACGAATTCATCAGTTATACAAAGATTGAAAGGATGCGTCTTTTCACCGATTCTATTCAACTTGTACAGCGAGACTATTCTAAGAACCCTAGAAGTTATGCCAGGATTCGTCATTGGAGGCCACAATTTAAACAATATAAGGTACACAGATGATACATTGCTGATAGCAGACACAGAAAGAAAACTACAAGACCTCCTACAGAAGGTAGCTGAAGAGAGTGACAAGAAAGGACTACACTGCAAGAAAACTGAATGCATGGCCGTCAGCAAAAAGGGCAGCCCAAAATGCCAAATACAGGTGAGGGACTTTAAAATCAAGCAGGTACAAAAATGTAAATATCTAGGAAGTGTTCTAACAGAAGACAGAAAGTGCAACACTGAGATCCGAAGGCAAATTGGCATGGCAAAGGAAGCATTCCAGAAGTTGAGTAAAGTATTAAGAAACAGGACAATTTCGCTAAAAACAATGTTCTTCAATACGGTAGTGAATGTTGGACAATATCTTCGAAGATGAAAGAAAAACTTGAAGCAGCTGAAATGTGGTTCTACAGAAGGATAATGCAGATATTATGAACTGAGCATGTGAGCAATGACGAGGTTTTGGAAAGGATGGAAACGAAAAGGAAATTAATACTGGGCATCAGAAAGAGACAACTAAAGTTCTTGGGACATGCAATGAGGAAGGAGGGCTTGGAGAACCTGATACTGACAGGCCAGATAAAGGGAATAAGAGACAGGGGAAAGCAGCAGATAACATATTTGAATTCTGATCTGGTGGATGACGAAACGAGGGTTACATGGTGCAACAGAAGAAAGCGTGCTAAGAGCCACCAGGGATAGGGAGATGTGGAAAGCCATGATCGCCTACATCCTGAAATAACATGGCACATAAAAGAAGAAGAAGTATTACACTCATGTATATATATCAAACATACATGAATGAAGGACAGTCTTGAATAACGTGCTAAAGAAAGATATTGTTGTGACCTCGTCACCAAATTATTGTGGTCCGTTGGGGCTAGAAATAACGACACAAAGATGGAATCATGTTACACAAATATATTGCAAAGACAGTAGTACAAACATATATCAATGAACAATTATTAGAGTAGCTGTCAGAGCTGGAATTTATTCCACGCTCTCTGCTTCTCTTACTTTCTGCTCTTCAAAGCAGAACTGCTGCTTATATATAGTTCGGAAGAGTTCAGTGTGTCATATGGGTAAGTCATCATAATATCCATCTCCTATGTATTAACTCCGCAAGAAGTCTTAATATTTTTTCTTTTTGTATTTATGACGATAAAGTCCGTCATTTTCCTAAAACGGAGAATGTAAAAAGTCATGATATTCTTTGAATGCCGCATTAAGCCCCATCGAGAAATTGGTGCAGTCCTGGGTCTCATTTGACTTCTTCACATAGACTGTTAGAGAAACTGTACACGATTTCCGTAAAGACGCCAGTTCTTTTCTAGTCTGTCGAGTTCTCCATTTATTTTTGGTAAAGAGGCAAAAGGCACATTTCTTTTTTTCTTAAACACTGGCTGGATGTCCTCTTTTAACTCAAATTTTGTTATCATCTTGTTCCACCGACCAAGGCTGTAAGAAAAAACTGCCGGTAAGGTTTCTTTTAAATTTTTTATTAAATTATTTGCCTCGGGGGTCAGGTTTTCGAGTTTATGGCAAAATGAGTTGACATGTCCCACAACTTAAATTTTTCCATCCAGTTGGTGTTAAATAAATTTTCTGTATTTTTTAATCTTTAGTTTTAACGTCTTTCTTTGAAATGTTACATTCGTGATAAGTTCATAGTAAGGCTGGTTTTTCCAAGTCTGTAGATTTATCATTGTTAAATCTGAACCAGAATCCAACTGCATTTGAATATTTTTATTTAAAATTTGTATTTGTATGTACTTCCATCTTGTTCATCTGCTTTTATATTTTTTTACGTTCTCAAAAATGTGAGCTCTTGTACCCGGTACGGCTACAATGTAGGCATTTTTTATTTCGGTAAGGGCAGTCTTTATACCAATGTAATAATCCACAACCGAAACACGAGTTATGGAGCAAATTAATCTTGTTTCTTTTATCATTGGTTTGATTTAGGGGGAGAATTAATTTCTCTTTTCTTTCGGTGTACTTTTCTTACAAATCTCTGACAGTCTTTCGCTATTTTTGGAGAGCAAGGTTTGGCTCATTTTCCAATTTATTTAAGACTCTATGTCTAATTTCAGCGTCTTTAGCTAAAATGAGTCCCTGATCACATATCAAACACTTAAAATTATCTGCACTCAGTTCTGACAGTTTGAAGTTGTAGCACTGCTTGCTCACGACCGACGTGAATATTTTAAAATCTTCACTAGGTTTTCTGGTTAAATTCATACATTTCTACCTCTTATGAAATAGTGAAGTTTTAAGACTAAAATGTTCTGTAAAAAGTTTGACCGCTTTAGTGAATGTCAATTCATTTGTTTTACGGGGTAAAATGCAATTTACAAATTTGGTGTGCTCTGCGGTGCCCCGTTTCCGGAGAAGAAGGCGAACTTTCTTAGACTCAGACCAATTTATGCAATCTGTTACTTATAAACCCTCAAATCTTTTAAAATATGAGGCAAAGGTTATATTCTTGTGTCTATTGCACCCTAGATCGTGTTTTGTGAGAATGCATTTTTGTTTTTTACAAATTTGTCCCCTGTTTGCCAGTTTAAGCGAGTTTCCTTGCTGTTGTTGAGTTTGAAGTAGAATTTTTCCAAGTTTCTGATGTCTGACTTCAAATTGGTTTGGAAATTCAATCCACACTTTTTCAGTTTTCTTTTGACATTCAACAATCTGTTTTGGAAATTCCGGTTGCTTTTCTTGCCATTTAAGTTCTCATTGTTCTTGCTTTTTTTGCTTGTTTTTTTTTTTTTTTTTTTAGGATTACACGAATACAAATTCCATTCAAATGAAAACTTTTCTTTTCTTTGAATAACAAAAAAAACTTTAGTTTTTCTACTCACTCAGTAAAACAAAAACAACAATTAATTGAAAGTGAATAACTTTAAATTCTTACTCAGAGAATCTCGAGTGCTTTTTTTTTACTCGACAAACATGAATTTTCATAGTTTAGCAGCTCAGATTCAAGTACAGTGTAAGTTAGTTACACTTTCTTTTTTTTTTCGTTTGGTTTCCTTTTCTGGATTACCAAGTACTGTTGAGTAAAACAAAATCTGACGAAAATAGAATTTTTTTTCATCTGTACAATGTTGAACCAATATTAACAGTTTCCATGCAGTCTTTTGGGGGTCCTCAAGTGTCCTTAGGAATCCTGGTCATCTGTAGGAAACCTTGTGGCCGTCTGTAAGAATCCTTGTGCTCCGTAAGAATCCCCGTCGCTAAGTTGTTGTGACCTCATCACCAAATTATTCTGGTGCATTGGGGCCAGAAATAACAACACAAAAACAAAATAGTGTTGCAGAAAACAACACAAAACAGTGTTGTACAAAGACAGTCGTACAAACATATGTCAATGAACAATTATTAGTGCGGCTGTTAGAGCTGGAATAGATTCCACTCTCTCTGCTTCTATTACTCTCTGCTTTACAAAGCAGAACTGCTGCATATATATAGTTCAGAGGAGTTCAATGTGTCATATGAGTAAGTCACAGTAACAGATATTAAATGGAATTGGTCAGCTAAATGTCAAAGTGCTTTCAAAGAGATTAAGAAAATCTTAATGTCAGACTTGTCACTAACTCAATTTAACCCTAGATTAGAAATTGTATTTGCATCAGATGCAAGTGATTCAGGTATTGGAGCGGTGATATGAGGATGGAAACACTAAACCAATGCTTCAAGATCATTAATAGAGGCTGAAAAAATATAAACACCAAAGGAAGTCCTCTCAAAGAGAGATGTCATATGTGACTAAAGTGTTATTGCCAACATTTGAAATATAAAATTATATTATTGCCTAATTTGACCATTTTGTATTTAGATATATAAAAATCAGTTATAGTGTCACTCAGTTGAATCTTTTTTATTTTGAAATATGAAAACCACATATATTTTCACACAATTTTTCCTTGTTTATTTAGAGATATGGAAATTAGTTATACTTTCGTCCCAATTCCTACTTTTGTATTCAGAAATATGAAAATCAATTATATTTTTATATAATTTGTCCATTTTGTATTTAGAAATATGAAAATCTTTATATTGTCACACAACTGATTCTTTTTCATTTAAAATATGAAAATTACATATATTTTCTCTTAATTTCTCATTTTTTTAGAAATATAAAAAGCACATATATGTGACACGATAACTAGGCATATATTAAGGTGCTTTGTAAAATATGTATTTTATTATAATAGATTAAAATAGAAAATGGTTAAGAATAGAAAATAGTTTAAAAACATATTTAACAAAAGTGAAAAAGAAGAGGAAAAAATAAATAAATAAACGCTTTTTATTTTATGAGGAAAATTGTGGAAGAGACAACGGTATCCGATTACTGTTTTAAATCCTACCACTCTTCCGGTAAATATTTGACTCAGTGATTTAATGTGATAAAGAGATAAAGTTCAGGAGGTGGGTTTTCGAATGACCCGGTCAAAGGCTGTCTTTTACTGTATCTTGACCACACATTAAGAATTTTCCGGTGGAAGCTTTATTAAGATAAAAAAAAAGATAACTGAAATTTCAGACTTACAGTCGCCAATGTTTATCACCGGTGGTCTAAAGCATTTCCGGATTTCCGGATCAATTTTAAATAAATTCAGGTAATTTTTCCGAGTCAGTAGAGTAGAGTAGAGTGAGAGAGTCCAGTTAAGTTAGTCAGTCAGTTGAGTGAAGTGAACCTCCGTTCGTCTTGTTTCGGTCAGTTCGGATTTGTTGATCTCCATTAATTAGAGTTAGAGCTGTGTGTCACATTCGCCTGCCCCAACCGAAAAGGCTAACTCTAAACGAAATAAAGCATCCTTTCAACTCATCCAAGTTATGGAAGTTCGTTCCTTATAGTTTAATCTTGTACCTCCAGCTTGAGGCTCCGACATTTTCAACAAACTCCCGGCAAACATTACAGCGTGGAGAACGGCCACCGGAGAAATTGTTCGGACAGTCCGTTGGGGTGTTACATATATCTTCTGCCAATTTGTTCTTTTTGTTTAGAATATGAAGATCACATATATTTTTTTTAATTTGTCTTTATTTTTTTAGAAATATGAAAAGTGGTCATATTTGTTCATTTATATTTAGAAATATATTCAGTTATATTTTCTTCAGATATGACACTTTTTATTTAGAAATATGAAAATCTGTTTATGTTTTGTTTTTATTTTGCCCATTTTACTTAGTAATACGAAAATCAGTAATGTTTTCTCCATATTTGCTCCATTTTATTAACATTTTTTCATGTTCTATTTTTCGTCTATTTTTTACAAATATGAAAATTTTATTATATTTTCTCCATATTTACCCCTTCTTATTTCAAAATGTGAAAATCAGTGATGTTTTCTCTTTATTTTGCTTTTGTATTTAGATATATAAAAATCAGTAATATTTTAACTTTATTTGTATGTATTTATTTTGAAATGTGAAAATCAATTATATTTTCTCTTTATTTGGCTCTTTTTACTTCTATACATTAAAATCAATTATGTTTTCCTTCTCATATGCCCCTTTACTTTAGAAATAGGAAAATCAGTAATATTTTCTCCTTATTTGTCTTTTTTTATTTAGAAATATGAAAATCTTTTAGAAATATGAAAATTTGTTATATTTTTTCTTGATTTATTTAGATAAATTTTTATTTAGACAGATGAAAATCTGTTACATTTTTTTCCCCCTCATTTACTTCTTTCATTTATAAATAAGAGAATCAGTTATATTTTCTCCTCATTTAGCTCTTTGTATTTCAGTCAGTCAGTTAAGTGCCATACATGATACACGCTTGGGCAATCATGTCTCAAAAGACTGGGCAGAAGATTATCCCGCAGTAGGTTGCCATTACTTTCTGCAGTAGACTGGTTGCCAGCCAAGGGCTATAGAACCCCGTCTATCCTGTTATTTAACCCATAACTGGAAGGAAGAGACAGATTAATACTTTTCCTAAGGGTATTTATGCATAAGTGAATGCAAGGAATTTAACTGGAATTTGAGCTTGGCTCCCTGATCTCTCTTTCTGAATCGATATCCACAACGCACATCTTTCTATTTAGATATATGAAAATTAGTTATTTTTTCTCCTTATTTACCTTTTTTTTAAGAAATAAGAAAATCAGTTATATTTTCTCCTTATTTTGCTCATTTTATTTAGAAATATGAAACCACTTATATTTTCTCTTTTCAATTATATTTTCTACATAGTTGCCCCTTTTTATTTGAAAATATTAAAATCCCATATATTTTCTCTTGATTTGTCACTTTTTATTTAGAAATATAAAATCCATTATATTTTCTCTTGATTTGTCCTTATTCTTTTACAAATATGAAAAGCTGTTAGAATTTTTCCTTATTTGACCAATTTTATTTAGAAATATGAAAATCAGTAATACCTTCTTTTTCTTTTCTTCCTTTATTTGCAAATAAGAAAATCAGTTATATTTTCTCCTTATTTGGCACTTTTTATTTAGAAATATGTAAATCTGTATAACTTATTTCTTTACTTCTAGATAAATTTGGTTATCAGTTTTATTTTATCCTTATTTTACCATTTCATTCAGAAATATGAAATTCAGTTTTATTTACAACTAATTTTTTTTATTTAGAAATATCAAAATCAGTCAAATTTTTCACCTTTTTTATAGAGATGTATGGAAATCAGTTATATTTTCTGCTTATTTTACCATTTTTATTTATAAATGCGTAATCTATTAAATATCCTTATTTTGCCTTTTTATATAGAAATATTAATATAAAAAAGTCAAAATATAGAAAAATGTAACAGATAGTCACATATCTAAATAAAATAGTCAAAAGTAGAAGAAAATGTTACAAATATACTCACTTCTGGAAATAAGCCTCAATTTTGCATCATTTTCTTCTTTCTTATATAGAGAGAAAAAATATACACATGTTCTCTATATTTTGCATTGTTTATTTTGAATTATCAAAGATGGATTCATGTTGAGCATAATTTGATATTTCTGCTTAGATATATGAAATTGCTACAAGAGAAAATTTACATTGGAGATGGATCATGAACCATTGTTAGCAATTTATGGGTTAAAAAAAAAGAATTACCAACACATACTGCTAATAGATTGCAATGATGGGGAACCATTTTATCTAAATTATGACTTTAGAATAGAGTTCTTGCCATCAAGTAAGCTAAGTCATGCAGATGGATTGTCCAGACTGATTCCAAGGAATAATGAACCCTTTAAAGACACAGTCATTGCCACTCTACACAACACTCTTTCTAAAAAAACAAAAACAGTGAGGATTAAAAGTTTTAACATTAACTCTTCCCTAAAGGAGATATTGCAGTTTTTCTAACTAGGGCAAGTTATTTAATTGTCATATGATCAACCTTCAGTGAATCATTGGGTCTGTAGTTGGCTTAGTACAACCAGGGAATCATGGTGCTAGGTGTGCAGCTAAAGTCAATCATTAATATTCCACAATTTTACTTTTCTGTGATCAGAAATTAAGTTGGAAAACCTTCTCTTCTTAGGTTCTTTCAAGGATAAACTTGTCTTTTAAGGCTGGATGTGCGTTGTGGTACAGTGGATATCAGCTCGGAACGAGAAACCGGGAAGCCGAGTTCGAATTCCAGTTGAATCCATTGTATTCACTTACGCGCAAATACCCTTGGGAAAAGTATTAATCCGTCTCTTCCTTCCAGTTATGGGTTAAATAACAGGACAGATAGGGTTCTATAGCCTTGGCTGGCAACCAATCTACTGCAGAAAGCAATGGCAACCTACTAATCTTCTGCCCAGTCAGTCATGTCTCTTTTGAGACATGATCACCCAAGCGTGTATCACGTATGACACTTAACTGACTGACTGAGGAAGCTATCAGGTCTGCTGATCATGGCTGCTGGCTGCTTTTCCTGATATCTCTCGATGACAATTGCTCAAATGCCAAAATTGAATAAATTATTTTGAAGATTTCTTGGCATGTTTTGGGTTTGAAATAATTGATTTTATTGATTTCTTTAACTACCACTATCGGGGGGGGGGGGGGCATCATATTGTATACCAAGATGCTGCAAATTAAACTGCAACCAAAACGCCATATATGTTGTATACCCTTTAATGAAACGCTGATTATTAATTCGATGATGAGGTCCCAAAACTTGTTTCTTATAAAATCGCTTGCCTTTTTCATGTTGATAAAAAGAAAATATTCTCATTTAAGGAAATGGGGATCATAACACATATATATAAATCAAGGCATACAACAATTTCTTTATTCCTCTTCACATGATGTTGCATAGAGTAGGAGGCAAAGTGAGAGGTGTCAGCACACATGCATTAAGGGGGCCAGCCAACCAGCTGAGTCAGATTTCTTTGTCTCTCATGTCTTCTGAACTCATCTCCTCACGGACTGCCTACTACTAATAATCTGTCTCATATAAGTGACTACATCATCTTTTAGGCACTTTGTTTACAACCATTTCAAGTCCCACATCATCTGACCTTGTTACCCTGGTTATCCAAACAGTCAAATATTTTTCTGACATGGGGAATTTTGCCCCCATTCTTTGAAAACAATCTAATAGTTTCAAAACAATATCTATTTTTCTTTTGCTAACCAGTTTGCAGATTTTTGCAGTTTCATAAAAAATTATAATTTTTCAGTGTTAACATTATGTATATTACATAACATATCTATAATAATATCGTGATATCAACATTTTCCATGCAATAATTACTTACCACATAAGTAAAAATAAATTATCAATAATTAATCATGCATTGATAATAAATCCTCTTTATATGGCATCATCCTCTTCTTGATAAAATATTCTTATTTCTCAATCAGTTTTCTCATAAAAATCTAAAAGCGCTCTTTCATTCAGATCAGCAGATTTATCTTCCAAAGATCCACTTTATATGCAGATAACCAGATGTCTTCCTGGTCAAGAATTTCACAAGATAAACAAATCTATCAAGTATTATCTTTTAGCTTCATCAACCATTCAATTTCTTTGCTTTAATGAAACATAACTTGAGTTTCATTTTTGCCAATTCTGGGTTCTCTTTTCAAAATTTACATTTTTTTTTTTCAAAATAAAGGATTTTTTTGTATAAACTAAATAACCTTGAAGTATTTGTGATCTACTTTTAAAATCCAGGTTACTTTAAATTTCCATGCCTTTCACATTAAACCTACATTGTTAATTCCAATCTAATTTTTAGATTTCACTTGTTTGAAAAATCTACACTTAACAAAGTCATAAAAGTAGTTACAGAAAATGTTTGGGAAGTTACTTTTATCATAAATTGATCAAACAAAATTGTATGTGTTTTTTATTTTTTTATTTTGAAAACAATGAACAAAACTAATAAACAATATTAATTTATTTTCCTCATATTTTACTGTACAATTTTTCAATAAGAACAGGTAAAATGTTAATAATAAGATATGTTATATTAACATAAAATGTCTCCCAAATATAAAAAAGGTAAAACAGTAAATACAAAAGAACTTGGACCACAGTAAAAAAAAAAACAAAAATATTATTTGAATAATTTGTAGACGTTATATATTTTCATTACTGTTTAGTTGCACAATTCAATTGGCATGTAGTATTTTTTTTATTGTTCAAATTAAGGACTACATTATAAACATACCAGTTTGTATGATTTACAAACAATTTTATAACTGAAAAATCTAGCCACAAGAAATATTTTATCTTCTATTAACAGTAAAGGTCTAATTCAGCTGAAAATCTTAAAATAATAAAAATCATTTGAAAATGAGAAAAATAGTGATGTTGATAAATTTACTGTGTTTATAAAGACAAAACCAATGTTTGAGTTGATTATGCTCAACTAGTAAAGTATATGGTACTTTATATTCTTCCTTCAAAACAAATTTATTCATTTCAATCAATTGTCACTATAGTGATAAGTAAATTAATCAATTAACATAGCCAGAATTCACAGGCTATATAATGACTCTGATCAGGAAGAGAAAAAGAACTATGCTTGAGACTTCGGACTTCACAACAATGATGTTGCTGACAGAAAACACTTTACCAGTAAAGAATCCCAATTTTATGGATGTACAGATAAGCAAGGAATAAGAAATTAAAAGAGAACATAGAAACAGGCAAAGTAAATGAAATAGCCAGTCTTTTTTGGGGGCCACAGCTGGAGTCAAATACTTTATGAAAATTTCAACTATGGCTCATTCAATGCAGTTAGAAAGTTTGACTTTCAACAAAAGAAGTCAAATAAAACAGAAAAATGTGTTGCCAAAAAAGAGGTTATCATTGCAGAGAGAGTAAAATTCAATGATATGAGACAAGAAGCTGAACTGGTTACAAAAATTTTACTTCATCTAAAAATTGTGTTTCAATATTGTGAGTTTGAAAAACTTAGAAAAGAAAGTCAAACAACTGAAGAAAAATTAATTCAGATGACATTAATTGATGGCCTGCATAATGTAACACATTGCTATAAAATGTCAGAATGATTACAGCTAGGAAACATGTCTACTGGCATTGAATTTATTCAACAGAAGGAACTGATACAAAAATTTAATAACTCAGAGAACAACTAGATTATGTAGAAATTGCAGATTCTGTGGATATAAATACAACAGGAAGAAAAAGAAATATTTTGCATTTGGGAAAGAGGGTACAAATTGTCTAAAAATGAAGCATTTTTTTAAAGTGATATGCAGATTTTTTTTGGAAAAGTGGAAAGAATTGAACAAAAACAAGGCAAACAAATATGAGACTTTTTTTGTTGAGAAAAAAAAATTTCATTAAAAATCCATATAAAGGAAGTATTATTGGGCATAAAAAATGGATACTGGCAGTGAAGTAACATTGATCCTGAAAAACATTTGTGAGTGTATAGACAAACCCAAACTACATAAGAGTTACATGCATCTACATCAATTCAATGGGTCAGTTATTAGGAAATTTGGATATTTAGAAGGTTCTATAGAATTAAAAAACAAATTTGAAATAATATCCATCATTATTGCAGATTGCAAAAAGAATCAGACTTATTGGAAATAATATACTTCACATGAATTAAACAAAATTAATTAATACAGTAAAAATGAAAGAAACAGGCATATTAAAAAACTACAAAGTAAGCCTAAAGTTTTAAAAAAATGTTACCCCTCCTACTATGAGTCACAGAAACTATCAGTACATTTGATACTATTAGTAGTAGTAAAACTATGGAAGTTGGTTGAACAAGACCTACTTGAACATGTTCATCCTTGTGAAAGCAAATGGGTGTACCTAATTGTAGTTCTGATGGAGACTTACACATGTGTGATGATTAAAGACAAATAGCCCAGTGGATATAGACATTGGTTACTTCCTGTGACTTGACCCAAAGAGTTGTGAGTTTAATACAGTAGTGGTGAACAAGTAACTTACAGGGTTAGAGGGAGATAACTCATGACATGATACAATGGCCTAAGCATCTTACAAATAGCAACAAGGATGAGGACAATAGTCTGAATAATGTAAATACTGTTCACTCAGTTGTCTTTTGCTTTTTAAACTTTCATTTGTTATTGTGTAGCTGCCGCCAGGCACCATTTGCTACCAAACCCAATGTAAAAAATCAGCAGGTTCTTTTTCTCGCCAAAGTGAGCCCTGTATTCTTGACCGGCGACCTTGTCACCCCTTGGGACAATGTGGCCAGAAAATATATTTCCTTATATTTTAGGATAACGTAAAACAATAATAAAGTCTAAACGAAAACTATGAGACAAAACAGTGTAAAGTTAGAATAAGTAAATAAAAATATAACAAATAAGTTGTCTTACGGCAACTTTTTCTAAAATATAGGATTTTTGCATAAGAAATAGAAACCACTTAACAGTTTTTTGGATTGAGACCTTCTAAGAGGGCAGACATAAATTTGTTATCTCCAGTGGCAGCACATTCATTCGGTACTGTTAGGGAGTAACTCAATTGCCATAGACCACACGAGGTGCTAACGAGGTAATTAACATTTTTTCCATTCAATGTTCAGCAAACCCTAGAAAAATTTTTTATAGTTAATGAATTTAATTATTCTAAAGTTTTTATTGCTTTTAGACCCTTCTTTAATTTGTAAAAATGTATTGCTTTGGCGATTCAAACAATTCTTGCTGATTTAAACACTTTATAAGTTCCCTTGTTTTTGTTATAACTATTTATGTAAAATTCCTTGTTTATTTTATTTCTTCGAATTTTGTAATTATCTATGCTTGTATACATTCTTTCTCCATGTGCTCATGTTATTTGTTTGTCTTAATTGCAGTTTTCACAGCTGCACAAGTAAAAGGAAAAAAACCTTTTACAATATATATCCACAGTTTGTCAGTTCTCTCACACACGTTTCATGTGGCAATGGCAATTACACACTGCTTATTTTGTTTTCCTATTCTAGTGACACATGTTAAACTTCTTAAGATTGTTTTAGATAACATTTTTGAGTGATTTATTGCCTTTTATGTACAGCATATTGACTAAAGAAATGTAAGAAGCTCATCACAATATATTGTTACTGTGATAGCTTGAAAAAATAACAATCAATATAAATAAAAACTATTCCATGTGCACAAGTGCCTGAATTTCATTAGTTTGAAATAATCTTAATGATCATTTATTCTATAAATGATACTATTATTAAAGTAGTTTACTCTTAATGAAAAGTATTTCACAGAATCAGATACATTTTTCAAAATTAACATTTAAGTCAAGCACATGCTAAGCACTGATTCAAGTTAAGTGTTATTATTATTGATAATTATTGATTTATAAACTGAGTTAGTAACTGAATTTGTTGTCATTAGCTATTTTGTTTTATTAAAAAAATTTTATTGTATTAATTAGTAAAAAAACTCTTAGTATTGAATAGAGATTAACATTATATTATAAACTAGAGATGTTTATTCATAGTACAACTCAGCTTTCAGGTTAAAACCTAATCAGAGAATTTTTTTAAAACATATCTATAACTGAATATATTTTCTAAAATGTGGTAATTAACAAAAAATATGCAATATTTTAGTTGATACATTCCTCAGACTTCCACATGTTCATATTATATTCAGTTTTCAGAAATTACTTAAGGACTTTTGTTTTATATTTAATATTGTTCAGTTTTCTTTTAGTGGGGGTGCACAGTGTAAATTATCTGAAGAAATGTTCATGATTTAATAGTGTTTGTACTTCTGAGGAGGAAATTGGGAGAGTATGAAGATGTCATCTCCATATTTGATACATACACATTTAAAAATGATAATTTTTGCTCAGAAAATACAGATCTTAAACTCACATTATTGAAAAGGTTAAAAGTAACCAGTTGCCCTCTAACAGTCAGACTTTAGAAATACTGGAAAACCATTATCCAATGTGAAATAACTATTTTAAGCTCAGTAAAGTATGTGCAGAAAGAAAACACATTAACTTCATCTTGAATGAGATGCAAATAATAGACATGAAATAATGATGGAAGGTCCAAAAGGTGAAAGAAGTTGCTCATATGAATTTGTCAAAAACCATACCTAGTATTCAAAGATAAGTTCCTTCATATTCTGGGCTGACTAGGGTAACTACTGGCACTGTGAATCTACAAAATAGAAATTTCAGCCTATCCTCATATTAAAATTATTAACACTATAATGAAAAATACTATACCATTATAGTCAGTCTTCTGACTTTATAGACTGTGACATTTTAGTTGAAGTGGTGAAATAATGAAGAAAGAGCATGATGTAAATTCTAAAAACCAAAAGAATTAACACGCATTTGAGAAGAAGGCTGAAGAATATAACATCCAGTTATGATTAAAAAAATATGACAGTCTGAAATAATAGAATTATTTTCTCATGTATATTATGTAAAATCTTTTGCCATATTAAAAATTGTCTGAATTATTTAAGTTACATTTTGACAGGTAGTGCAAAAAATGTTACAAACATTTTGAAATTTCAATCATTGTTAATTAAATCTATAATTTGAATTCATAAGAAATTAAGTTATTTGCACTATTCTTTTGATTTTTAACTATTAATTATAGTGACACTAGCAAATTAATATGCTTAATTTGCATAAGTACAAGAAAGAGCCTATATAACTTGTCACTGAGAATAAGTGTGGAAGTTAGCAACTTCCTCACTTTATATCATTAATGTTGTTTGATTTCCTGAAACAGATTTTAAAAAATCAGCCATTAATATTAGAGGCAAAATTTCACATTTTAATGTTGATGTCAAACAAAAATAATATATTTGAAATATCTTTATTGGTGAAGTTAAATATGCACTTTTTTATTTTTTTAAAATAAATTTTCAACAAATATTGAAATATTTTTTTTGTGGCCAGTATAGATAATATAACAGTAAAATTCCTTTTTGAAATATTTTCTAAATGATTTTTAGTTAATGAATTTAAATAAATAAAAATGTATAATTATTGACAAATTAAATTTCTTTCCCTCATTATATCCCAGCCAGGAATGGTGTCTTTCTGTCCATGCACAATTTTAATCCTTTTGTGGCTGAGGTGTTGATTCGAAATGCCAAATATCTTACTCATGAAAATATTTTGCTGATGTCATCATATTTTTACCAATGTAAGGATCTTTATAATTTTAGAAAATTGACATAGTCTTACTTTAGCCTTGAAATGCATCTATCTTGACTTTAGTATACAAACATTTCAAAGTACATTCAGTATGATTTCTTTGCATAGTAAATGAAGCTATTGCATTGAAACATTTTGGTTTATTTCCTTTTAAAACTCTTACATTTTTACTGTTATTTTTCGTAGATAAAACAGTAAAATTAATATTTAAGGTAAAAGGCAAAATGTGGCAAAGTTTTAAACAATTTATGCCATTATTTAGAGCTCTATAGCATTTAAAAAATAGTGGGAAAAGATCATCTTTTACAACTCCAAAATAACTAGCCTGGGATAGGGTTAAAAAGATCTAAATTTAGTAATTTGAGTTTAAAACTGAATATTTTTGTTCTCTTTTCTGAAAAATTGGGCAAGTCAGTGTAAAAATTATTCTTTACTTCAATAGGAAAACCTAAAAAATATTTATTTTTTATAAATTATTATATTACAACAACAATAATCTGAAGAAACCACTTTGAAATTTTTGTATCAATTTAGAAAAATATTAAACTCAGGCATCAACCTAAAAAGCATGCCAACAGTATTTTCTTGATTCAAATTATTAAACTACTTCACTTGGATCATAAGAGATTAAAATAAATTGGTATAAAAAACAAAATGAAGATTTCAAGTCATTCCTAATTTCATATACAATTTGTTGCAAAAAGATTAAAAAAAAAACAATTATTTGATTTCTCCATGCAAATATCTGCCTATCAAACCTGAAACCATTTTCTTTTAATTTTTTTGTTCATTTTATTATCTCCTAATTTTCTATAAATTTGTGCCTGCTTCATCTTCATCTGTGAACATCTCATTGACACAAGCAGTTTTACCATTTTGCTCTGAATTGTTGACTGTTTCAAGATAATTCTGTGAAAGCTTGGCAATTATTCCTGCTCCATAAGCATCCCCTAATACGTTAATGCTAGTACGGCATCGATCTCTAGAAAAAATAGAAAATACTTTTGAGAAAATGTTATATATTACGGACACAAATTAGTATAAGGTTGTTTTCATTAATGTATAATAAAAAAAATAAAAAAGAATTTAATACCCTATTACATTTGAACTTTAAAATATTTATACCTTTATACATATATATACTTTGAAACAAAATACTCAGTAATATTCAATCAGTTTCATTTAAAATATTTAATTTTTCAAATATTGAAACATTTGTAAATATGTAATATTTAGAATATAATCTTGGGCATAAATTAATTTCAAATAATTTTTAACTTTTCATTCAATAAGGCAACATTATGAAGATAAAAGAAAGAAAAATATGTAAGAATCAAATTATCCTCTTGTTTCAGCTAATGACCTCGCCTTTCTGCTTAATAACTTAAACAGTAAACACTTTCTATAGTTAGTAACTAATCTACTACAAATTCCTTCTAGTAGTTTTTCTTTTACAGTATGGTTCACTCTGTACAAGGGACAGGAGCTACTCAAGGTAGAGGATTACTTTGCTGAGTAGTTTATATGGATGGGAGAGGAAGAAAATGGTTGACTCTAGATTTGAACAGGCCAAGATTGTAATACCTTGGGAAACAACTTCTTGGAAGTTAGTTCCAAAGGGCCATGCAAGAAGCTTTTTCAGTGGAATTTACTTCTTGCCAATGGAATATGTAGGAAGTGTGGGTGGTTTGCTACTATGTAAGTGACATGTTGAGTCCAAGCTGTGAATGTCAGACCTGGTGAAACCAGGTGATGCTGTTGGTCTGAGCACTTCTTTCCATGGTGGCAGAGATAGAGCAGTAATAAACTCACTACATCATGCCCATGAAGGAGCACTCGGAGTGAGGTAAATAATTCTTCTTCAACAAGGCCTTGGAGACACTTTTGAACTGGAAAGTAAGGTCTGGACACCTCCAGCCCATATATTGCAGCAGTACTCCATTTTTGGCCTGATCTGGCTATTATAAAGGTAGAGCATGGGGAGTCAGGTACTTACTACAGTGGTATAGGGAGCTGATCATTTTACCTGAATCTTTAGCAATAGATTGTATATAGAAATTTCACTTGTTAGGTGTGAGCCTGAGGCTGAATATCTTTTCAAAGCACAAGGCCTCCTCGATGGATCATCCATTTATCAGGGTCAGATTGGCAATAAGAGAATGTAACCAATTTGGTTTGGGAGGCATTGAATGCAACTAGCCAGTCTTTCCCTCATTGCTTTAACTTTCAAAAACTCTTTGCCTTTGAGAAGCTTTATTGTCTTCTTGCTTGAGGATGAAATAATTAAAAAAATGTGAACAATGAATATATTTATAACACTGAACATAAGTATTTTTTAAAATTATAATTCACAGATACGCCTGAAATATGATCTAATATATATACAGTGTGTGAAGATTAAATCATTGCCATTTTATATTTTTAATTTTGTGTGTGTTTCTTGCTTTTAATTTTGTTGGCTACACAGTATAGTAGGGTTATTTGGGCACTGTGAGAAAAAGAGCCCCATGATTGTCTGTGGATTTGAAACACTGAATTGTGAATATTTGTAATTCAGGAATGTGTTATGGAGCAGCAACTACATAGTTTCAAGTAAACTGTACAATGTATCACAGAAAAATATCCTGAGACAAAGACTGCTGCAATTCTTCCTAGGAGCCATAATCTCAGAAATTTGGAAACAGTATGCTGTACTATTTGGTATTCATGTTGGAAGCTCCAATACGACCATTTCAGAGTGTTTGGGTGTCAATTTGAAGTCAGTGCAGAGAATTCAGAAAGAGTTGAATGAGCCTCATGTTGATTATGAAGATACAGCAGCTTGAAAAACTCTGTCTGATCATTTTGATGAGAAAATAACTGCTAAATTTGTTGGTGAAGGCCTTGAAGTCAAAATAGAGGTCTACATTGTGTGTTGCGGAGTTAGTGGTGCCCTGAGTCAAGATGGTGTCACCAAGACTCAGCACCATACCACATAAGCAAGAAAATCCACTCAGACAATTTCTACATCATATCACTCCTTACATCAGCCCACCTAGCTGCCCAGAATGCTAGCACCTTCATTATTATGTGTGGAATGCAATTGAGTGGAAAAACAAGAAAACTCCCTATGACACCAAAAATAAACTGAAGGCAAGGATTATTACAGCATTCACCAACTTAAAAAGGGAGAACATCCAGAAGAAATGCAGCAGATTCTGAAGTAGTTTGGAGGCCATGGTCAAAGCCAATGGCAATTTTGTTGAATAAATTTACTTTTTAGCATTTCAAGATATTTTTGTGTAGTTTTAGTAAATATATCTGTCCAAATAAGATGTCAGTATTATTTTCATTTTTGCATAATTTAGATGATAATTCATTCATTACACCCTGTATTATATATTTTCTGGATTTCAGAAATAATAACCCTAATTTTCTGGCTTACAGATAATTTTATTCTTGCAAGTATTTTAAAGTTGTATTTATAATACTATTATAATAAATAAAATAATTATAAGTATTTATTTGACATTAGATCATTTTATATTATTTATACATAAAAAACAAATCTATTTCAACATTTGAAAAGTGAATTCTTTCAAATGAAATTGATTGTGCTTTAAAGATAGGTTTGCACATTAGTCAATATAAGGTCTTTAAAATTATAATTGTTATAAATAATTCAGGTACTTTGAAATTTTTTGGTAGACAAGAAAATGCTTACATAAAAAATTAAATAAAAATGTACATTGCTTAGTTGCAATTTCCAGCATAAACTCATTTTTCATATTTTTTGAAAAAGAAAATACAATTTATACTGTGATCAAGTTGCCCTACAATTTCAGTAATTATTATTTAGACTTGAATAGACTAATTTTGTTGCTGCAGCCAATCTAACACAAGATCATTTTACCTGATATGCAAAAGATGCTACTTCATAAATTATTACCATTTTATACAAGTTTGTTAACTCAACCCTCTTGATTAAATATTGTGTACAACTCAAAAAATTTCTTAATTTAATTAAAAAGCAATATCAGCATAACTCAGCTGTTTAGAAATGAATTATTAGCTGAATGTTCAACTGGAAAATCTTAACTATTTAGTGCTGAAAAACTGATTATAAATGAGCATTTTTTCCTGTAGAATGTCATTAATATTCAGATTATAGAAAAATTAATCACAAACACAGAAAATTTCTAATTAGAATAATAGCTTACTTTTCAATATTTAAACTTTTTTATATAAAATGTTTACTACACAGATTAATGATGGTCACTGTCCTCATACACTAGATACATTTATGTGACACTTTATTCCAGAATCACAATCAGAATAAAAAAAAATATAATCTGCTTACATCTAGGTAACAACTCTTCAATTTTGCAATGCTTAAATAGATTATGGCAAGAAAAATTGTATGGCCCATTATAATGAACTGACTTTCCTAGAAGCAAACTTAGAAATTGATTTAATATAATCATTCCACTTCATATCAGCAGAAAATGTGAGACGAAGGAGGTGTGGTGAGTCTATCTTGGAGATTAACATCAGTTATGCTGAGAATTTTAATATTTTATTTGAAATTTTTATTAAAATATTTAAATTAGCTTGTGATTTACTTTTAAGTATCTTACAAAGATACTTTATCTAATAATAAGCTCTACTGGATTAAAAGTTCATGACAATCTCAAATGAGATTTTATTCATGTTAAAAGATTTTAGAAATGTCTTCTGTCAGTACCACAGCAATTTCCAATATGTAATTTTTTTTTTACTCATCATAGTCCTTTTGGTCAATGATTAATTTTTTCCATTTTTTACATTATAAATAGATTTTCAGATAAGCCTGTCAATCAAATCACTTAATCTCTGAATTTATTTGGCTTCTTGTCATAACCATTAAGCACTTGGATATTTGTTTTCAGATGTCATGACATTCCAAACAATTTGACTTCATATTTTAGGAACAGTAATTTTATAATGGGGGTATTTGTACAAGGGACGACTTAAAAGTTATCAGCCCAACCCACTTCTCTAAAACTAACCAAATGATTTTGGGTCCCTTCTTGATCAGTCCAAGAACCTTTCAACAATTATACATGTTTATGTGTATGTTTGTTATGTACAGATGAGTATACTTACAAACATCAATACATTTGCAATCAAATTCAGGTAGAAATATTTGCTTTTTTAATACAATTAATACATTTCATTCAGTGTGAATACTAACCACATAAAATGAACATTATATATGACTACAAAATATCATATACTAAACATATTAAATACTATATATACTCTAGACATTTTAAGCTTATTAGATTTTAGAGGGTTTTTTTAAGTTATAATATTTTAAAGCAATAATTTGGTATTATTTTGGTTGATAGATGGTAAAGCTGCTGAAAATATTAAAACTTTTTAGGATTAGTTGCCCCAACAACGGATGATGATGCAAAGAATGACTAGAGAAAAAGATGCAGGAGAGAAAAGACATTTCATACGACATCAAAACAAGGTTCTACTCTGTTCTGATCATCTTTATAGCAGTTTATGTCTAAGAAATCTGGAGATCGAGAAAAGAGAACATACAAAGGTTGTCAGTCTTTGAAATCGACTGCTTCAGAGCCATGGTTGTGAAAAATAGCAGAAAGTGAAACTGATTTGTCAATGTAATAAGAAAAGAAGAACAAAGGTTTTTTGTATAGATCCTACAAAAGCAAGTTCCCATTTAAAAGAGCATGTGGTAAACCTGTGAAGAGATGGGAACACCAAATCAGAGGACACTGAAGAACATTTGAAAGTATTGATGAACAGGAAGAAATGACAAATTTGTGTAGAAGGGAACTGTACAACAATCTCTTTGTGATTATGCAACTAATGATGATAATGATTTTGTTTGTAAAAGTATATTCAATTTACTTTTAGCTAATTACAATGTGTGTGTGTGTGTGTGTGTGTGTGTGTGTGTGTGTGTGTGTGTGTGTGTGTGTGTGTGTATGTGTGTGTAAATTTTTTCTCAGAAAAATTAATTTTTTTATATTTTTAATTAAAGAAGAGAATCATTTTAAAGATAATTTTTCATATTAATCTGAATATTCTTTACGCAAAAAATTATAGTTAGCAAGATTTTGTTTGAGTAAAATTTATTCTTGTTAAAAAGTTGCAAAATTGTATTACTTACAAAAACCAATCTACTGCTAAAATTAAAGCAATATCACTTGTTGGTAATCCAACTGCTGTCAGCACAATCATCATTGTCACAAGACCTGCTTGAGGTATCCCAGCAGCCCCTACTGCTGCAGCTGTAGCAGTGATACTGTAATAATGAAGAAAAATACACATGGAACATAAATAGAATAAAATTCTTATATTAGAGTCATTTTCATCATTATAGACTAGTCTTTTTAGATGAAACTGACTGCTTCCCTTCATGGTAGGTGGGTTCTTTTGCAACTGGTTAGATTAACGTAAAAACAGCATACTTTCCACACACAGGAGATCTGAAAAGACCTTGGATAATAGTAGAGAAAGGATTGTTTGACAGCATTTTTCTGCCTGCTGGACAAATTTTATCTCTATGATTTCAACAGCTTCTATGCAAATACATTGACAACTGATCTCATCAACAGCTACCTTTACTAATTAGCATAGGAAGATATTATGGGTCTTTGGGATGGTTCTGGTGTTGTCCTTGCATCGCTTATGTTGATATATTATTTAATTTAATTATATTGCTAAATTGTCTGTCTGTTGAAAGAAAGTTTTGATGCTAGTTGTGGTGGAGTTGCCAGCTGCACATCATCCATAATATAAAGATGCGCAGATTGTGGTATCCTTGAATAAACAACCAAATTGGAAATAGGATTTACATCTTCATTTTTCAACATGATGCAAATTATCACTTTCTGTTTCCTTACACAAATGTACAATGGGCTTTTCTCAGTTTTTGTGCACACTGATGCAATTCACTTACGTGCAAATACCCCTTGGGAAAGGTATTAATCCATCTCTTCCTTCCATTTATGGGTTAAATATCAGGACAGATTGGGTTCTATAGTCTTGGCAGGCAACCAGTCTACCACAGAAAGCAATGGCAACCTACTGTGAGATAATCTTCTGCTCAGTCAGTCATGTCTCTATCGAGATAGGATCGCCCAAGCGTATTTCACGTATGGCACTTAACTGGCTGACTGATGCAAATGAAAATCAAGTCACAATGTTAGGGTGATTTTCCAATCAGTTAAATGTCAAGAGAGGAACCTGTTGTATGCTTACAAAAGATTTTAGTGAATTTGTAAAAAAGAATCTTAAACTGTCTAAGTAAAAGCAGAAAATATTTCTTACCTTATAGTGATAACTTTACCAATATCCATGGACATACCATTGACCTGAGCAATGAAGATTGATGCAACAGCTTCATACAAGGCAGTACCATCCATATTAATTGTTGCTCCAACTGGAACCACAAATTTAGTTACTCTCGGATCAACTTTATTCCTCACTTCAAGACATTCAATTGTTACTGGAAGTGTTGCTGAACTGTACAAAATGAGAAAAAACACCAAATAAATTCAACATTTGACTTAGTGTTGTGTGAATTTCTAAACTTATGCTTGAAAAATATCTAATTGATAGAACTTGTTCTGTTTCAATCTGCCTAATGTTGGTCAATATTTCTGAGATGAGGTATTGTAATCCAACATTGAATGACACCTGTTGCAGATCCTTATTAAGAACAAGGACCAATTACCACCTAAGAAATAGAGGCATTTGTCAACACATTATAGCAAACTAAATTACATATACAGTATTCCCCAAGTTAAAAAATACAGTATTTTGCTCAGGCTAAGTGTTAGTTGCCAAGGCCACCCTCTGAGTTGTTTCCTTGTAGATCAATGGGTCAATACCCATTGATCGGAAAGTCACCATCATATGTCCAAAACTGTGTTAACATTGTGGAAATAATTAAGGATGTTCTCATCCAATCAAACCAGATGGTGAGCCTGAATGTGGTAAGTTTGTTCACTAAGTGACTCCGTAGTCAGGGAGCAACTGGCTTGACTCATCCCTAGAAGAATGTATCAGTATACTAATAGATAACCTAATCGAGATGCTAACTTTCTGTACACAAACAACACACTTCAGAATGAAGCCAGACATATATTGGCAGGGTTAAATTTTAGCAATGGACTCGTCATTTTAACCAGTAATTGCTAACATATTCGTGGAATACTTTAAAGAGATGTCATTAGAATCAACATCACTAAAGGTAACTTTATGGCTGAGACACATAGATGACACCTCCATACTCTGGCCACATCATGAAGAGGTCCAGCTATTACTAGACCATGTGGACTTTGTAAGAACATCAATACAGTTCACAATGGGAAAAGAAAAGAACAACAAACTAGCATTCCTGGATGTACTAATATCTTGAACAGAGCATTGGTTCAAGAAATCTGTAAGCTGACATTCACCAGGCAATACCTTAACTTCAACTCCCACAATTCATACAGTGTAAAGAAAAGGATTGTCTGCTGTTTACAACATCAAGTAAAAGTTATAAGTGGCAGCCAGAGATTTATAAACAAGAAATGGTTAATATAGGCAGTACCCTACAATGTAACAACTACCCTGGGTATATGACAGCAACACCAACAAACTGGGATAGAAGGGTGCAAGAAAAGAACAGCACTCAGAAAACAGCAATGGTTTACCTATGTGAAGGGATTTTTGTAAAAAATACAACAGATCTGTGGTCTATATAACATTAGAATAACCTTCCAAAGTGGTTCAGAACTTCACAGACACCTCTTTTGAGTAAGATCTCTCATAGAGGAGAACATGATTAAGAACTGTGTGTATGCCATCCCATGCAGATGTGGCAAGAAATATAAAAGAGAAATGAGCCACCTCCTTAAGCAATAACACTGTAAAGCTGTAACATGAGGGGGAATAGAAAAAAACAGCCTAGCTGACCACATATAGAGGGAAAAGATTGATAACTGACCCCTGAGGATGAACTTGAAATAATGCACAGAAAACATCAGTGGAAAATATGAAAACTTATGGTATCAGCACATATGCTAGTTTACAAAAATCTCCTAAGTTAGCAAAACGTAGAAATTAATATAATATAGGAACCAGTAATTCAGAGTGCTAGAGAAAAACAATAACAAAGTTGTAATATGAGCTCTAGTAAAATATTGTGACTGAGACATTAAGCTTATAAAGTCCCAAAATTTCATACACTCAAAGACACTTCAGTATTTGTCTATATTTCGGAGATGAGGTAGTATTTTATGTTATTCGGACTATTGTCCTCATCTTGGTTGCTATTTGTACAATGTTTCGGCCATTGTACACGCCACCCTTCTTCAGGTGCTAGGAATTTCAAACTGAAACCTTTATTACAATCTCTGAATTATATCATTCTCATTCCTTGTGCAAAGCCTCTTTTGGTAGTTATGTGTTATTTCCCTCTAACCTAACTCTCTAGGTTACTTGTACACTACTGCTGTAGCCTGGTCTTGAACTCACAACTCTTTGGGTCAAGTCACTGGAACTAACCAACATCTATATAGACTAGGTGATGTGACCTTAAAGAGTTGTGAGTTAAATACCAGGCTACAGCAGTGGTGAACAAGTAACTTAGTGAGTCAGAGAGGGCACTTAGTCTGGTAGATGAAAGTGCTGGTTGAATCCAGTAACTTAACCCAGAGATTTGGGAGTTCAATACCTGGCTAGAGCAAAATTTCAAGATTTGAGTTTACTGATACTGAGACATCTGAAAGAACAACCTCTCCCAATGGGCAAATAAAGTCTGAAATCCCAATCACCTAAAGAAGACTGAAGCATTCAACAGATGAATATTGTGAATATGGCAACTGATATGTCATGGAAAGGTATATATATCTTATTCGAAGTAACTAAGTGGTTTTGGCAAATGTAACCAGGTAGGACAATCTAGCAAGTACCATAATGGACTGGTACTCGTTGTAGTCGTATGCAGTCTGCTAAGGTGTGGGCTTATGCAATAAATGTAGTTCCAAGAGAGTAGTCCTAGGCATCCCCGTCTTAGTCTGTATTAATGGCTGACACCAGCCAAACATATTACTGTAATGGGGAAACCAAAGTGTATATATATATTCATTACATCACCTCCCACTGAGCTAAATTTTCCTGTAACATTTAGCTTCAATATTTTCTCTTTTTAGGATCTGGACATAATCTATTGATTTTTTTCCTAAGTCTTTTTCACCTCAATCCTCCTTGCTGTGGTGGCGTTTGACACACAAGTATCTCTGGCCTTGAGGTTGGGAATACCTCCATTGGGGAATGTTAACTTGCAGAAATGGGAATTTCAAATACATCATACAGGACTTCCATTGGAATTTCTTCAGTATTTTCTGTAACCTCTGTAGTATGCATGGGTCTCAGTTGATTCTAGTGTCTTTTACACTAAAATTTTTCCTCTTTTATGTTATATAAATGTCCAGTTCTTCTGGTTATCATTCCTTCTTCCCAATACATTTTTCCAGTTCGAAAGTTCTTGAAAAAAACTTTGCCTCCTTTGCTTTAGTCATCTGTGTAGAACAATTACATTGTTAAGATAAGCACTCAGTTGTGGAACAATCTGTGAGCAGAATAATTCACCTTGAGAAAGAGAGCTATTTATGGTGCTCTGGAGCATCTCATTGTGCTCAAGTGGGATAGTCCATTGCTTGGGTTGTGATTGGCTGCTGGTAAATGAGTGGAAGCATTTCTGTATAAATACTAGCTTGATTCCAGTCATAGTTCCTGCTCGAATGTCTGGAGGCCCTGCGGGCCATTCCACGGTCCAGTGACCTTTCACAGCCTAGGAGAATCTTCTATCGGGGATTAGTGGAGGGCGCCGTGAAGGATAAACTGTGGAGTAAGCTTGGCATGACGAGAGAGGAGTATCGCTCTCATTGGTCTTGGGCGCCAGGTGCGGATTGGCTCAGCAACTCTGAGTTTTCTCTGACCTGGCGATTGGCTCGGAATGGTTTGTCTCTCAATGACAAGCGTTTCGCAATGGGCCTGGCGGATTTGCCAGATTGTGAGCGTTGCAACCTTGGAATTAAGGAGACGTCTGCGCACGCCTTCTTCCATTGTTTGCGTGTTCGCCCGTTGTGGGAGCGTGTCGGCGAGTTGACTGCTTGGATCGCGCCGCGGGAGCTTCTGCTCATTGATCGCGCATACGCTGTGGACAATGTGTTGCCCCCGTACTCTGGAGTGAAGCGGATGGTGTTTCTGTCGCTACTGGCCACGGCTAGAATGGTGATTTGGATGACGCGTCTGGAGGAAGTCTTGCGGGGCGGCCGTCTTTCGGATCAGGATCTAATCCGATATTTTGAGCATCAGCTCAAAATGAAGATTAGAACTGAACGGAAATGGCTGCACCCGACAGAGTTCAGCGAAAGGTGGATAATTGCAGCGAGCCTGGTTCGTGTGACCGGGGCTAGCCTTGATTTTCTCTTTTAGATCTGCTAGTCGCATCGGGGTGGATTCCTTTGGAACCCCTCCCGCGGTTAAGGTAAGAATTCTTTTGTGTATCTAGTTAATGTGAGTGAATGTGTTTGTCCCGGCCTGTTCCCGGCTCCACTGCTTTTGTTATGATCCAGTTCAAGATCCCCATTGTCCATTGTTATTTTGTCCCGTTTTTCATTCTCGGCTGGGTCAGCCTTATATATTCTCCTGTCCAATTTATTTTGTACCCGGCATCTCCATTCCCCTAAGAAAGAGAGCTTCTTGATTCTGTCCTTTTAAGGCAGAATACAGCGGCCTCTTTAATTATGAGGGTGTGTTTGGGTCTTACTAACACGATGTATATATATTCATTTGAAATTGTTTTGTTTTGGGATTTTTTGTTTCTTCATAACCCCTTCCCATCATGTCATTTCATGAAAAATTTTTAAAGTTATTTTTGTAATTTATTGTACAAACCACAAATTTTTATGTACATTTGGGGCGTTTTGTAGGTCCTCGGTATGTTTTTGCGGTATTTTGGTGCACGACAAGTATGAGTGTTGATGGACAAATTTTTATGGTGAATGAGAATCATTGTAACGTATGTATGGGTCACGAATCTGATTAGCTAGATATAGGATAGAGTATCTGTAGACCAACCCGAGTTTTGTTCCCCCTCCCCATTTTTCGGCCTTGTGCCATAATTTTGTAAGTTTGTAAGTTTACAAAATAAATACACATAGTTTGCAGGGTTTGTATTGAAGCAGTCGTCTTAGGATGACTGCTCTGTAACTCTATAACACTGTCAGCTCTCTGCTTGCGAGCAGAGAGCACAAACCCAGTCGTGGTTCCGCCGAAGGGTAGAACCACGACTCGGTAAAAATAGACAGACATATTTTTGGCCTGGCTATATGGCCGGGAATTCCCACATTAAAATGACCATGTGTCATATCCGGCCTTGCGTGGGGAGGCTAGTAAATACAGCAGGGTTTGTATTGAAGCAGTCGTCTTAGGATGACTGCTCTGTAACTCTATAACACTGTCAGCTCTCTGCTTCCGAGCAGAGAGCACAAACCCAGTCGTGGTTCCGCCGAAGGGTAGAACCACGACTCGGTAAAAATAGACAGACATATTTTTGGCCTGGCTATATGGCCGGGAATTCCCACATTATGACCATGTGTCACATCCGGCCTTGCGTGGGAAGGCTAGTAAATACAGCAGGGTTTGTACTGAGTTACAACCTGCTTTATTTTTATTTGCCAGCTAGACACTAGCTGGGACCCTTACACTGGTAAGTGTTGTTATTCTACAATTTGGTTTTCTTTTTTAGCTGTTTTCTTTGCCTTAGGCAACATGGAGCATATTTTTCTCACAAACATTAACTCTGCTGGCAATAACCCTGACTTTGTATTTGGGTTTGTCATGATTCTATATACTGCCAAAAATTTCTGAATACTTCTTTCATTCATGTCCAAGCATTGACTTCAATGCTCATTTAAAGGTGTCCACAAATTTTTCCACCTGTCCATTTGATCTTGAATGATATACTGGCATTGTTACATGGACAATGATGAAAAGAATTCC